>OZ012737.1:410720736-411320736 GCA_963859935.3 Lathyrus sativus
GAGAGTTTGTCGATGTGTTTGCTTAGTCATATCAAGACATGCCCGGATTGGACACAGCTATAGTCAAACATCATTTACCGTTAAAGCCAGAGTGCCCGCCAGTAAAACAGAAGCTTAGAAGAACTCGACCCGATATGGCTCTAAAGATTAAGGAAGAGGTACAGAAGCAAATTGATGCAGGTTTCCTTGTCACTGCTGAATATCCACTATGGTTAGCTAATATTGTACCCGTTCCGAAGAAGGATGGTAAGGTTCACATGTGTGTAGACTACAGGGATTTGAATAAAGCCAGCCCGAAAGATGATTTCCCATTACCTCACATTGACATCCTGGTGGACAGTACTGCAAGATATGAGGTTTTCTCCTTCATGGATGGTTTTTCAGGTTACAATCAGATTAGAATGGCTCCCGAGGACAGAGAGAAGACGTCATTCATCACGCCTTGGGGCACCTTTTGTTACAAAGTTATGCCGTTTGGAGTAAAGAATGCAGGGGCAACATATCAGAGAGCTATGACTACCTTGTTCCATGATATGATGCACAAAGAGATCGAGGTGTATGTGGATAATATGATAGCTAAGTCGAAGACCAAAGATGATCATGTTAAACACCTGGCTAAGCTGTTTGGTCGTTTGAGGGAATACAAGCTCCGTTTAAACCCCAACAAGTGCACATTTGGAGTACGATCAGGGAAACCATTGGGTTTTATTGTCAGTCAAAGAGGGATTGAAGTGGACCCTGACAAAGTGAAAGCTATCCGGGAAATGCCAGCTCCCGCCACCGAGAAATAAGTCAGAGGATTCTTGGGAAGTTTGAACTATATCTCCAGGTTTATATCCAACATGACTGCTACGTGCAAACCTATATTCAAGCTCCTGAGGAAAGAACAAGGGTATGTTTGGACTGAAGATTGTCAAAAGGCTTTTGATAGTATCAAAGAGTATTTGCTTGAACCACCTATCCTGATACCGCCGGTTGAAGGACGACCTTTGATTATGTATTTGACTGTTTTAGAAGATTCAATGGGTTGTGTACTCGGTCAGCAAGATGAAACAGGGAAGCAAGATCATGTCACTTATTACTTGAGCAAGAAATTTACTGATTGTGAAACAAGGTACACTATGTTAGAGAAGACTTGTTGTGCTCTGGCGTGGGCCACCAAGCGTTTGTGCCAGTATATGTTGAATCACACTACTTGGTTAGTTTCAAAGATGGATCCTATCAAGTACATTTTTGAGAAGCCCGCTTTGACTGGGAGAATTGCTAGATGGCAGATGTTGTTGTCTGAATATGATATCGGGTACCACACTCAGAAAGCTGTTAGAGGAAGTGTTTTGGCTGATCATCTGGCTCACCAGCCCATTTTGGATCATCAACCCTCAAACGACGACTTTCCTGATGAAGATGTTATGTTCTTAAAGATGAAAGATTGTGAAGAACCCGTACATGGTGAAGGGCCAGAGCCAGGTTCTCAATGGGGTTTGGTTTTTGATGGAGCTGTCAACGCTCATGGAAAAGGGATAGGTGTTGTTATTGTGACTCCACAAGGGACCCACTTCCCGCTTACCTCCAGATTAACATTCCAGTGTACTAATAATGAGGCTGAGTACGAGGCATTCATTATGGGTCTTGAAGAAGCAATCGACTTGAGAATTAAGAATTTGGATGTGTTTGGTGATTCTGCAGTGGTAATCAACCAAATCACTGGAGAGTGGATAACTCGACATGATAATTTGGTCCCATACATAGATTATGCTAGAAGACTGTTATTGTTCTTTGATAGGGTTGAGTTTCATAATATCCCTCGTGATGAGAACAGAATGGCAGACGCGTTGGCAACTTTGGCCTCGATGATTCTGGTAAACTTTTGGAACGAGTGTCCTCGGATTGAAGTAAAACGTCTTGACAGACCTGCCTACATCTTTGCCGTTGAAGAAGTTGAAGATGGCAAACCCTGGTACTATGACATCGAAGTGTTTCTTAGAACTCAAGAATATCCTTTGGGAGCTTCCAACAAAGACAAGAAAACTTTGAGAAGGTTGGCTGGAAATTTTCTTCTGAGTAACAATGTGTTGTACAAGCGGAATTTTGACATTGTCTTATTGAGATGTGTTGACAAACAAGAAGCAGATATGTTGATGACGGAAATTCACGAAGGATCTTTTGGCACTCATGCCAACGGACATGCTATGGCTAAGAAGCTTTTAAGGGCTGGTTATTATTGGATCACAATGGAATCAGATTGTTACAAGTTTACTAGAAAGTGTCACAAGTGTCAGATTTACGCAGATAAGATTCACGTGCCTCCGACTATGTTGAATGTTATCTCATCACCGTGGCTATTCTCTATGTGGGGAATTGATATGATTGGAACGATAGAGCCGAAATCTTCTAATGGACACCGATTCATCTTAGTAGCCATTGATTACTTTACCAAGTGGGTCGAGGCGGCTTCCTATGCTAATGTAACTCGACATGTGGTTGTAAAATTTATCAAGAATCAGCTTATTTGCCGATATGGTGTGCCAAGCAGAATTATTACAGACAACGGGTCCAATTTGAACAACAAGATGATGAAAGAGTTGTGTGAAGAGTTCAAGATTGAGCATCATAATTCTTCCCCTTACAGACCAAAGATGAATGGGTCTGTTGAAGCCGCCAACAAAAACATTAAGAAGATCATTCAGAAAATGGTTGTTACTTATAAAGATTGGCACGAAATGCTCCCATTCGCCTTACATGGATATCGTACGATGGTACGCACATCGACTGGGGTAACTCCATTTTCACTTGTCTACGGTATGGAAGCAGTACTCCCGATAGAAGTTGAGATCCCTTCTATGAGGATCTTGGTGGAGGCAAAGTTATCAGAAGCTGAATGGTGCCAGAATAGATATGATCAGTTGAAATTAATCAAAGAAAAGAGGATGGCCACGCTATGCCATGGGCAGTTGTATCAGCAGAAGATGAAGAAGGCATTTGACAAGAAAGTTCGACCCCGTGCATTCAAAGAAGGTGACCTCGTGCTTAAGAAGATTCAGTCTTTCCTCACTAACGTCAGAGGAAAATGGGCCCCGAATTATGATGGACCATATGTAGTAAAAAAGGTTTTGACAGGAGGCGCTTTGATGTTAGCAACAATGGACGGAGAAGAGATCACTCGCCCTGTTAACACGGATGCTGTTAAGAAATATTTTGTTTAAGAGAAGAAAGTCATTATTCCCTTTATGTAATCGCTATTATTTTCCAACACTGTAACATCGGGGTCACGCTTTTCTGCTGACCACCATTCAATAAAAAGTTTTTCATTTATCATAAATCTGTATTCTTGATAGCGAAATCCAAATTGATTTAAACCTTTTCAAAACCTTATGTTCTACTTGATATATGAATAACAAAAGGATGACCAGGGACGTTTATTTTGTCCAAGGAAAAACAACAATATTATGTGCTTCTCTAAGGATATTTATTCCAGATGCGAAGGCTACCTCTGTTCGAAATACTTTCTTCGCAGGCGATAAGGGATCCATGGAGATTTTGCTTGAATACCCTTTCGTTTGAGGCGTTTATTTTGCTTCTCCCAATCCGTCGGCATACGCATAGCATATAAGTAGACAGCATGGCATGTGCATTTTTCACGTTCTTTGTATTTGTTTTGTTCTATCGCTTTGGCTATAGTTATCCCTAGGTGTCTGGGTGCGTCTTATCCCTCCACATAGATTCGTCTACCCTAGGCAGAAAGAGCACAATGTTTCATTTTCCTCATGAAGTTCAACCCTCATGGAAGATGGTTATTTTAGTACAGTCCCATTTGAGTTCATACCTCAATGGTTGGGTCTTGCTTGATAGTTTCTCTTCAATTATTTCCTGAGTTGAACTTCGGTCTTTGGCAATCACATCATGGACATCTCCAACTTTTAAGCATGGATGCATTTATTTTGCACCCTATTTCCCAGGAACAATATTCATAAAGACATACATTTCTTCAAATAATAGCATCACAGGATTTTCTCGAACATCCACATTCAGACTAAATAATCTCTTTATTTGAGCAACTCGTTTTGATCAGGACCTTATTCAAAACGACAAACGACATTTTCTACAAGACAGTTCATTCACCCTCAGTGGGTCCTTCAACATCATCAACTCATCAAAAGGTATCGCTTCATAAATTCATCGAAGAAGCTTACCGAAGAAATTACAAGACACCTCTCTGTATTTTGAGAGCTTACAGAATATTTTGCAATTACAAAGACACTCAACAGGAACGCATTCCCCAGTGAGTTCATCGCACAAGTTTATTTCCATCAAGCGACACTCCTCGAAGAAGTCAAGGAAGTTTATCACGGTAGTCTCCCTTTATGTGAGAAGGCATACATCACAATTAAATCGGCTCACATCTCTCCCAAAGATTCCCGGTGAAGCTTTACAAACTACATCTATAACAACAGAGCACATTACAGATTATATCAACAACATCTACAACCTATAAGTTCTACAACGAACTACATCTACAGTCTACAACGACATCTACAGTTTACAAAATTTACAACCCCCTGTGAAGATGCTCTCACGAGTTTTCGTCATTTCGGGGAGAGACTGAGATCAGCTCATGGCTCCCATACCTTGACGCTCGGGGAAGTTCTACATCAGAGACTGAGACCAGCTCATGGCTCCCATACCTTGACGCTCGGGGAAGTTCTACATCAGAGACTGAGACCAGCTCATGGTTCCCATACCTTGACGCTCGGGGAAGTTCTACATCAGAGACTGAGACCAGCTCATGGTTCCCATACTATGACGCTCGGGGAGGTTCTACATCAGAGACTGAGACCAGCTCATGGTTCCCGTATCATGACGCTCGGGGAGGTTATACACTTTACTATTCTCAGTTGAATTTCAAAAGAAAAAAAAAAGGATATACAGAAAAAGAAGAATAGGAAAATAAAAATACGAAATAAAACTGAATTATTGACTCGATTAAGAAATTCATTTGGATTATTACCGACCACCACATTATGGTAGTAAGTCTATCCTTCGACTACAAGTTTTTCTCCTATTGTCTAAATCACCATATCCTTGGTTTATGAGGTACTGTTATACTTCTGGAGATCTCCCATCAGTGATTGCTTCCTGTCCTCGTGGAGTCCTGTTTCGTTGAGTTCTGTCGCTCCTTTGCTTCGCGTGTTGTGCCTAGTCTGTTCCTTGTGACATCTTTTCCTCACAAGAGCTCTGTCTAGAATTTCTATATCATTGCATATCATTTGCATTCGGTGGCTTCTTAAGGCCAAAAATTCGTGCTATGTTTGTATTTAAGTCCCTCCTATCTCGTCGAGACGAAGATTTCAATCTTCATATCTCCGGATAGAAGTAACTTAAATAGGGGCATCTGTCACACCCTAATTTTTTACCATAATATTCCACTTCTTAGTGCATTTTTCTTTGTTATCCTTTTGCACGTTACCGTTATGCCATTGTGTATAGTTACTATTGGTTAACCAGCTCGCGCAGGTGTGGTAAGATGGAGATGACACTTACAACGTGGCTATTTGATTCTGATTCAGAATTATGCTTACGATGATCAAAAGCAGTCTAGATTGATGTGGATTTTATTCTACCATGGGAGAGCTCATCACTTTCCATCCATTGGTTAATTCTTATTATTGGGTTGTCACATGTTTTGGGAAATGGAGGCATAGACCGCGCAATTTGAAACCTCACGAGAGCCAATTTCATGATTGGCCCATGATGCGAGCTCATGTTAAAATCAAAGGTTGGGTTCAAATTGATAAAGTGGCTATAGTATCAAGCTTTGAAGTTCAAACTTGGTTATAATTATTCGTATAGAAGGTCACTTAAACTGCCATATTTGTGATCCTCCATCATAAACAGTTACCGTTCTTTAAGTAATTCATATTGGTTTAACCGTTCGGTTTTTTGGCATGACTTGGTGAGCATCAAAATATTCAATTTCATTCACATCAAGCAGCAGTCGATTATAAAAGCATACACTGGATTGTAAAGGATTAAAGCACTTTATAATTACGTGAAGGTTACAATATCAAGACTATACAGTAAGCTCGTTTTTTGAACAACCAGAATTATTAAAGAAGCTTGTAGAATTGTTCGTATTACATTTGCATTAGAACAGAAGTTGACGGAAAGAATAAGGAGGTCAAAGGCTCCAATTGGAAGTACATTCAAACCAGCAGTTTTCTGTTATTTCTTCTACCTCAGAAAAATCGGACGATTCAATTGGAGTTCACAGAAACGAAAGAGTCTCCCTTGCAGGCTGCTCAAAAACTCCGGTCGCAGCTCAAGATTTTCCTTTCAATGTAACCAGTAGGCTATCACAGTATGTTTGTTGTTGAGAGAAACACTTGAGCCATATTTATGCAGAAAGGAATGGAGAAAGCGCCAAGGCATTACTTCGAGCTTACAAAATGTCGTCCGTATTGGAGACTTGGAGCTGTCAAGAGCACTGCATTTTCCAGAAACATTTACATAAGAAAAGAACAGCTAAGAAGCGCAGAGAAGTACAAATAACACATGAGAACGTTAATCAATCAAATCGTGATAGATAAGCGAGTCACCTAGCAATTCAGGTGTATTATGGAAGGGCCCACAATTCCTTCAACAGAATGATGATCCCGTTTCAGCTTGCGCATCACGAGTTTAGCCTCACTGTTTGACGAGAAAATTTCCCGGGAAGGAAACTGTTTGAGCCAAAGAATCTATTTGGAACTCCTAAAGAAATCCCAACGCCTGGAATCAATGAACACCACTCTGTTACCCAGTTTACACTTTCCGGCAGGAAACCAAATTTAGAAGTTGCTGCCATTAAAACAAGCTATCCTAACAGGTGTTACACACATGATTGATACTATTGGTGGAGCCTCGCGAAGTCTCGGCAGATTTGATCATAAATTCAATTGTCCCTTAATTGGTTGTGAAGCTACCACTCGTGCTTTCCAAATAAACACCCACAATGTCTGTTGCATCAGAACTCTCCATAGCAGCAGCATTCAGGGGAGGAACTGCTCAAACCGCAACCGTAAAATTACGACCACCATCATCACATAACCCCTGCAAGAAAAAGGAACACTGATGAGAGTATCTACTACCATCCTTTAAGCATATAGAGTATAATATAATTGTGCAGTTATATATCTTGTGGTACCTGCAGTTACAGTATTTAGTGAGAAGAGCATGGAATCAACATGCTGTGATGAAGTGTTTTTCTTACGAAGTTCCAACAATCCGGTTATCCAAAGATACCATTGCTTCCAGTCACCGCAACAAATTTGATTTTGAGATATGCTTCTATAAAGCCCTTTCTCCTACTTCTCTTGACAGTTCCCTCGTACACATTTGAATAAGGCTCCGCTCGTTTTCCCAAAGGCATTTCCTACCAACCTATAACCTGCATAATCAAAATGGCATCATCAAATGTGCCCATAACATTGACAACAACTTCATTGGTCCTATGGACAGACACGCCAAGACGGGAGCCTCCATTGATGACTCGTTCCCCTTGCTTAACTAAATGGTCCTATAATCAAAAGAACAATGCAATAACCTGCTAATCTAAAAGTAATAGGATGAATACCAGAACTTAAGGCGAATCACTTCAAGACTCCAATAGTTAAACCGTGAAGAGTGAAGAGGCTCAGGGTATCTTACCTGGTGTATTACTGCCATTTAACATAACTTTCTTTATGCCTGAAGTTATAAGTATCTACTCAATAAAACCTTGAATTTAGCATTCAAAATGAAGATTTCCCTACATTACCAGGATTCAAAAGTGTTTAAGTGCAGATTAACATGGATATGCACCAGAAAGCACAACCTCATGACAATGTTATGCCATCGGTGCAAACTCAGCATTTCTCTATGGGGAGGTTTGCTGGTTTTAGTGTGGAGAGAACATAAATCATCAAAGAAGCTACCAACCGACGTAATACCTTAACAACCTGTCTGTCTCCGTTTCAACGCGCTCTCCCCTTTGTACTCTATCAATTTGGTTGAGCACTACCTGTACACACACAAGAACAATGATACAAATCAGAACACCAACACGGAGAAGGAGGGGCATTCACATACAGTATATATTTTGTTCTCACGTTAAAAGTTCGTCCATACGAAGGATCATCATAAGCATCAGTACATATAGCAGTTTGAAACATACACATGATTTTTAAAATACACACTAGTACACAAGGATGAGAAGAAGATACGCATTGCAAGGATTAAATTAACACAGCAGCAACATATGTGTTAAGGGCAACAATACGTATAGTAGCAGCATCACAAGTCACACGCATTACAAAAGGAATCATCAAGAATTACACCCACATAAGAAACATGACCAGACCTTTGAATAGATTGAAGCTCACACCAGCCACTTGAAACTTCGATGGCAATCTCAGTAAGCTGAAGCTCGCAGCAGGTGCAGAGCAATACCACACCCTGGTCAACTTGAGACACTTTACTCGACCCTGTCAAGAAAAATGGATAATTCTTTGAAGCAATTCAACAAACAGGCAAAAATAAATTAATTTGATTGAAGGAAAACGCAGGCCAGAATCACTCACGTGCATCAGAACTTGTGAGCTTTCCCAAGCATCCCTCGAGTAGCCAAAGAAATTGTCTCCTCCAAAGGGCTTCTCACCAAGATCAGCACTAACTGCAATCGGTTTTCAGATGCCAAAACAAAGGCACAACCTAGATGGAAAACTCAACATGGAAGTCCCTGAAAGGATTCACGCATACGAATTTAGCTCCATTAAATCATGCCCAAGTTTGTTTCAAGAGTGGCCAATACCTCCCATCTGGTCCGCGCAATCCACCTAACTTCTCTACACCAGCTACTCGAAATTCACCTTGGGCTGTCCAACTCCTAGCCCAACCCCTTTCACTTTTCGCACCTGCCAAGAATACATATCCAAAGTTAGCAAATCATCCGAAGAATATTCCCAAGAAGATTCAAAATATCCAATCCAAATCCTCAAACATTGAATCTAGACAGATATGTATTTAACACAATATCAAAGATATGAAATCTCCATTTTTAACAAGCACTAAACAATTTGGACGAAAGAGGAAGATTTTCAAATTTGGGTGGTACCAATTTGGAAAAGCCCAATCAACAATCAAAGCTCTTAATCATTTCTTACACACAAAAAATCTCATGTTGAAGACTATAAAAGAGGGTCAAAGAGAGATGAAGAGCGACCGATGAATACCGTAAGAAAACCCTAAGTTCGTAACCAAAAAATCTTTAAGCAAAGAGAACTTATCTTTTCAGATCGTCTCCGACCACCGCAAGCCTAAACCAACAGACGAAACATCATCCTCAGTGCCGCTACAACCAACCTTCGGTAAAATCCCTCTTTTTGTAAGGTTATCGAACATATTGATTTGTTTTTTTCGTTGTGTTTCAGGTGTTACAATGAACGAAAGCCAAGGAGAAAACATTGAATGGTGGACCTAGAAAGATACGTGATCAAGAGAAACCGAGGGGTTGGGAGGAAGACGAAGGATTAGAACTAGGGTTTACCGTCTTCGCCGTCGTGCTTTCCTGCTTTCGTTTGCTTTCTGTGTTATCTTTCGCTTATAATTATGATCTGGTATCCGCAGGCACACACACCTCACATGCACCCTCACGCGTGAACCTCACGATCTCCAACAGACCAACCCTACACGCCCCAGATCGAGAGCCCACCATAATCCCATGCGCGCAGACGCACTTGATCCAGCGGGCCTTTTTTAATTAACCCTTAATTTACCAGTTAATCCTTAACAAATTAGTTAAGTAACCCTAATTTACTAATAACCTTTAATTATCAGTTTATTTATTTTAATTATATAGTTTCTTAGGTCTAATCTTTTTATAATAGTTTGTTTATTCTTTTTATTTAACTAATATAAACCAACCCTTTTATTCACCTAAAAATTATTTTGATAAGTAATTAATTAATCTTTTTTAGATAACATTTTATTAATTAATACGTTTATTCACTAATAAAAAAAACTCTCTACCACCTATATCTAAGTGCCATCTTACCAAGTTAATATTAAAACTTTTCATAGGAGTACATAATAAAAATAACCTTTTTTGTATAATTAATTATTCGCTTTAGAATTTATTTTATAAGTAAATCATTTCATTTAAGTTCTAAATAATAGCATTAAGTCTCTATTAGCGTTTATTTAAGGTTAGAATTTAATTCCTATCTAATCCCACTTAAAATCGACCTAGTTAAAAGATACCTCTCGCTTAAAAATCAACCTCACTTAAAATCAAGCAAACATCGTAAAACTCGATCTAATCGTGCACCCCACGACACACTCACTCTCACACACTTCAGCGCTTTCATGCGTATATGTATGGCTTTATCATTTCCGCAATTTATTTTACAATAATTTACATTATCGTGATTTATTTCATCGCATTGCATCCCTCCAAAGGAAGAATCTGCGCATGATCCCAACAATCGTGCATATGCATTCACATTTGCATCATCCCCCCCTTGATCCTTGATCTCATTCAAGTTGATCAATTAGGATAGATCCTACCCCATAGGAAGGACCTTGTCTTTTATCTTACAACATGGAAACAAAAACAATCAACTCAATATTCAAACATTCAACAACTCAATACAACTTTAGAGAAATATGTTAATCATCGTAAGTGAGATAGAACCTCCACCATACAACAATACAATCAACATGTAGGGACTTTGCCTTAAGAGAGATAAAGGTGTACCTCGTTGATCCCTATCCGAGTACGTAAGTCCTTTTCTTAAGACGATGCAAAGACTATTTTCCTACAACTTGTGGCGGTTATATCTCCCTTAAAATGAAGACACATCTATTCTCCTAAACCTAATCAATCAACTACCCTAAACCCGTAGGAACTTTGACCACAGTCAAAGTACTCCTCTAACCCTTTAGAGGAACTACAGATACTCTAATTCCACTCCCGTAAGGATATGTAGGCATAAGATGTGATATCTTATCGAGTATACTTAGAAATAAACCCCTAGGTCTTTAAACTCTTAAGCAGATAAACCATAGCAATAAACAATATAAAACAAGAGGTTCCTGTAGAGTACTACAGAAACTTAGGATGCTAACACCTTCCCTAAGTTTAACCGACCCCCGAACCTATAACTCTCTAAACCTTGCATTTGCATTGCATTGTGGGAATTTCGATCTTTATCCCTTCCTTTGGACAAATCAAAGTTCGGTTGCAAAATGAATTAAAGATTCAAACTAATCAATAGTTTGGTATCCAAATTTCATCGCGACAGTATCATGTTGTGATGAATCATTTCGGTGGTTATATTTTGTGTATTTTGGGCGGATGGCCGAATATTTTTGTACATGATGGTTATATGTATATATTTATATGACGATTTCCGCTGTTTGTTGTTGAATTCACATAAATGAAGTGTTTTGTTGAGATTCTATTTTGTGACATCCTGTGTTGGGTGGCAACTCTGATATTTTTTTTTGATTTAAATTGCATTTATTTTATTTTTGGGAAACGGGGTGTTATAGTCAGCATCGCACCGTTAGGCTCAACTAATTGATCTCTTTCATTCCAATGCACATCATACTTTACACCCTTATCTCTCGCACAAATGATTTTTTTCATAATCGTTATTCCTCTTTTGATATCGCCTTCCATGTCTTTTGTTGTTTTGTTTCCATCATGTGATGTTTCCTCATTGGTGGCCATAATACTTGTAATTCAAAAAAACCAAAGTATCAAATGAATGACGTGCAAATATGTAAATAAGAAATATATACATAAGAAATGTATAAATAAGAAAAACATATACATAATTTTATTGAATGACATTATATGGTGTTTTAATATCTTCTTTTTTGGTATGATGTGCTAGTCAATAACTCTCTTTGTGACTATCCACCCTCAACCTTGCCAAGCATATACACCAAAACAAAAATACAAATCATGTTCACTTCATCTCTCAAGCCATCAACATATAAAACCATAATAACATATCATATTCACCAAAATCTAAACATTGAGAAATCCTAACTAAACATATAAAAAGCTAACAAGCATATACACCAAAACAAAAATACAAATCATGTTCACTTCATCTCTCAAGATTTAAATATACACACTGCAAAACAGAGATTTAATATCAACAACATATACAGCAAAAACACGAAATCGCAGAGGTTTACATGGTGATGGTCTGATGACGGTTGAAATGAAGGTTTTAGGATGGTTATGGAGAATGATTTCAAGAAGAAGATGTATTAGAAATTTCATTATCAAATTCTATAATTGTTCGAATTTGATATCAGTTCAAATATTATCAGTATAAAAACAGAATGTGATATAGTTATGGAATGGTTATGGATGTAGAAGCATGCTTCATCTCAAGGTTTTAAGGTTTTGATGACAACAACAACAAGACTCAATATCATTTCATCTGTGCAAAAAGTCAAAAGCTTTCACAAGACCAAGATCAAAGTATTATGGAAGTGATCAACATTCAAGCTTCATGTACATTTGCTCGATCGTCTTTCAAGACTTGGACACAAGCTATGGTATATCAAATTCTCTACTTTAATTGATATACAAGTGTTCAAAATAATAAAGTGTTTTTGCATAATGCATTAACATGGTTTAAAATCATTTGGAATTGGTATAACACTTTTAAATTAATTATTTTTCAAACTTTTTACAGTGTTAACCGATTAACCATATAGGTTAATCGATTAACGCCCTAAAATTTTAAATTCTTTGGGCCAACGTTAAAGTGTTAACCGATTAACCTATATGGTTAACCGATTAACACTGGACGTTTTCTGAAAAATTGTTTGATTTCAAGTTCAAAAATTATTTGAATGTTATACCTTTCCATGTGTTAACTCATACTCAAATATACCCTTTTGAAAAGGTGTTTTGGATGATATAAATTCTGAAAATTTCAAATTATCAAACACCTCCAATAATTTTCAAAAACAATTATTGAATCATATTCACTACTTTTCAAATTTTTTCAAATACATTCAAAAGTGTTCATACTTGCACAACCTTTCACATTCATTTGTTTGAACACTTGTATTGAGATTAAGTTGTGAATTCAGATTAAAGGAGAAGATCAATCTTTGTATTGATATTACTATTGTTCTCTCAAATTACAAAAAAATTACAGAATAGTCTGTTGTGACTTGTGATCCAGGATTGTTGGACACAAGGGTTAGTGTTTTGCAAGAGGATTGTTCTTGCACACTAGTTTGTTTTGTTGTTAGATTGTAGGCCTCACCGGTTGATGGTGTGATAGGTTGTACTTTATAAAACAATAGTGAAAACTATCTTTCATGTGGAAAGGGGAGTGGAGTACCTTCGAATTGTGAAGGGAACCACTATGAATCTTGGTGTCCACCGTTTTATGCTTTCTACTGCATCCATCACTAAGAACATAACCAAAGAAAAATTAAAGAACACCAAAAATTGGAAAAAGTTTCTATAAGCCTAATTCACCCCCCCCCCCCCCCCCCCCCTCTTAGGCATACTTTGAACTTACAATTGGCATCAGAGTAGGTTAAGGTAACATGTTCCTAACGATTCAGTATGACTTCTGCAAGTACCAACCCAGTTTTTAAGGATGGTGGAAGTAGTAACAAACCACCACTCTTTTCTGGAGAATACTTCGATTTTTGGAAAATCCGTATGAAAGCACATCTTGAGGCTCAAGGAGACGGTATATGGGAAGCCGTAGAAACTGGTTTGCATGTTCCTATGAGCGTCATAAATAACGTAGGCACTCCAAAGATAAAAGCCTCATATGATGAAGATGACAAGAAGAGAATTTTGAATGAGAAGAAAGCAATCAACATACTTCAAAGCGCTCTCAGTATGGACGAATTCTTCCGTATATCACAGTGTAAATCAGCAAAGGAAATTTGGGACACCCTGGTAGAAACGCATGAAGGGACAGCCGAAGTAAAAAGATCAAGACTTAATACTTTAAGTCAAGAATATGAAATGTTTTGTATGCAGCATGGTGAATCCATTGTTGCCTTACAAAAGAGATTCGTTCATCTAACAAATCATTTGATTGCTCTCGGGAAGACCTTCACCAATGATGATCTCAACTTGAAAGTCCTAAGATCCTTAACAAGAGAATGGCAACCGAAGGTGACCGCTATTTCGGAAAAGAAGAGTCTTTCAACGATGACATCCGCTTCCTTATTCGGCAAACTTCAAGAGCATGAACTAGAACTTGGAAGGCTTGAGAAGCATGAAAGTCAATACAAGAAGTCCAAAGGAATTGCCTTGAAGATTAATACAAAGGATGACAAAAATGACGAATCTTCCGAAGACGAAAATTTCATGCTTCTAGTAAAGAAGCTTGGTAAGTTTTTTAATAATAATAAAAATTCCTCTTTTTCTAAAAAGAATAAACATTTTAGGAAAAAGGAGGTATCCACATCAAATCAAGAAGTTATATGTTACGAATGTGGGAAACAAGGTCACATAAAGCCAGATTGCCCGAAACTCGCAAATAAAGGAAAATTCAAAGGAAAAAAGGATTTCAAGAACAAAAAGGCTTATGTTGTGTGGGACGATAACGAGATAAGTTCATCATCGGAGTCGGAAGGCGATGAATGTGCAAATATGGCTTTAATGGCTTCACACCACTCCGATGAAGAAAATGAGGTTAGTAGCAATTTTTCTGTTTATGATAATGATGCACAAGAAGTTATAGATGAACTTCTAAAAGAATGCAAGACTTTGTATAAAAGCATCTCAGCACAAAAGAAAAGAATTTCATTTTTAGAAGAACAAAATTCTGTTTTTATGAAAAATATTGAAAATGAAAAACAGAAATTAATAGATGAAAAACAATGTCTTGTATGTAAGAATTGTGAATCTCTATCTTTTCAAATTGTGCAACTTAAAAGAGTTTTAGAAAGATACGAAAAAGGTCAAATTGGCTTGGAAGAAATTCTTAAACATCAAAGATATCCTAATGATAAAAGTGGGTTAGGATATTCTAAATTTTCAAAACCAAGTACCAATGAGACCATTTTTGTAAGAGCAAGTGGACAAGTTGCTAAAGAAAAGAGAAGCATTTCTAAAAATCAGCATCAAAATCATAACAAGATAAAAGTTGAAAAGAAAAAGAATTATGTTCCTAGATGTAGAAGTCACTTTCAACCTACATGTTCTTATTGTGGAATTAAAGGCCATACACCTAATGCTTGCTATGTGCGCAATATTGGTGTTGCTAAATGGCATTATGTGTGGGTTGAAAAAGGTACTAATTATCAAGGACCCAAAGCAATTTGGGTACCTAACACTACTTAAATTTGTGTTGTAGGTATGCTTCAAGACAACGTCTAATCAATGGTATCTTGATAGCGGTTGCTCGAAGCATATGACGGGAGACATAAACAAATTTTCAAGTCTATCATTAAAGGCCAAAGGATACGTCACTTAAGGTGATGATAATAAGGGAAAAATTCTTGGAGTTGGAACCATTGGTGCACCTCCATGTGCAATCATCGAAGACGTTCTTTTTGTGGAAGGCCTTAAACACAATCTAGTTAGCATAAGTCAATTGTGTGACAAAGGGTTCCGAATCAACTTCACAAAGGAGGAATGCTTGATAGAACACAAAGTCACTCATGACATTTTGCTAAAAGGTAAAATGTCTTATGGCAAACAACAACGAGGCATGGCTTTGGCATAAAAGATTTGCTCACATCCACATGGAACATCTAAACAAATTGATAAAGCATGATCTAGTTGTTGGACTCCCAAAAATAAAATTCATCAAGGATAAATTATGCGATGCATGTCAAAAGGGAAAACAGACCAAGACAACTTTCAAATCCAAGCAAGTGGTTTCTACATCAAGGCCACTTCAATTGTTGCATATGGATCTTTTTGGTCCATCAAGAACAAAAAGCTTCGGAGGTAATTTTTATGCTTTAGTTATTGTTGATGATTTCTCTCGATACACTTGGACATTGTTTTTAGTGCAGAAAAATGATGCTTTCAAAGCATTCAAGAAGTATGCGAAGCAAATTCAGAATGAGAAATCACTCACAATAGCCTCTATAAGAAGCGATCACGGTGGAGAATTCCAAAATTCAGACTTTGAAGATTTTTGCGAAGAGCATGGAATTTCTCATAATTTTTCAGCACCAAGGACGCCTCAACAAAACGGTGTCGTAGAACGGAAGAATAGATAACTGGTGGAGCTTGCAAGGACAATGCTTAGTGACGCAAATCTTCCTAAATATTTTTGGGCAGATGCAGTTAGTACAGCATGCTTCGTAAGCAACCGTGTCAATATTCGACCACTTCTCAAAAAGACTCCGTATGAGTTGTTCAAGGGTAGAAAACCAAATATAGCATTCTTCCACATATTCGGATGCAAATGCTTTGTTCTCAACAACAACAAGGATAATCTCGCTAAGTTTGATGAGAAATCCGACGAAGGTATATTTCTTGGTTACTCTCTTTACAGTAGAGCATTTAGAATTTTTAATAAGAGAACACTTACTATTGAAGAATCCATTCATGTTTCGTTTGATGAGACTAACCCCTCGAAAGAGGATAATATTATTATGGATGATGATGATGATGATATAGTAGGTTCTTCATAACAACAAGAAGAGACTTCAAAGAATCAGGAAATACCACAAGAAGATGTCACTCAAATCATTGAAGAATATCAATATCTTCCAAAGGAATGGAGAACGCACAGAGATCACCCGATAGATAAAGTTATTGGTGATATTAGCCAAGGCGTTGCAACTCGACTTAATCTGAAGGATGCTTGTCTCAACATGGCTTTTGTGTCTCAAATTGAACCAACCAAGATTGATGAAGCCTTAGGCGACGACCAATGGAATGTAGCAATGCAAGAAGAACTCAATCAATTCGAAAGGAATCAAGTTTGGAGTCTTGTACCAAGACCAGATCATAAGCACATCATAGGAACAAGATGGGTGTTCAAGAATAAACTTGACGAGAATGGGATCATAGTTCATAACAAAGCAAGATTAGTGGCACAAGGCTACAACCAGGAAGAAGGAATTGATTTTGATGAAACGTTCGCTCTGGTAGCAAGGTTAGAAGCAATTAGATTATTACTTGCTTACGCTTGTTCTATGAATTTTCAGTTGTTCCAGATGGATGTCAAAAGCGCTTTCCTGAATGGCTACATCAATGAGGAAGTCTACGTCAAACAACCTCTGGGTTTTGAAGACTTCAAGAATCCCTCACATGTTTACAAACTGAAAAAGGCACTCTACGGACTAAAACAAGCACCAAGAGCATGGTATGACCGCCTTAGCAATTTCTTATGTGAGAAGGGATTTACAAAAGGAAAGGTTGACAAGACATTGTTCATAAAGAAGATCAAAGGAAACACTTTATTGGTTCAAGTCTATGTCGACGACATCATCTTCAGATCAACAAACAGAGAGCTTTGCGAAGAATTTTCACTTATGATGCAAGGATAATTCGAGATGTCCATGATGGGAAAATTGAATTATTTCCTTGGACTACAAATCAAGTAAACAAAGGATGGCATCTTCCTTAACCAATCCAAGTATTGCAAGGAATTGTTGAAGAAATTCGATATGGATAGTTGCAAGGTGATGTCCACTCCTATGGGATCCGGAACGTACGTTGATCAAGATGAATCTGGTACTCTAGTCGATATAACAAAATATCGAGGTATGATTGGTTCATTACTATATTTGACGGCAAGCCGTCCTGACATTATGTTTAGTGTTTGTTTGTGTGCACGCTTTCAAGCAAGTCCGAAGGAATCGCATCTCACAGCCGTAAAGAGAATCATAAAGTATCTCAAAGGGACAATGAACGTCGGATTATGGTATCCTAAAGGTAGTATTTGTTCTTTAGTTGGTTACTCTGACGCTGACTATGCAGGATGTAAGACCGATAGAAAAAGCACAAGCGGTACGTGTCACATTCTCGGGAATGCATTAGTGTCATGGGCCTGCAAGAAGCAAGCGTGTGTGGCACTCAGTACAGCCGAAGTGGAATATATTGCAGCAGGAAGTTGCTGTGCACAAATTTTGTGGCTCAAGCAACAACTCCTCGATTACGGTGTAGACCTCGGTTGCATTCCTCTTCGATGTGATAATACAAGTTCCATCAACATTACAAAGAACCCGGTCATGCATTCAAGAACAAAACATATAGATATCCGGCATCACTTCCTTCGAGATCACGTATTGAATGGAGATGTAGATGTTACTTTCGTCGACACGCACAATCAACTCGCCGACATCTTCACCAAACCTTTGGCGAAAGAACCATTCTACAAAATTCGGCGAGAACTTGGGATTCTTGATGAAGGTGACATCTGACTTTTTCTCTAATATGTGTATGCATAATTTGTGTTGTGTTTTCATGTGTATGCATTTTGTTTTTAAGTATTTTTCAAAAATTTGTGTGTGTTAATCGATTAACCATATGGGTTAACCGATTAACACTGTAAGTTTTTTTTTAATAATTAAATTTTTAATATGTTAATCGATTAACCTATATGGTTAACCGATTAACACTGTTAAATTTTCAATTCTGACTCAATTTTTTAATGTGTTAACCGATTAACCTATATGGTTAACCAATTAACACTGTTCAAATTCCTAAAAATCAGAAACGAAAATTAATTAAAATTTTTGAAATATTATATGTGTTAAATGCATTTTTATGTGGTCAATATTCTCCTAAGTGTCCAAAATCCATATGCTTTGAATCATATTCCCTCTTAAAGAGTATTTGGAACTTCCCTCTTCAAACCCTAAGTTTAAAACCCACTACCTCTCTCCCACTCTCTAAGTTGGATAACTCCTCATAACCATCCCCATCTTCTCAAACCCTAACTTCCTCAGAACCCACAACTTCAGTTCCATCAAACTCATCCATGGCTTCAGCATCAAACCGCGGAAAGGGAAAGCTACCAGAACACCATTCTGCATCTGATGAAGAAGATATCCCTATGGAAACAACCAAGAAGCGCAGAATGGATTTCAAAGTCCGAGTTCGTCACATCCTCCTGGTAAAGTATGTGAATCTTAAGGCTTTTCCAGCATCATCTTTTGATTTTCCTGCTTTGCTCAAATATCAGAGGATCGATAAATTTGTGTCGGATTCTGGAAACTGCTATCAGGATCTTGTCAAATCCTTTTTGCATAAGATGTCTGTGTTTATAAATGCAAATGATGAGCACGTTATGAAAACAATTGTTCGAGACTGTATTGTGGAAGAAAATATGTTTGATGTTGCTGCAATGCTGAAAATACCATCGTCTGGGTACTTTCTGAGAAAAGGGGTTAACCACGTGGAAGGGCCGTGGTCCAACTATGATAAGATGGAGTTCTACTATCAGATCTGCAGATTTCCAAAGGAGGTGATTATCGCCAACCAACGCACTGCTCGTCTGTTGTGCTATGCAAAGAATCTTACCGTTTCTGATCGGATGCTTCATTACATCATCTGTTATGTGCTGATTCCCAAGGATTCAAATCATGCCCAAATTAATGATCTGGAAATGCAACTTCTTTTCGCCATCAAGAATAAGATTCGTGTCAACTGGATTCTGACCATCATGTATCACCTTCAACAACAACTATCTCTTTCAACCCGTCTACCGTATGCAAGGATGGTGTCAAGAATTTTGGAGCTGACAACTTTGGATCTTAACCGTGAACCAACCACCAAGATGAAATCAACCACCAATGAGATCAACGAAATTACAATTGTCAAGAACACCAGAATTTTTAAGGATACTGACGGTACTTATAAGTATTCAGATGAAGGAGCCACTGCTAACCAAGCCTATCCCGTACCTGAAGGAGGCATAACAAATGAATTCATTTACCAAACTATAATGACTCAACATAGAGAAACCTCTCGGGCCATTGCTTCCCTTCGAAACCTTGTGCTTACCTCTCGCCGCACCAACACTGACAACTTTGTTACATCTGAAGAAGAGGGTGAAGAAGAAGAGGAAGAGGACGATGAGGATATGGCTGATGAGGACATTTAGAGCATATGTTGTTGTTGCTGTCTTTTATTGCTTTCTAGTCGTTAAGTTTTAAGTTTATGTTCTTAACTTTGGTTCATTTGCGTTGTACTCATACACTACTTTGGTTGCACTCTGCTGCATGTTTAATTTTATTTTAGTATGTTTTTTGCTTACCTACTTGATTGTTCTTTTGATTGCTTTCATAATTGTCGATAATTTCTAGTTTTTTTTTAAAGCTTCTTCCTTTTTGCTAATGACGAAGGGGGATAAGAGCTTTGGCTTTCTAATGTCTATGTGTGCAGAATTTTTGTCTGTTCTTAGCCTCTTTTTTTAGAAAGGGGGAGTTCATGGACATAGGGGGAGAAACAAGACCAGAACCAAAAATCGTCAAAGCACTTCACAAGACTCAATTGGTTGTAAGTGGTTGTCATCATCAAAAAGGGGGAGATTGTAGAAGCATGCTTCATCTCAAGGTTTCAAGGTTTTGATGACAACAACAACAAGACTCAAGATCATTTCATCTATGCAAAAAGTCAAAAGCTTTCAAAAGACCAAGATCAAAGTATTATGGAAGTGATCAACATTCAAGCTTCATGTACATTTGCTCGATCATCTTTCAAGACTTGGACACAAGCTATGGTATATCAAATTCTCTACTTTAATTGATATACAAGTGTTCAAAATAATAAAATGTTTTTGCATAATGCATTAACATGGTTTAAAATCATTTGGAATTGGTATAACACTTTTAAATTAATTATTTTTCAAACTTTTTACAGTGTTAACCGATTAACCTATATGGTTAACCGATTAACACTGGACGTTTTCTGAAAAATTGTTTGATTTCAAGTTCAAAAATTATTTGAATGTTATACCTTTCCATGTGTTAACTCATACTCAAATATACCCTTTTGAAAAGGTGTTTTGGATGATATAAATTCTGAAAATTTCAAATTATCAAACACCTCCAATAATTTTCAAAAACAATCATTGAATCATATTCACTACTTTTCAAATTTTTTCAAATACATTCAAAAGTGTTCATACTTGCACAACCTTTCACATTCATTTGTTTGAACACTTGTATTGAGATTAAGTTGTGAATTCAGATTAAAGGAGAAGATCAATCTTTGTATTGATATTACTATTGTTCTCTCAAATTACAAAAAAATTACAGAATAGTCTGTTGTGACTTGTGATCCAGGATTGTTGGACACAAAGGTTAGTGTTTTGCAAGAGGATTGTTCTTGCACACTAGTTTGTTTTGTTGTTAGATTGTAGGCCTCACCGGTTGATGGTGTGATAGGTTGTACTTTATAAAACAATAGTGAAAACTCTCTTTCATGTGGAAAGGGGAGTGGAGTACCTTCGGATTATGAAGGGAACCACTATAAATCTTGGTGTCCACCGTTTTATGCTTTCTACTGCATCCATCACTAAAAACATAACCAAAGAAAAATTAAAGAACACCAAAAATCGGAAAAAGTTTCTATAAGCCTAATTCACCCCCCCCCCCTCTTAGGCATACTCTGAACTTACAATGGAGAATGTTAAAAATAGATATGATATCAGTTCAAATATTATCAGTTCAACTACAACATATTTACATTTGAGGTCAACCTAAAGCAACTAAAAGTTTCAAACTCCAATAATGCATTCAACTATGAGAACAATAAAAATGGAAAATGAAAAACTTCAAATACCTTAAAATGGTGGAAATGTGCTGGTGAAGGACGAAGATAACTGTAAAAAATGGACGGACGGCGGCGGAATGAGGTGACGACGGAAAGACCGGAGGAAAGGCGATGGACGGAGGCACGGACGGAATGCGTCGACGGTGAATAAGGCAATGTTCGCAAGTGGAAAGAAGAAAGAAGGAGACTGTTTTGATTCTGCAAAAATACTGGGATATTTTAAATTTATGCTACTTAAACCTATAGCAGGGCTTTTGCATGGCATTTAGCAGCGCTTTTAGAAAGCCCTGATATAGGTCTGCCTTAGGACCCCCCTTTAGCAGCGCTTTTAGAAAGCGCTTTCTTAGACCCCCCCCCCTTAGCAGCGCTTTTTTAAAGCGCTTTCTTATACCCCCCCCCCCTTTTAGCAGCGCTTTTTTTGAAGTGTTTTCTTAGGCCCCCCCTTTAGCAACGTTTTTTTCAAGCGCTTTCTTAGACCCCCCCCCCCCCCCTTTAGCAACGCTTTTTTTAAAGTGCTTCCTTAGACCCCCCGTTTAGCAGCGCTTTTTTAACAAGCGATGTCTTAGGTATGCTATTTTTTTTCATGACTCTTTAGCAGCGCTTTTTCAGAAAGCGCTATCTTTCAATACGCTGTTAAAACTCATTTCTAACGTAGTGGTTTAGGATGTTAGAACCTACACTAAAGATATGTCATGTGCTTCTACATTCATTCTGCTCAAAGGGAATAAAGCGAATGAGCCATACAAAGTGTATCTTGGCAGTGTGGTAGTAGGGGATATACATTTTCAGGTGTACGTTGATCAGCGTGAGACGCGTCCCTTTGAAGACATAGCCTTCAACTCTGAATGGCTGACTTGAGGTTCATGTGAAAGTTCGGCTACATGTAGTTTGTTCCCAAAGACCCGTCCATGTCTTCTCATCCCGCTATGATATATAGAGATATGGGTGCCATGTATGATGATTACCGTAGCTCATAACGACTGGAGTGTTGCAGACGACTACATCTAGTGGTATTTTAAAGTGTCACATACTTATATGACACCAGATGCTCCAGGATATCCACCTAGACCAGCTCATCAAGAGATACTAAAGGAAAAGAAAGCTATGAAAAATTATGGTGTTAATGTGTTGCCTAAATATCATCGTATCATAGAGATTATGCAGACGGGTATAGACAGAGGACTCTTTCCGAATGAGTCTAAGGTGAGAGACATTATAGATGTCATGATTGGGAAGGCACAAGAGGCTATTGAGTATAAGAGGCAGCGTAAAAACAAGGGACCTGGGTCTATTATTAAATGTAGTATATAGTATTTGTATTAGGAGCACTATTTTTAGTTGTGTTTTATTTTAACTTCATTGTGTACAAATGATTTATTAATTTATATATCTCATTTTCATAATATTCTGAAAGTGCATGGTTTAATTTATACAAAATTGAAAATGATAGTATAGTTATAATATATCATTAATTTCATCGGTGCATATATAGAAGAAAGGAAAAAATTACTCAATGTTAACACGAAAATGCACCTCTGAATTATGTCTGATATGAATATGGAGATACATCTTTGAATCAGATAATGTAAAAAATAATAATGTTTTAGTGAAGAATGCATGGAGTATAGATGGAATGGTTCTAGACATATTTGTAAGATGTATTTTTAAGCATTTTTGTCTAGACCGACAAATATTTAAGTTATACTAAAATGGATGCATGAGTTTGGTTTTGATACTGTGGATTATGAGTTGGATGCTAAAGGTATAATAGTGGATAGTGAGAATATTCAGCAACTAAGAGTCTGTTGGGTAACACCTAAAAAAGAGCTTTTAGCTTTTAGGCTTTTCATCTCATATTAATAAACAAACTTTGTTCGGTAATTGTCATTTAGCTTTTATCTTGTAGCTTTTTCTACTAGTTTTTTTTCAAAAGCTATTTGATGTAGCTTTTGAACTTATAGCTTTTTTTTCATAATATATATATATATATATATATATATATATATATATATATATATATATATATATATATATATATATATATATATATATATATATATATATATATATATATATTAGTGAATTTTAAATCGGATAATTATACTCATGTCAAGTCACAATATGAAATATTATACAATGTTTAATGTTTTTTAGCAACATTTAATTTACATAATAAATTTTGAAATAGTATTATCAATTCTCAATTTAGTAAAATGTCGAAAGAGAATCATTGAGATCAACTAAGACGAAGAAAATTAAAAATATCATTGTAGTTTTATCATAGAATATTAAAAAATAAATTTATTATTATTATTATTATTATTATTATTATTATTATTATTATTATTATTATTATTATTATTATTATTATTATTGAATTCAAAATTACAATGCTTTCATGTATTTCCTTAAATTTCATTATACAATTTATATATAAGATCAGTATATTTTGATGCTATCTTCATTATAAAATTTATATATAAAATTTATTATATAAGATTAGTATATTAAAAATGTTTCGCATGAGTTTATAAATATATTTATTTTTATCACATAAAAAATAATTTAATAATATAATGTAATAAAATAATAAAATCACTAATTTCTTAATTAAAGGATGTTCTTTTATGTCATTTTGTATTTATTAGTTAATGTAACAACTAATTTATCAAACATTCAAATTAACTTATTAATTATTTGTCATCAGCTATCAACTAATTTTGTCAATCAAAGCCTAAATTATTCGGATTTGTGCTATTATTCGGTAATGTAATCACTTATTAGCTCTTTTATTTAAAAAAATCTAATGTTAAGTGTGTTAAAAAAAAGCTAACGAGATTACTCATGTTTCGGTACATATGACTCAACCTTTTGCTAGTTTCCAAAATTTTATCGAAGTACCAATATGTATTTAAAGTCTTATCTCTCTGCAATATTTCCCTCTCATTTTTTTTAAAAGGCAAAAGGAAACCTTAAAGCTCAGTCTAAGAGCATAAGAAATGTTGCAAAATGAGAACAAGAAGGGTAAACCAAACCAAGGTACATTAGTTCAGAATCAAGCAAAATATAAACCATCACATTATGCACCATTTCAGAAGCAAAGGAAAACGAATACTAATACATCAACTTAAAGGCCAAGGATAAAATATTTAGAAGTCTCCAAATACCCCAACCTTGTAGCAGCCAAAATAAATACCTTACAACCCAACCTCGACGCAGAAGCGGCACCGAAAATACGAGAGCAGAAAAATCACCAAAAGACTAACTAACAGCACCAAGATCTTGATCACAACTAAGAACGCAGATGATCGGATAACAAATATATGCCAACAACTCCTTGAATACCCAAACTTGAAAGACCAAGTGTGCTATATTTCTGAAATTGAAAGACAAGCAAACCACCCTAAAAGCAGATTACATTTGCTGAACGGAAATCAAAACCACAACAGTTCTGATAACCAACCACCGAACCACTACCATTGTCAAATGACAATTAGAGAATAACACTGTGTGAAAAGACTATCCTCAACCATTCTAAGACCTTAATATAACCACATTCTCCAAAGCAAATATTTAACTACCCCTCACAACACTTTAAAATCAAGAGTATAAGAGAAAATATTAAAAAAAGTCAAATAAAAACTTAAAATTCTTTTGCGTGGTACATCTTGGAATGAAAAACTTGAATTCTATATATAACACTGGGCTCCCATTTCCTTCACAAAACTAAGCAATATGGGACTTGAACTCTCTCTTAATTCACAAGACTAAGTGATTTAAGACTTCTTTAACATGTATATTTGCAACCAACTCCAACATAACCAACCATAAATTCATAGACCAAGCAGCCGAGCCTCAACAACTAAATACATTGCAATTCCTCCCAATTAGAAAATTCTAGCGGACTAAATCACTTTAAAACAGAGAAACTTTGACAACCTACTCGACTAAAAGCACAACCGTAATAGTCATTGAGAAGGTCCTACTTTGGGCATGCTGCGACAAAATCACTAAACGGCAAGACCGAAACTCAAACAGCTCAGGCATATGAGACTATTGCCAGCAACCAAACCTACCACCTCTATAATGATGATTCAACAAACACTACGATCGAAAATCTTCAGAGATTCACCACCTGAACTTGATTTGAAACTAAGTCATTTCCATGATAGAACTTTTGGATTCTCGCCTTTTAAATTGCCACCACACAATCGAACCAAATCACCCCTATCTTGGAGACCGCCCGACTCCCTCTGCCCAACAACCCTCCAAACTACATTAAATGTTGCAGCCATCAAAATACATAGTAGTGGAAGACACCATACTATGCATTTCCCTTGATTACACCCAAACCCAACCCAATTTTTTTCCCATTGAGATAGAGACGGGAAGACTTGGTACACACATAGGCCTACTATCCTATTTGAATTTTGTAAAAAAAATTAATTTTAATATTGAAACTAATAGTTAAGTTATATTGTAGTATAATTGTGCTTGTCTTAGAAATCAACAAAAATACTAATAGTTGTACTATTCAAATGCTATTATGCTACCTCAATCCCTAAAAACTATATGTATTTAGAAAGCTGAATGTGTTAGTATTTTATGTTTTAAAAGCGGAAATTATTTCATGTTAAAGGAAAGGAAACAACATTTTTCATTCATACAAAACTCAAAGTTGCATTACATAACGAACAAGAGCAAGAGCATTAAAGAACTCACAAACCTACAAAAACATAAAAACATAAAAGAAACCAGATTGGAAAACTAACAAGACCAACGAAGTAAAAACAACCGAGAAATCAACGAATGAAACCCTAGCGACCAGCATAAAGAATCCTACCAATCTCAAACGAAACAAAAGCATCAATACAAGCATACCGAACCTGCTGAGGACTAAGGTTAAAATCATTCCATTTACTCATGGTAATCCTCCTCGGTTTCTCCATACCCTTCCCAAGAACATGTAAAGCCAACGTTTTAAGCCCAGCACATTTCATATGATCACCCAATTTCTCAACAGCAAGGGTGCAAAGTTCAACAAAGTTTGCAACGCGCAACGAGTAATCTCTAAGAAGCTTCTCAACGTCCTCTCCAATACCAACACCGAGAAACGTGTTTTCTTGGTCCTCGAGAAAAGCAACAAGTGATTCTGGAATAGATGGAGCGTGGATGATTTGGAAAACAAGGCATTCTCTGTCTACACAGAGTTGGAGGACAGCGACGGGGTTGTCCATTGAGGGTTGTCTGTTTGGGAGCCACTCCACGTCGAGGCCAACAAGGTAGCGGCGGTTGTGGTTATTGCGGGGGAGATTTGAGAGCCAATCTTTGACTACGGAAGGAGTATGTGTGACGGTTGTGTGAATGACTTGAGAATGAAAAACAACATCATACTTATTGTTGGTTTGGCTAACTATGTTGGTGGACATTTTGAATTTGAAGAAGAACAATTTTGTCTTTTTTTGGTTTAAAGAGTGTGATGCATGGAAATGAACGTTTCGGTTTCTATGACATATATAGCGGTTTCTCAATTTCTTTACGAACGCTTCGGTTTCTATTACATAATGACACTTATATTTCCAAGGCTATTGAAGAAGTACTTTGACAGCTTGAGGTTAGAAACAAAATACTCCATTCTTTTTTATAATCAAATTTTAACTTTTTAAATTTATTAAATAAATAATATATTTGGACAATATATAAATTAAATATATTAATTTATAATAATATATAAAGGCAAAACACAATTTTCGTGTAGTCTTTTTTATTTCCAATTTTGACCCTAATAAATTGATTCTTTTACACTATTTTTTATTGTTAATAAATTAGTAAGTTATTATTCATCATTTTTAGTAACAAATAACTTATTAATTAAATTAATTAAACAAGAAATAATAATAAAAAAATAGTAGTAATTTCTAAAAATAATTAACTGATTTATAACCCACTAATTCCATTAGTGAATGAAATAGAAGCATATAACAACTTCCGTACTTAATTAAATTAATTAAATAAGAAATGATAATAAAAAAAGTAGTAGTAACTTCTAAAAATAATTAACCGCTTTATAACCCACTAATTCCACTACTTAATGAAATAGAAGCATATAACAACTTCCGTACTCAACTAATATTACTATATTTAATTATATATTTAATTGTTTTAATTTTGAAGATTTATAATGTATTTTATTTATGACTAAATCTATCCAAAGCTTTTTCATAATAAAATTGAATGATAATGATTATAAAGTTCGTATACTCTAAGTTTTGATAAATTACATACTTAAAATAATCACAATTATATATTATCTTTTAAATATTTAAATAATTACTGATCATTATCTTCAATAACTTTTCTCATACAATTTAATGAATTGTACGGATAAGTGAATTATAATTGTCTAAAAAAATTCATTGGAGTTCTTAAAATATAGTTTTTGAAAATATGATTAACCAATATTTTATTTTATTTTAAAAACAATTTTTTAAAATAAATTATAAAATAATTTTAAAATTTTGAAAAATCTCAGTCAAATCTAAACCATCTATTACTTTAAATCCAACGATAGAGGATAAACAGTTTTTTCATTTCCCGCGCAGAATGATATATAAATACCTCTTTCATCTTCTACTTTTTCACATTCAAAATTTAAAAGAATAAACAGTTTCTGAAAATTTCTTACAAAAATGCCAGGTCGTAGAAAGGGTATTGAGGATCGGAAAGGAAGGAGCAAAGAGGCATAGGATATGATTCTGCGCGACAACATTTAAGGAATTACAAAGCCAGCGATTCATAGATTGGCGAGGAGAGGAGGTGTCTAGAGGATAAGTGGTTTGATCTATGAAGAAACTAGTTATTTCTCAAGGTTTTCTTGACAAAAATCATTCATGATGCTGCTTCATATACTGATCATGCAAGAAGGAAGGTTGTGACTGCCATGGATGTTGTGTATACTCTTAAGAGACAAGGAAGAACTTTATACGGTTTCGGAGGTGGAAGAAGATACTCTTTTTATTTATTATTATGTTATCTTTTTATTGTCTAAGTTGTGTAATTTGTATTTTTGTTTTTGCATTTTTAAAAAAGTTTATATCTAAGTAATAGTCGATGATTATACAATGATCATCGTCTAAGTTATGTAATTTGTATTTGTATTTTCAAAAATGTTTATTTCCAAGTATTAGTTGGTTGGTGATTATGCAATGATAATGACTAAATACTACAATATGTTTTTTCTATTGTATGGTTTATGGACAAAGTTATACTATATATGCATTATACTAAATTTATGATGATTTTAGTTAAGTTAAATCTAACTTTTATAATTATAGATAAACTGGATATGAGTCGTTGGTTATTTTTCTTCTTTAACCATCATTAACTTCAATTAAGAAAAACTTATGGAAACTTTAACACATATAAATCTTCTTTGCATGACGATTTTTGAAGAGTGTTTACTGGTGATCATACATAGAAAATAAATGAATTAATTTTTTTCATTATAGTTTGTTAAAAATGAATTTACACGTATGTATGTATTTTAATTGGTGACCGGTTTTGTTAAGTTACATTTATAATTATTTTGGTGTATTACCCACAAGGTTTTGTTTTATTTAGAAGTCATGCGTAGAAAATATTGTTGTTAGATTTTGTTCCGGTATGGGCCCGACCTCGGCAGGCCCAATACCACGTACGACCCAACAGGCGGATCGGGCACGCCGGGCACGTGCGTCCCTCGAGACGAGCGGAGCATGCCGCCGGACACAAGCAGCGCACCAAACAACATCTCATCATCCCTCGTACCAGACGAGCAGATCCATCCCCGGCACACCAAAGCATGACCGTGGTTCCTCCCCTCCGCGGGGAGAACAACCTGCTTCCCAGGAACCTCCCGAGCTCCCCTCCGCGGGGAGAACAACATGCCCGGTGCACGTTCTCCACGTGCTCCCCTCCGCGGGGACACGTCATCAACCAACTGCCCACCTCCGAAAGAGCAGGTCAAACCCACTTTCCGGAGATCTAGGAGCAGTTGGACTAGGGCGAAGACCACGTCCTGGTCTTCACTACGCCACGTAAGCCCTAGCAGTCATTAGGGTTGGGCCTGGTCATCCAGCCCATCTCAAATGACCGTTGGCCCAGCGCTGGGGTCTCTTTATAAATACCCTCTTCCTCAAGAGGGTCAGGTAACTCTCTTTTTGCCCCTTTCTGTACTTTTGCTTCCACTCTGCCCAGTTTCTTACTTTGGCATCAGAGTGTCTTGCAGGTACACCCCCTCCTCCTTCTCATCACCGGTGAACAGGTACCGTCCAACGGCGTGTGGCCATATCGTGACTCCCTCCTGATCAGGTCAGACCAGTGGCGCCGTCTGTGGGAATCTGAAACTTCCCCGTTACTCCGAGCAGAAAACCAAAAGTTTCACCAAACCTCCACGATCATGGCTAGTCCACACCGCGACGACACTCCACACGACCTTGTGCTCAACGTCGCCACCAACGGGAGCAAGCAGACAGGAACGGCACGTCCGGCGGAAGCCGACGAAAGGGACGGGCAAACTGCTTCACCATCATCCGCGGAACGGCCCCTTCAGGCCGATCACCGACCCCCGAGCCCGCCAGCATTCCACCCCGTTCCCATCCCGGCGGGAGCGGACCCAACGGTGGCCGCTCTCTTCTCGGCCATCAACCAGACGAGCCAGTTGTTGTTCCAACAAAATGCAAGAATTGGAGCATTAGAACGCGTCGGCCCTCCGAGGTACCCCCCGCGGGAAGACCAGAACGGAGGTTCGAGGAGTCCCTCACCTCGACCCAGAAATCGTCGACCGCGGATGGAGAGACACCGCCCACAGGTGGCACGAGAACGCACCAGATCCCCAGCAAGACACGTTCGCGAGAGGAACCAGAACGCCGCGGCGATCCCAACCGAGGACCCCCGAGGCGAGAACTCAGGCAGGAGATCGAGAACCCGAAACCAGGGGCATACCTTGAACGGCTCATCTCCCCACAGATCCCCGGCGCACAGCGACGAGGACGATTACCGCACCCCGCTGTCCCGGGAGATCATGGCTGCCCCCATACCCCAGGGGATGGAGAAACCACCGACGCTGTCGACATACGACGGCACATCCGACCCGGACGATCACCTGGAAGACATCGAGGCTATGCTCGACTACCGAAACGTCCGGGGAGCTATCAAGTGCAGACTCTTCCCGACGACTCTGAGGAAAGGCGCTATAACCTGGTACAAAAGTCTGGAGCCCGAATCAGTTACGTCGTGGAGGGTCTTGAAGGACCTATTCTCAAAACACTTTACGGCGTCCCGACGTCACCCGAAGACAGAAGCAGTCCTCGGGGCAATTATCCAAGGCCCCGACGAACCTCTCCGAAAGTACATCAAAAGGTTCACTCGGGAAGCAGTACAGGTGACAACTTCCGACGAAATGAAACGCTACTTAATGGAACAAGGCCTGCGCCACGACTCCAAATTCTACGAGGCCGTAGACATACATCGGCCAACATCCCTCCAAGATTTCCTCGACAGGGTCGCGCATTACATCCGATTCGAGGAAACACAGGCGGCCAACTCCGCTCGTGACACTCGAGACAGGGAGGCCCCCGCGGGCACCGAGACGACAGAGCTTCGAGCCATCGACGGGGAGGAGACCGCCGTCGGGAAGACCGCCCCCGCGAACCCCGCGAACAACGCGAAACACGTGGCCCAGCAGGAAGATTCACAGAGTACACATCGTTGATCGCTTCACGTGAACGCATACTGGCCGAATGCGCTAAAACCGAGTTCGTACAGGGGGATGTCCGTTTTCCGCGACCAACACCGCCCAAACCCAACGTGGACAAATCAAAATACTGCCGATTCCACAGGACCCACGGGCACGTGACAGAAGACTGCATCCATCTCAAAGATGCGATCGAAATTCTAATCAAAGACGGGCACCTGAAGCGATACACCCGAGGAGGTGAACCACCTAGGCCAGAGGCTCCGGAAGCCAAGAAAATCGAGGAACTTCCCTCTCCAGAGGACAGCAGCAGGCTCCAGGTCGCGTTGTGCGTCAGCCGCCCCGAGGATTGGTTCGCGGGCAGAGAATTCGGCATCCCCGAAGGACCCAACCTAGTCGACGAGCCAATCCGACCAACCAGCCGATGGGAATACTTCCCCAGAGCCATGGTCATCTCTGATGGAGCCACGAGGAGTCTATCCATAGGATCTGTGAAAAGGAAATTCGACGAACTCATCGCGAACAACTCCGGCAAAATGAGCACGCTCGACAAATTCCGAGGCCGCTCCAACCCGATCACATTTTACCTCGAGGAACTACCCGGGGGATCTCCCAATTCCAGCATACCCTTGCTCATACGTGCCCGAATGGCAAACTTCGACGTCAGGAGCCTCCTCGTCGACGGTGGGAGCTCGGTTGACATCATGTACTCACATCTGTTCACAACTCTCCAGCTCGACGAATCCAACCTTTCTCCCTACGTAGGCTCCGACCTTCAGGGGTTCAACGGGACGACGACGAGACCTTGGGGATACGTGGAATTGAAAGTCACCTTCGGAGAAGAGGAAATATCCAGGGACATCAGCGTCCGCTTCTTAGTCATCGAATGCCCATCCCTCTATAACTGCATCCTGGGCAGGACGACGATAGCAGAACTCACCGCGGTACCCTCCACCGTCCACCTGAAGATGAAATACTACACAAGAAGGGGAGCCGTGGTAACCCTCAACGGAGACATCGAGGCCGCTCGAAGATGTTTCGAAGCCGCGCTGAAAGGCCTAGACTCCATCGCTCCATCAACCAAAAAGAAAACGTCAAGCGCTACGCCAAAGGACAAACCAACGGAGCTGGTCGGATCCGTTGAGCTCGAAAGTCGCTTCAACGACGAGCTCGACCAGGAAACAAAGACCAACGAAGTCAACGGGCAGCCCTCACACCCAGCGCGCCCCATCCCGGATGGAGAATTCGAGCTCGTCCCCCTCGGGGAAGACACGAGCAGAACCGTGAGGATAGGTGCAGGACTCCCAGACCTCGCGAAACGTCAGCTCCAAGCCTGCCTCCGCGAGAATGCCGACCTCTTCGCCTGGAGCGCCGCGGAAATGCCGGGACTCGACCCCGAGGTCGCCTGCCACCAGCTGTCCATCAACCCGACCGCAAAGGTCGTTGTACAACGCCGGCGTCGCCAGTCCCCTGAAATATCGGCAGCGGCCGAACAAGCTGTAAAAGACCTCTTAGAGGCAAATTTTATTTCGGAAGCCCGGTATTCAACCTGGCTGTCCAATGTTGTACTCGTTAAAAAGAATAATGGAAAATGGCGCATGTGTGTTGACTACACTGATCTCAACCGGGCATGTCCTAAGGACGCCTACCCCCTCCCCAACATCGACAAACTCGTCGACAACTCCGCGGGCTTCAAGCTCTTGTCCTTCATGGACGCGTACTCGGGATATAATCAGATCCCGATGGCCGAACACGATAAACAAGCCACGGCCTTCATGACGGCGTCGGGCAATTACTATTATAACGTGATGCCCTTCGGCCTCAAAAACGCCGGGGCCACATACCAGCGGATGATGAACCGCGTCTTCCACGACGAAATCGGGGACATGCTCGAAGTATACATGGATGACATGATCGTCAAATCCGGCACGGAGGACGACCACGCGGCATACCTCCAGAGGGTCTTCGAGACCGCAAGGTCATGCCACATGCGTTTCAACCCGGAGAAGTGCACCTTCGGCGTCGGCGCCGGCAAATTCCTCGGCTACTACTTGACCGAACGGGGGATCGAAGCCAATCCAGACAAATGCCACGCCTTCTCCAATATCACCACGCCAACCACGAAGAAGGCCATCCAGTCCCTCAACGGCGTGCTTGCCTCCCTCTCACGATTCATTGCGAAGTCGGCCCAACACGCCCTCCCATTTTTCAAACTGCTCAGGAAGGAGACCAAATTCGAATGGACGGACGAATGTGAGAAAGCCCTTTGCCACCTCAAACGCGTCTTATCTGAACCACCAGTGCTGACACGCCCCGCGACGGGAGAAACCCTATACTTATATCTGGCCGTGGCCAACGAAGCCGTCAGCGCCGTCCTCGTCAGCGAATCCGGGGAAGGCCAAAAGCCCATCTACTTTACTAGCAAAGCTCTCCACGGCCCAGAAGTCCGATACCAGCTGATCGAGAAAGTCGCCCTGGCCCTCGTAACAGCAGCACGCCGACTCCGACATTATTGTCTCGCACACGCCATCGTGCTCCGCACCGATCAGCCCATCCGCCAGCTACTGGGCCGCCCCGACATGGCCGGACGCATGCTGAAATGGTCGCTAGAACTCTCCGAGTTCGACATTACCTACGAGGGCCGGCACGCCATCAAGGCTCAAGCCTTGGCCGATTTCGTCGCCGAGATGACCACACCACCCGACCCCACCACCGGGAAACACCTCTGGACCATTTTTGTGGATGGCTCCTCCAACTCCACGGGAAGCGGCGCCGGTATCGTCCTCGACAACGACGAGGGCACGGTCATCGAAGTCTCCCTCACACTGGCCTTCTCGACGACCAACAACCAGGCCGAGTACGAAGCGTTTCTCGCCGCCCTTCGCCTGGCATCCGACCTGGGAGCCAGGGACATCCGAATCTACACGGACTCCCAGATAGTCGCTTCACAAGTCCGAGGCGAATATCAAGCAAAAAACGACACCCTCGCCGGATACCTCGCACTCATCACCGAAAAACTGAGAGGTTTCGACTCAGCAGAGATTCAGCACGTCCCTCGCGAGCAGAACACCCGGGCCGACATCCTCTCCAAACTAGCAAGAACCAAAAAGCGAGGCGGCCACAAATCGGTCATTCAAGAAATCTTGTCGCAACCAAGTACCAGCGCGACCACCACGCCCCTCGACATCAACGCCATCGGAGACACTGACTGCTGGATGACCCCGCTCCACGCCTATCTCAGCACCGGCCGCCTTCCGGCCAACTCTGGAGAGGCCAGCGCAACGAAACGACGTGCCTGCTCGTACGTCCTACTCGAGGGACGACTATACCGTCGAGGCTTCGCAATCCCACTCCTCAAATGCATAGATAAGTCCCAGAGTACAGCCGTTCTAGAAGAAATCCACGAAGGCATCAACGCGCAGCACCTCGGCGGAAGATCCCTAGCACGGAAGGCCCTACGCGCAGGCTACTACTGGCCATCAATGCAATCCGACACGAAGGAACACGTCAAACGATGTGATAAATGTCAACGACACGGGGACATGCACCTCTCCCCCCCGACTGACCTCACGTCCCTCTCATCTCCGTGGCCATTCGCCTGGTGGGGGCTGGACATCCTCGGACCCTTTCCCCTAGGTTCATACCAGAACAAGTACCTCATCATGGGCGTTGACTACTTCACCAAGTGGATCGAGGCCGAAGCTCTGGCCAAAATCACCGCCCACAACATACTCCGATTCTACAAACGCAACATCCTCGCCAGATTTGGGGTCCCACTCGCCATCGTCACCGACAACGGCACACAATTCACAGACACAAACTTCCGTGACTTCGTCACCAAACTCGGAACCAAACATCACTTCGCCTCGGTCGAACACCCTTAGACAAATGGCCAGGCGGAGTCGGCGAACAGAGTCATACTCAGAGGACTCAGACGACGACTCGGCGACGCCAAACGAGCATGGGTCGAAGAACTCCACAGCGTCCTCTGGGCATACTGCACCACTCCCCACTCAACCACGGGGGAAAACCCATTTCACCTCACATACGGAACCGAGGCCGTGATACCGGTCGAAATTCGCGAACCGTCCCGACGAACGGAAGCTCCCCTGGACACCGACGACAACGACGGCGCCCTCTGAGAAGAGCTCGACCTCGTCGAAGAAATCCGCTCAGGGGCAGCCCTCCGTGAAGCCCGGCTGAAGCAACAAGTAACACTTCGCCACAACAAAAAAGTCCTAAAACGCGACTTTCAAACAGGCGACTTAGTTCTACGCAGAAATCAGAAAGACTCCCACGAGGGCAAACTGGCTGCGAACTGGGAAGGCCCGTACCGAGTCCGGGACAAAACGGAGCACGGGGCCTATTACCTCGAAAACCTGCACGGTGAACAACTAGCTCGACCATGGAACGCCGCGAAGCTTAAGCGGTACTACAGTTAGAACATTGCCCGCGATGACCCATCGTCCCGACCACTGCGGAGGCGACATGGTACCACCGCACACCCCCGCGTCCACTAGCGACCAAAGAAAAGCAAGCCCTGCCTCTCGTGTGCGCGGGCAGAAGGCCTTTCTCGGCAAGGAACACCTCGACCAAGATTCCTCTCCGCCGTACCAAAAGCGGCATGACGCCCAGCTCGCGATGGGATGTCCACGCCCCGGGGAGAACTACCCCCGAAACGGCCCGGCTACGTCGCCGACCAAACCGGCCGGTTCCCTGCACTACCGGTAACAAATCGTCGAGCTAACACACCGAGCGCACACTTAGAAAATTTACAAGAAATATCATACACATCAAAGGCATTCAAAAGCATTCAAATAAACAAACACGAAAAACGAGCATAAAACGACATGCAAATAACGAGCGCACACTTAGAAAATCCACGAAAAATATATTAAACAAAAAGCGGGCACCAGCCCAGTAGTCAATGGTACAAATACAGAGCACGCAGGCCCAAAGAAAGAGATCACAAACATCGGCACGCAGGCCATAAAAACAACGAGCACGCAGGCCCGGCAACCTATGCTACCTCGTCCGCCCGGTCAGCAGTCGCGGGTTCCTCCTCGGGAATAACAAGATAGGGATCGACCACTTTCCCGTCAACAATCTCGTGGTACGGCCCGATCCCATCCACGGCCAGCACGACACCAGGATTGGCGACCTGAACCTGCTCAACAGCACTCTTGAATCCGACCTCAACATCCTCCAGACAGTCGCTTTCCAACACCCGGATACGGGCAATCAGGTCAGCACGAGTGATTAACCGTCGATCTCCATCTGTCTCGTCCTCGGCCAGACGGACTGCGCTGTCCAAAACTTACGTGCGAACCTTCAGCGCCTGCACCTCGGCCGTCGCTTTCCCCAGCTTCTCCTCCAGCGAAGTCACCTTCCCCTCAGCACCCTCTGCCCGTTTTCGCTGCTCAGTAACATCCTTCTGGCTCTTCTCCAACTCCTCAGTGAGCTTGGCCAATCGCGACTGCATGAAAGTAAGATCCCCCTGCAGTTTGGACAGCTCAGCAGCGGAGCATCCCTCCTCGTTCAGCACAAGAGCCGTCGTGAACGTCTGCATCATTGCAGCCAAGTCCTCAGCCAGAACACGTCGACGAGTCTCTCGATCGGCCTGACGAACAGCCTTCACCTCCCCAGCGGAGACAGTGGGAGAACGGGCACCATGAAAATAGCCCGGATGCTGATGGCAGGGCGGGACGACATAACCTTCCTCAGCGTTACCGACCGTCAGATCTACCACACCTCGGGGCTCCTCGGACCTCTGCCTCTTCGATGCTCCTTGAGACGCAGGAGATTGACTCTCTTGAGGTGAAGAGGACGAACTTTGCCCCCCCGGCGTCGCGACCTCCTGCCCAACCAGCTGGCTCACCCTCGTCCTCGGGGTCGCAGCATTCCTAGTGGCACGCAACTGCTTCACCCGCTCCTCGACGGAAGACATGTTCGCTGCAAAAACAAAGAAAAGAGTTAGCGACGGTCAAAGCCCCGACCACGGGGAGAAAAACGAATATTCCTACCTAGGTAATCCAGAGCGGCCGCCCCGGTCGCACAACCGAGCAGGGTCTTGGTATTAATCAAACGCTTCTTAGTGCGCACATTCCCCTGCGCGTCAAGGATATACCGACCGTCGGGCGTCACCAGCTTCGACGGAGGGAGAGACCGCACAAAGGCGACTATTTTCAAATAGGCGGCCATGTCCTTCTCCTCGAGGGTCCCCGCCCGGACGATATACCTATCCGTTCCTCGGCTGAAATGCTCCGCAGTCCACAGTAGATGTATCTTAGGAAGCCACGCGCGGAATCGCTGGCCATCTACCGTTTGCTCACCCTCGTCGAAGAGAGTGTCCGAGCCGTGCTGCGTGATCGGTTTGACGAGGTAGAAACGACTTTTGAAATCTTTGATAGAATCGCTATACGCTTTGAAAAGTTTGGTCGATTGCTTAAAAGAAACCCATCCGTGGCGGCCATTCACCGTCTGCTGCTGCAGGTGGAAGATGTGGAAAAATAACGGTACCGTCGGCTCCACCGAGAGGTAGAAACACACCACCTCGAAAGCCCGGATGAAAGCCAAGGCGTTGGGGTGCAGTTGGGACGGGGCAAGGCGCAACCAGTCAAAAAGCCCCAGATGAAAGGCGGAGAACGGTAATCGGAGCCGAGCTTCTTTAAAGTAGAACTCATGCATCGGGAACATCCGCCGCCCATATCGCGAGCAGATGCGATGATGTTCTTTTGGTCGGTACACCTGCCAGTGCTGTGGCTCTCCTATAGGCGTGTCCTCAACCGTGGCATACACGTCGGACGCATCGGCCACAAAACAAGACGGGGTAGAAAGCGGCTCCTCGGCCGCCCATTCCTCGGACGGGGCAATACGCTCATCGTCATACTTCGGAACCTCGGGTTCGTTGTCTTCGACCATTATCCCCGGTACCAGAGCCGACATCTACACCTGAAAGCAGAGGACAACGGTGAATTCGATAGCCAGGATCAAATCCACCCTTCCACCGCAGGTCAAGTGAAACGGCGACAAAGGCCGGAAAACGAAGAACAAACACTCGCTCCCCGTCTACCCTCCTCGGGGAATCTAAAGCCGACCCGCCATCCCTCCTCGGGGCACCCATCGGAGAAAGCCCCCGTCCTCGGGGCATTCATCGGAGAAAGCCCCCGTCCTCGGGACATTCATCGGAACCAGCCTATCCTCCCCGGGACACTCATCAGAAAGTTCGCCAGACACGGCGGGTCTCGCGTCCCTCCTCGGGGCATTCATCATGCCCCGACCACACATTCCAATTAAATGACGGAAATAAAAAAGGAGGGAAAAGAGAACTCACATGTAACGGCGGCGGACAGAGGGAAAGATCAAACGGTGCGGCGGCGATCGACGGCAAGCGGCGGACGAGCAGAGATGACAGAGCTTCGCAGACACAACGGCAGAGTGAAAAGTAATAGAATGAGCGGGGACCCCCATATTTATAACCCGGCGCGGGATTCGAAGCGACCCTAGGCTCATTAATGACATAGGGTAGTCGCCCCTACGACCGCTTAACGCACGACACGTGGCGGCAACCTGACAGTCGCGCCCCTTCACCTACTTTCTCCCCGCTCCGCCGACGACCAGAGATCTCCGCACGAGTGCCCGTCCCAGACACAGCGACCTTGAGTCCTCTCTCTCTCCCCGACACAGCGACCTTAAGTCCTCGCTCTCTCCCCAGAGCTTCGACTTGGGGGGCTCCTGTTCCGGTATGGGCCCGACCTCGGCAGGCCCAATACCACGTACGACCCAACAGGCGGATCGGGCATGCCGGGCACGTGCGTCCCTCGAGACAAGCGGAGCATGCCGCCGGACACAAGCAGCACACCAAATAGCATCTCATCATCCCTCGTACCAGACGAGCAGATCCATCCCCGGAACACCAAAGCACGTCCGTGGTTCCTCCCCTCCGCGGGGAGAACAACCTGCTTCCCGGGAACCTCCCGAGCTCCCCTCTGCGGGGAGAACAACGTGCCCGGTGCACGTTCTCCACGTGCTCCCCTCCGCGGGGACACGTCATCAACCAACTGCCACCTCCGAAAGAGCAGGTCAAACCCACTTTCCGGAGATCTAGGAGCAGTTGGACTAGGGCGAAGACCACGTCCTGGTCTTCACTACGCCATGTAAGCCCTAGCAGTCATTAGGGTTGGGCCTGGTCATCCAGCCCATCTCAAATGACCGTTGGCCCAGCGCTGGGGTCTCTTTATAAATACCCTCTTCCTCAAGAGGGTCAGGTAACTCTCTTCTTGCCCCTTTCTGTACTTTTGCTTCCACTCTGCCCAGTTTCTTACTTTGGCATCAGTGTCTTGCAGGTACACCCCCCTCCTCCTTCTCATCACCAGTGAACAGGTACCGTCCAACAGCGTGTGGCCATATCGTGACTCCCTCCTGATCAGGTCAGACCAGATTTCAAATTATTTTACTTTCAAAGATGATTTTTCACCATTCACATAGGGATTGTTATTCAACTATTTTTGAATTAATTTATTGATGGAGGTATAATTATTATTAGAATTTAATTGGTATGAACTAAACAATGCAAACTTTTAAAAACCGCTATATTATGCATGTTGTGCCACATATTGATTTTTTTTAGGGATAATAAAGAGGATGACATAGTCAGGATGCCTGTTGAAATTGTAATATCATACATTTCCCCAATTAGAAAACCATGGATGAAATGCTTCATATATGGTAGAGAGAGTCATACTCCTAAAAATTGTGATGTACATATGTTGAATGACATGATTATTAATAAATTCTCTGGAGATGAACATATTTTGTTATCTTTTGATGAGGCTGATGGTGATACTCATAATCTATATCATCAGGAATACTTACACACAATTGCTCCTGGTACTTTACCACCACATATTTTAAAGATAAAAATAGGGGCTCCATTGATGTTGATGCGAAACATAGACCCTAAATTTGGGTTATGTAATGGTACAAGGTTGTTATGTCATGGTTTTTATAAATTTGTTTGATGTTGAAATACTTACTGGCCACAATGTTGGAAAAAGAACTTTATTGCTAAGAATTAAGCTCCAACCCACTGAAGGTGCGGGACTTTCTTTTGTGCTTATTAGAAAATAGTTTCCTGTCAAACTAAGCTTTGCAATCACTATAAACAAGTCACAAGGACAAACAATTCCAAATGTTAGAATTTATCTTTCACGATATGTTTTCAGTCACAACAATTGTACGTTGATTTATCAAGAGGTGTTTCGCGTGCTGCCACAAGAGTGTTAATTAAAGACGGAAAAGTAGATAAAGAAGAAGGGGTGTTTACCAAAAATATAGTTTTTAAAAAAAAATTATTGTCACAAACTCAAGTATTTATCTATTATATTTAAACATTTAATTATACTTTTGCAAAGTCACACTTGGCGTGCACTTACTAGATTACACTATATTGTTGACTACTAAAATTTACTTCATTTGTTTTGTAGTATATTGTTAACTATACTTTTGCAAAGTCACACTATGCGGTTTTCTCAATTCAAACAAAATTTAATACACGAAAATTACATATTTCAAATAAAACTTAATATGTATCTGAATAAATACAATATATTTTGTCATATAAATATTTTATATTAAAATCAAACTTATAAAAAAGACGTTGTTAATATTTTCACGCGTTAGCGCGGTATAAAAAGAGGACAAACGGGCACGGGAAGTGCCCGTTTGGACGCTAGTCAGTATATAATTTTAAAAATAATATGAAATTGGGTTTAAAAAAAGTTTCATATAAATAATTTATACTAAAATCAATATAAATAGTTAATATTAAAATCAAACTTATAAGAAGATACGTTAGTTAATATTTTCACGCGTTAGCGCAATAAAAAAAGCGGACAAACGGACACGGAGTGCACGTTTGGACGCTAGTTATTTAATAAATCTAAAAAGTTAAAATTTACTTATAAAAAAATAGAGAGTGTATCGTCTAATAAAAACATAAATTTATTGACATTCAATTTGGTTTTGGATAATAAGATAAAAAAAATATCTTATCTGATCCAAACCAATTTCATGCTATTAAATTTTAATTGATTTTTTGAATATTCAAATTAAAAATTATATTTTTTTATTAATGTCATAAAAGTACTAATAAACAATAAATTTGATAAAATATATATAATATATTAAATTAAAATTTAATTTTACAAAATGATAATTATCTTTTATAATTGAAACAAATAAAATAATAAAAATAAATAGATAAAATCAAACTAAAAAAATAGTATTTAAAAAAATAAATATAATCAAATAATAAATTAACACAACATATCATATTAGTAAAAATATATAAGTATATATACATGCGATTCGGTTTGATTTGAATCAGATTTGAAAATCATTCTAAAATTCAATCTAAACCATGGAGTTTTTACAAAATGGCATTCAAACACATCTAATAATTTATATATTTTTTTAAATCAGTTTGCTATTTTTATTTAAATTATTTTGAATTTGAACATCCGTATTAGATGGAAAAAGATTAGACCCAGATGTGGCTCCATAATTTGTCTCTAGTAATATACCCACAAATGAGGATATTTCTTCTTCTACTACTACCCTTTTTTATAAAATATGAGATCCAACATAATCTAAATTTATGAAATGAAATAAAGTTGTAAAAGAATACTAATACTATTATTAAATTAATTTAGCTTTTTGTGTAGTGTACTATACATATAAAAAAAAACTTACTTCTGGGACATGGCATGAAGCTAATTCCTGTTCGGTGTCATGTTAACATTATGTTTGTGGTTGGCGAACGAAAGTTTCTCCCAAATTATTAAAAGTGCGGATCTGAGTACTGTCCAGACCCATATACCATTTCAAAGTAGCGCCAGCCAAACTATCTTGAAAATAGTGAATCAACAACTGATGGTTATCCGTCTGAGTGGACATCTTACGAGCATACATCACCAAATGACTTAAAGGACAAAAATTGCCTTTATACTTCTCGAAGTCGGGAACTTTGAACTTGTGAGGAATCTTCATATTAGGAACCAGACAAAGCTCGTGAGTATTCTTTCCAAATATTTCATTCCCCCTTATGGTCTTAATCTCCTTTTCCATTTCTTCAAACTGATCTTGGAACTCGTCCATACGATCATACATACCTTGGCTTTCACTAGCTTCAACGTGGAAAGCATGTTCATCGATTTGTGGGGCAACATGTACCACAGGTGGATGAATCATCATAACAGGTTGAATAGTTGAGACTTCAGTAGTAGACTTGTATCCTTCAGGCATAAAGTTCATAGGCATACCCCAAGGAAATCAAAGAGGCATCTGATGAGATAGAACGCTGACAGGAACCACGAAAATGGGCACATAAATCACTTCAAATATAACAATTGTCTGAGGCAAAGTAGCCTGAGGAGTGGGAGAATGAGGAGACTGATTCTGCAAGGCAACTACAGACTCAACCAATGCATTGAGCTTCTCCATACCAGCATGGAGAGATGAAACCTCTTCACGAAGTTATCGTACCTCGAAAAATACGATCCTCGCGATGGACACGGAAAAAACATTCGAACAGAGTTGCCATCAAACTTTATTCATTCCAAAGAAGGAATAGGAAAATATCGATAAAACCTTTAAGAGATAAGAAAATGGTCATCGCAACCAAATTCTAGGTTCGAAAGTTGATTACGCAAAAGGGAAGGTATTAGCACCCTCTACGTCTGTTGTACTCAACGGAACCTCTTGTTCAATTGGTGAGAAAAGTTAGCTAAGTTTATTTGTTTTCTTCTAAGGATTTGCTTCTAAGGAGAAATGGGTGATTTTAGGATAGGGTTCTCGCCAAGGATTGGGGCCCTTGTGCCTACGTACTCCCTCGTGCAATGGGAAAGTCAGGGCATCGTAGTTCGTGGACTACGGGAAAAGGTTTAGGATAAAACGAAAAAAAAAGGTAGCTCACTAAGATCTCACAATCCTATTCCTACGTACCCTGACCGTGCAATGAGGAAGTCAGAGCAATCGTAGTTTGAAATACTACGGTAAAAGTTTTATGTTCCAAGCGAACGAGTGTTTAGGTAGCATTCTAACTGCTAAACAATGGCTTGTCTACTTGCTAGGGGAGGCTGAAGCACTACGGAAGAATGGACTAAAAAATTTTCTTTGTGAAAGTTGTTTGGGTTGTAGATTGCACAAGGGTGAAGAATGAGTGTATTTTATAAGTTTTGATTGCACAGGGGCGAGAAAAGAGAATTAGATTCGTGTTTGATGGTTTGTTTGGATGATAATTACTTGAAGCTTAAGAAAGGCTCCTCGGGGCCAAGTAATCGAGAAAGTGAATCAAAGATTCGACTCCCTCTCTTTTTCAACCTTAATTGTGAAAGGATTTGATATAGTTAAAGTATTTTAAACGGATGATGATAACTCAAAGCTTAAGAAAGACTCATCGGGCCCAAGTAATCGGGAGAATGAGTCAAAGGCTTGACTCTTGATGGGAGATTCGCAAGTGCAAGAAAAGCGTCAGAGTAATATAAAAGATTATCGATCCCACAGAGACCAAATGTCAATCAATTGTTTGATAGTGTTACGGTGTTCATATAAGGCAAGTCAAATAAAAGGTTAAGTTGTGCGAAATAAAAGTAAAGTGCAGAAATAAATTCAATAATAAAACAACAGGCATAGATGCAATTCACATAGCTACGTAGTATTCCAAATGTGTATAAATAGAATTCCTTATGGAGTAATGTTTTCTACTCATGAAAAGAACTAATTTAACGAGAACTGTCGCTTTCGCATAATCAGAACCGAGTTTATCCCTAATCGATCCCTCTTATTGTCACTTATAAAAAGACGCGTATTGCGTTAGGATTAATAATCCTATTTTTAAGAAATATAGTTTCTTGACTTAGTTGAAAAGTATTTTGACCTGGAATTTCTAACAAAAAGAGGTTCATGCGAACCGGACTTTAAATCCATAAATGCGTCCGAAAACAATATTAAAATCGGTTTTCTTAAACATTAAAGATTCCTAATTAACTGAGCCAAGCGCTTTCGCTTCCTTGGATAAGTTAAAACTAACCAAAGTTATCTAAAGGTTGGACGACTTTCGATCTTATCCAACAGATTTTAAGTACAGAAAATAAGTCTTAAAAGTCAAAATCACCCCTAAGTAATTCTATCAACAGCTGTATGGAATAATATTATAACTACAATCCTTGCATCCTAGCTTTTAAGATTTATCCGAACATGGTAAAGTAAATAAACATGGTAAATAAATGCGAGTAAATAAAGTGCGGGTAAATAAATAAAGTGAGGTAAAGGTGCGATAAATAAACGGTGCGAGAAATAAAAGCGGTGCGGGAAATAACAGCGGATAAATAAAAGGGTGATAAATAGACAGAAACCTGCTCTAAACGAGAGTCTTTAAAATCTTGTACAACTGGAAGTAAATGACAGAAATAAAATGGCGGCAGGATTAACTTCTACCCAAGTGCTCCAAACCCGATTACAGACTCAATTAGACAGTGCGATAACCCGTCGATGTGAGAAGTTTATCACTTTACAATAGGTAAAATTTATGGCTTGAGTTTTGTAACTAAGCTTGGATGATTAGAAATGAAACACAACTTCTCTATTTAGAGTGGTAGGAAAGTACTGGTAAGGACAAGAGTGCCCCCAACTCCTTTTGGGAGGGAAACGAGTTTGTGAAGGTGGCGCCCACCACCTCCTTGTGGCGCCCGCCACATGAACTAGGGTGGAAATGAGTGGGAGATGTGGCAGTTGTCAGTAGTTGTCTTCTATCCAATGCGTGGCATCCCCTATGACGCCCGCCATGGTGGAAGCCATGTGTACAGTTCCTCAGAATGTAGGTCTTTTAGCTCGTTTTTCTTCATTTCTTCTCGAGTAGCTTTGAAAATACAAAAACCTGAAAAAGAAACAAAACAAAGGCATAATACAAGAAAACAGAAATAGAATCCTAAATAAAGTGCACAAATCGAGTCAAATAAACAGTATATTTTAGGTCTATCAAATTCTCCCATGCTAAAACCTTTGCTTGTCCTCAAGCAAAACATCATGACAGAAAACAGGGCGACATCCATAAATGATTTGGGCAAAAAGGTCTTATAAGTTCAAGCTGGGATGAAGTGATATGTGATGACTCAGTGAACCACGGGTATCGAAATGACACTTTCTGTAAACACGGACATAAGCTTCGTTCTTACACAAATCAATCCATACTACCCTACTTTACCTAGACCTAATTTCAAATCTCCTTTTGAGTCCTTTTCATTCTGGTGCAATCACATTAAGCCCGTTATCCGTATGAAATCATGGTGAAGTGACTGGTTAGTGTTTCTGATTTTAAGCATGGGTTTCTGGTACACAAAGTGGTGTAACCCCTTTTATTGGCCCACTTGCAGCTGTGGGGGATCGGATCGTAATCCGCTCTACCGAGTTCAGTACCAGATACCTCTGAACCAGCTGACAATGGGAAGATATTTTTGTTTTGTTTTGTCTTTATCATTTATTTTTTGAAACTACAACTTTATGGGTTAAATTACCTTGTGAGGGTTACCTATACCCGGGTTGTAATTATTTTATTTTAGCACACCGATCATTCACTTATTTTCATCGATCCTTCACTTAGATAACGCTTTGGCCGGAGCTGACAGCTAGGATAAACTACTAAGGACTTACTATGGAGATTCTATTAAGGCCATGGTACGCAGAGTATCGGGGTTGATTTCTGCATTTGCGAAGCCTAAGGTGTTATAGTGATACCAATGTTTCAAAGAGAATTTTCCAAATCATCCGCATCCTAACTCGAACTTGCCTCAAAGCCCAAAAAGTTTTCAGGATGGTACACTATTTGTCAATAAATTTTTTGGTGGGGCAAATTAATGAGAGAATAGGGGTATACTGCGGTATGACTCGTTAAGCACAAGTATGTTCTAAAAAGAAAAGAAAAAGAAAAAAAGAAGGGAAATAAACTAAAAAGTGATAAAAGAAATAAAAAAGTGCGAGATAAAGCGAGAAAATAAATAAAAAATCTCCTCCCACACTTAAATTGAACATTGTTCCCAATGTTTCAAAATAAGCAAGGGACGAGGTACCTGAAGTGGCCTAAGGCATGCTGCCAGTACTGTCGCCAGCGTGTGGCGAGTACGTAGGGCGGCGACATCGGCTGCGACAATGATCGGTCTGAGAAGCATCGAACGCGTCGAATCGGGTGGTCAGAGCAGCTTGAGATTGCATAATGCTTTGCATGGACTGGATCATATGCTGCTGAGATTCTTGTATGAATCTCATATTCTCAGTTAATTGTTGCTGAATGGTGGTGAGCAAGTTATCATGTCTCTCCTCTCTGGCTAATTGTTCTCGCCACATCTGCTCAGATATATAAAATCCTGGAGCGGTACCTGCAGAATGGTAAGAGGAAGACGGTGCAGTGTGTGTCTGTGGTACATGGTGAGGCGGCATAGGATAATCGAGAGATCGCTCTCTCCGGTCATACTCGTCATCAGTATCATCACCGTCACCAAGAGGAATATTTGGGGGTACTGGACCTGTAATGGGTGGTGCATCTAAATCTTAGGTCCAGTTCCTCTCACTAGTCACATCTGTGCGTCTAGTGCAGGGCAAAACGATAGATGGGATAACCCTCCCATGGATCATAAGCTCAAAGCCCCCTTCCTTCCTGACCTTGCACAGTTTCATATCTTTTAAAAATTTCAAATTAATTGTGCGAGGAGGAAGGGGTTCTAAAGTGGCTATCTCAGCATCTAGGTGCAGAGCCTTTGCAATGGACGTAATAAGTCCTCCAAAGGAAATGGTCCTAGTGCCCTTTATTAAGGCATTCATGTGGGCAATCATGAACGAAACCACATTAAATCTCCTATTTGTAAGGCACCCCTGCAAGAATAGTAACTCTTTTGCATTTACCTTGTTAGGATTCTCCCGGCCAAAGACAGTACAGGTTAACATGTAGCGAAACACGTGGATGGCCGGGTTATGGATCATGGAGACAAGTATTCCTTCGAAAGATGTAATAGTGAAACTCGACAACCTGTGCCAAAAGGAAAATGCTTGCATAGACCATTCAGAATCAAAAGGTGCTTCACAAATCGCACCCGCACCAAAAGGCAGTCCTAGCCTCTCTGCGAGTTCATTGGTACTAAAGGCGTACTCCATATTAAACATTCGAAACTGTATGGTACCGACGGTACTAGCAGTGTCGGGTCTGACAACATAAATCAGGGAACTCAAGAATTCCCTGGTCAACCTCTCAAAAGTAGGATCACGCCTGGAAAATATTTCATGTAGTCCTAGAGTGTCTAACAAGTGATAAACGCTATGGTAAATATCCAAAGAATAGAGACAGTTATTATCCACGTACCGTGTCGAAGCAATGTCCCGACTTTGCAGTTTTTCGAGAATTTTCCGTTGTCTTTCTTTGGGCTTCTCTTGGCGCAAGATGTAACCTTTGTACTCCATGGATGAACTCTTGAGATGGAAGATGATGGAAATGGGTATTTTTTGGAGTTTTGTAAAAATGGTTTTTTGATGGAATTTGGTGAGGGAAAGTGAAAATGGAAGTTGGAATGGTTAATGGGTTGGTGAGTGGAAGATGGAGTTGGGAAATTTTGGTGCTTTGGTAGAGATTTTCGTGTAGCAAAAAATGGAATTTTGGAGGTTTTGGATGCAAAAATGGTGGTTTTGTAACTTCTGCCCCGCATATAGTCCAGACCCCATGGCAGGCGTCATCCTTGTAAAAGGTGGTTAGGCCAGATTTGTGTGCTTTGTTTGGGCCTTGGTGTTTCTTCTTGATTTTTGGGGGTGTGCTGGCAGTAGAAATCATCTGTCCCGACACACTAATTTTCACTGTAAATATATTTTTTCTTTTTGACATAAAAAAATCAGAAAACATAAAAATTAAAATTAAAATAAATTGCGTACACAGATATATATATATATATATATATATATATATATATATATATATATATATATATATATATATATATATATATATATATATATATATATATATATATATATATATATATATATATAAATATATATATGTATGTATATATCTATATAGATATACATATATATATATATATATATATATATATATATATATATGTATGTATATATCTATATACATATACATATATATATATATATGTATGTATATATCTATATACATATACATATATATATATATATATGTATGTATATATCTATATACATATACATATATATATATATATATATATATATATATATATGTATGTATATATCTATATACATATACATATATATATATATATATATATATGTATATATATATATATATATATATATATATATATATGTATATATATATATATATATATATATATATATATATATATATATATATATATATATATATAGATATATATATATATATATATATGTATACATATATATGTATATATAGATATATATATATATATATATATATATGTATACATATATATGTATATATAGATATATATGTATACATATATATGTATATACATATATATATATATATATATATATATATATATATATATATATATGTATACATATATATGTATATATAGATATATATGTATACATATATATGTATATACATATATATATATATATATATATATATATATATATATATATATATATATATATATATATATATATATATATATATATATATATATATATATATATATATATATATATATATATATATATATATATATATATATATATATATATATATATATATATATATATATATATATATATATATATATATATATATATATATATATATATATATATATATATATATATATATATATATATATATATATATATATATATATATATATATATATATATATATATATATATATATATATATATATATATATATATATATATATATATATATATATATATATATATATATATATATATGTAGGCGAAATGCAATAAGTCTATAAATGAAAGTAAAAACGAAGCAAATAATAAAAAGCAGTAATATAGTGTCATCAAGGAACTGGCTGCTCGTCTGACTGATCGGGATGACGGAGTGAGTGGAGCTCTCTGTGCAGATCCGATATCTCCTGATACAAAACATCTGCTTCAGTTGCATGGGCCATGTCTGGTATTTAAACCTGTAAGGTGAGATCGGCTACTATCTGCTGAAGTCGAACTATCTCTAAACGCAACTCTGCTATCTGGGTGTGCAAGTCGGTCCTTCACAATGCATGATTATTCGAATACACTTTCGTCCTTGGAGATGGTGGTGAAGGATGGTATTCCACTGGGGGCGGTGTATGTGGCGCATCAATCGTCTCTCCATAGCCTTCCAATGCGTAACTCCAATTTGAAGGATCGTGTACACTGGTCAAAACTAGGTTAGGTAATGCAAAATAATGGACAGTCTGGTAGTCAATCAGAAGTCTAAAAGAATCAGGCTGAAAAGATGATCTCCTCATCAGCCCACGGTCCAAACAGAAATCAATGTCCAACAGGGTGTATCCACAAAACGGAGTCAGATGCAGCAACTGGTTGGTGAGTCATAATGCAGTGGCTATATGAGTGACTGTGCCTCCCACATGAATAACTCCTTCGGAGGATCTAGCTGTACCCTCAAGATTATGCAGCAAGAAGTTTCCACATGCCACTCGGCGTAACCTGTTTGTGTAGAATAGGAAGAATATATCATCCTCACTAACATGCATGTCGGAGTCCTCCTTTCCAAGAAAGGTGTGATCCAGAGTCATCTGAAAATACCTCATGGCCGGGTTGTGGATGGTCGGGGATAGCTGAGTCGATGGGTCTAGGCTTTCTCCGCCTGTAATCTCTCTCCAGAACTGATCGATGTCTCTGCTCATAAAGTAGCCCATCGGGAGGTCAGGAATAGAATCCGGGATGGTCGAAAATCTGAGTAGGTCGCTGAATCCCTTGTGGGTGAATGCATACTCTTTCCCAAAAAGTCTAAATGTGGCTAGCCCGTCCTAATCGGCGTATGGCTCATGGTGGAATGAGCTGAGAAATTCCAATTTCCAATGTAAGGTGCTTATAGGTCTGGTTCACCTGGTCAGCATATTCGCTCCAATGAAGTTGATGGCAGAGAAACTGTATGCTGGGTTCGATCCCTAAAGCTTCCATGCAGGCCTAATCCGGATACCGGGTCGGTGCCATAGGACGTTGTCGAAGAACTGAGTACCTCTCTCTCTGCTTGTCGTCTCTGAAGGCGACGTGTATGTCATCATACTGCTGCATCCTGAAAACTAAAACTCAGAGAACAAAACCTAAAAACACAATCATCATAAACCGTTAGTTGACACATAAAAGAAAACAAAATAAAATGAAATAAAAATAAAATAAAAGATAAAGGAAAATAAAGAAAACTGTGGGTTGCCTCCCAAGCAGCGTTTGTTTAACGTCGTTAGCTTGACGAATAGAACCTATATGTCTGAAGTAGGCAATGGTGGATCAATCAAGGTATGGCTAGAGTAATCGTCGGGAATGTCCCCTCCTTCGTAGAATTTTAATCTCTGCCCGTTTACAACAAATGGGCTACATGACTGGTTCTGGATCTTAACTGCTCCCGATTGTAGAACTTTAGTAACTGTAAAGGGACCTGTCCACCTTGAATGAATCTTGCCAGGAAAGAGTTGTAATCTAGAGTTGAACAGGAGAACGGGGTCTCCTATATGAAAATCTTTCTTTACGATCTTCTTATCGTGCCAGGCCTTAGTTCTTTCTTTATATATAATGGCGTTTTGCGAAGTTCTTCTAGTTTATGTATATAAAGGACGCGGTTTTGTCCAACAGTCAAATAGTCAAAGTTTAGGGTTTTTGTGGTCCAATAGGCCCTGTGTTCTAATTCAAAGGGTAGATGACAAGATTTTCCATAGACTAGTTGGTAAGGAGTTGTTCCAATAGGGGTTTTGAAGGCGGTCATATAGGCCCATAGCGCATCTTGCAGCTTTTGAGACCAATCTTTTCTTGGTATAGAGACCGTCTTTTCTAAAATTTGTTTGATTTCTCTATTGGATACTTCTACTTGGCCACTGGTCTATGGGTGATAAGGTGTCGCTATCCTATGCTTAACTCCATATTTTCTTAAAAGTTTTTCGAAGATTCTTGATATAAAATGCGATCCACCGTCGCTAATAACAAGACGAGGGGTTCCGAATCTAGGGAATATGTAATTCTTAAGCAACTTAATGACTACACGTGTGTCATTGTGGGAGAGGCTATGGCCTTAATCCATTTAGACACGTAATCAACTGCAACTAAGACGTATTTGTTTCCTAAGGAAGACGGGAATGGTCCCATAAAGTCTATGCCCCAAACATCAAAGAGTTCCACCTCTTGAATGTTTCTTAAAGGCATTTCGTCACGTCTTGAGATGTTTCCAGTGCGCTGGCACCGGTTGCATTTGACTATATAGGTGTCTATATCACGCCACATTTTTGGCCAAAATAGGCCTGCTCTAAGAATCTTGGCATGAGTTTTAGATGTGCTAGAGTGTTTTCCCTAAGGTGCAGAGTGGCAGTGTTCTATTATCTTTCATACTTCTTCTTCTGGGACGCAACAACGAAAAATACCGTCTGTGCCTCTTTTAAAAAGGAGCGTTTCGTCTCAATAGAAGTGTCTTACATCGTTAAAGAACTTCTTTCTCTGCTGGTAGTTAAGATCAGGGGGTATGATATCGGCAGTTAGGTAATTTACAGTATTTACGTACCAAGGTACGTTGCTTACTGCCAGAGATCTCTCAGGGTTCTTAGAAGGTTCTAGCTTGTTGTCTTCTATGGCCTCTATCCTAGCGATTAACATGTCATAGGTAAAATCATCGTTAATAAGGAGTGGGTCTGGTTTTTGATACTCAAGCCTAGAAAGGTGGTTGGCAACTACATTTTTCGTGTCTTTCTTGTCTCTAATATCCAGATCAAACTCCTGTAATAGGAGGATCCATCAAAGTAACCTAGGTTTGGCATCCTTCTTACTTAATAAGTAATGGATGACAGCATGATCTGTATAAACTATAATCTTGGCTCCTACCAGATAGGGTCGAAATTTATCTATAGCGAAAACTACGACAATAAGCTCTTTCTCTGTGGTGGCGTAGTTAAGCTGAGAAACGTTTAGGTTTCTACTAGCATAGCATATAACATGTAATTTCTTATCCTTCCTTTGCCCTAGAACAGCTTCTACAGCATAGTTGCTAGCGTCACACATGATTTCGAACGGTTGGTCTCAATCTGGAGGTTGAATAATGGGTGCCGAGATCAATGCTTGTTTTAGAAAGTTGGATGCTTCAAGGAATTTTTCATCAAAGTTAAACTCGACATCTTTTATTAGGAGGTCGGTTAAAGGTGTAGTTATTTTAGAGAAGTCTTTAATAAAACACCGATAGAAACCAGCGTGTCCAAGAAAACTTCGAACTTCTCTGACAGTGTTAGGGGGTTTAAGGTTTTCAATCACTTCTATTTTGGCTTTATCTACATCGATACCTTTTTCGGAGACTATATGTCCTAAAACTATACCTTCGGTGACCATAAAGTGACATTTCTCCCAGTTTAATACCAGGTTAACGTGAACGTATCTTTTCAGAATGTTCTCAAGGTTAGTGAGACCGTTGTTAAAATCAAATCCGTATACCGAGAAATCATCCATGAATACTTCTATAATTCCATCAAGGTAATCGGCAAAGATCGCCATCATGCAATGTTGGAAGGTTGCTGGTGCATTACAGAGACCGAAAGGCACTCGTCTGTAGGCGAAAGTTCCATAAGGGCATGTGAAGGTAGTTTTCTCTTGATCCTCTAGATGTATAGGGATTTGGAAAAATCCTGAATATCCATCCAGATAGCAAAAATAGGAGTGTTTGGCGAAACATTCCAGCATTTGGTCTATAAATGGTAAGGGAAAATGGTATTTTCTAGTAGCTTTGTTTAATTTCCTATAATCTATACACATACGCCATCCTCATTCTATCTGTTTTGCTACATGTTCTCCTTTCTCGTTCTGCACGACCGTGATGCCTCCCTTTTTAGGTACTACATGCACAGGGCTCACCCATTTACTATCTGAGATCTGATAAATTATACCTGCTTCTAGTAACTTGAGAACTTCCTTTTTTACAACATCACTCATTATAAGGTTTATCCTTCTCTGATGTTCTCTAGAGGGTTTTGAGTCTTCCTCAAGCGAGATCTAGTGCATGCACACAGATGGACTTATACTTTTTAGGTCATAGATGTTATATCCTAAGGCAGAGGGATATTTGCGTAAGACAAATAAGAGTTGGTCTGTTTCTCCCTAGTTTAAGGTAGCACTGACTATAACTGGACGGTTCATTTCCTCGTCTAAGAACTCGTATCTTAGATTCTTAGGTAGTTCTTTAAGTTCTAAAGCTGGTTTTTTAAGGCATGGTATAAGATCTGGGGTAAGGGATAAACATTCGTACAGGTTATCATCAATGTAGGGTTCTATAAATCCATCATCTTCTTTTATGAAGGTTGAAGGCAGTTTGATGGTTTCTCCTAATTCTAGCTTCCTAACGCATTCATCGATGATGTCTATGGCATAACATGCATCTCCTAATACTGGTGCCATAAGAAACTTCGATAGAATGAATTCTATCTTTTCGTCACCTACCTCAAAATTCAACTTCCCTCTCTTAACATCTATTATGGCTCCAGCGGTTGATAAGAATGGTCTGCCTAGAAGGATTGGTATGTCATCATCTTCTTTAATGTCCGTGACAATAAAATCGGTCGGAATGAATAGCTGACCGATCCTAACGGGGACATCTTCCAATATACCAACCGGATATTTGACAGATCTGTCGGCTAACTGGTGTGACATCTTCGTAGGTTGTAATTCTCCTAGTTTTAACCTTTCAAAAACTGCCAGAGGCATGAGGCTTACACTAGCTCATAAGTCTAGAAAAGCTTTATTGATGACATGACTTCCCAAAATATAAGGTATGGAGAAATTTCCAGGATCTTTCTCCTTCTTGGCAAGTTTATTTTTGGAATTGGAATTGTATTCTAAAGCTTTTGGATCGTCAAGTCTATGTTTATTGGTATGGATGTCTTTGAGGAACTTTGCATATGATGGTATTTGGGTGATGGCTTATGTGAAAGGAATTTCCACATGAAGTTTCTCTATGACTTTAATGAATTTCTGGTATTGGTTATTGATCTTGGTTTGTTTTAGTCTTTGCGGATAGGGTATGGGAGGTTTATATGGTGGAGGTGGTTCGTTGGTTTTGTCCTTATCCTTCTGCTTTTCAGATCCTACGGGTTCCTCTACTTCGCTCGTGGGTACCATGCTTTCCTCATGAGTCTTGTGGTCGCTCAATGTCGGGTTAACCGGTTCATCGTAAGCGGTCCCACTCCGTAAGGTAATTGTATTGGCTTTCCCTTGGGGGTTTTGTTGAGGTTGACTAGGGAACTGTCCTCCGGGTGTAGTCTCAGGAGCTTGTTTTAAAGCTATTTGAGAGATCTGGGTTTCAAGCATCTTATTATGGGTGACTATCTGGTCTACTTTGGTTCCTAACTAGGTAATCAATTCATTTACATGAATGTTCTAGTTTAGGAATTCTTTGTTTTGCTGGGTTTGAGCCGTAATGAAGTTTTCCATGATTTTCTCAAGGTTCGACTTAGGTTGCACAGCTTGCATAGGCGGGTTTTATCTTTGAGCTTGAAAACCGGATGGTCTCGGGGGTGCAGGGTTTTGGATAGGGTTATTATTTTTGTAGGAAAAGTTAGGGTGATTCTTCCATTCAGGGTTATAAGTGTTTGAAAATGGGTTTCCTTGGGTATAGTTGTTATCTCCTAAATGAGTTTCATTCAATAGATTACTTCTCGCTGATTGTATAGAATCAAGATTCAAAAGCCTCTATTGTTTTGATGAAGACAACTCATATCAGCTTAGCTCGCAAGATACTATATACCCGTGCGGGTATATACACTGAAGATAAAATCTGAAGCATCTCTATTCTGAACACTTCACAAAAAGCAAGAGGTGCAAGCATATCAACAAGTATAAATTATCAAGATCAAGGAAAAGTCACATTTATCAATATGGATCAAGTTTCATCTATCAAGTTTCAAGTAGTGTTGAAGATTCAAAACACGGTATAACATTGTTTACTTAGAATTATGTATGCAAGTGTTCTTTAATCTCACCTCACTACACCACTAACACAAACCTTTTTAAAACTCTTTTAAAATACTCTTGATATTTTAAATTAAGTATTTTTGCAAAAACTTTCAGTGTTAACCGATTAACCTGTGGGGTTAACCGATTAACACAAGTTAAAATTATGATTTTGAGAATTTCTTACAGTGTTAACCGATTAACCATATAGGTTAACTGATTAACACATGTAAAATTTAAATATTTTTGAACGTTGGAAAGGTGTTAACCGATTAACCTATTTGGTTAACCGATTAACACTGAAACAACAGCCAAAAATAGTAACCTTTCATGGAGGATTGCATTGTTCTCTATTATTCTTACTGGCTATTTTTCTGTCCCATAATCATACCTTTTTGAAAAGGTTTTTCACTCTTATAAATTGATTTCAGTTTTCAAAATCAAATTCACCTTCAAGAAACAAATTTCAAAAATTACTCTTTGTCTTCAACCTTTTTTAATTTTCATAAAAGTGTTTAAATATTTTTGAAAGAAGCCATTGAAATACACTTTCACATTTTTCACAGCTTGCTTTCACTAAAGAACACTTGTATAATTTCTGAGTAATCTTTGTTTCAAGAAGAAGATCAATATTTCATATTGATATACATTCAATTGTTAATTATATACAAATTCATAATTGACTACAACTTATTCTTATAATTATAAAAGATAAGTTTGTAGGGTTTTCCTTGTGATTCGGATTGTGGATACAAGAGGTCCTTGTGTGAGATATTCATTCTCGGTAGGACTTAAAAATTGTGTAAATCCAAGAAGGGTGTTCTTGGTTGTTAGGATTGTCTTGTGTAGAAATCTAATATTGATAGTAAAATTCTCTTTCATGTTGAAAGGGGAGTGGAGTACTCTTGGATTGTGAGGGGAACCACTATAAACCGTTGTGTCCTTTTTTCTTCTGCACTTTACTGCTTTTCATCATCTAGAAGAACTTAAAGAAGAAAAATCCAAGAATCATAAAAACCAGAAAAAGTGTCTAAGAACGTAATTCACCCCCCTCTTAGGCATACATATAACTTACAGATTGGTGGCCTTTGGCTCCACATAATTCGCACTCAGTTGATGCTGTTGTCGCAGCTCCTGGGTTTGCGCACATATGTTCGACTTTAAGGGCTAAAGCGTCCATTTTGGCTTGCATCATGTCTATAGAACTTATCTCATGTATTCCTCCTTGGGCTTCCTTCTTTTCCACTATCGCTCGCTCTATCCCCCATTAACAATGGTTTTGATCCATATCCTCGAGGAGAGCACAAGCTTCTGGGTAGGGTTTATTCATCAGAGCGCCACCTGTGGCGGCGTCGATGGTCATCTTTGTGTTATAGTGAATTTCATTATAGAAGGTGTGAATGATTAGCCATGATTTTAGGCCATGGCATGGACATATTCTCAACATGTCTTTATATCTTTCCCAAGCCTCGAAGAGTGATTCACCTTGATTTTGGGTAAATCTGGTTATTTGGTTTCTAAGAACAACTGTTTTGCTCGGGGGAAAATATCTAGAGAGAAAAAATCTCCTAAGGTCTTCCCACGTTGTTATAGAATTGGATGGAAGGGAATTAACCAGGTAAGGGCTTTGTCTCTGAGGGAAAAGGGAAATAATCTTAACCGAATCGCCTCAGGGGTAGCACTATTGGTTTTAAAAGTGTTAGCTAATTGAATAAATGTTTTTAAATGTTGGTTCGGGTTCTTGGAAGCGAGTCCCGCGAACTGGTTTTGTTGCACTAATTGTAATAGGAAAGGTTTTAGCTCAAAATTGTGAGCGGGAATATTGGGGTTCACAATACTAGAACAAGGTTCGTCATTAGATGGTTGGGCAAAATCCTTAAGGGGTCTTTGGTTACGGTCTTCATCCATAGCTCTCTTAATTATACTAAATAAGATACACACTCGAGTGTAACGTTCAGGTTCCTCTAAAGGATATATAAGGGTACCGGTTCTGCGGGTTCTTCGCATTGACCAGTGGGTATAGCCTTAGTCTAGACAGTGTAACAATAGCGTACGGAATTTTGACGTAATTGGTCCCCAACAATGGCGCCAAAAACTTAATGGGCGATTCGCAAGTGCACGAATAACGTCAGAGTAATATAAAAGATTATCGATCCCACAGAGACCAAACATCAATCAATTGTTCGCTAGTGTTACGGTGTTTGTCTAAGGCAAGTCAAATAAAAGGTTGAGTTGTGAGAAATAAAAGTAAAGTGCGGAAATAAATTCAATAATAAAACAACAGGCATAGATGCAATTCACATAGCTACATAGTATTCCAAATGTGTATAAATAGAATGCCTTATGGAGTGATGTTTCTACTCATGAAAAGAACTAATTTAACGGGAACTGTCGCTTCCGCGTAATCAGAACCAAGTTTATCCCTAAACGATCCCTCTTATTGTCACTTATAAAAAGGCGCGTATTGCATTAGGATTAATAAACCTATTTTTAAGAAATATAGTTTCTTGACTTAGTTGAAAAGTATTTTGACCTGGAATTTCTAACAAAAAGAGGTTCTTGCGAACCGGACTTTAAATCCATAAATGCGTCCAAAAACAGTTTTAAAATCGGTTTTCTTAAACATTAAAGATTCCTAATTAACTAAGTCAAGCGCTTTCGCTTCCTTGGATCAGTTAAAACTAACTAAATTTATCTAAAGGTTGGACGACTTTCGATCTTACCCAACATATTTTAAGTACAGAAAATACGTGTTAAACGCCAAAATAACCCCTAAGTAATTCTATCGACACCCGTATGGAATACTATTATAACTACAATCTTTGCATCCTAGCCCTTAATATTAAGCCGGACATGGTAAAGTAAATAAATATCGTAAATAAATGCGAGTAAATAAAGTGCGGGTAAATAAATAAAGTGCGGTAAAGGTGGGATAAATAAATGGTGCGAGAAATAAAAGCGGTGCGGGAAATAACAACGGATAAATAAAAGGGCGATAAATAGACAGAAACCTGCTCTAAATGAGAGGCTTTAAAATCTTGTACAACTGGGAGTAAATGACAGAAATAAAATGGCGGCAGGATTAACTTCTACCCAAGTGCTCCAAACCCGATTACAGACTCAATTAGACAGTGTGATAACCCCTCGATATGAGAAGTTTATCACTTTACAATAGGTGAAATTTATGGCTTGAGTTCTGTAACTAAGCTTAGATGATTAGAAATGAAACAGAACTCCTCTATTTATAGTGGTAGGAAAGTACAAGTAAGGACAAGAATGCCCCCAACTCCTTTTGGGAGGGAAACGAGTTTGTGAAGGTGGCGCCCGCCACCTCCTTGTGGTGCCCACCACGTTCTTGTGGCGCCCGCCACATGAACTAGGGTGGAAAGGAGTGGGAGACATGGCAGTTGTCAGCAGTTGTCTTCTATCCAATGTGTGGCATCCCCTATGGCACCCGCCATGGTGGAAGCCATGTGTACAATTCCTCATAATGTAGGTCTTTTAGCTCGTTTTTCTTCATTTCTTCTCGAGTAGCTTTGAAAATACAAAAACTTGAAAAAGAAACAAAACAAAGGCATAATACAAGAAAACAGAAATAAAATCCTAAATAACGTGCGCAAATCGAGTCAAATAAACAGTATATTTTAGGTCTATCAAATTCTTCCACACTAAAACCTTTGCTTGTCCTCAAGCAAAACATCATGACAGAAAATAGGGTGACATCCATAAATGATCTTGGCAAAAAGGTCTTATAAGTTCAAGCTGGGATGAAGCGATAGGTGATGACTCAGTGAACCACGGGTATCGAAATGACACTTCTCCGTAAACATGGACATAAGCTTTGTTCTTACACAAATCAATCCATACTACCCTGTTGTACCTAGGCCTACTTTCAAATCTCCTTTTGAGTCCTTTTCATTCTCGTGCAATCACATTAAGTCCGTTATCTGTACAAAATCAAGGTGAAGTGACCGGTTAGTGTTTCTGATCTTAAGCATGGGGTTCTGGTACACAAAATGGTGTAACCCCTTTTATTGGCCCACTTGTAGCTGTGGGGGACCGGATCGTAATCCGCCCTACCGAGTTCAATACCAGATACCTCTGAACCAACTGACAATGGGAAGATATTTTTGTTTTGTTTTGTCTTTATCATTTTTTATTTTTGTTTTGTTTTGTCTTGCAATCAACTTACAAGGTGGAAAGTGACTTGACGTTGGATTGAGAACTTATTTTAAAAATGGTTTAAAGCATCAAAGCACAATCAAGACAAATGAGTAAAGTGCGTACATCAGAATGGGAGTGGGGTACATGTAAGTTACACGAGATTGCACAAAATAAAAGGTCTCATTGTCAAGTAGCCTAAGAGGAAGCTGCGTGTGTGCGAGGTGTTTCAAACTAAGCCACGAACAAGAGTTGGACAAAAATCTCCTTGCTAGGGTTTCTATACACAGTCCAAGTTCTGTTGCTCGGAAAAATAACCACAGTCCACCAATCTAGCCTTTTAGGGTTTCGATTATTATTAGTGTGTTTTGAATAATGTGAGCAAGATATGAATAATATGAATATGATATGAATAAGATGAATAATATGATCAAGAATATAATCAAGAATATATGAGCAAGATGATATTGACAAGAGTATATTGACTAAAATTAAAGTTAGTGGTCAATTGTTAATCGGATGAATCAGGTCCTTTTTAGAACTAAAACATCATAGCATGATCTATGAGGAAGATATTACTATAGGAGGTCACGCAATGATATTGGTGCTAAAACACGTTAGAGAAATGATATTGCGAACTATTCTCAAAGGAACCGTGCCATATTAAAAGGAAGGGAAACAATCTCGTCTTAATCACAAACTTTTATCAATTAATCAAAGGTAACATATCATTATCCCAAAGTATATAAAATGATCTCGATGATCATTCACTAAAGGTTTGAAATAATGAAGGTTAAACAACCTCAAAGGGTGGTGTGAGTAGAACAAAGTGGGCTTAGTGTTGCACCCCAAATTTTGACCCATTAGATCTTCATCATCATTTTAGGATCATATTCATTTGATTATTTAACCTTAACCTACTTCAAGTTTTTCTTTGTTAAGTCAAGGTGAACCAGGGTTTCGTACAGCCGAGAATCGAGGTTTCGACGGTTTAATTAGTCAATGTATTGGATTGATTGCCCATGAAATAAGTCTCCACATCATCAAATATAATCCATGGGATCAAGTATGAATCCAATTTGAGGTTTTCACCCAAGGATCAAGAACGGTGCAGTTCAGGATACCCGATCAGGGTTTTCGATCAGGAAAATTCAACTGTAGTTTGACTTTTGATTTAAATGGTGTTACAATGGTGGGATTATGGTCCATGAAGTTCCTATGGCTTAGTAAAGTCTAATCAAGAAGTTTCAAGGCCTCAAAAGACCCGGAACATCAACAGTCGACTCGGTAGTCATCGATCGATCTTTCGGTTGACTGAAAAATCAACTCTTCACTCCTAAGGAATTTGAGCTCAAAATATGAAGCAAAAATGTTTCTAATGCCATATTACACCTGCCCGTGAAGTTTCATGACCATTGAATCAAGGATGGAGGAGTAATCGAAAAATTGGGAAATTAGGGTTTTGAAAGGGGCAAGACCATAACTCCCTAACCACACATCCCATTGAGTTAGTTTAAAGCTCATTGGAAAGCTCTTGACAAGTCCTACAAAAGTACCACAGTGGTCCTTGAGCAGAAAATGCATAGAGTTTGAGTTATGGCAAAAATCATTACAAGAGGGAAAAATAACTTAGAAAAATTCTAAGTTATTGGACTTTTTGGGCATGTTTTTAAGCAACTTTGAGTGGATTTTTGACCTAGTTCCATTTGGAATATGAGGATCATGAAAACATGAAATTTGTAGAGATACATGAGGCCTTTCCAAAATGTACTAGAACTCCTCCATAGCCCTTATGAGCTGGGAGTTATGGATCCAACAAGATGAGGTTTCAACATTTAAGTCCAACACTTTCACTTTTTCACAAACTCATCCTTTGATCCCTTGAGCTATTCTCAGCCCTTGGATCATGTTTGTATCTTATATTTAGGGAGTATAATGAAGGAAAATTCAGAAGAAGTGAAGAATGTGAAGGAAGAGCAAGTTGCAATAAAATAATTAAGAAATTCAAGAGAGGAAAGAGAAACTTTTTGGCTCAAATTTGTAGCAGCTGTGACATCTAAACTCTATGCTCTATTCAGTTACCTCAAGTCACTCCTTCCACTTGATTTTCTCCTTACATTGAGCCAAGAGAATGATGTATGCAGCTGCATCAAGATCTTGTGCAAGATTTCTTCAAAATCTCCCTCCAAAAGCCAAAATGCAAATCTGTCCTCACCCTTCATTTTTCCTATAAATAGACGCTCCCTCTATGTTACTCCATACACCAGAGCACTCTAAAACCCAAGAGAAACTCATTGCTCTCATACTACCTTGTATTTTCTTACAAGTGAAGAAAACCACCCCAAAAATCTCAAAAAATCTGTCTTGAGCAAAACAGCCTCCAAAACCATTTTCACTCAACCAAAACCACCACAAACCATCCACACAATCCACAAATGATGTGTGGGAGGTGTTCAAGCCTTAAACCAGAAAAAAACTTCATTTTCCCAAAAGTCAACTTTCAACCAAGGAAAGTTTGACTTCATACTCAAAATCTACCAAAACACATACCAGACCTGTTTTGATCTTTGTAAACCTCCAAACACCTTAGGTTTATGGTATACCAACTGTCCATAACCTAAAATATCATCATCATAACTTATTTCAAGTTCTGGTCCAAGATCCAGTTGTTTACTTCATGTGCAAGAAAGGCCATCATTCTCACCAAGGCATTGGATTTGGATTTCATTTGGAGGCTCCAAGGTTTTCCTTCTATATTTGCTTGCTTGGAAGTCTACAAGAGGTTGGTAGTTACTATCTCTTTTTCTAACTGTCATGAACATGAGTAGTATACATTAGTTGTTACAATGTGCTTTATGTGTATGTATAGTTCATGTTCGAATCTGTCACATTTTGCTTGCCTGCTCATTAATGTATTTTGTTCTTATAATCCTTATGCAATATGTTATGTGGCTGTGTGTTAAGCCTTGAGGTCTCTTAGGTGCTATTATGTGTCATGTATGAACTTGTAAGGATAGTTGCATTGTCATGCCTTAATGTTGTTTGGTTCTGCTTGTGAGAATATTAACTTGCTTCTGTTGCATTACCACTTTTATATCATGATCATGTTAGTTAACATTTTGATTTAGAAACCCTCATATAGGTGTTTATGTGATGCTTGTATTGTTGAAAACTAGTTTGGTTTTGGTTTTACAGCAGTTCTGTTCTTGCATTTTTCAGCCCATGTACACTTTTCAACCAATAAGTCATTTTTGGTTCTACCATCTTTTGAGATCATTTGTGTGTTTTAGCTTGGTCTTTAATACATTTTGAACTCTCTTGTAAGTTTGTGCTGCCTCTTTGAACTTGTCAAAGGTCATTGGAATGACTCATGAGAATAAGGAGGACCAATACCTATTTGTGATGTCTTGATGATTGTAACTGTTATGACATGTGATTTTAGCTTGATACTTGCCTTTTGTTATGTTAAGTGTGCCTTTATATTGCTTTGAGCTTTGCCTTGTGTTTGACTTGTGTTTGTTAACATGAGAGCATTGTTACCTTGAAATCATATGTTATGTTGGCACTGTGATATTTGCATCAGTTGGTGTTTTCATTAGGTCTATATGGCATGACTATTTTCAAATTTGATATGTTCATATTTTATTAAATTTGTTACTTGCCATTGTCCTTTATTGCATATGTTTGTTAACATGAAGTATGATACTTGTTGGATCCTGTTTGCTAGATAGTTGGTTTTGTTTCATCCCTTGCATCACTACTGTCATCCTTAGGCACTATGATAGGACTGTGGTTGTGTTGCACCCCAAAATTTTCCCTCACAATACAAGACTTTGTGTTCCAAGAAGGTTCACAAGGTTCACAAAATTCACAATTGGTCAGAAGAGTTGACAATTCCCTCAGACAATGCACCTCCTAAGCAGTGCATCCAAAACTAGGGTTTTGACTTTAATCAGGCTAAATGGACTTCCAAGACTTCAAGTGAGCTTCATAACATCTTATATGTGTATAAGAACCCCCATGTCAAGTTTCAAGACTTTTCTCAAAAGTTTGCTCAGTCAGATGATCAGATAAGTCAAAAGCAGTCAATGCAGTTAAAAGGTCAAACTGAGGTCAACTGTGGTCAAACCAAAGTCAAACTTCATGATTTTTTTTTTGCCAACATCAAAGAGAGGTAAATATCATATGGCATGCATTTTTTTTCTAAAAAGTAAAAATGGCACAATTGGCAGGAGGACATGTGTAAGGAGTTATGAGTGTGAGAGGTTGAGAGTTCGAATCTCACCTTTGTCACTTTTTTTTGTTTTTTATTATTTTTACTCTAAATTTTTCTATCTTTCATTAAAAAAATAACAAAAATAGTTTTTTATTATTATTTAATTATTATTTTCGTATTTTAATTAAATCATTTTTTAAAATATTATTTTTTTCACTTTTTTCTAAATTATTCATAAAAATATCCAAAAAATCATAAAATAAAAAATATTGAAAAAAATTTTGTTCTTTTTATAATATTTTTTATTTTAGGAATCAATAGGATTATTAGTTTTTATTTTAAGTTTATTTTAATTATTTTAAATTATTTAAATTTTATTTTTTCTTAACTAATTATTTAGTTTGGGCTTTAAAATGGGCTTTAGGGACATTATTGACAATTTGGTGTTAACCCTAATTTGTTCCCTATATATACATGTGTTGCCTTGTTGGAAAAAAGGGGAGAATGAAAAAAACCTAAGAGGAGTGAGTGCCGTTTGCCGTTATTTAGTTTTCTTCTTCATCCATTACTATTGTTTCTTTTTCTTCATCGTTTACCGTTATTTCTTTTCCTTCATCTATTACTGTTGTTTCTTTTTCTTCATCTTTCACCGTTATTTATTTTTCTTCATCTATTACCGTTATTTCTTTTTCTCTATCTATTACTGTTACGTTTATATATATATAATTTTTAAATTGTTAGAGTTTATATATATAAGATTTTTGATCGAATTATGTCGATACGATGTTTGCACATTTGTGTGCATGACGCGTGACATTTGTGTTAGTTCGATCTGGTTGCGATGATCGCATTTTTGTGTGAGCAATAATACTATTTTTTGCTTAATTTCTTTTTCTTTGCGATAAATTTTGTTTCGTCCGATTTAGATCTGGTTGCGATGAGCGCATTTCTGCGTTAGCAACATTGTTGGGTTATTTGGCACATTTAAAATTCATTATTGCTTTATTATTATTATTATTATTATTATTATTATTATTATTATTATTATTATTATCATTATTTATTATTATTATCATTATTATCATTATTATTACCATTATTATTATTATTGTTATCATTAATTTATTAAAATTTGTTATAATATAAAAATCTGTTTTTTAAAATAAATAACATTAACATCTTTTCCAAATTAATATGAAAACCTATTATTTTTAAGAAAAACTTTTTTTTTAGATAAATTTAAAATAATAACTAAAATCTTTTTTTTTAAAATAATAACTAGAACCGTTATTTATTTTATTTTATTATTGTTCAATTCAAATTTCATTATCATATTGTATCTGCTCCTCTCATGTAACCTCGCGAACTTAACAATCGCTCTTTAAATTCTGCCTTTAAATTTCTGCTTGCATGGTTTAAATTATGACATTATCTCTCTGTTTGCACGATTCAATTATCTCACGCGTTTACTATTATTTCTGTCACATTGCACACATCCGAAGGTTAGGTCTAACTGTTTGGCCGCCGCGCCAATAGTCCGTAAAACTTCACACATTCAATTTCAAATCCTCAAAACTACAAACTACAAACCCTAATTTTCACAAATGCCTCGCCGCAGGCAAAATTACAATTTTACCCTTAGCATTAGGTCAAAGAGCCGCCGCGCTCATTTTAGGGTTTCCCGCCGTGGAATCCCTAATTTAACCCTAATTACAACTTAACATTTCAACGTAGAGATTTGGAGTTTCTACACTCCACGTAAGCGTGTCCTTAAGATGCGTTTATTCCCCTTGAGACCTTGACCACAGTCAAGAAGTTTCTAACCTCCCTATTGAGGGGAACTACGATTACTCTGATTCCACTCCCGTAAGGATACGTAGGCACAAGATGCGATGTCTTGCCGAGTAAACTTAGAATTAACCCCCTTTATTATTTATTATTGCTTATTTATATTTTATTTAATTATTTTGCTTATTATTTTGTAATTGTTTCTTGGATGTAAAGTTGTTTAATTATTTAATTATTATTATGGTTAGTAATTAGGGAGTGTAACAACATGTATGTAATATTAAAATAAATTTAGATCACTTTTAAATAAAGATAATTAAAATAAACACGTCACACACGTAAGTCGATTTTAATCGCCGTCTCACTTCCTAAGGATATCCCTCAAGTTGCCTACGAATAATGGTTAAGTGGGGTGTATAAAGCAAGTCCCTCAAATAGAAAAATCATCAAAGTCCCTTATGGTTGCCTTTACGAATCGAGTCCCTTTCGAAAAATGATGATGGTCCCTTATATGTGCTTATTACATCCCACAATGGCCTTCAAAGTCAAATTGTCCCTCACATATCCCTTAACATCCAAAGTAAGGACTACCTACTCCATTATAGTAGGGATAGTCTTACTAAAGGAAAGAATGAAGAATAAGAAAGACCTTTAAACATTAGGGTAGGTTACTCCTAGGTGCTTGCTCACTTCAAAACTGTTTCGCACTTAAACAAATTTTCAACAAGTTTTCAAACAAGTTCTTAACACATCCTTACATGGATTATTTATTAACTATTCTGAAAATTTTCTATTCACACACTACAATTTCAAAACAATTCAAAAGTGAGCTTAAGTACCTAAGAGCCCATGGATAACCATGGATGAAAAGGATGCTAATACCTTCCCTTTTCATAACCTACCCCCGGACCCAAAATATTCTCTAAGGTCTTTCCTGTTCTTTTATAACCTTTCCTTATGGATAAAATAAAAGTCGGTGGCGACTCTTGCTATCCGCAACATTGTTTAAAGTCAGTTCTCCCACCGTGTTACAGAACTGGCGACTCTGCTGGGGATCTATTTAAGAGGGGTACCCTTAGGAATTAAGATCACTTTAAATTGTTTGCCTTGTTTGCTTTATTATTATATTGTTGGGGTGCTCTTATGTGTGAAAGGTCCTAACCCGGATCTAGTGTACCTTAGGTAAATGGCAATAGACCAAGGAAACTGTACGACGTATATCGATACGGTTGATCTGGTGGCCATAGTTAGTGCGACTTCTTGGTTGGTGCTTATATTCCTTAAGTCAAGTTGAGGATAATATTGAGGCTGCCATATGTTGTCAATGCACTAACTGACTTTTAGAACCCTAGTTAACTCATCTTGGCCTTTAGAAAGTAGTGAGGTAACCGGCTTTGGTGCAGACTGAAGTTGGTCGACACTCGATACTACGCTCATTGAGATCTTAAACTTGGAGGGTTTTGGTTGGCAAGTAAGTTGCCTTCTGAACAACCACCCTTGTGAAGGATCAATGATATTGAGATCCCTTAGAACCTGGTTACTTTTGTAGGACAGGATGAACCATCTAACTTCAGGGGAGGGTACTTGCCTTTGAACCTCATGCAAGCCTTTAAACCTAGGGCTATGGTGTGACTTGTTTGTGTGTGCCACATGTTTGTGATTGAGCATGACATCATGACATCATCATGCATCATAAGCATATCATTTTCCCTAACCATTTCAAGGACCAAAGGATTTATCTTTGTTCTTTGTTGCAGGTCATGGCTTCTGCTCGTAGAAACACCATCAGGATCAACTTTGTAGGGATACCTGCTAAGCTCAAGGAGTTGGTTTCCCTAGTGCCTGATCATTCCCAGTTCAACAAGAGACATGGTCACTTATTTGATCTAGTTACTTCAGGGTTCAGTGAAGACATGATGAGTGTGCTGTTCCAGTTCTTTGACCCTAAGCACCATTGCTTTACATTTCCTGATTATCAGCTGGTTCCAACCATGGAGGAGTTCTCTAAACTTCTGGGTATACCTGTTCTTGATCAGAAGCCATTCACAGGCTTAGAGAAGGAGCTTAAACCAGAAATTATTGCTGCAGCTCTACATCTGAAGAAGTCTGACATTGTTCTAGAGACGAGAAGTGGAGTTAAAGGTATTCTTGCCAAGGTATTAGTGGATAAAGCTCAAATGTTCTTGAAGGCTATGAGCTACGATGCTTTTGAGGAGATCTTAGCCTTATTGATTTATGGCTTAGTGTTGTTCCCCAATCCTGATCAGTTCATAGACGTTCATGCCATCAACATATTCCTGAGTCACAATCCAGTGCCTACCTTACTTGGAGACATCCTACATTCTCTTCACACCCGTACTACAAGGGCAAGAGGAACTTTGATGTGCTGCATACCTTTACTTTCTAGGTGGTTTATTTCTCACCTTCCTCGCTCAGTAATGAAGAATGAGCAAGGGTTCAGATGGTCCAAGAGGATCATGTCACTTTCTCACTCAGACATCCATTGGTGCTCCAGATCTATGGAGAATGTCACCATCATTGACCGTTGTGGGGAGTTTCCTAATGTGCCACTTCTAGGCATAAGAGGAGGCATCACCTACAACCCATCTCTAGCTTTACGACAGTTTGGTTACGCCCGGAGCGATGGTCCACATGACATGTTGATTCAGGGCATTGTGTTTGACTACGACAACGATCTTCAGGGTTACCGTCAGAGATTCATACGAGCTTGGGGAAAGGTAAACAGGATTGACAGCAAGACACTGGAGCCTAAGTACACTATTCCTATGGAGGCTTATCTCAGATGGGTACGATCTCGTGCTCAGACACTCATGATGCCATATCCTGCCGTCCTACCAGTTACCATGGAACCTGTTGCTGAAAGAGACACAGCTTATACCATCCTTCACCCAGACATGCCTACTGATATGGAAGACTTGCAGAGATCATGGATCCAACTGAAAGAGAAAAGGGATACTTTCGAGGCTCATTACAAAGCAAGCCAAGCAAGGATCCTAGAGCTAACAAAGCTACTTCATGAGGAACGAAACCTCAACTCATACCTCAACACCAAGAGGAAACGTCCATGGGAGACTTAAAACCCCATCTTTTGTACTTATTTCGTTTTCATTTTTTGTAAGCCTAAAAGGCAAAACAAGTTATTACTAATAAAAAGTTACTTTCTTGTTTGTTTAAGCAAATTTAAATCCTGCGGTCCTTGAAAACATTGCATATGCATTCCCATATCATTGCATCACAGGTTTATAATTGTGCACAGGTTTCTCATCTTCTCGCTGTTTATTTCAGCAATGGCTCTTGAACAAACAGTTAAGGATCTCCAGGCACAGAATGCACAGTTCCAAGAGCTGATCCTGAACCTATCCAAGGGGCAGGATGAATTGAAGACACTGCTGGCCAAGAAGACTAAGAAGGCTAGAAGGTCTGCTGGGTTGCTCAACATGGGAAGAAGGTTCAAAGGTCCTGTCAAGACCAAGGAACATGTTGAAGACTATGAATCTGAAGAATCTGAGCAGGAGAGAGGCAGTCTCCACAACACTATGGGGGACTCTGATTCTGAGGCTAACTACTACCATGAGCCTAACGAAGACAAATTCAAGATGCTGGTGGATAGAATGGATGCTATGGAATTACAGAAATCATCTGGGCTGGATTTTGAGGATTTGAGCTTGATATCTGGGGTGGTCATACCCATTGGGTTCAAAGTTCCTACATTTGTTGTCTATGATGGGGTCTCTTGTCCCAAATTGCATCTGAGGTCTTATGTCAGAAGAATGCAACCCCACACTGCTGATAAAAAGTTGTGGATCCATTTCTTTCAAGAGAGTTTATTTGGAGCTCAGCTAGAGTGGTATTATCAGTTGGAGAGTGTCAACATCAGAGATTGGAATGACCTTGCTGAAGCTTTCTACAAGCAGTATCAATACAATGCTGACTTAGCCCCCACTCGCATACAGCTTCAAAGCATGTCTATGGGTGCCAAAGAAAGCTTTAAGGAGTATGCTCAGAAGTGGAGAGACTTAGCCGGAAGAGTTCAACCCCCTTTGACTGATAGGGAGTTGGTTGATATGTTCATGTGTACGCTGAATGGTCCGTTTTACAGTCATCTCATTGGAAGCTCATCATCTGGCTTCACTGAGTTGATCATGACAGGAGAGCGAGTAGAGAATGGTATCAAGAGTGGTAAGATCCAAGTGGGCACTTCTTCATCAGGTGCTGCAAAGAAGCCTCCCACTGGGAAGAAAGAATCTAATGCTGTGTATGGTCAGCCTGATCGTAACAGAAGGCATCAGTCTGTTAGTGCAGTTCATATTTCAAATCCAACTCCTGCAACAACAGAGCAGCCTCAAGGCAACCAACAGAGGGCTAGAAGACAGTTCACGAAGATCAACATGTCAATGGCTCAGGCATTGCAACACTTGTTGAAGGCTGAACTTATTACCCTGAGGGAGGCTCCTCAGAATCCCAATGTTACCTCTCCCAAGTACAATCCCAATGCACGGTGTGCATATCATTCAAACTGTCCAGGACATGATACTAATAACTGCTGGGTCTTGAAGAACAAAATTCAGGATATGATTGATGCTGGAGAAATTGAGTTTGATCCACCAGGTACTCCAAATGTGATTACAGCTCCAATGCCAAATCACGAGAAGACTGTCAACGCCATTGATGAAGATATTGATGAAGATCTGCATGTCTATTCAGTTATGGAGTTGAGCACACCATTGTCTGTTATCAAAAAGAGGTTAGTACAAGCTGGGATCTTTCCAGGTTGTCATGAAGATTGTCTATATTGTACCTATAAGCCGGATAGTTGCTTCATTTTGAGAGATGGGATTCAACGTCTCATGGATAAATATACTATAGTGTTTGAAAGAAGACCAGCATCTGTAGAAAGTATGGTGGGTCATCTGACTCAGGGTAAGAAGATTGAAGAGGTTGACATGGTTGACAAAGTACCACTAAGAATCACTTCAAAGGGTCCCATTAAAATCACTCATCAGGGCCCAATCAAGATTACTGCTGAAGGTCCTGTGAAAGTTGTCGCTGAAGCCAGAGTAGCTCCTCTGATCATTACCACTCCTGGTCCTATTTCTTATACATCTGACAAAGCTGTGCCTTGGCACTATGGGTCTGATGTTTACATCCATGGTGTCAAGCAGGAGCCTTTACCTGATATGCCTGTTGACATTGATAATATTGCTGGATCTAGCAAGATCACTCGTAGTGGAAGAGTCTTCTCTCCTCCAGTTTCTTCTAAGAGTGCAGTTACTCCTGCTGTTACTTCCACCACTGATGCTCGGGGCAAGGGTCCTGTTATGGAGCCTGTATCTACTGATGTGCCAACTGCTGATGACCTCTCTAAGCAGATGGAAGAAGTATTGAAAATCATTCGCAAGAGTGATTATGATATTGTTGATCAGCTGGGGCATACTCCCTCAAAGATTTCTATGCTCTCCCTGTTATTATGTTCTGAGGCTCATGCCAAGTCATTGATCAAGTTTCTAAAGATGGCTCATGTACCCAGTGCAATTTCTGTGGACCAGTTTGAGAATTGTGTTGCGCACCTGACCTATGACAACGGGTTAGGATTTTCTGATGCTGACTTGACCCCTGCCAAGAGGGATCATAACAGGGCCTTGCATATTTCAATTGAATGCAGGGGCACTACCCTGTCTCATGTGCTGATAGACAATGGTTCCTCTCTGAATGTGTTGCCTAAGGAAGTCCTGAACAAGCTGAGTCCTGAAGATACGGTATTGAAGCCCAGTAATATTGTGGTAAAGGCTTTTGATGGTTCTAGAAGAGTAGTGCATGGGGAAATTGATCTTCCAATCAAGGTTGGCTCTCAGGTGTTTACTGCTACATTCTATGTGATGGATATTCGTCCTTCGTACTCATGTCTGCTTGGTCGTCCCTGGATCCATGGGGCAGGTGCTGTGACCTCCACATTACATCAAAAGTTGAGATATCCGGTGAATGGAAAAGTTGTTACTGTCTTTGGAGAGGAAGAATACGTTGTCAGCCATGTAAACACCTTCAAGTATCTGGAAGTAGAAGGTGAATACATTGAAACTCCATGTCAGTCATTTGAAGTGGTTCCCTGGGCTGTTAAGGATTGTGTGACTCCTCCTGCTGTGAAGAAGGTTCCTGTGGTCATCAGAAACCCTCCAACAATGGCAATGGCCTCCCTCAATGATGCAAAAGCTGTGGTGGAAGAAGGTGGTTGTACTATTTGGGGTCAGCTTCCTGATATTCCATACAAGTCTGACAAGTTTGGTTTGGGTTTCACTGCAGAGTCCCAGAAGGCTGTCCGTCGTGCCCGTGCTGTTCGTATCACCAATCAAGGGGTTATCAATGCTGTGGGAGATCAAGATGAAGATTACAACTTGGAGGCATGGATTTTTCCTACTGTGGGTGCTGGACTCAATAATTGGAAAGCTGAAGATGTTATCCCTATCTCCTTTAGTCAGGAGTAAATACTATTACTGTGTTATGTTTTTAAATTTGTAATTTCTGGAACAATTAAAACTTTCAAGCCATGTGCCTTACCTGGGGCACAATGGTGTGCTTGTTGCGGGTTGTCATTTCATTTGCATACTTCATTCAATAAAATCAGTGGACGTTTCGTTTTCGTAAATATTGTGTTCCTTGTCTTTCTTTTTCTTTTATTTTTGCTTTATCAGCTATGTGTTCTTACACACACCCACGTCACTAAAATGCAGATCCTCATCCACTCTGGATCCAGTTGATAACAGTTCTACTATTGCCAATTACAATTTCGAGAATCCGATCTATCAAACTGAAGACGGAGACGAGGACGATTGTGAAATACCTGTAGAGCTTGCTAGGTTGTTACAACAAGAAGAGAAAGCTATACAGCCACATGAAGAGCCAGTCGAAGTTGTGAATCTGGGAACTGAAGAAAACAGAAAAGAGGTCAAAATAGGGGCTGATTTAGAGGACAGTGTCAAGAGCAGGTTGATTCAGATGCTACGTGACTATGTGGAGATCTTTGCTTGGTCTTATGAAGATATGCCAGGGTTGGATACAGACATTGTGGTTCACCGTTTGCCAGTGAAAGAAGATTGTCGTCCAAAGAAGCAGAAGGTTCGTCGTATGCGTCCTGAAATGTCAGAAAAGATCAAAGCAGAGGTAATGAAACAGTTCAATGCAGGGTTCTTGGCCGTAACTTCTTATCCTCAGTGGGTTGCAAATGTGGTACCAGTTCCTAAGAAAGATGGTAAGGTACGTATGTGTGTAGACTACAGAGATCTGAACAAGGCTAGCCCTAAAGATGACTTTCCACTTCCTCATATTGATATCCTGGTAGACAACACTGCTCAGCATAAGGTATTCTCTTTTATGGATGGTTTCTCTGGTTACAATCAAATCAAGATGGCACCTGAAGATATGGAGAAGACTACATTTGTGACACAGTGGGGCACCTTTTGCTATAAGGTAATGCCATTTGGTTTGAAGAATGCAGGGGCAACATATTAGCGTGCCATGGTGGCTTTGTTTCATGATATGATTCATCATGAGATAGAGGTATATGTGGATGATATGATAGCCAGGTCTCGGAATGAAGAACAACATCTTGATCATCTGCACAAGTTGTTTGAGAGGTTGAAGAAATACAGGTTGAGATTAAATCCAAACAAGTGTACTTTTGGAGTTAGATCTGGAAAGCTCCTGGGTTTCATTGTCAGTGGAAAAGGTATTGAAGTGGATCCTGCAAAAGTGAAAGCTATACGAGAGATGCCAGCTCCCCGTACTGAGAAGGAGGTTAGAGGTTTCTTGGGACGATTGAACTACATTGCAAGATTTATTTCCCAATTAACTACCATCTGTGAGCCAATCTTCAAGTTGTTGAAGAAAGATCAGGTGATGGAATGGAATGATGAGTGCCAGACTGCCTTTGATGAAATCAAGAGATATTTGCTAGAACCTCCAATTTTAATGCCACCAGTTGATGGAAGACCCTTGATTATGTATTTAACAGTATTAGACAACTCAATGGGGTGTGTATTGGGGCAACATGACGAGTCTGGTCGAAAAGAGCAGGCAATATACTACCTTAGCAAAAAGTTTACCGACTGTGAAACAAGATACTCACTGCTCGAGAAAACTTGCTGCGCTTTGGCATGGGCTGCTCGCCGACTAAGACAGTATATGTTGACCCATACTACCTTGTTGATTTCGAAGATGGATCCAATCAAGTACATATTTGAGAAACCTGCTCTCTCCGGAAGAATTGCAAGATGGCAAATGATCTTGACGGAATATGATATACAGTATACTACTCAGAAGGCCATTAAGGGGAGTGTTGTTGCTGATCATTTGGCTCATCAAGCAGTAGATGATTACCAGTCAATGAATTTTGAGTTCCCTGATGAAGACATTATGTTTGTTACCAAAGAACCTGGACAATATGACGGACCTGAACAAGGATCCCGATGGACTATGGTTTTTGATGGAGCCTCCAATGCACATGGTAATGGTGTTGGTGTTGTGATTAGTTCCCCTGAAGGTTGTCATACCCCGATTACTGCCAGACTTTGTTTCTATTGTACCAATAACATGGCTGAGTATGAGGCATGTATCATGGGTATGCAAGTTGCTATTGATATGAAGATTCAGTTCCTTGAGGTGTATGGAGATTCAGCTCTGGTAGTAAGTCAGATTAAAGGAGATTGGGATACAAAGCATGATAATCTCATTCCTTACAGAGAACATGTGTTGTCTTTGATCCCACATTTCAAAGAGATTACTGTTGGACATATTCCACGAAGAGAGAATCAGTTGGCAGACGCATTGGCCACCATGGCATCTATGTTTGAGATCAGCTGGGATGATGAAGCTCCCAAGATTACCATTGATAGATTTGAGAAGCCTGCATACTGCAATGAGATTGACACTGAAGGGGCAGAGGAGAAGCCTTGGTTCTATGAAGTGAAAAACTATCTTGAAGCTCAGGAGTTCCCTGAAGGGGCATCTGTCAAAGATAGGAAGTTCCTGAGAAGGTTTTCTGCTAAGTTCTTTCTGAGTAATGGCATTCTGTATAAGCGTAATCATGATTCAACTATGCTTCGTTGTGTGGATAAGAAGGAAGCTACAGAAATTATGGAAGAGATGCATGATGGGACCTTTGGCACTCATTCTAGTGGTCATACCATGGCAAAGAAGATTTTGAGAGCAGGTTACTATTGGTCTACCATGGAAGCTGATTGCTATCAACACTCCAGAACATGTCACAAATGTCAAATCTATGCTGATAAAGTACATGTACCTCCATCTCCATTGAATGTGTTGACTGCTCCTTGGCCCTTTGCCATGTGGGGCATTGATATGATTGGTGAGATCAAGCCTACTGCTTCTAATGGGCATCGTTTCATCCTGGTTGCTATTGATTACTTCACGAAGTGGGTAGAGGCAGCTTCATTTGCATCTGTGACTAAGAATGTTGTGGCTCGGTTCATTAAGAATAATCTCATATGTAGGTATGGTATCCCTGAAAGGATTATCACTGACAATGGCTCTAATCTGAACAACACTATGATTACTGATCTCTGTACGCAGTTCAAGATTAAGCATCACAACTCTTCTCCGTATCGTCCAAAGATGAATGGGGCAGTTGAAGCTGCTAATAAGAACATTAAGAAGATTGTACAGAAGATGACTGTTACTTACAAGGATTGGCACGAGATGTTACCATTTGCTCTGCATGGTTATCGTATTACAATACGTACTTCAACAGGGGCAACCCCATTCTCCTTAGTCTATGGTATGGAAGCAGTTCTGCCTATTGAAGTTCAGATCCCCTCCTTGAGAATTATGAAGGATGCAGGCTTGGATGAAGATGAGTGGATTCAGACTCGACTTGACCAGATAAATTTGATTGATGAGAAAAGGTTAGCAGCAGTTTGTCATGGCCAGATGTACCAGAAACGGATGATCAAAGCTTTTAACAAGAAGGTTAAGCCAAAGGTATATCAGGCTGGTGACTTGGTAATCAAGCGTATCATATTACCACAGGGTGATCCTAGGGGCAAGTGGACTCCAACATATGAGGGACCATTTGTAGTCAAGACAGTGTTCTCAGGAGGTGCCATGATACTGACTACAATGGATGGTGAAGACTTCCCACAACCTGTAAATGCAGACATAGTTAAAAAATACTACGCATAAAAAGAGACCCGCTAGGTTGACAGGCCTAGGCAAAAATAAGGGCATCCCGGCAAACCAAAAGGGTTTGGGCAAAAATTAGGGATATATATATAAAAAGATGTACACCCGGCAAGTCGAAAACCTGAAAAGGCGGCTTGGGCAAAAAAGGGTATCCCGGTGGATTGAAAACCTGAAAGGGCAATCCAGGCAAAAGTTAGGGATTAAAGCGTATGACTATGTCTTGTTTGGATCACTCATGAAACTGCAACCAGTTGTACTACTTACTCAAGCTCAAACAGATAAAGCTCAATCCAATCGTTTCCGTCTCAACAGCAAGAAGATGAGATACTTGAGTGGCAATAGTAGAATTGAAACTCAATAGGATTATTTCCCACATAGCTGATTCTTTTTGTAAAGCTTCATGACAAAATTCTCTTACTAGGGTTTATGTCTCCTTGTACAAACTTACCCGTGTATGGGTCACTTTTGATATAAATAAATTCCATCTTTTGAATCCAGATTCACTTTTACCCTATTTACATAAGCGAAACGTCCATTGGTTGTGTTTGAATGTATGTATGCCTTTGAATATGATTGATGTTTACCAGAAACGCATGTATGCTTTTAATATGATTGATGTTTACCAGAAATGCATGAAAATGCAGTAATAGTATTTACTAAGGACGAACGAGGGAGGGATTTCAACGAAGCTTCGCCGGTTCATCTTTACAAGACAGTTACAAACCATCAGTAGGACTGATCCATTTTCATAAAGTCTAATCTCCCCTGGAATTTATATCCATCTCTTTTATCCTCATACGAATATACGGGAAATTACTTTCCAATAAGGGCACGATGAACGAAGACGGGATGTTATACTTATCCTACTATCAAACGAAAACGAAGGTTATCTATACCCTACTATCCCCAACAACGGGAGGTTATCTATACCTTGTTATCCCCAACAACGAGAGGTTATCTATACCTTGTTATCCCCAGCAGACGGAGGGTTATATATTCTTCAACAACGAATCGGGATTTATTTTCCTTGGCCAGCAGTTGTTATACAAGGATATCCAGACACTTCCAGCAGTGTCATAGCATACATACATCATTTACATCATACCATAACATATATGTCTATAGTACATTACCTAAGTGCATCATGTCATACATGCATACATAAAGCATAAACTAATGTTGTTATACAGAATGCTACCTTGTTTTCAGGTTAATTATCCAACAAACAATCTTATGATCTTTGGGACTGCTTTATTGTAACCTCAGGGTTACTTTATCCTCCTGATGAGCTTCTTATTACTTTGGGACTGCTTTATTGTAACCTCAGGGTTATTTTATCCTCCTGATAGCCTCTCATGACTTCAAGACTGCTTTAGAGCTACTGATTGCTCTATCCTCCTGAAATCATCCTATTACTTCAAGACTGCTTTAGAGCTATTCATTGCTCTATCCTCATGAGGTCATATTACTACTTCAAGACTGCTTTAGAGCTATTCATTGCTCTATCCTCCTGAAGCCATCTAATTATTTCAAGACTGCTTTAGAGTTCTCCATTGCTCTATCCTCCTGAAATTACATTATTATTTCAAGACTGCTTTAGAGCTATCCATTGCTCTATCCTCCTGAAATCATTACTTCAAGACTGCTTTAGAGCTATTGATTGCTCTATCCTCCTGAAGACATATCACATTATTATTTCAAGACTGCTTTAGAGCTGTTGATTGCTCTATCCTACTGAAGCCATTCTATTACTTCAAGACTGCTTTAGAGCTATTGATTGCTCTATCCTCCTGAAGCCATTATTACTTCAAGACTGCTTTAGAGCTATTGATTGCTCTATCCTCCTGAGGTCAGATTTATCACTTCAAGACTGCTTTAGGGTTATCATTATTGATTGCTCTATCCTCATGAAGACATGCTGTTACATCAGTATTACTCCAGACTCCTGACAGTTCTCATTATACTACTGAAGAACTTTCCCCTAGTGGCATCTTTAAGCCCACTCAATCATGTTCAACCAACCATCAATATCACTCCATGCACTGGTGAGTGCAAATTTTTGGGCTTTTGTGTTCAATCCCCTTCAACCTTCCAGGTTACGACTGGCAAATATACCAATCTAACCCCTCAGGTTTCAGAAAATTGAACAGGGGCAGCTGTTGCACCCCAAAATTTGCCCTCACAATACAAGACTTTGTGTTCCAAGAAGGTTCACAAGGTTCACAAAATTCACAATTGGTCAGAAGAGTTGACAATTCCCTCAGACAATGCACCTCCTAAGCAGTGCATCCAAAACTAGGGTTTTGACTTTAATCAGGCTAAATGGACTTCCAAGACTTCAAGTGAGCTTCATAACATCTTATATGTGTATAAGAACCCCCATGTCAAGTTTCAAGACTTTTCTCAAAAGTTTGCTCAGTCAGATGATCAGATAAGTCAAAAGCAGTCAATGCAGTTAAAAGGTCAAACTGAGGTCAACTGTGGTCAAACCAAAGTCAAACTTCATGATTTTTTTTTTGCCAACATCAAAGAGAGGTAAATATCATATGGCATGCATTTTTTTTCTAAAAAGTAAAAATGGCACAATTGGCAGGAGGACATGTGTAAGGAGTTATGAGTGTGAGAGGTTGAGAGTTCGAATCTCACCTTTGTCACTTTTTTTTGTTTTTTATTATTTTTACTCTAAATTTTTCTATCTTTCATTAAAAAAATAACAAAAATAGTTTTTTATTATTATTTAATTATTATTTTCGTATTTTAATTAAATCATTTTTTAAAATATTATTTTTTTCACTTTTTTCTAAATTATTCATAAAAATATCCAAAAAATCATAAAATAAAAAATATTGAAAAAAATTTTGTTCTTTTTATAATATTTTTTATTTTAGGAATCAATAGGATTATTAGTTTTTATTTTAAGTTTATTTTAATTATTTTAAATTATTTAAATTTTATTTTTTCTTAACTAATTATTTAGTTTGGGCTTTAAAATGGGCTTTAGGGACATTATTGACAATTTGGTGTTAACCCTAATTTGTTCCCTATATATACATGTGTTGCCTTGTTGGAAAAAAGGGGGAGAATGAAAAAAACCTAAGAGGAGTGAGTGTCGTTTGCCGTTATTTAGTTTTCTTCTTCATCCATTACTATTGTTTCTTTTTCTTCATCGTTTACCGTTATTTCTTTTCCTTCATCTATTACTGTTGTTTCTTTTTCTTCATCTTTCACCGTTATTTCTTTTTCTTCATCTATTACCGTTATTTCTTTTTCTCTATCTATTACTGTTACGTTTATATATATATAATTTTTAAATTGTTAGAGTTTATATATATAAGATTTTTGATCGAATTATGTCGATACGATGTTTGCACATTTGTGTGCATGACGCGTGACATTTGTGTTAGTTCGATCTGGTTGCGATGATCGCATTTTTGTGTGAGCAATAATACTATTTTTTGCTTAATTTCTTTTTCTTTGCGATAAATTTTGTTTCGTCCGATTTAGATCTGGTTGCGATGAGCGCATTTCTGCGTTAGCAACATTGTTGGGTTATTTGGCACATTTAAAATTCATTATTGCTTTATTATTATTATTATTATTATTATTATTATTATTATTATTATTATTATCATTATTTATTATTATTATCATTATTATCATTATTATCATTATTATTACCATTATTATTATTATTGTTATCATTAATTTATTAAAATTTGTTATAATATAAAAATCTGTTTTTTAAAATAAATAACATTAACATCTTTTCCAAATTAATATGAAAACCTATTATTTTTAAGAAAAACTTTTTTTTTAGATAAATTTAAAATAATAACTAAAATCTTTTTTTTAAAATAATAACTAGAACCGTTATTTATTTTATTTTATTATTGTTCAATTCAAATTTCATTATCATATTGTATCTGCTCCTCTCATGTAACCTCGCGAACTTAACAATCGCTCTTTAAATTCTGCCTTTAAATTTCTGCTTGCATGGTTTAAATTATGACATTATCTCTCTGTTTGCACGATTCAATTATCTCACGCGTTTACTATTATTTCTGTCACATTGCACACATCCGAAGGTTAGGTCTAACTGTTTGGCCGCCGCGCCAATAGTCCGTAAAACTTCACACATTCAATTTCAAATCCTCAAAACTACAAACTACAAACCCTAATTTTCACAAATGCCTCGCCGCAGGCAAAATTACAATTTTACCCTTAGCATTAGGTCAAAGAGCCGCCGCGCTCATTTTAGGGTTTCCCGCCGTGGAATCCCTAATTTAACCCTAATTACAACTTAACATTTCAACGTAGAGATTTGGAGTTTCTACACTCCACGTAAGCGTGTCCTTAAGATGCGTTTATTCCCCTTGAGACCTTGACCACAGTCAAGAAGTTTCTAACCTCCCTATTGAGGGGAACTACGATTACTCTGATTCCACTCCCGTAAGGATACGTAGGCACAAGATGCGATGTCTTGCCGAGTAAACTTAGAATTAACCCCCTTTATTATTTATTATTGCTTATTTATATTTTATTTAATTATTTTGCTTATTATTTTGTAATTGTTTCTTGGATGTAAAGTTGTTTAATTATTTAATTATTATTATGGTTAGTAATTAGGGAGTGTAACAACATGTATGTAATATTAAAATAAATTTAGATCACTTTTAAATAAAGATAATTAAAATAAACACGTCACACACGTAAGTCGATTTTAATCGCCGTCTCACTTCCTAAGGATATCCCTCAAGTTGCCTACGAATAATGGTTAAGTGGGGTGTATAAAGCAAGTCCCTCAAATAGAAAAATCATCAAAGTCCCTTATGGTTGCCTTTACGAATCGAGTCCCTTTCGAAAAATGATGATGGTCCCTTATATGTGCTTATTACATCCCACAATGGCCTTCAAAGTCAAATTGTCCCTCACATATCCCTTAACATCCAAAGTAAGGACTACCTACTCCATTATAGTAGGGATAGTCTTACTAAAGGAAAGAATGAAGAATAAGAAAGACCTTTAAACATTAGGGTAGGTTACTCCTAGGTGCTTGCTCACTTCAAAACTGTTTCGCACTTAAACAAATTTTCAACAAGTTTTCAAACAAGTTCTTAACACATCCTTACATGGATTATTTATTAACTATTCTGAAAATTTTCTATTCACACACTACAATTTCAAAACAATTCAAAAGTGAGCTTAAGTACCTAAGAGCCCATGGATAACCATGGATGAAAAGGATGCTAATACCTTCCCTTTTCATAACCTACCCCCCAGACCCAAAATATTCTCTAAGGTCTTTCCTGTTCTTTTATAACCTTTCCTTATGGATAAAATAAAAGTCGGTGGCGACTCTTGCTATCCGCAACATTGTTTAAAGTCAGTTCTCCCACCGTGTTACAGAACTGGCGACTCTGCTGGGGATCTATTTAAGAGGGGTACCCTTAGGAATTAAGATCACTTTAAATTGTTTGCCTTGTTTGCTTTATTATTATATTGTTGGGGTGCTCTTATGTGTGAAAGGTCCTAACCCGGATCTAGTGTACCTTAGGTAAATGGCAATAGACCAAGGAAACTGTACGACGTATATCGATACGGTTGATCTGGTGGCCATAGTTAGTGCGACTTCTTGGTTGGTGCTTATATTCCTTAAGTCAAGTTGAGGATAATATTGAGGCTGCCATATGTTGTCAATGCACTAACTGACTTTTAGAACCCTAGTTAACTCATCTTGGCCTTTAGAAAGTAGTGAGGTAACCGGCTTTGGTGCAGACTGAAGTTGGTCGACACTCGATACTACGCTCATTGAGATCTTAAACTTGGAGGGTTTTGGTTGGCAAGTAAGTTGCCTTCTGAACAACCACCCTTGTGAAGGATCAATGATATTGAGATCCCTTAGAACCTGGTTACTTTTGTAGGACAGGATGAACCATCTAACTTCAGGGGAGGGTACTTGCCTTTGAACCTCATGCAAGCCTTTAAACCTAGGGCTATGGTGTGACTTGTTTGTGTGTGCCACATGTTTGTGATTGAGCATGACATCATGACATCATCATGCATCATAAGCATATCATTTTCCCTAACCATTTCAAGGACCAAAGGATTTATCTTTGTTCTTTGTTGCAGGTCATGGCTTCTGCTCGTAGAAACACCATCAGGATCAACTTTGTAGGGATACCTGCTAAGCTCAAGGAGTTGGTTTCCCTAGTGCCTGATCATTCCCAGTTCAACAAGAGACATGGTCACTTATTGGATCTAGTTACTTCAGGGTTCAGTGAAGACATGATGAGTGTGCTGTTCCAGTTCTTTGACCCTAAGCACCATTGCTTTACATTTCCTGATTATCAGCTGGTTCCAACCATGGAGGAGTTCTCTAAACTTCTGGGTATACCTGTTCTTGATCAGAAGCCATTCACAGGCTTAGAGAAGGAGCTTAAACCAGAAATTATTGCTGCAGCTCTACATCTGAAGAAGTCTGACATTGTTCTAGAGACGAGAAGTGGAGTTAAAGGTATTCTTGCCAAGGTATTAGTGGATAAAGCTCAAATGTTCTTGAAGGCTATGAGCTACGATGCTTTTGAGGAGATCTTAGCCTTATTGATTTATGGCTTAGTGTTGTTCCCCAATCCTGATCAGTTCATAGACGTTCATGCCATCAACATATTCCTGAGTCACAATCCAGTGCCTACCTTACTTGGAGACATCCTACATTCTCTTCACACCCGTACTACAAGGGCAAGAGGAACTTTGATGTGCTGCATACCTTTACTTTCTAGGTGGTTTATTTCTCACCTTCCTCGCTCAGTAATGAAGAATGAGCAAGGGTTCAGATGGTCCAAGAGGATCATGTCACTTTGATGTGCTGCATGCCTTTGGTGTGAATCTGTTTTGAACTTGCTAGTCAGCCTCATTGGTTAATTTTGTTTACTTGCATCTTTATGCCTTGTGTTTTCTGTTGAAAGACCAAACTGTCATGATGCCTTTGATAAGCTTGCAAACTGCTGTGTGCATTAGGAGTATTAGGACAATTTATTGATGTGTGCCAGCCTTGCCATTTTGTGAAATCCATACTTGCTGCCAACTGCCTAGGTTCATTTGAAACTGCCATAACACCACTTTTGTTGTAGGTTAACATATTTACATGTGTTTGCAAGATGATTTGTGCATATAGAACTAGGGCTTTTCATTGATCTTTGGTATTGTCATATGTTACTGTCATAGTTGTTTAAATTCATGAACACTACCATGCTGCTATTGCTTTCTTCCAACTTTGTCCAGTTTATGTTGCTTTGATTTCTTTTTCAAACTTTGTCAAGTTTATGCTGCTTTGATTACTTCCCATCTCTGTCAAGTTTGCATTTGTGATTTGTTGGTAACATGCCTTGTTGGTGCTAACTGTCATCTTAACTACTTGCTGCTAGTATGATGTTCTTGTTAGAAATCTGTCTAGGTCTTTGTTCCTATGGTCGTAACCATCTCTTTTCAAGGCATGATATGACTTTGATGTGTTAGACTTGGCATGATTTTTTAAGACCAATTGTTGTTGTTATGTATTGAGTTCTTTACATGTTGGATCCAAAATATGTTTAGGTGCTAGTCCATGAGCACAATAATTGCTAACTGTCAAGAATGGACCATGTTGTTTGAACTGATACAAATTTCTTAAGATGTTTTTCTTTTGTCAAGGCATTGCAGAATTGCATATGTGTGACTTGTTTGAAATTTTGCTTTTGATTGCCATATGATTTGCTGTCAATTTTTGTTTTCTGTTCCAACTCAGTATGCCACCAATTGTTGTTAAGTTCTTGCAAGATGTTTGATGTGCATGAATCAGTTTGTGTATGTTGTTTGAAGTTGAGAATGTAGGCTGCATCATGGACTTTTACTCTTCTTGCCAAAACAACATTTTAAGCATTCTTGTTCACATCATGACAGTCTATATACCAAATTATGTTTGGAGTTGCCTTTGTATGATTTTTGCATCCAAATTCCATGAACAATGTATTTAAGACTTGTGCATACCATTACATAGCCTTAATCCTTGTTGTCATGAGTTGTAGATGTCCTTTTGCATTTCACAAGCCTCACTTTGCTTTGGCCTTCGAGTTTTGAGTTATGTGATTTATTTGAAAAAAATGAGATTGCCTTTGTTTTCCTTGAGAAATTTCACATGAGATAGACTAAAATTTTGTTAAATTTGGTTGAGTTTTGAGTGATTTACGTTGTTACCGTTTTCATGTTTTGGCTTGCCTTCCATGTTTATCTTGCCTTGCCCAGATTCACTTGCTTTGCTAAGTATTTGTTTATTTTGGGGTGGCATAATACTTGGATGCATCGCCACCCCAGTGGTTAAGCCTTCACTTTCATAATGCCTTGCACTGTTTGATCCTGGGTTCGATCCATTCTGGAGATCAACCCTTTTTATTTATTTTCATATTACCCATGTTTTTCATACTTTGCTATTTGCTTCCATGCCATAACATTCGTGCGCACCTTTGCTCACTTGGTAATATTTTAAGTTGGCAACCATGAGGTGGTGGGTTCAACACCCACCAAGCGCCTCTCTCTTTTTTTATCACTAAATCCTTTGTTTTTTATTTAATTGTTATTAAATTTCTAAAAATCATAACTTCTTCATTTTTAATCCTTTTTAGTTGATTCTTTTTGATAAATTCTTGTTTTAATGTGTATTTTCATATAATGATCAAAGAATTCTAAAATTCTTAATTTAGAAACACTTTTCATTATGGGAAGATCGTAAATCATTTTAGGGTTTTTCCCTCCTATCTTTCATTTTCGAACTTTTATTTTATTCCTCTTTGAGTTTAATTTTAAGATGACATGAACTTGTATTATTGGCTCCCTTGTGCATTTAAGTTTGAATTCCAATTTTGTTTGTGGTTCACCTTTAAAACTGTTGATTATCCCCATGAGGTTTTTTAATCTTTTGAATACATTATTGTGACTTTGTTCATATGATATCCTTTACTTTTACCCGTTATCCTAACCTTAGGATCTGAGTCGCCGTACTCACTTTTAGCGTCCCGCCATGGACAACTTATCCCTTTATCCTAACCTTAGGATTTGAGTCGTCGTACTCATGTTTAGCGTCCCACCGTGGACATTCTTTACCACAACAATTTCAACCTAGATTCAGGAGTCGCCGCACTCCATGTAAGTACTTCCCTATGAATGCTTACATTCCCTTTGGAACCTTGACCATAGTTAAGACTTCCTCCCCCTTAGTTAGGGGAACTACGGTTGCTCTGATTCCATCCCCATCAGGATACGTAGGCACGAGATGCGATTTCTTGGCGAGCAAACTTTGTACATACTTTGTATATATTTTATATCTTTACCCTTAACACTTTCCCTTTAGCAAGCAAACATTAGCATAACACAAATATTAACAAGAGGTTCCTGTAGAGTAATACAGATGTTTAGGATGTGAAATACCTACCCTAGGCATAACCAACCCCTGAACCTTTAGATCTCTCTTTGCTTAGCTTTAGGCCTTGCCTTTTGCTTTGCATTTTTATAGGTTTTTCTTTCTTTAAACCTTTCCTTTTTGGATAAACTAAAGTCCGGTTGTGAATTTAAGAATTAAGATTCAAGTTAATTCAATAGCTTGGTATCACGATTCTCACTGCAACACTTAGCAAAGCCTAATATCCCACTATGAAGGCATGGCTAACCTAACATACATTTTTTTGAAAGAAAACAAAATGAAAGGTACCAGCATCACACGGTTCCGCACATTTCCTATCACCAGCTTCTTTCTCTTCTTAAAACACAGTTTATTTTAAAACTAATGAACAAGACACGAACGAATCCACAACAAGTAAAAAACGGCGATGTTGCCAACGTCTCAACCATCTTGCTTTTTCTTCGTCTCAAATCGCTACGTTCGCATTTCACTCAGGTTCGACTCGATCTCGTTCATGCTCATCAATAAAACTAACTCGAGCATCTCTCTCTCTCTTTGTTCTAGGTTCGCATTTTTCTTTTGCTTCAGATTCACTTTCTCCATCTCTTCTGTTAGAACACAGATTGGTTCTTAATATATCTCAATGTTTTGATGATAACAATAATGAAATTTTGTATGGAGAAAATATATACTCTAATTTTGTTCAAGTGTTTTTTGTTTCAGATAACATAATAAATATTCCTCTGAACGTTAAGCTATAACATTCAGATGACTCTGAGCGTACTAAACTCAACGCTGCAACTGCAGAGGCTCTGAGAATCAAAACACGTAAGGCTCTGAAACACTAGTAACAAAGTGATACATTTGGATAACACGTAAGAGTGAAGATCTGCTCTGATCTAAAGCGCTCCTCTGGATGAACAGTTTGTTAAAACAATCACGCTAGCACTAAGCTGATGAACTCTGAAAGAGAGTTACTCTGATAAGAAGAAAATGGAACATCATCAGAACTCTGAAAGAGAGTTACTCTGATAAGAAGAAAATGGAACATCATCAGAACTCTGGAAGAGAGTTACTCTGATAAGAAGAAAATGGAACATCATCAGAGGATCTGATGCAGGAAATATTTCCATATTCGTTCATTTAAAAAGATGTTGATCAAGATAGATCCGTTGCCAAACTCATTGTCTACATCCAATGACACTATTCCTATTTTGTGTATGGGACAAAATTTCAGAACAAAAAGGATATCTCTGAACATTCCTCTTTTGTGTATCTGCACGCTATTTGAGAAATGGGTGTGAAGTATTTAAACAAGTCTTCAATAGCCATTCAAATATAACATACAACATTATTCCACAACGAACATACTACTTTGCTGAAAATTCATTGATCTTCATTTTGTGTAAAATCACTGTTGTGAAAAAGCTTTTCTAAGAAGCACTTAAACACACTTTATTGTATTACTTTGTAAAAAATCCTTGAGAGACAAAGTTGTGGTCAGTATTCTTGAGAAGACTAAGACAAGTTTGTCTTAGTGAAAAGATTGTAATCAGTTTTGGTTATTGGATTAAGTCCTCTTTTGAAAGCGGCAAAATCACCTTGGCCGGGTGGACTGGAGTAGTTTGAGTTCAAACAAACCAGTATAAAAATACCTGTTATTTTTATTGCCTTATTTGTTTTTGAAAACCCTTATTCAACCCCCCCCCCCTTCTTAGTGTTTTCCTTTCCTTCAGTTGGTATCAGAGCCTGGTTCTGAGTGCTATCACTTAATAGTGACAGAGAAAAGATTCGGTTGGAAAAATCTTTGAATTACTATGGCTAAATCTTCAAACAACGCTAACACTGGGTTGAACAACAAATATGAAGAGAAAGACAAAATCAATACAAAGCCTCCTATGTTTGATGGAGAAAAATTTGATTACTGGAAGGAAAAAATCGAAAGCTTCTTTCTTGGCTTTGATGCTGATCTCTGGGATATAGTCATTGATGGATACACTCACCCCACTAATGGTGAAGGTAAAAAGATTGATAGAAAATCAATGACTGGTCAACAAAAGAAAGACTTCAGGAATCACCACAAGGCAAGGACAATTCTGCTGAACGCTATATCTCATACTAAATATGAGAAAATCACCAATAGAGATACAACACATGACATGTTTGAGTCCTAGAAGATGACGCATGAGGGAAACACGCAGGTGAAAGAAACGAAGGCTCTAACGCTGATTCAAAAATATGAAGCTTTCAAGATGGAAGAAGATGAATCTGTGGAAACCATGTTTTCTAGATTTCAGATTCTGATTGTTGAATTGAAGGTTCTTGACAAAGGCTACTCCACTTCTGATCATGTAAAGAAGATAGTCAGAAGCTTACTAAAGAGGTGGAGACCTATGGTCACGGTGTTAAAGCTCTCAAAAGATCTGAACAAAATCACTCTGGAGGAACTCATCAGTTCTTTAAGAATCCATGAGATAGAGCTTGAAGAAGATGACCCTCAGAAGAAAGGTAAGTCCATAGCTTTAAAATCTAACAAATCTAAAACTAAAGCTTTTCAGGTACTAGAAGAAAGCTCTGAATATTCTTCATCAGATGAAGACGAACTATCTTTACTATCCAGAAGAATAAATCAACTCTGGAAGCACAATCAAAAGAAGTTCAGAAAATTTAAAAGACTAGAACACCGTGGAGAATCCTCTGGTCACAGAAGATCTAGCAAAAAGGAAGTAGTGTGCTATGAATGCAAAGATCCAGGACACTACAAGAATGATTGTCCCAAACTTCAAAAGGATAAACCCAAGAAGAAGTTTGAGAAGAAAAAGAAAGTCTTGATGGCTACTTGGGATGACTCAGATTCTTCTGAAGCCTCGTCAGATTCTGAAGATGAATGTGCAAACGTTGCACTAATAGATGACATAGAGGAGTATGAAGAATCATCTAAATCTGAATCAGAATCAGATTTAGAAGAGGTATTTGCTGATCTCACCAGATCTGAGTTAATTGAAAGCTTATCTGAAATATGTGAAAACTATAGTAAGATCAGACTCAAATACAAGAAGCTGCAAGCAGTCTTGCATCTGAGACTGGTCAGCTGAAATCAGAAATTGCTGAGCTGAAAGAAAATAATTTTCAAATTAAAATTGAATTGGAAAAATCTCAACAAAAATCTGAAACAGATACTACGTCTAGCTCTAAAAATATTTTAGAAGAGTATGACCATAGTTTTCAAAGGTTCCTGTTGATAACGCGAAATCATATCGTTTATTTGGCTTGATTTACATGCATTTATTTGTGACTATTATTAATTTATCTTGATTTATGTTCTATTATATGATTAATTTACTTTGTTTTGCAGATTGGGAAGAATTTGGATTAAAGAAAGAAAAGAAGAAGAAATGGAAGGAAAAGAGATAAGAAAAACAGAAAAAATGGATTTTGCTGATATGACGGTCGTCACAGGTCCATTACGACCGTCATGCGTATGATGAGCGTCACGTTCCATTACGAGCATCACGCAGACGAAATATCATTTAACGTTCAAATCAGTTTTTGCCACGATCACTCTCTCTAAGATTTCTTCCTACACTTTCTCCACTCACTACCCACTACTGGAAGTTACTCCCATTCCCTCCATAACTCACCCATGATCTCTGTAAGTTGAAGAAGGAATTATCTCCTATAAATAGGCCTTAGATTCACAGTTTAGGAGGGGGGGGGGGCTTCGGCGTATCGGAGTGCTGCCGAAATTACCAATTGAAGCTGAATTTACGTTCTTGCATTATTTTCTCGTTTCCTTTTCCTTTTATTCCCATTTGTATGGTTTTATTCGTTCCTGTACCTTTTACTTCTTGCCAAAGTAGAATCCTGCCGACATTGTGGAGGACTACCCAAAGATTTGAGATCAGTACAATTTACAGGTTTTTATTAATTGAATTACTACTTTATTTCTGTCATAATGCATGCTTTATTATTCAGTTGTTTATGTCTATTTCCCTTTACATTAATTATCATGTCTAGCTAAATTAGTTTTATCGGTATGTAACCGAATTAGTAGGACAGGATTCGATGGTAACCGGTACCTTCCCTTTTTACAAACAACATTTCTGGCCGTAGTTTTTAATCTTAATTTCTAAATAAACCTTTGTTGCGACAGCGAGAAATTATTTACAGTAGTTTCGCCATGACAGTGGGAAATTCATAAAGGTACGAACCAACAAGCGACAACTGAGGCTAGGACCAGATGGTAAAAACTAGGCATTCATTTTAAAAACAGCGACAACGCTTTAAAAGGGATTAGAACTTAATGGTTTTCAAAAAGTAATTTTAACCCCGAACGGGTTAGCGACATCATACGTTCCGCCTTAGAATTATGACCCGAGTCAACAACCATCGTGAGGCAAAGGTCTTTAAATGAGTATTTTCTCCTGAAAAGTGTTTGAAAAGATTTAAAAGCACCGGTGACCTGTCGAATCCCCAATAACTAAGTCCTTGCATACCGATATCCCTTTACCGCATTTCTTTAAACCAAAAATCTTTAGTTCCTTTAAATTTAGTTTCATCTGCATTTAACTTTCCTAATTCCATTAGCCTTAGCTTTACACCGTAGAAATAGATAATGGCAGGTTGACATTGGTCTCTATGGGTTCGACAATCTTTTATATTACTTCGATATTTCCATGCACTTGCGGAAGCATCAAGTTTTTGGCGCCGTTGCCGGGGACCAACAGTCAATATTGTGATTCCGTTGTTGCATAGTATAGACTAAGGCACTCTTATCTCAATTACTATGTATAACCCAAATTTCCCTTATAACTACCATCCCTATTATTATAGCTACCACCCCCAGTATTTTGAGGAACCACAAGCTCCGCTTAAATCTGACCTCGAAATATTATTAGAAGATTTCAATACGACGCATTCTCGACCAAATTCCCTCTATGATGACTACTCCCAATACTATGAGGAAACGCAAGAATTCGACACATCCAACCTTGAACTATTACTAGAAGCATTCGAAGAGACGTTTACTCACTCTAGGATCGAATCTATGATGGAGCGCTTTGTGGAGACACAAACTCTCCAAAATGAAGATTTTAGAAAACAACATCTCCAAATTGATGAAGACCTTAAGCAGATGAGCACTATAGTTGATTCCCTCGCGACTCACAACAAGGCTTTGGAGACTCAAACCTCTTTGCTTACACAAACACCTCTAGGACCCTTCCTTGAGAGCCATGTGAATGTTGTAACCACTAGTAATGAAGAACAAATAGAAGATCCAAGGGAGAGTGATCATGAATCTGAGGAGATTTTTGGTGAGAAAAGCATAATTATTGAGAAAAATCCACCGACACCACTCGAAAGGGAGGTTGTCGAAGAGGTAGAGAAGGAAGCACCCATTGTTGCTCCTCCTCCCTATACCCCACCTAATTATTTCTCACAATTGGTTGTGGAAGCCAAGGTAGACTCCCAATCCAAAACATATGTAGAGGTACTGGAAAATACCCACACCAATGCACCTTTGTCTAAGGTCCCTCATAGGAAAAGAAAATTTGAGGACCGTGAAACTAAGGTCATTATTACTGTTAAAAGGGTACGATTAACTTTTGAGGTGGTGGATGAAATAACTAAGCCCAAATTTGAAAAGCTGATAGGCAGGATAGATCCAGAACCACCATCACGCGTTCAAAACAAGAAACCACCCTACAGAAGAAAGAAACGAAAAGGTGAGGGATATGAGCGATGGCTTGATAAGTGGCCATGGAAACCGAAGACTATTCAAAGCTCGATCGAGGAACCATTCTCGAAAGAACCACCATGAGTACTTGCATTCCTTAGTCGTCGAGCTATCAACATTAAACAAAGCGCTGTGTGGGAGGCAACCCACAAGGCTTTTATTTTAATTTGTTTGTTTACATTTGCAGAAAATAAAGAAATGTATCGCTTATTACGCTTTAGCTATATCTAGGCGAAAACTCTCTACATGACGATGAGCTGTGCCCACGGACATTCCTACGAGTGTCGCTGCTGGTGGTGACACTAATGATGAGTACTTCCTCTGAAAGTAAGTAATATGATGAGTGGTTCAAGAATTACACAAACGAAGGCATCTCAAAATGCTCGTCGCCGAAGTAGAAGTAATCAACAAAGACATGGACATCAAGAGCAAGATCATAGAGGATTTAGCACGCAGTAGCATTCATACAGGTTCTATTTTTCCTTTTTCCACCTTTTATTAAAACATTGAGGACAATGTTTGGTTTAAGTGTGGGGGAGGAACTCTACCACTTTCATTTTATCGCTTTTTAGTTTGATTTACTGTTGTTTCTAATATGTCAAAGTCTTTGCATGTGCTGTCGAGTCTTTATGCGTGGTTTTCGCCTGTTATTCAAACTTCCCCAAAATTTCAAAATTTTAACCTTCAACAAAAAATTTTTGATTCATGACATGGTACTTTGAAAGTATATAGGTTGTTTAGGCTATGTTAGAAAAACTTGGGAAAGTTTTGATAAAATTGATATCATCCTGACACCCTTAACCCCCTAAATATGCAAAATCAACTTGAGTACCCATTATGCCGAGACCTTAAAGCTCCAGTTCTTTTAGTAATCCCTAAGTAGTTTATTTAAGCAGTCAGCACCATCCCAACCACACTAAGTAAGAAACCGATTCAAATAAGTGTATGATTTCTAGTTTAAAATAAGAAGAAAAATTATGAAGAAAAAGACTTGTTCCTTCTAAGTTAGGTGCTCCTCACCCGATCACTTAGCCCAACGGTACAAACCCTTTAAGTTCAATTGATGCTTAAGCATGTTTGCAAAGAAAAATGAAATATCAATGAGATCATAGTCATTAACAAGTTTATTTGCCATGAATGTGTATGGATAACGGGCTTAATGTGATTGCATTAGAATGAAATGGGGCGAAAGAGAGCATGAGGTATAGGTTGAGTTATAATGGCATGACTCAGGTTAGTTTGCATAAGTAGGGAGTTTTTGAAATTGTGTCATTATGGTATCCTTGGTATTGATATTTAGTACCTGTCGATATAACATTAGCCTAGCAGCCATATATGATTAGAGTCTCACTGTGTCTTTGTTTCAAATTATATTTATTTCTTTTTAACGTGTTGGCTGATTGCTTGAGGACAAGCAATGGTTTAAGTGTGGGGGTGTTTGATAACACGAAATCATATCGTTTATTTGGCTTGATTTACATGCATTTATTTGTAACTATTATTAATTTATCTTGATTTATGTTCTATTATATGATTAATTTACTTCGTTTTGCAGATTGGGGAGAATTTGGATTAAAGAAAGAAAAGAAGAAGAAATGGAAGGAAAAGAGAGAAGAAAAACAGAAAAAATGGATTTTGCTGATATGACGGTCGTCACAGGTCCATTACGACCGTCATGCGTATGACGACCGTCACGTTCCATTACGAGCGTCACGCAGACGAAATATCATTCAACGTTCAAATCAGTTTTTGCCACGATCACTCTCTCTAAGATTTCTTCCTACACTTTCTCCACTCACTGCCCACTACTGAAAGTTACTCCCATTCTCTCCATAACTCACCCATGATCTCTGGAAGTTGAAGAAGGAATTATCTCCTATAAATAGGCCTTAGATTCATGGTTTAGGGGGGGGGGGGGCTTCGACGTATCGGAGTGCTGCCAAAATTACCAATTGAAGCTGAATTTACATTCTTGCATTATTTTCCCGTTTCCTTTTCCTTTTATTCCCATTTGTATGGTTTTATTCGTTCCTGTACCTTTTACTTCTTGCCAAAGTAGAATCCTGCCGACATTTTGGAGGACTACCCAAGGATTTGAGATCAGTACAATTTACAGGTTTTTATTAATTGAATTACTACTTTATTTCTGTCATAATGCATGCTTTATTATTCAATTGTTTATGTCTATTTCCGTTTGCATTAATTATCATGTCTAGCTAAATTAGTTTTATCGGTATGTAACCGAATTAGTAGGACAGGATTTGATGGTAACCGGTACCTTCCCTTTTTACAAACAACCTTTCTGGTTGTAGTTTTTAATCTTAATTTCTAAATAAACCTTCGTCGCGACAGCGAGAAATTATTTACAGTAGTTTCGCCACGACAGTGAGAAATTCATAAAGGTACGAACCAACAAGCGACAACTGAGGCTAGGACCAGATAGTAAAAACTAGGCATTCATTTTAAAAACAACGACAACGCTTTAAAAGGGATTAGAACTTAATGGTTTTCAAAAAGTAATTTTAACCCCGAACGGGATAGCGACAACATACGTTCCGCCTTAGAATTATGACCTGAGTCAACAACCATCATGAGGCAAAGGTCTTTAAACGAGTATTTTCTCCTGAAAAGTGTTTGAAAAGATTTAAAAGCACCAGTGACCTGTCGAATCCCAAATAACTAAGTCCTTGCATACCGATATCCCTTTACCGCATTTCTTTAAACCAAAAATCTTTAGTTCCTTTAAATTTAGTTTCATCCGCATTTAACTTTCCTAATTCCATTAGCCTTAGCTTTACACCGTAGCAATAGATAACGGTAGGTTGACATTGGTCTCTGTGGGTTCGACAATATTTTATATTACTTCGATATTTTCGTGCACTTGCAGACGCATCACCTGTCTAGAAGCATAGACAGAAGCAAAATGGCTTCTATGATCTATGGTGTGAGCAAGAACTGAAAAGGGATTGGATATGACTCATCTTCTGAGAAGGAATCAAATCCAAAACCTTTTAATGAGTTAATTATCAATTATACTCCTATGTATTCTCATTTTAAATTTGGTCACTCACATGACATAAAGTACACACATTCAGATCAGAACACCACAATTTTTAATAAACCTAAGCTGCGTCAGAACACAACTGCTTTTAATGGATAGAAGTTCAGGCAGAACTTCAGAACAACTAACCCTAGAGGACCCAAAAAGATATTGGTACCTAAGGATAAAATAATTTATTTCGCAGATGTCCTTAGCAGCAAGGTTGAGACACTAGTCCTGGTACCTGGACTCTGGATGCTCACGACACATGACGGGAAGAAGGTCTATGTTCCAAAGTCTGGAACTTAGATCTGGTGGTGACGTGAAGTTTGGAGGAAACCAAAAGGGCAAGATCATTGGCTCTGGAACAGTTGGTAATGGTAACCTCCCTTCTATCTCAAATGTTCTGCTTGTAGAAGGATTAACTCATAACTTGTTGTTCATAAGTCAATTAAGTGACAATTGTTATGATATTATCTTTAATAAAAAATGTTGCAAAGTTGTTAGTCAGAAAGATGGATCAATCCTCTTTAATGGTAAAAGAAAGAACAACATTTACAAAATAAAACTTTCAGAATTGAAAAGTCAAAATGTTAAATGTCTTATGTCTGTTAATGATGAGCAATGGGTTTGGCATAGAAGACTGGGACATGTTAGCATGAGACGTATATCTCAGATTAACAAGCTCAATCTGGTAAGAGGACTTCCTAAGTTGAAGTTTGTTGCACCCCAAAATTTGCTCAACATTTCTTTACCTAGCTTGTGTTTCATTTCATTCACATTAGCATTATCATTTGCATTTCATTGACATGTATGCAGGAGATCAAGAGGTATGATTAACAATTAAGAGCTATACAAGAGTTTGAAGCTAGCTAAGAAGGTTATTCAAGTGCTCAAGGGTTGATATCCTTGTCAGAGAAGTTAGAAGATCCTCAGGGAGAGTGGCTGAAGCCAAGGGTGTAGGTCTCCTAACTTGAGAGTTGTGGAAAGCCATCAGATGATTCTGAGGTCATGGAGATGGACTTAAGGTCTTGAGAGAGCTCATGAGAAGTGTTGAAGATCACTTTGAGGCCTATACAGGTCATTGTGCAAGAATAAGAAGCCTCAGCCATGAGTGGTGCAGCTAGGGTTTGACTGGGTCAACCCTAGGTCAACTGATGACTTGAACAAGGTTGAAACCTAATTCAAAGGACATGTGATCATGGATTGATGAATTGAGATGTTATAAGGATGATTCCAAGGTCAACTCATCATGATTGAAGAGTTTGAGAAGTTTCAAGTTAGGGTTTCTAAGGCTTGACAGTGTAAAATCCCCTAGTGTGACCCCAATCTTCAAGGCAATTTAGCTCAAGATGTGATTGTCATCTCACCTTGCCCCCAACATGATTGTTGTAGAGCATGGTCTTAGCTTTAATTTGAGTACTATAATTCCTTGATAGGATTTATTGAACTCAAGTTATGACTTTGACAAGTTATAGGTCATCTGAGGTATGTGAATTTGGGGGCTTGAAAGTTGTCCAACTTGCATGAAACTTTTTCCCTAGAAGGATGATTCCTATGAACTTTTGGTTAACATGAATGTTGTTCCTCATCCTCTTAGCTTTCTAGAGAGTACTAGAAGTGCTTGATAGGATTTGTAGAACTCAAGTTATGGCTTTGACAAGTCAAAGGCATTTTGGTCATTTGGAGATTATAGGTCATTTCAACCATAAGGCCATAACTCCTATTTCCAAGCTTCAAATGGGAAAATTTTCAACATCAAACTTGTTCAAATGATGTTTCAAGGTTAACTAAGAGGTCATGGGATGTTGGAATTGCTTGTAGCTCAAAGTTGCAAAAATGACCTAAAATAAGGATGATTTTCAAATGAACCAAAGTTGGAAATTGGTATTTTTGATCTACATGTCCAAACCAAGGCATGTAATATGTCATTTTGATTCTAAAACACATTTTAAGAACATTGGTTTAGCCACAATTTTGAATTGAAGTTTAATTTGTGGACTTGCTTTGAAAAGTAGTTACTTACATCTTAAGTAACATTTGCCAAACCTAAATTCAAGGCATAATCAAGGTCCCTTGCAAGCCAAACACATCCAAAATATCATTATGGGAGAAATTGGAAGAGAATGAGGGTGGTTTCAAGCTGCTAGCAGAATTGTGCATACCATGGCATGAGATTGAAATCTTCATGGCATGGGAAATTGAATTTCTCATTAGAAGGATCTAGAGCTTTCTAGATCATACCTACATGTCCTATATATTGAATAGAGATGATCCAAGGCCAAGGTTGGTGATGATTGAAGGAGAGAGTAGAGATTGAGATTGAAAACTCATTGCTTGCAACTGAATTCGGTTACACCAATTTCTTCACTTTCCATCCATTTTCTTGATTGCAATCTCTTCCATGGATGCTAGTGAATGATTCCAGATCATAACCGAGGCAAATTCGTGGCTGATTGGTGTTCTTGATCTCAGATTTTTTCACCTGCAACTCAGAGTTGGTTCCAAGAATTGAAGCCATTTCAATCAAGTTTATTGCATACAGAAGCTTGGAATTGTTTCATTGAAGGAGTCTGGAGCGTTTGAGAGCTTGATTTGAAGGATTACTACTTCTGTGCACACGAAATTTTCAGGTTAGTAACTTTCAATCTCCTGCTTGATTTAGTTAGAATTAAGAGGAATTAGGATGTTAGATGCATTGTGGATTGATGTAGGAAGGTTTTCAGATCAATAATTTGAGAGTTAGTGACCAATTATGGTTATTACCATTTTCGGGTGAGAGGTGGTTCTTGCGAATCTTGAGGTTTCAGAGAGAATTAATGGTATGATTTAGTTCCTTGTGAAATTTGGGACAAGTTTGATCAAGGAATCATGGCCAATGGTGGATTCTATGGCAAGTTAGGGTTGTGAGATGACGACCGGAGAATGTCACCGGCGGTGGCTTTGGGCGCGCAGGTGGCCTGAGTTTCAGAGATTTGAATTGGGGAAGATGATCCAAGAGCCCTTGGATCATGGTTTGACTTGGACCAAAGACTTCATCCAACGGCCACGCGTGCTTCTAATTTTGTGAAGAGTTCTGAACTAAATGAAACGATGCGTTTCATTAATCAGCTGGTTTTGGGCTTTGTGAAATAAGTGATACCTGCACCCCCCTTATGGCCCAATCCTAAGAATGAACTGAATTCTTTTACTACCTGCACCGTGCATTTGTTTATTTTAGCTGGATTTTCATATTATTTTTCATTTTATTCATGGATATTGTTTAATTCATAAAAAATGGAAAAATAGCTCAATTGATCCCATTATTTTTGCATTGGATTCATGATAGGATCTAGTATTTTTTAGATAAAAAATATTATTATTTCATGCATTTTATGATTTTATGGGAATTTTTACATTTTAATTGATATTAAAATAGTCATGTTTGATGCTTGATATTGTGGAATTTGGTTTGATCATGTGATGATGATTTTGGCCTTATTTTTTTGTGAGTAGTTAGCATAGATATGCATGCTCCCCATAGATTTTTATCACATTTTTGTGATGAATATAAGTGGTAGTTTAGGTTGAAACCTTTAAGAGCTCCATTTTTAGGGTTTATGGTTGATACCTTGTGGTTTGGATTTTATTTTTAGGACTTGGTGGATGATTCAACCTCTGATTTTTGTAGGGTAGATTCATGATTGAATTAGGGTCCCTTAGGAATTTTAGTAGGAATTTTAAATGAAGTTTACTATTTTTTCTTGATTTTAGTTTAAGTGCTAGTTTTAGATGATTCTGAGGCACTAATTCAACTAGATTAACTTCTTTAGTTCCCTTAGATTAGGGTTTTCTCTCTCTTGTTCTGGGATGATGTTGAAGACAAGTTGAAGATGCATTGGATTGCTTGAAGAGGGTTGGATGTGAGGATCTTCCCTTCTTTTGGTGTAGTGTTGATTAGGTGTTAAGATTAGGGTTTTGTAGGCAGAGCTTCTAGATAGATTCTCTTCCTTCATAAACATGGAAGATGTTGATCACTTCCATTCTTCCCTATGATGTAAGGTCCCCTTGTAAAGGCCTCATCCCTCCTTTGGTAGGATGTGTGGCTCTTTACAAGTTGGTAGAACCTTTGAGGGTCCCTTTCTCTGATGATAGGATGCTTAGTGGTGACCTTTGGTCTTCACTCTGCTGTCGATCATCCCAAACTTTGCTCTTGATGGATGCATCTTTCTCTCTTGTTAGAGGATGGAGTTCCTTGCTTGAAGAAGATTGAAGGATGAGGTTGATACTTCTTTGTGTTTGAAGATTACTCTGAGAAGCTGAAGCTTGTAGATGAAGAGGACCAAGTTGATACTGGTAAAGAAGAGAGAGCTGAAGCTGGAAGACCAAGCTGACACTTGTGAAGAAGATCCAATTGAGATTGAGTGAAGAGATGAGGCTTGAAGAAGAAAGGATAAGTTAACACTTATGTTGATACACTGAGTCCCTGAAAGAACAAGTTGATACTTGCAGTTAGGAGTGAAGCCTGAAGGTGGAATTGACTGAAGAGCTGAGGCTTGGAGAGGAGAGAATAAGTGGATACTTATGTTTGAGGTGTTAGAAGCTTGTAGAAGCAAGTTGATATTTGCTATTGAAGATGATAGCTTTGAAGAGCAGTTGAAGACTGATGACTAAGCTGATGTCAGAAGATTGCTTTGCTGTGGGAGCTGTTGATCTGTTTTCTTGTCTGTTTTCTTTCTGTGCAACTGTATTGATGTGACTTGTTTGATTTGCTTGATGCATTAGAATAAGTCCATACTTAGACTGACTCAAACTAGGAGCATGATTGCACTAGAGGTTGAGTTGCTCCCTCCGCTTGTATTTTTACTGTATGACTTTGCTTGAGGGTATTCGGTAGAGCCCAGCTCCCTTGCCTATGTGGTTTGTGTTTGCTTGATAGCATTTTATTTCTTATGTATGATTGCAGTTATTCTACCTTGCTTGATAGCATGTTATTTCTCCTGTATGATTACAGTTATTCATATCTGGCTTGAGGTTGAGATGAGCTTGTGGAGGCTGATGCCCCACACACACTTCCTCCCTCACTTGCATTGCATGCATTTTACAGTCGTTTACTGTTTACTGTTTAAGCTGATGCTTTATCTGTTTCTGTTTATCATTGACATGATCCCCTAGGAATCTCACTTCCTTTGATAAGGAAGTGATGATTAGAACTTTAGGTTGAAACCTATGTATGATAACTTCTAGGAGTTCCCTGTTTCAAATCTCAACCATAGGATGAATCCTTGGCATGACAACATTAGGACTTGATAGTCTCCTCTTAGTTGAGCCTGTTCTCTCTTCTCATCTCAAAAGAAAGTAAAATACAATAATAAAGGTTAACTGACGTCGTACGTTACGAGCCTTAAGCTATCTGAGAAAGGATTGTTGGAGAGTTTCTTTTCAACAGTCTGGATGTTTAGTACGGCACCCTTTGGGTGACATGCGACGCGTTCACTCTCAGGTCATAGTCTCTAGTGCGATACTAGTTGCAAACAACCATAAAAAACAGTTCTTCCGTAAAAGACAGAAAACAAACTTCAAACCTTTTTGCCCCGTGGGCTCATAATTCAAAGGAAGCTTTTCTGAAGAAAAGAGTGTCGTTAACTCCCAGTTCTACCGCAAACGGTAACGCTTAAGTCTCCAAGGGTCGAGCTGCGTACGCCAAACTGCTGGAACTGTTTGTTAACCCTACTCGATAAAACAGATGAATCTGAATCCCCGTAATCCGTATTATCCCGAACTACGTAAGCTCTGATCTCTCATACCTGTTGAGAGTATGTAGGCACAATACTGACGTATTGGTGAGCTACCTTCCCCGTTACCCGTAGTTAGGCGAACTACGTTGACTCTGATTTCTCATTCTCTGATGAGAATACGTAGGCATAAAGTGCGACGCTTTGCCGAGTCATTTTCTTTTCTTTTCAGACCGGCCTTGATTGGTAGATAGAAAACCAACCCGTCAGATAAACACAACAAGCGTGGATCCCATCGAGTACGATTGACGTGAGGGGTGCTAATACCTTCCCCTTGCGTAACCAACTCCCGAACCCAGACAATGGTTGCGATGACCTTGTCTTATACCTTTTCGTCAGGTTTTTCCGATCGTTTCCTTTCCTGTTCCGAGGGATAAATAACGAAAGGTGGAGACTCTTCTGTTTTGCCGGCACCTTATTTTCGCGGAAGCGACAAAGTTCAACTCCGATGCTCTTTGTGAAGCATGTCAGAAAGGAAAAATTTCAAAATCCACTTTCAAACCAAAGAATGTTGTTTCTACTTCTAGACCATTAGAGCTTCTGCACATTGATCTGTTTGGACCAGTGAAAACTGCATCCATCAGAGGCAAGAAGTATGGGCTTGTCATCGTTGATGACTACAGCAGATGGACATGGGTAAAATTCCTAAAGCACAAGGATGAGTCTCACTCTGTATTCTTTGATTTCTGCAATCAAGTCCAAAATGAAAAGAAATTTAATATTGTCAAAGTCAAAAGTGATCATGGTGGTGAATTTGAAAATAAATCTTTTGAAAAATATTTTAAAGAAAATGGCATTACACATGATTTCTCTTGTCCTAGAACTCCTCAACAGAATGGAGTTGTAGAATGAAAGAATAGAACATTGCAGGAAATGGCCAGAACCATGATCAATGAGACAAATATGGCTAAACATTTTTGGGCAGAAGCAATAAATACAGCATGCTATATTCAGAACAGAGTCTCTGTAAGACCTCTTCTAGAGAAGACTCCTTATGAATTGTGGAGGAATAGAAAGCCCAATATTTCATATTTCCATCCTTTTGGATGTATCTGTTTTATTCTAAATACTAAAGATAATCTGAACAAATTTGACTCTAAAGCACAAAATTGTTTTATGCTTGGATATTCTGAACGCTCAAAAGGCTACAGAGTATACAATAATGAAACACAGATTGTGGAAGAATCAATTCATGTCAGATTTGATGATATGCTTGGAAATCAAAAGCCAAAGCAGTCTGAAATTTCTGCAAATCGAGAAGTTCTTCTCATAGACTCTGAAGAATCAAAGGAAAACAAAGTTCCAGCTAAAGAACCAGAAGCAACTCCAGATGCCACTCCATTAGCTGCTCATCTGGACAACTTAACTATTTCTGAAGAACCAACTCTGAAAGGATCCTCCATAATCAAATCTTCTCATCCAGAGGAGATGATTATTAGAAAGAAGGATGATCCCATAAGAATAAGATCCTTCCTCAAATCCTCTGGGACATTATTGTTTAGTCTAGTGTCAATTATTGAACCTACCTCTGTGGATGAAGCTCTGCGAGACAACGATTGGATACTTGCTATGCAAGAGGAAGTGAATCAATTCACAAGAAATGATGTCTGGGATTTGGTTCCAATACCAAGAGGATTCAACATTATTAGAACAAAATGGGTCTACAGAAATAAGCTAAATGAGCAAGGAGAAGTCATCAGAAATAAAGCTAGACTTGTTGCTCAAGGCTACGGACAGCAAGAAGGTATTGACTACACAGAGACATATGCTCCTGTGGCAAGGAGTTTGCTAAGTCTATGCAGGCAGAGTTTGAAATGAGCATGATGGGAGAGCTAAGATTATTTCTGGGCATTCAAGTTAATCAGACTCCAGAAGGCACCTACATACATCAGACGAAGTATGTGAAGGAGCTTCTGAAGAAGTTTAATCTGACAGAGAGTAAGCCAGCTAAGACTCCCATGCATCCAACTTGCACTCTGGGAAAAGAAAAGGTAAGTAAAAAGGTAGATCAGAAGCTGTACAGAGGTATGATTGGCTCTCTTCTGTATTTGACTGCCTCTAGGCCTGACATTCTCTTCAGTGTATGTTTATGTGCTAGGTTCCAATCAGATCCTAGAGAATCTCACTTAACTGTTGTTAAGAGAATTTTGAGGTATCTGAAAGGTACAACTAACATGGGTCTGTGTTACAGAAGATCTGATGAATATGGATTAGTAGGCTTCTGTGACGCTGATTTTGCTGGAGATAAAGTTGAACGCAAAAGCACCTCTGGAAGCTGTCAGTTTCTGGGAGGCAATCTGATCTCGTGGTACAGCAAGAAGCAACCCACTATAGCACTCTCAACTATGAAGGCAAAATATATTGTTGCTGCTGGTTGCAGTACCCAAATGCTCTGGATGAAGAGTCAGTTGGAGGACTACCAAATACATGAGAGTAATATTCCTATCTTCTGTGACAATACTTCTGCAATTTGTCTTTCTAAAAATCCAATTTTACATTCAAATGCAAAACATATAGAGATTAAACACCACTTCATCAGAGACTATATTCAGAAAGGGATATTAAATTTAGATTTTGTTGATACAGACCATCAATGGGCTGATATTTTTACAAAACCCCTCTCTGAAGTTATATTTAAATTTATTCTGAAAAATATTAGTATGGACTTTTGTCCAGAATAAAATATTTATTTAGAATTAAATTTATTCAGATGAAAAGTGTTTAAAGTCTATACTCTGAAGTATTGCATCTGAAATTTTTTTTAAGTTACTTTATTTTTGTGAAAATCTAGGTTAACAAGCTTCAGAGGATCTGAGCGTTAGTTAACGATTCATTTCCTAAAAAAAGCTTCAGAGGAACACCACATCAAACATGTGTCACTTCTAATCTGAATTTTGCAAACGATTGAGTGTACACATAGCTGAGGCACCGTTTCAGGTACTGTTTGAATAATTGAAATTCTCTTTTTTTCCCCCACTTTGTCAAATCACATTTAATGCGTTAAATCATTATCTTTTTGATTTGATTTATGTTTCTATTTGTGCCCTAATACTTATTCCACACTGTAACACATTTCAGACTTTCATTATCTCACACACTTTATGCATTTTGCTCTTCTTCATTGCTTTCTTTTCAAATCAAAACTTAAAAGAATCTCCAGTCATCTCAAAAGTTCTTCTTCAATGGCTACCTCATCTTCATCACATCAACACTTGGTTTCTACAATGGTTGGGTCGTCTTCATCGCAAATGGTTAATGAAGCGTACAAAGAACCAAAACGAACACTTCTCACACCAGTGAACAAACTAGAGGTACTCTGTGAGTTTATGGTTGATTTTGACTGTATGGCGAAAAATGGGTTTGATCTTCGTTCAACGGTTAACTTTAAAGGATGGGTAAAATACTTTGATTGGTTGTTTGGTCCAGTTTTTCCCCAACTAGTAAAGGAATTCTGGATTCATGCCCAAGTTTACCGTAAGTTTATTTCTTCATCCGTTTTGGGTAAAACTATCATCATCACTGAGGAGATGATTCTCCAACTTATTGGCTATGAAAAAGAGGGTATTGTGAATACCTCAGTGGGACGCGTGAATATGAATGAAGTGTACAACGATGTGTTTATCTATGGGCTTTCATCCAACAAAATAAAGGATCTGAAGACCCATTACAAGATTTGGGCCAAGATATTTTGGGTTGTATCCATCATCGCAAGACTTCAAATTTCTCCAGATTACATTAATACAGATCAATTGTATATTTTGTATTGCCTAGGGAATAATATCAAGGTGGATCTTCTACATTTGTTGTTTGTTCATCTTTGGAGTCATGTCAAGATTTCCAGAGAAATCATTCGCACCAAACACCAGAAAATCAGAGATTGGATTCCCACGGGAAGGTTAATTTCAGATATCCTCACTGAAAATGGTTTGGTATCTTATCTGAAAGATGTTGGTCAGACAGATGAATTAGTTCCTATTCTTGGGAAGCCTCTGGATGGCAAGAGTCTTTAGAGAATGAAGTTGGTAGAAAAACTTCAATCTGATCCAGTTCAGATTAATTCTGATGTTGTGCACAGAAGTAGGGTACCAGTGGAAGATTTTCCACTCTTCACTGCAGAGGAGCCAAAGGAAGCTCTCCTCGCTTATATTGCTTCCTATATGGCAGATGGAACTCCTATGTTAGCTGATATGCTGCTACGTGCTTCTCAACCTGCTCCAGAACTGATTATGAGGAAGAAACGCAAGAAGAGCAAGGTCTTTGAAGAAGATCCCTCAGAGGAACATTCTAAGAGTTCTTAGAGGAAGGCTTCTGAAGAAGGCTCTTCCAAGAAGTCCTCAAAGCGTTCCAAGCAATTAGGTAATTCTTCTGCTGTTTTATCTCCTGTTTTGGAAACTGTAACAGAAGAACCAACATCTCTTCTGAACCTATTCTATCTTCTAAACCTATTTTCTCTTGTGAACCTATTATCACATTTATCACTTCTGAACCTATTTTCTCTTGTGAACCTATTATCACATTTATCACTTCTGAACCTATTATCATATCTCAACCCCCTCTCTCATCTGAACATATTATATCTTCTGAACCTATTCTATCTTCTGAAACTATTATCGCCTCTGACTCCTCCTCTGACCAATCAGATGGTACATCCCCTCCACATAACTCCCCAAACCACCCTCTTGAGTTTTCTTCTCCCACTCCCATTCCCTGTCATTCTCCAGATAAACCTTCATCCTCTTTTAAACCTTCACTCTTTGATTCCCTTAGGACATCCTTCTTCGAATCCTCGTGACTCTGAAGAGATCTGGACTGCCTTCAGAAAGAGATTCACTTCTGTGACTATGAATCTTCAGGATGCTTGCTCTGCAGATGCGTAAGAGAGAGTTTCTGCAGCTATGAGACTTTCTCAACTCAGTGTCAGTAGAACTCCTATTCTTTGTCTGGAAAACACACCTGTAGAGGTTGTGTGTTCCTCATCTGAGAAATCTGTTGCACCTCAGATTGGTGAAGGTCCTCATGCTGAAGAAGTTACCTCAGAGGCTCCTGTTGTTGAAAAGATTCCTGACTTTGGTCAGCCCTCTGCTCTGGAATTAGGAAATGCACCTTCTTCATTGGTTGTTCAGAATTCAACAGATTTAAGGAAAGAAAATGAAGATGTGCAACACAAATTTGCTCAGCAAGAGGCTACAAACAGCGAGATAAAATCTTGGATGATCAAGCAAGAGAAAACTACGACAGAGATTCAGGAGTGGATGTTCAAACAGGAAGAATCCACTACTGAAATCAAGACATGGATGGCCAAACAAGAAGCTTCAACTTCTGAGATGACGGGGCTTCTTAAACTTTTAACTTCTCGTTTATCTTAATTGTTTGTTAGTTTGTGCTCATCTGTGAATTTGCCTGTTTTTATTTCTTTTCTAAGTCTCTAAATACATCTGTGACTTTTTTGTTTACATCTGATTCTATCTTATATTTTTCTATTTTTCTTGCTCTGAATTTTTTTTATCTTAAATGATTTTCTAACATCACTTTTTGATATGACAAAAAGGGGGAGAAAATGGAAATTTTGAATCGTTCACATAAACAGATACTGAATGGAAACTCACACATGTTAAAAACTAACTAATCATGAATTTAGTGTTTCAGAGTTAAAGTTACTCATCTGACAATATATATAGAATTCACTCTGAACAAGGTCTGAGATAGTCCACAAGCTTGCTCTGACTCTGGAAAGAATACAAGTGCTGAAAGGGAAGTTTTAAATTTTCTAGCAGTATTCATTTCAGGGGGAGAATCATATTCTCAGGGGGAGATATTTATTTTAATTTTGAATAAAATTTCGTATAGTTTTTGTCATCATCAAAAAAAGGGAGATTGTTAGAACACGGATTGGTTCTTAATATATCTCAATGTTTTGATGATAACAATAATGAAATTTTGTATGGAGAAAATATATACTCTAATTTTGTTCAAGTGTTTTTTGTTTCAGATAACATAATAAATATTCCTCTGAACGTTAAGCTACAACATTCAGATGACTCTGAGCGTACTAAACTCTACGCTGCAACTGCAGAGGCTATGAGAATCAAAACACTTAAGACTCTGAAACGTTAGTAACAAAGTGATACATTTGGATAACACGTAAGAGCGAAGATCTGCTCTGATCTAAAGCACTCCTCTGGATGAACAGTTTGTTAAAACAATCACGCTAGCACTAAGCTGCAGAACTCTGAAAGAGAGTTACTCTGATAAGAAGAAAATGGAACATCATCAGAACTCTGGAAGAGAGTTACTATGATAAGAAGAAAATGGAACATCATCAGAGGATCTGATGCAGGAAATATTTCCATATTCGTTCATTTAAAAAGATGCTGATCAAGATAGATCCGTTGCCAAACTCATTGTCTACATCCAACGACACTATTCCTCTTTTGTGTATGGGACAAAATTTCAGAACAAAAAGGATATCTCTGAACATTCCTCTTTTGTGTATCTTCACACTATTTGAGAAATGGGTGTGAATTATTTAAACAAGTCTTCAACAACAATTCAAATACAACATACAACATTATTCCACAACGAACATACTACTTTGCTGAAAATTCATTGATCTTCATTTTGTGTAAAATCACTGTTGTGAAAAAGCTTTTCTAAGAAGCACTTAAACACACTTTATTGTATTACTTTGTAAAAAATCCTTGAGAGACCAAGTTGTGGTCAGTATTCTTAAGAAGACTAAGACAAGTTTGTCTTAGTGAAAAGATTGTAATCAGTTTTGATTATTGGATTAAGTCCTCTTTTGAAAGAGGCGAAATCACCTTGGCCGGGTGGACTGGAGTAGTTTGAGTTCAAACGAACCAGTATAAAAATACCTGTTATTTTTATTGCCTTATTTCTTTTTGAAAACTCTTATTCAACCCCCCCCTTCTCAGTGTTTTCCTTTCCTTCATCTTCTTCTCAAATTTCCAGTTTAATGAAAGTTCGTTTGGAAAGTTGTTGTTGAATGGAGAGGCTGAAAGGTTTTTTGATTTTTTTTGGAAGGATAGGTTTTAAAGCTCGATGATATTCGAAGAGAAAAAGTGGGAGTAGAGAAGATAAATCTGGAAATAATGTTGGTTTTGTGAGATTCTCTTTTGGTATTTTGGCTCGACACCGTTCTTTTGTGCAAGGTATGAGCAAGCTCTAACTTTTTTATTCCTTTCTTTTTGTTAATTGCATTCGGTTTTGTAGTGAAGGCTGTGTGGGGTCGTTTGGTTTCATGCATGCTTGCGTGAGTTATTTGTGTTTGTTGCATGGTAGTGTGGTGCGAGAGGTTTTCCTTTTTATTTTGTAATGTTGTTTGTCCTTTGTGGCGACGTTGCAGATTTTGGTTTTGTGCTGCTGACACTTTGTCTTGTGCGTGTTATTCAGGTTTTTCAAATTGTGGTGTGAGTCCGATTTGAATTCATGAATGCTTCTGCATGCTGTTGTGAAAAAACTGGTGTAAAATGAAGTTGTCAAGTGGCTTGGCTGGTGAATTGTGAGGTATCTGTGAGTTTTGTTGCTGTAGGAAGGTGCGTGTAATGCATTTCGTGTTGAAAGAAGGCATGGGTGTAGAAATTGTGTGTCTTGGTTGTATAGTTCTTTGGTTTATGTTCCTTAGTATGGCTTGTGCGTTAAAGCAAGTGGTGAATTTCCAAATGATGTAGTCACGTTTTGGGGTCTTAGGCAAGTAGTAGTACACCTCATATTGTAATAATTTGTTCTTTGCAAGCTTTTAGTTGAAATGGGCTTGCAAATTTGAATGTCAATGGACTTTATAAATTTGTAACCAAAATGTATGGGCTTTGAAAATGATGAATGAGTTTGGACTTTATAAATTTGTAACCAAAATGTATGGGCTTTGAAACATTAATGGGCTTTTTATTTTGTGGATTTTTTTTGTGGTAATGGGCTTATGAAAAAAAATGGACTTGGCATGTGGATCTTGAAATTTGAAAAGATGAAACCTGGTATGAAATTCGGAAAGAAACTTGAAATCTTGACTCACATCTTAAGAAACGACTAAACATGAACAACTTGAAACAAAACCTGAATAATTGACACACCTGACTTGATCCAAAAATCAACCTTGAAACCAATCTTGAAATATTTATAAAATCAAACCAGAAATGCATTGAAACCTTGAATCCATCTATTGAATCAATTTTAGATAGATGATCAACTTCTGATGAATGACACAAAAGCAAGGAATACAACTTAAAATGATCTTGAACTGGAAAGCAATCTTAAATCCTTCTTGAATCAATGACAAGAACATGAGCCATATAATCATATCCTGCAATTGAGTTGAAATATTGTCCAAATGGCTTGCCTTTGGAAGGCTCTGCCACTTGAATTCATCAGCTACATTGAATTGACACAAAAACCCTAATTGGGACCTCAAACAAAAATCACTTGAATTATGCACACCCTGGCCTTTATCATGAAAAAACTCTTGTTTGACCAAGATTAGGTCAAACTCCACTAAGTGTCAATCATCACTATACATATGCTTGACCTGATAACCTCAAATGAATCCTGATTCAACCTTGCAACAACTTGGACTTAGGCATCAAAAAATGAAAGCAACTTCATATTTTTTTATATTTTTTTTTGAATAATAGTTAGTAGATGGAAGTACAGATGTGAATTACATGCAAGTAGAAAAAATTTGAGGTATGACAGATGCCCCTATCTAATTGTCTTGAACCCAAGAAAATGTATTGCTGCATGACGTTCATTTTTTTTAGGGTTGAAGTTGGTTAGATGCAAGAAGACCCTGAAATTTGTCTGTCAAGAAAATAAAGTGAAATGCATAAATGAAATAAAAGATAAGAGAATGGGATAACACGGTACCTAATATCGTGAGGTATTTTTGAACAAATATGAGATTCTTTGGGTGGTCGATGCAATCCCTTACCCATTAAGGTTCTTCGATTATACCACAACAGTATCTCGACAAAACTTAAGATTCTTCGGATGGTCGAGGCAGTATCTTATCCATTAAGGTTCTCTGATGATACCAAATAAGTATCTCTAAAGGCATGTGAGATTCTTCGGGTTGTCAAAGCAGTACCTTATCCACTAAGGTTCTTCGATGATACCAAAGAAGTATCTCAAGCAACAAAACTGTTGGGGGAATAATTGAACAAGATTCTTGTCGGAGGAAATGTACTATCCATTTATGTAGGGAAAAAGCTTTCCAGAAACTTTTTAAGATAACCTCTAATTAAGGGAGCAATAAGAATAACAACTGTTGGGATTATCATTATCAACTGCGTGGTTGAAGAATGACTTGTTGGGGAATAAAATTCCATGAACACGTGCAGGGTATCAACTCTTTTCAAAAGAATACTACCAACTTCAAAGGAGGACTAGCCAAGATGCTTGTGAACTGATCCTGGATCCTTTTTATGCTATTCCATTGGGGATAGAAATGCCATGCTCTATGTGATGCACAGACCTGCAACTAAGATGCAATTTCCAGGGAAAATCAAGATGCATATGCAAATGATTGATATGCAATGCGCACAAGAATGCAACTGGGTAACTGGATTTTTGGTATGGTTTTATTTCTGGTTTTTAATGAAAGATTTTGGGGGATTGGATGAAACAAGGTGAAAAGAATCACGGGGTATACTGGAATATCAACTCGGGGGTTGATAAAAGAAAATATGCTATTGTCTCAGAGGTCGAGAACAAATAAAAAAAGTCAACTCGAGGGTTAAAGAAACATTAAGATAACTATCAACTCGAGGGTTGAAAAAATGGTAAAGGCAACGACATCGACTCGGGGGTTGAGAAAATAAAGACAATATTAACTTGGGGTAGAGGAAATAAAAACAATATCGACTCTAAGGTTGAGAAAATAAAGACAATATCGACTCGGGGGTCGAGAAAATAAAGACAATATCGACTCGGGGGTCGAGAAGAAACTAAAACAACAAGCCAACTCTGGGATTGACAAAATAAAGACAATATCGACTCGGGGGTCGAGGGATTAACAGAAAATAAACTACAAATAAAAATGACATGATCTGAAAACTTGCCAGCATTGAGGAATTGAGATTTTTTTTAATTCACTGTTGGACTAGCATTCTTGCTTATCGAGACCAGTATGATAACTTTCTTCACACCTACTCTCAGCAGCTTCTTCCATGTCATGGACTGATGGATCTGCTTGACCAAATGAAGGATTAACATTGATTTGAAGTTCTTGAGGCATAAATGAATTAGCTTAGACTCAATCAAATCTTGAACCTTATTCTTGAGCTATATGCAATCTTCAATTGAATTCCCCATGGCGCCAGCATGATAGCCACATTGTACATTGGTGTCAAAGCCTGGTGGGTATGAAGGAATCATAGGATCCAAGCCCTTTGGAATTATCAGGCCACTACTAGTCAAACGTGGCAATATGTGACTGTATGGCATTGGTAATGATCAAAGTGCCTTTTTAGTCTTTGATTATAATAGCGTCGGTGTTGCGAAGCATTCTGCTGTGTAATCTATTGTTGATGAGGGGGAGCTCTATTGGCAGGAGGATATTTACCATATGGAGAGAATGGAATCACACAGGGGGACCCATAAGATTGCTGACTCTGAATAGTTGAGATGCTTGGGTACCGAGGATAAGGTACCGGAGATGGAGCTGGTGGGATGTCTTAGATTACATTGATTTCATTGTCCTCTTCCTCTTGAGAACTGAAAATGGATTCACTCTCACTAACCTGGATGCTCGAGGTGTCTTAGATCTTTACACTCTTGAGGTGGCTCTCGATGTGTTCTCCTACTGAAACCAAGTCAGAGAAGTTTGATGTCCCATTGCCCATCATCTTTTCCAGGTATGAACCTTGCAAAGTGTCTATGAATAGGTCAACCAATTATCTATCTAAGAGTGGTCGTTGAACGTGAGCAGCTACCTCTTTCCATCTCTAAGCATACCCTTTGAAGGATTCGTTCTCCTCTTGAGATAAGCCTTGCAACTATATGCGGTTGGGAGCCATGTCAAGATTGTATTGGTATTTTTTCACAAAGGCATTGGCTAGGTCCGACCATGGCTGGATGTTGCTACTCTCTAGCTATATGTACCAACTCAGTGATGCCCAACTTAGACTGTCTTGGAAACAATGAATCATAAGTTTATCGTTGTGAGCATAGGATGTCATCTTTCTGCAAAACATCACCAAATGTTGCTTTGGACAACTATCTTATTTGTACTTCACACATGTTCAAAGCATTCATATCAAAAGCATCACACCCCTTCATGGCTTTAAGCTTCTCTTCCAATACACAACATCTTTCCATAATCTCAACATATTGAGATTGTTAGTTATTCACTACCAGGCTTGTCCCTTGGGAATTCGGTTCAGTGAATGCAAGGCTATGGTACTCAATAGCATCATGAGATGAGGCATGTTCATCTTGATTCTCAACAAGGATCTGAACAGGTTTAGATTGAGCAAGACTGCTCACTTGAGATGGAATGACATTCTTAGTGACTACATGTTGTTGAAGGTTGTTATCTCTCCTTGCCAAGGTTAACATAGCTTCCACAAGCTGGTCCAACTAGTTCTTTATTAAGTCAACATCTGCTTTTGACGAAATACGGATGTTGGGAAATCAACTGCGAATTATGGACAAAGGATGGATAAGTTTCTGGTTTTGGAAGATGGTATGCAATGCTGATGAAAATGCAGATGTAATGGTATGAAAATAAATGCAATGCAATGCTCAGGATAATGTAGTACCCCAAAATTTGCCTTTTCGTTTTGGCAGCATCTGGCTTTTGTTTCTTTGCATTTTTGCATTTTCTGCATTTGCATAGCATTCGTTCTTGAGACAGGGGATCAAGGTTTTCCAGTGACTTAGTTTTCATCTCAGTGCATGAACCTGAACAACAAGCATCAGAGGCTCTGGCATTTATTTTGCCCAGCGGTCGGGCGACCGATTTTATTTTATTTTGCAGGATACTTTCAGCTCAGAAAGCAGCATTCAGGCTATCTCAAGCATCTTCATGGTTATGATATTCAAAAGCAAGTTCCAGAAGTTGAACAGAGCTCAAAACAGTTGGAAACGGACAAACGGACAGATTTCCCTCCAAAAAGCACCAAAATTCAAAAATTTGAAGGTGTTAACCGATTAACCAATATGGTTAATCGATTAACCAAGTCAAGATCAGGTCAAATATGAAGTTTTGAAGGTGTTAACCGGTTAACCTATATGGTTAATTGATTAACCAGTGCAGATTTTGCCTCTGCACGTGAATTTTCAATGCAGGCCATTTTGGGGTCCAATTTTGGTCATGTGCAAATCTGATTTTCACTTTGGGAAGGATCTAGAAACTATTTGAAATTTGGTTAATTTCATTTTCCCTCCAAATGCCCATTCCTCATACCAAACCAAGTTTCACAAACCATATTCCAAACCTTACATTTGGATCCAAGCCTAAGTATTATTTAAGTGATCCACTCCAAACCAAAGGGGCTACTCTCTCACAATTCACTCTCATTTCCAGAATTGATCTCATTCTCTCTCAATTTTTCCAACTCCAAAACCCTCACCAAAGCTCTTCTCATTGAAATCATTGATTCTTAATTGGAATCCATAATTTCTAAGAGCTAAACCTTCATCCATTCTCTCCATTGAATCAATTTCTTCATCCAATTTTCGTGCAAAATTGGATCTGAACTTGGAAGTGATTTTAGAAGTGATTATTTGGCTTATTTTGGCTTGATCTCGGTGAATCCTCCCTTCTACAACAAGAACATACTTGGATCTCGAAGAATCTACGGTTTTATTACTTCGATATGCTTATTTCTAGCGAATCAACACTAACCGGAGCAAATCTCCGCTTCGTAGGTTGGAAATTCTTGATCTGAATCTGTTTTTAGCTTATTTTGCATAATCATGTGGATTTTCATCTTTGATTGACTTTTGGTTAATTTGATCCGTTTGATTCATGATTTGGTTGTGTTGATCTGTTTACATGCTGTTTGAATCATGATTTGCTGGTTTAATTTAGTGATTAAGTGATTATGTGATCATCCGGTTGATCGGATAAGTGCTTATTTGCTAAACATACAACTTTGCTGTTGTTTTTCTGCTGTTGGCACAGTGTTAATCGGTTAACACATATGGTTAACCGATTAACCGTGACAGATATTCAAAATTTTCAAAGTTTTCAAGGTTTTAATCGGTTAACGCCTGGTATTAACCGATTAACATGTACAAATTTCATGATTTTCAAACATTTTTCACAGGTTAACCGATTAACCTCTAGTGTTAACCGATTAACACTGTGTCAGCAGGTCTGTTTTGCTGTTTTTCTTGCTTGTTTGGGTACCGTTTCACATTGGATAATCGTAGATCAATATGATGCATCAGGAGTGAAATGTTTTGGACATTTTGTCGCTGTTTTGATTGTTTAATCGGGACTTCATCAACACGCATTTTGTTTTCCGCTTGGATACACATGTTTGTATGTGTTGTTCAAAGTGATGATGTGCTTGCATGTTCATGTTTTCTTGCCTTCTTGCCTTTGCATTTCCTCTTGTATTTTATATCTTTATTTCTTGCATTAATAAAGGTCGAGATGTGCTTGTGGTGGTGTTTACCCCACACTTTTTTCTCCCTTTGCTTGTATTGTGCATTGCATATTTGCATATCTTACTTGTGATTGATTCTTCTTCTTCTTTTGTCTTCTTTTGCCATGTTCCCCTAGGATCTAACCTTCCTTGTTTAAGGTTGGTTATGATAGACATTAGGACTCAAACCGTGCATGCTAACATTAGGGTAGATGTTTCCCCTTTCAATCCTAACCTTAGGACCATTTTGCATGACAATGTTAGGGCCGAGTTTCCCTTAGACCTTTCGTGCGTGTCTCTTCTTCTCATCTCAAAACAATTCTAACTCATCTAATAAATGCGATGAACATTGTGCGCTACGAGCCTTAAGCTACATGGGGAATGATGAGTGAGGGGTCTCCTCTCGCTCGTCTAGAGTGTTTAGTGTACATCCCGTTTGGGGGAAATACGCGACGCATTCGCCCCTATGTCATAGTCTTTAGTGCAACATGAATCACAAACCGAATTAATTCACTTCACTAAAAAACACAAAAATAAAACTTCAAATCATTTTATCCTTCAGGATCAATCGAAAAACCTTTTTGATAAAAAAGAGTGTTGTTAAGCTTTGGTTCTACCGCAAACAGGCTTTGTCCCTAACTGCTAGAACAAAGGTTTAACCCTACTCGGTTAAAACGCTTAATCAACCTGTGGTTTCGTGTCACCCGAACTACGTTTGCTCTGATGAGAATACGTAGGCATAAGACGCGATGTCTTGGCGAGCAACCTTCCCCCGCCTTTCACCCGTAGTTAGCCGAACTACGTTGACTCTGACTTTCCCATTGCACGAGGGAATATGTAGGCACAGAGTGGCGATGCTCTGCCGAGTCTCTTTTCTTTCTTTTTGTCCTATGAGCCTGTAGCGTAGATAGATTAAACACACCCTTAGATAGACAACAAGCATGGATCCCGTCGAGTACGAAGGACGTACGGGGTGCTCATACCTTCCCCTTGCGTAACCGACTCCCGAATCCAGGACTTGGTTGCGATAACCTTGTCTTTTCCTTTTTCGTTAGGTTTTTCCGATCGTTTCCTTTCCCTCTCTTTGGGATAAATAACAAAAGGTGGCGACTCTTCTGTTTTCTGCCGGGTGTTTTTCGTAGTTGCGACACATAGGTTCATCACGCTCTCAGGTCAGTCAGAATAACGGGGAAATATCAGATATCTCTAATTATCGGAACCCCGTGGGTAGGTTCTAAACGGGTAGGTGCCTAGAGTCATAGATCTTTTCAAAGATATTATTGCCACGACAAACGCTCATCTGAAAATAACACCTTCGAAGTGGTCTCTTCTAGGCGAGGTTTTCGCGTCGTCCCACGAGAAAGGCTCCTCATGAGTCTCTACTACACAACCATCGAGTCCAAGGTTTCTAAAAGGTATTTCAGAGTCATAGATCAAGGTTGAAAATATCACTGTCAGAATAACGATACGTTCAAGGGATTTCATCTGATTAGGGCATTCGTGTCAACCTAATGAGAGGTGACCCTCATGAGTTAAAACTACCAACCACTAAGGAAATGGTTAAAAGGTCCTTAGAGTTATCAATTCAGGCCTGAAAACATCATTGATATGGCAAAGGCTAACCAAGACAATAACGTTCCCAAGGGAATCAACTTTAAGCGGGGTTTTCATATTCTCCCAACGAGAAAGGCTCCTCGAGGGATTCCACTACACAACCGCCATCCTAATCCTAGGTTTTTCTTTAGAATCGGTGTAGAGACATCTCACAAATCACGAATAATCAGAGAACTCCAACAGTGTCACAAGAAACAGATATAGGATAAAGATAAACAAGCAAATAGGTAGTAATTATCAAACAAGCAAGCAATATGAGGAGATAAACAAACAAGCGGATCTAACTCTCTCAAATTGAGTCAAGTTAAGCTTGAGTCTCTCTAGAATAGGGTTATTCTTTCCCCAGCAGAGTCCCCATCTGTCGTACCTCGAAAAATACGATCCTCGCGATGGACGCAGAAAAAACGTTTGAACAGAGTCGCCACAGAACTTTATTCATTCAAAGGAAGGAATAAGAAAATATCGATAAAACCTTTAAGAGATAAGAAAATGGTCATCAAAACTAAATTCAAGGTTCGGGAGTCGATTACGCAAGAGGAAAGGTATTAACACCCTCTACGTCCGTTGTAGTCAACGGGAACCTCTTGATTCGATTCGTGAGAAAGGTTAGCTAAGTTTGTTTGTTTTCTTCTAAGGGGAAATGGGTGGTTTAAGGATATGGTGTTCGTTAAGAAATAGGACCCTTGTGCCTACGTACTCCCTCGTGCAATGGGAAAGTCAGAGCATCGTAGTTCATGGACTAAGGGAAAAGGTTTGGGATAAAAAGAAGAAAAAAAAGGTACCTCGCTAGGATCTCGCAATCCTATGCCTACGTACCTTCACCGTTCAATTAGGAAGTCAGAGCAATTGTAGTTTGTATGACTACGGTAAAAGTTTTGTGTTTGAAGCGAACGAGTGTTTAGATCACATTTTAACTGCTAAACATTGGCTTGTCTGCTCGCTAGGGGAGACTAAAGCACTAGTTCATATGCACGGAAGAAGGGACTAAACAATGTTCTTTGCAAAAGTTGTTTGGGTTGTAGATCGCACGAGGGGGAAGAATTAGTGTATTTGAGAAGTTTTTATCGCACGGGGGCGAGAAAAAAGAATTAGATTCGTGTTGGATGTTTTTATCGCACTGAGATTAAACACGCTCTGCCGGGAAAATCAAGCTCTGAGCAGCTTGCCAGAATATAACATTCTGGGGAACAAACAACTTTGTCGGGGAAGAATCCACCTCTGCTGTAGATTACTCAGTGGGGAACCACTACTGTTGCTGCCTTTGCTGAGGATAAAAACTCTGCCACTCTTCTAGGGAAGACAACTACTCCGCCAACTTCGTTAGGAACCAATCCATGAGGGAATCCGCATCGACCTCTGCTTGGGGAAATGAGTAATAAATTCATCAATGCTAACTCGAACTCCGAGGGGATACAAAATCACCTATTCAGACTCTGTGGGAATAAATCCCGCCTCAACTCGCTGCTAAGAAATAATCTTAGACTTTCCTGTTGGAGAGAAATCCAATCTCGACTCGCTGGGGAGTAAGACGCACTTGCAGGGGGACAAAGGTACATACCTGACCTGCGTGGGGATATTAATCTCGACCTTCTAAGGATTATTCTACTCTGCAAGAGACCTTGGCCTAAATTGCTGAAGGATGAGTGCATACAGACACACTGCTGGAGATAAGCATACACACTTAACTACTCACTTAACTTGCATACAACTCTACTAGGGATAGAGATACACAAACTCCACTTGCTGGGGGGGGGGGGGGGAACAGTGATCATACCAGAGATACACCTCTGACCAGTTGCCCAAGGGTAACGACCTTGCAAAAATCAACAAAACATACAAGATATCCTGCGCAAAGGGAACTATCTCGGTCATCATCCATGACATTGTTCAAATAAATCAAATTTTTAACGATTATCGGCCAAGGTCTGCAAGTTTATGTATGTGCAATTTCATCAAAAACATCGGGCGTTTTCACAAACAAATCAGTAAAGATTAAAACGATACAAACAATTACTGAATAGTATATGTTTATTGACAAATGGCCTGTAAATAGGCAGATTTTACACCAAATGCAAACCCCTGAAAAGAGGAAGCTGCGCCGAAAATATACAGAAATGCACAGAAATATACAGAGTGTCAGCAATGTGGAACAGACAAACACCACGAGTTGATCCATCCATGACTCGCCTGACTTCGATGATCCCCTGACGCTTCGTCTTCTGAAGAGATTGATTCGGATAAGTGGCCCTCGGGTCCTCCCTCAATCCACTAATCTCTGAAGCTCAATACATAGACCGCAACCATTTGCTTTTGAAATCCCTAACTTTTGCCTGAATTGCCCTTTCGGGTTTTCAATTCACCGGGATACCCATTTTTGCCAAAGTTGCCTTTTCAGGTTTTCAACTTTGCAGGTTTACATTTTTTCTTTTTATCCCTAACTTTTGCCCGAACCCATTCTTTTTATGGTTCGCCGGGATGCCCCATTTTTGCCTGGATATTCTTTTTTCTTTCCAGCGGGTCTCTTTAAGCAAAGTAATTTTTAACTGCGTCTGTGTTCACAGGGGATGTGAAATCCTCACCATCAATGGTGGATAACAGCAAGGCTCCTCCGGAGAATCTATTTGTGGCGGGAGAATCTTTTTTAGCACAAGATCGCCCGTCTGAAAGCTTCGAGGGCTTTCTTCATCCGGCTTTGATACATCCGACCATATACAATAGATGCTAGCCTTTTGTTGTCCATCAGGCTAAGCTGATTCAGTCTATTTCTTATCCATTTTGCCTCATCGAGTTTGACGTCGACCAGGACTCTCAAAGAAGGAATCTCGACTTCTAATGGCAGGACAACTTCCATACCATACACCAACGAGAAAGGAGTTGCCCTTGTTGATGTGTGTACCATAGTATGATATCCTTGCAAAGCAAAGGGCAACATCTCATACCAATCTTTATAGGTTACAACCATCTTCTGCACTATCTTCTTGATATTCTTGTTGGTCGCTTCAACAGTGCCATTCATCTTCAGATGATAGGGAGATGAGTTGTGATGCTCGATTTTAAAATTTTGGCACAATTCCTTCATCATCTTGTTATTCAGGTTCAAACAATTATCAGTAATGATTCTCTCGGGTATTCCATAGCGACAGATGATGTCCCTCTTTATGAATCGGGCTACCACTTGCTTAGTGACATTGGCATACGAAGCTGCCTCCACCCATTTGGTAAAGTAATCAATGGCCACTTGCCGATCATGTCAATTTCCCACATGAAAAACAACCAAGGAGATGCCATAACATTTAACGGACTCGGCGGCACATGAATCTTGTCTGCATAAATCTGGCATTTATGACACTTCTTTGCAAACTTGAAGCAATCGGACTCCATAGTCAGCCAATAATAGCCTGCTCGTAACAACTTCCGAGACATGGCATGCCCACCGGCATGTGTACCAAAGGTACCTTCGTGAACCTCCTCCATAAGCAGGCTTGCTTCTTTTTCGTCCATGCATCTTAGCAGCACTAGGTCAAAATTCCTCTTATAGAGTACACCATCTTGGTTTAGATAAAAGTTACCAACCAACCTCCTCAGAGTCTTCTTATCTTGGGTCGACGCCCCTGGCGGATATTCTTGGCTTTTGACAAAATTCTGGATATCGTAATACCATGGCTTGCCGTCAGAAGCTTCCTCAATGGAGAATACGAATGCCGACCTATCAAGGTGAGAAATGACTATTCTTGAAGCATCATTCCAAAAATTCACTTTGTACATTGAGGACAACATTTCCAGAGCATCTGCCATTTGGTTCTCCGCTCTAGGCACATGGTGAAAATCCACCCGATCAAAGAAAGGTAACAGCCTCCTTGCATAGTTCATGTAAGGTACCAGATTAGGCTGCCGGGTTTCCCATTCTCCCTTAATCTGATTGATAACTAGCGCTGAATCACCATAAACATCTAAATTCTTGATCCTCAGATCAATGGCTTCTTCCAATCCCATAATGCACGCTTCGTATTCGGCTTCATTATTAGTGCAAGGGAATGTCAACCTGGTAGTGAATCGGATATGATTACCATGAGGCGTCGTGATAATTGCCCTAATCCACTACCATAGGAGTTGACAGCGCCGTCAAATATCATCTGCCATTGAGAACCCTTCTCCAGACCTTCATCTGGTAATGGATCTTCACAATCCCTTATCTTTAGGAACATGATGTCTTTGTCGGGGAATTCAAACTTCATAGGTTGATAGTCATCAATCGGTTGTTCGACAAGGTATTCTGACAAAACACTTCCCTTGATGGCTTCCTGAGAAACATATTGAATGTCGTACTCTGTCAGTACCATCTGCCACCTGGCAATCCTCCCCGAAAGTGCTTGCTTTTCAAAGACGTACTTAATCGGATCCATCTTCGAAATAAGCATGGTTGTATGGTTTAACATATACTGTCTCAACGTTTGGCAGCCCACGCGAGTGCGCAACATGTTTTCTCCAACATTGAGTACCTGGATTCACAATCAGTGAACTTTTTACTCAAGTAGTATATCGCATACTCTTTTCTTCCTGTTTCATCCTGTTGACCGAGAACAAAACCCATGCTGTTTTCAAGAACCGTTAGATACATTATCAATGGTCTTCCAGCTACCAGAGGTATTAGTATCAGAGGCTCCTGTAAATACTTTTTTATCTTATCAAATGCCCTTTGGCAATTTTCGTTCCAGACGACCGCCTGATCTTTCTTTAACAGTTTGAACATGGGCTCACACGTGGCTGTGAGATGAGATATGAACCGAGCAATGTAGTTCAATCTCCCCAAGAAACCACGAGCCTCTTTCTCCGTTTTCGGCACTGGCATATTTTGTATTGCTTTTATCTTTGCAGGATCGACCTCGATTCCTTTTTCATTGACAATAAACCCCAGCAACTTTCCAGATCTCACCCCGAAGGTGCACTTGTTCGGATTCAACCTCAGTCTAAATTTCCTAAGCCTCTCAAACAGCTTCAATAAGTTGATCAGATGTTCCTCCTCCGTTTGGGACTTTGCTATCATGTCATCAACATAGACCTCGATCTCATGATGAATCATATCATGAAACAAAGTGACCATAGCCCGCTGGTAGGTTGCCCCTGTGTTTTTCAACCCAAAAGGCATTACCTTATAACAGAACATCCCCCACGGTGTGATAAACGTTGTTTTCTCCATATCCTCCAGTGCCATCTTTATCTGGTTGTAACCGGAAAAACCATCCATGAAGGAAAACACGGAATACTGCATGGTATTATCAACCAATACGTCAATGTGAGGGAGCGGGAAATCATCCTTTGGGCTCGCTTTATTCGGATCTCTATAATCAACACACATCCGTACCTTATGTAATGCCCATTTTAATTATTTTTATTTTCGGTGTTGTTTTCATTTTCGGCGTTCTTGCGTGGATTTTGGTTAAGAAGTAAGTTCCATAATACTAGAAAATATGATTAATGATAATAATAATATGATAATTAGTAAGGTGTTACTATTATTAATATTATTGTTATTATTATCATATTAAATAATATTATTGGAATAATAATATAATTATTGGATTTTTGGAATTAAAGAATTATGAAAATATTATTTATTTGGAATAAAAGTGGATTAATTGGGAGAAGGGGCATGTTTGGCATTTGACATCAGAATTGGGAGAAGAGAAACACGCATGAGCTGAGAAACACGGTGGAAGCATCAAGAGCAAGAACGATCAAGAGTGAGAAAGAGGGCATCAAGGCTGCGAATTGTGAAGCTCCTTCATCATCAAAACGAATTCGAGGTAAGGGGGGGGGGGGGAATATATCGGTTAAATGGTATCTACATGAATAATTGGTAGGAAGGGGAAATCCCTAACCCCATGAGTGAATATGTTTGCATGTTGATGATGAATTGCATGATGAGTTGATGATACTGCATGTATTAATTCTGTTTTACATCATTGATGTTTAGGTTGGACTGTTGCATGTTGAATTTGATGGTTAATTGATGAATTGAGGGTTTCGAAGTTGAATGTGGTTCTGAGTCGAGAGTGAATTGATCGGCTAGAGTCGATGTTTCATCGGGTGAATCAGACACTAATTGGGTAAAACAATTGTAGAATAATGAGTTAGTGAGGCTGGTGTCATTTTTGGAGAGGATTGGTGTGGAGGGGTTGCTGCTGTTTCTGGGCAGCAGAGTTTATTTTTCTGAATACGCAGGTATTCGCTGGGCGAGTGAGGGGGCGAGCCTTTGCCAGGCTTCGCCAGGCTTCGCCAGGCGAACTGGGCAGCGAATTCTACCAGTAGCCTCTGTTTGGTTTCGCCAGGGGTTTTGGTGGGCGAGTGGTCAGCGAGTGTTCGCTGCGGGGCTTCACCAGGTGAATGTGCCCGTGAGTCCAACAACAATTGTGTTTTGGCTGCTGTTCCGTGCTGATTTCTTTGTGGATTTGGAACCTTGTTGATCATGTTATAGTGATGAGCTTATTGGGTGAGCTGTGGTGAGTGTATGTAGGGTGTTGGGACGTGATTTCGTGATATCCGCGTGGTTATGATATTGCATGGGTGTATGTTATGTTGGATGACTGTGATGATGAGTGAGATATCTTTGATATATGATAAATTGTGATCAGTAGGATCGATACGCTTTATATGCATTGCGTTTATATACTGTTATGTGATGAGTGGATCAGTAGGATCCTTACGCATCGAGTGCGTTGTGGTGATGTGTTGTGATGAGTGGATCTGTAGGATTGAATACGCTTGATATGCGTTGTGTTTGTATATGGTGTGATAAGTGGATCAGTAGGATTGATGCACTTTGTGTGCTTGTGTGTATATGCATTATATGATGCAATGGATCAGTAGGATCGTGTACACTGTGTGTGCTGTGTGGTTATGCATAGTGTCTTGCATAGCATGTGAACGTGAGGTATGATTTACTCACGTGCTCCAAGTGGGGAGCGTGGAGGTGGTGTGTGATACACTCACGTGCTCCAGGTGGGGAATGTGGACGGGATTTGGATCGTTGCTCGGATGGAGTGTATGCGACCACCCGTGTTCCAAGTGGGGAACGTTGGTAGGGATAGATCCTTGCTCGGAGGAGTGTATGTGATCTATCCTGAGTTTTGATTATATGGGCTCAGGAGGAACGTGGTAGGGATAGATCATTGCTCGGATGGAGTGTATGCAATCTATCCTGAGTTGAGTCGGTACCGCATATTGTCGAGTCGAGTGCATGTGTTGCATTGTTGTTTGTGTGTGTTGTGATGGTGATGATGGGACAGTAGGTCCGGATATGTTGTATGTGAAATAAGGAATTATTGTTTTCTGTCTTTTATTTCATGAACATTTATACCATTAATATTTGATCGTGAATTCTCACCCCTTTGTTGTTGTTGTGGTCTGTGCTTCTTCGGAAGTACAGACAATCCAGGTGTTTAGCTAGCTTGGATTGTGGCGTCGTCGTAGGATTGCTCTGATACGTAACACCGGGGCTTTTTGGGAGTTTTATTGTTTCTTGTTGATTTTGTGTGCCCCGTGGCGTATTTGATTGTTGTGGGATATGTGATGACATTATGTATATTTTGGGCAGATGGCCAATTGTTGTATATGACAATGTTGATGATATGGATGATGTACATATGATATGTGTTATGACAGACTAGTTCTTTTTCCGCTGCAATTTTGTTGTATATTATTTTGAAAAATGATTTGTGAAATTTTGTTGAAAATTGTGACATCCCATTGTGGGAAAACTCTGATATGTGCTTATTTTAATTGTTTTATTCTATTTTGGGGAAACAGGGTGTTACACCTTATCGTCTTTCTTTGGTACAAGTACGATGTTAGCAACCCACGAAGGGTAAGTTGTTACAGCGAGAAATTCGACATCCAACTGCTTCTGGACTTCCTCTTTGATTTTTATTGCCATATCTGGTCTAGTTCTCCTGAGCTTCTGCTTGATTGGCGGACACTCTTCACGCAACGGCAAGCGATGAACCACGATGTCTGTGTCAAGACCGGGCATGTCTTCATATGACCAAGGAAAGATATCACTATACTCTCGGAGCATTTCAACCAATCTTTGCTTGATATCACTTTGCAATGCAGCCCCTATCCTGACATTTCTTACAACTTCCTCAGAACCCAAGTTGATGACCTCAATATCCTCCTGATGAGGCATAATGATTTTCTCTTCCTGTTTCAAGAGTATGGCTAGCTCTTCTGGTAAGTCTTCATCTTCATCAATCTCTTCTTCGGCCTGAAATATCGGATTATCTAAGTCAAAGCGAGTCATAGACGGTTCTGGATCGGTGTCATCTGCAATGTGAAACCTGCAATGATGATGATTAAATGCTTAAAATTATATGCAAACAAGCACAAACCACATTGCCATTTTATTGTAGAAATAAAACATGAAAGACAAGGATCACAATATTTGAATGCAGAAAAATACCCTTTGATTGATTGATAAAAGATTGTTCAAGCATAAACAATTAGGCCCTGAAGACAAATACCACTATGCTCCGGGTAGAACATAGGGCTACACAATAATCAGAAAAACAAGTCATTACTCTTTTGTCGTCACTTGGATGATTTCTTCGACAGACCAGTTGTTGAGGCTTTGTCCTGAGATGCATGGCCGAATCCAAGCATCCATATCACAGTCGCTGTCACCCTCTTCGTCTGAGACGACATTAATCTGCTCGAAGATTACCCCGCCGCTAGTAAACCAGACATGCCCTTTATAACGCGACGCACTCTGTGAGGATGAAGATGGGTTGTATCCCAAACCGAACTTGTCCTGCTTGTTGGATATGTTCAGCACTTGACCCCAACCTTGTGATGCCCCAGTCTTCACTACTTCCTGGGCTTCCTTGAAAGATGACATGGCCACTTCGGGCGCTTTGCTCACGACCGGTGCTTTATCCTTGACCTGTACCGTCTCGAAGGCTTGACATAAAGTCTCATGGATTTCACCGTCCACCTCAAAGTACTTGAACAAAGATAAATGACTAATCATTATATCTTCCTCTCCACATACAGTGACAATGCTGCCACCCACCATGTATTTCAACATCTGGTGCAGTGTGGATGTTACGGCGCCTACCGTGTGAATCGATGGACGTCCAAGAAGACAACTATAAGTTGGCTGAATATCCATGATATAAAATATGGTGTCAAACACTTTAGAAGCAACTTGAATTGGCAGCGTCAACTCCCCAAATACGGAACTACGAGTCCCATCAAAAGCACGTACTACCAAGTCACTTGGAGTACATATACTGCCTCGAGTATCTAATTTCATCAGTGCCTTCTTCAAAAGCACATTCAAGGATGATCATGTAACAACAAACACGTGTGACATGACGGCTCCTCGACATTCAATAGATATGTGCAGCGCACATTTGTGATATCTCCCATTCGACGTCAAGTCCAAATCAGTGAAACCCAGCCCATTACCTGCATTGACATGCGCTACAAGCCCTTCGAGTTGGTTTACAGATATTTCTTGTGGTACATAGGTTGTATTCAGGATTCTCAACAAACATTCTTGTGCGCTTCCGAACATAACAACAAGGACAAAATAGAGATTTTGGACGAAGTCTGCTGCAAGTGATCCACTATATTGTAATCACTTTTCCTTATCAATCTCATTAACTCCTTCGCTTCCTTTAACAATGATTCCTTCTCACTAGATTGAGAAGTCTCTTCAACTACCACTTTCTTCCCTTTGTCAGCTCTGTCAGCAGCTACTTCAGGTGATGAGAACACTCTTCCGCTTCGAGTAATTCCCCCAGCTCCAACTAGATTATCCACATAATCCACCGGTAGACTCTTCAATTCCTGTTTCTGCCTGTTACAATATACCTCAGCTCCGTAATCCCATGGAATTGCTTTGGTACTCTCATAGGGCACAGGACCAGCTTTGGTGATGATAATGGTTGGCGGCCTCGGAGGCGCAGAGATAGTAACAGTCTTGTACGGAATTGGGATTGTCGCAACCTCATTCATCTCTTCAGTCACTACTTCCTCAACTTGTTTCTTAGCAACCCTATCAAATTGAAAGACACCATCATTCATCAGACCTTGAATATGGTTCTTCAGCCTGTCACATCCCTCGGGATAACTCAAACATTTAGCACAAAACTCATCACAACCCGAGAATACACCTCCCCTCAGCAACTCGTCTTTTACAAAGCTCAGCGGCGTCTTCAACTCATTGACATTCGACACCAAGTTCAAGCTCTCATCTTCAAGGATAGCGCTGACTCCAGCTGTCCCATGGTTTGGCATGGGGTTCTGCACGACATTGGGCGTGTCGTGAGAAACGTTTATAGCTTTTCTATCCATCAAATCCCGAACTTTGTGTTTAAACGCCTTGCATTTATCAATATTATGACCCGGTGCACCTGAATGAAACTTGCAACGAGCATTGGCATCTGTAGCACCTCAAAATTTGCCTTTCTGTTTTAGCAGCATCTGGCTTTTGTTTCTTTGCATTTTCGTGTTTCTGCATTTGCATAGCATTTGTTCTTGAGACAGGGGATCAAGGTTTTCTCGTGGCTCAGCTTTCATCTCAGTGCATGAACCTGAACAGCGAGCATCAGAGGCTCTGGCATTTATTTTGCCCAGCGGTCGGGCGACCGATTTTATTTTATTTTATTTTGCAGGGTATTTTCAGCTCAGAAAGCAACATTCAGGCTATCTCAAGCATTTTCATGTTTATGATACTCAAAATCAAGTTTCAGAAGTTAAACAGAGCTCAAAACAGTTGGAAACAGACAAAAGGGCAGATTTCCCTCCAAAAGGCGCCAAAATTCAAATTTTGAAGGTGTTTATTAATTAACACATATGGTTAACCGATTAACCAAGTCAAAATTAGGTCAAATCTGAAGTTTTGAAGGTGTTAACCGATTAACCTATATGGTTAATCGATTAACCAGTGCAGATTTTGCCTCTGCACGTGAATTTTCAATCCAAGCCATTTTGGGGTCCAATTTTGGTCACTTTGGGAAGGATCTAGAACCTATTTAAAATTTGGTTAAATTCATTTTCCCTTCAAATGTCCATTCCTCATTCCAATCCAAATTTTCCAAACCATATTCCAAACCTCTCATTTGGATCCAAGCCTAAGTGATATTTAAGTGATCCACTTCAAACCTCACACATCTAATCCTCATAATTCACTCTCATTTTCAAAAGATCTCATTCTCAATTCTCTCTCAATTTTCCAATCTCCAAAACCTTCACCAAAGCTCTTCTTATTGAAATCATTAATTCTTCATTGGAATCTTTGATTTCTAAGAGCTAAACCTTCATCCATAAGGACTGGAACAAGATGTTGCCCTTTGCTCTTCACGGTTATCGGACTTCGGTGCGTACATCAACTGGAGCAACTCCTTTCTCACTGGTGTATGGTACGGAGGCGGTCCTGGCATTAGAAGTTGAGATTCCTTCTTTAAGGGTATTGTCGGATGTAAAGCTTGACGAAGCTGAGTGGGTACTGTTGCACCCTAAAATTTGCCCACCGGTTTTCCAACTTTGATTGGCTTTTGCTTCGTTTTCATTTGCATATCATTTTTCGCATTTTGCCCGTGTTATTAGCCGGATTGAATTTATCAGAATTTTATCCGCTTTGCTCGCGTTTCAGGCGATTTAAATCAATTCAAACGAGAAGTTCAATGCTGAAATAGAGCGAAAGTCCCTCTCTTTTTATGGTTCAATCCGTGTCGATAATATCGGTGCATTTCGGTGCTCGCATGTTTTCCATGGCATTTTTGCATTTTTTATTGCTATTTTTTATCTTATTTAATTATGTAGAATAGGTTTTGTATTTTTGATTATGTAAAAAAAAAAAATTCAAATAGAGTTTTAATATTGTTTTTTTAAATAGATAGGATTATTTTTCTTTTATTTGAATTTGTTTATTTTGTGTTTAGATAAATTTTTAGAAATTAATCTTATTAGAGTACATTTTTTAATTGATTTTATTTGAATTAAATAGAAATAGTTTTCTTTTTATAGAAAATAGGAAATAGATTTTTATTATAGCTTTTATAAAATATTTTTATTATTTGTTTTTATTTATTTTTAGGAATAGATTTTGTTAATTTAGATTTATTTAATTAATTAGTCTAAGATTAATTTAGAGTTTAATTAGGATTAATTTAATTTAGTTTTAATGTTTTAGTTAGAATATAGTCGTTATTAGTTTTTTAATTAATTAATTAAATGATTAGATTAGAGTTGGTTATATAGTTTAATTAATAAGATTGTTTAATTAAGTCAATTGAGTCAACATTTAATTAATTTATGTTTTTGGAGTTAACCGTGTCACTTATCATTTAATCATGCTTATCATTTAATTAGTCAATTAATTCAGTCTTAGCAGTGCCACATGTCCTCTTTCTGTAGTATATAGCACTATTCATTTTCCCTTCCAGAGGACACCAACCCTAGAATCTGCAACAGCCTCCAAACCCTAAACGTAGAGGACAACTCTAAACCTAGCCGCCGGTAACCCTTGTTAGAACACAGATTGTTGTTCAATATATCTCATTGTTTTAATTATAACATTAATGAAATTTTATATAGAGAATTTATATACACTAATTTTGTTCAAGTGTTTATTTGTTTCAAATATCAAAATTAATATTACTCTGGAAGCAAGAACGCCTCTGAACACCAAAGAACAAAAAGGCTCTGAGCATCAAAAGCAACACATTAGAAGATTCTGATCTGCTACAATGACTCTGAGCAAAGCTATGACGAACTTGAGCAAAGGACATACGTAAAGCTTCAGAAGATTCTAAAAGTACTCAACGCTGCAAGTACAGAAATTCTGATAAGCAAGTATGCTTTGATAAGGAGTTCATGCTTAAAGCACTTTGCTGCAAACTCTGATTGAGTTAACTTTAACCTGAACAACTAAGAACATCATCAGAAGTTCTGATGCAAGGCGTCCCAAAGTTGTTGAAGAAGATGCTGCTCTCATAAAGATACATTAGTATATTCCTTGTCTTATCCTAAACGGCTCTTTCCCCATTCATGCTTGACACAAGAATTCAGACAAAAAGGATGTGTCAGAACATTTCTCTTCTGAGAAAGGAAAAGTCATTAGAAGACAAAAGGATCAGAATGCACAGATTGCACAGTCTTTGAGAAAGGATTTCAAAGTACTATAAAAGCAAGTCTCAACATCACTTCAAAGGTTAACAAATTTGACGGAATTCTTCACATAATATTCAACCAGCTCTCACAAATATTCTTCAAGCTAGAATAAGCTTGTACTTTCGTTCTATAACTTGTGTAAAAATCACTGTTGTGATATAGCTTTTTAGAAGCATTTCTTAAACATAAAACTGTTAGTTTATCTTTGTAAAAGATTTCCTTAAGAAGACCAAGTTGAGGTTAGAATTTCTTGAGAAGACTAAGACAGTTGTCTTAGTGGTTTACACTGTAACGAAGTTTGATATAGTGGATTAAGTCCTTGTTGAGAAAGGAAAATCACCTTGGTAGGGTGGACTGGATTAGTTTGAGTTCAAACGAACCAGGATAAAAATACTGTGTTATTTTTCTATCATCCAAATTTTTTTAAAACCCTTATTCAACCCCCCTTCTAAGTGTTTTTCTCACCTTCAGTTGGCATCAGAGCTCCGGTTCTGTAAGTGCTCTCACTTAACCGTGACAGAAAAAGATCCAGTTGGGAAAAACTCTTAATCTCTTGTTCTTTATTCATGATGGCTGCTGAAGCTTCTACTTCAACTTCATACAACAACAGATACGATGATAAAGACAAAATAGACACCAAACCTCCCATGTTTGATGGTGAGAAGTTTGATTACTAGAAAGATAGAATATAAAGCTTCTTTCTAGGCTATGCCGCTGATTTGTGGGATTTGGTAACTGATGGTTATATTCATCCTACTAATTATGAAGGGAAAAAGGTTGACAGAAAATCTATGTCTGATCAACAGAAGAAGGAGTTTAGAAACCACCACAAGGAAAGAAGCATCCTATTAAATGCAATATTTCATACTGAGTATGAGAAAATAACAAATAGAGATACTGCATTTGATATGTTTGAGTCTCTCAAAATGACGCATGAAGGAAACTCCCAAGTAAAGAAGACAAAGGCTCTGGCCCTTATCCAGAAGTATGAAGCCTTCAAAATGGAGGAGTCTGAATATGTGGAAACTATGTTCTCAAGATTTCAGATCCTAACTGCTGGGTTGAAGGTTCTGGATAAAGGCTACTCTACTTTTGACCATGTCAAGAAGATCATCAGAAGTTTTCCAACAAAGTGGAGACCAATGGTGACAGCTCTGAAGCTTGCGAAAGATCTGAACAAGATCACTCTGGAGGAATTGATCAGTTCCTTAAGGAGTCACGAGATTGAGCTGGAGGAAGACGAGCCTCAGAAGAAAGGTAAGTCAGTTACTTTAAAATCTAACAAATCTTTTAAAGCTTTACAGGTTATTGAAGAGAGTTCTGAAGAATCTTCAGAAGAAGAAGATGAACTGTCTTTGCTGTCCAAGAGGATTAATCAACTCTGGAAGCACAAACAAAAGAAGTTCAGAAACTTCAAAAGATCTGATCAGCATGGTGATTCTTCTGGACATAAGAAATCTGGAAAGAAAGATATAGTGTGCTATGAGTGCAAGGAGCCTGGCCACTATAAAAATGAATGTCCCAAACTTCTGAAGGAGAAACCCAGAAGGAAGTTTGAAAATAAGAAGAAAGTATTAATGGCCATGTAGGATGATTCATATGCTTCTGAATCTTCATCAGAATTAGAAGATGAATGTGCTAATGTAGCACTCATGGCTGACGTGGAGGACCACGAAGAAACTGCTAAATCTGGATCAGAATCTGATTCTGAGGAGGTATTTTCTAAACTTTCTAGAGCTGAACTTGTTGAGAGTTTATTTGAAATTCTTGAAAGCTACAGCAAAATCAAACTCAAATACAAGAAGCTTCAAAGCTGTCTTGTATCTGAGAATGATCAGCTGAGATCAGAAGTTGCTGAGCTTAAAGAAAACATCTTAAAATAAAAAATGATTTAGAAAAAGCTCAGAAATTTGACTCAGATCCTATATCATGCCCTAAAAATATTTTAGAAGAGTATGACTATAGCTTTCAGAAGTTTCTGGCCAGAGGTCTAGATAGAAGCAAGATGACTTCAATGATCTATGGCGTAAGTAGAAACAACAAAAAGGGAATTGGATATGAATCACCTTCTGGGAAGGATTTAAATCCAAAACCTGTTGATAAAATGATCATTAAGTATTCTCCTCTTTATACTCATTTCAAATTTGGTCATTTAAATGATATTAAGCACACACGTTCTGATCAGAACAAACCTAGGTTTAATAAACCAAAACCTCAGAAGAACAAGGATACCTTTAAGGGAAAGAAATTCATAAAGAATTTCAAACCTACTAACCCTAGAGGACCCAAGAAAATATGGGTACCTAAGGACAAAATTATTTTTGTTGCAGACATCCTTAGCAGCAAAGTTGAAACACCAATCATGGTACCTGGACTCTGGCTGCTCGCGTCACATGACGGGAAGAATGTCTATGTTCCAAAGCCTAGAACTTATATCTGGAGGTGACGTGAAGTTTGGAGGGAACCAGAAGGGCAAGATAATAGGCTTTGGAACTATTGGTAATGGTAACCTCCCCTCCATTTCTAATGTCTTACTTGTTGAAGGATTAACACATAATCTATTGTCGATAAGTCAATTAAGTGACAATGGTTATGACATAATCTTTAATAAAAAATGTTGTAAAGCTGTCAGTCAAAAAGATTGCTCAATCCTCTTTAGTGGAAAAAGGAAGAACAACATTTACAAAATCAATCTTTCAGAACTTAAAGTTCAGAATGTAAAATGCCTTCTGTCTGTTAATGATGAGCAATGGGTCTGGAACAGAAGATTGAGTTATATTAATATGAGACGTATATCTCAGATTAATAAGCTCAATCTGGTCAGAGGACTTCCTCAGTTGAAGTTCAACTCAGATGCTTTTTGTGAAGCATGTCAGAAAGGAAAGTTTTCAAAATCTTCTTTCAAAACAAAAAATGTTGTTTCAACCTCTAGACCATTAGAGCTACTTCATATTGATTTGTTTGGACCAGTGAAAACTGCATCCATCAGAGGCAAGAAGTATGGATTAGTCATTGTTGATGACTACAACAGATGGACATGGGTAAAATTCCTGAAACACAAGGATGAGTCTCATTCAGAATTCATTGACTTCTGCAAACAAGTCCAAAATGAAAAAGAATTTAAAATTGTTAAAGTCAGAAGTGATCATGGTGGAGAATTTGAGAACAAATACTTTGAATTTTTTTTAAAGAAAATGGCATTGCACATGATTTTTCTTGTCTTAGAACTCCTCAACAGAATGGAATTGTAGAAAGGAAAAATAGAACATTGCAAGAAATGGCCAGAACCATGATCAACGGGACTAACATGGCAAAACATTTTTGGGCAGAAGCAGTGTGTAATACCCCAAATTTTACCCTTATATTTAGTCAGTCATTTCGCATAGCATCTCATCTGTGCATCTGCTAACCACTAACCAGTCCTGGAGTTGATTTGTTTTGCAGGAATCCAGTTCAAGGGCGTTTTGGTCATTTTACACTATTTTGGCCAATCCTGAAGAAAATCGATCTTTAAGCCTCGGGGCGTTCAGCCCATGATATGTGGGACAGTTGTCTGTCATATGAGTTGGTTATCATCAAGGCATCGAGCTGTCGCGGGTTATTATTGAAAATTCCTGGGAGGGTATCTAAATTTGGGTCGTTCATTTGCTTAAGGTTCAAGACCATTCTGGGCGGGGTTCCGTTTCAGTTGATAACGCGTTCTCTTGATATACAATGATTGGGATTTACTTTGAATTCACTCAGATTTAATCAGGAAGTGAGATCAAGGCCACGAGAGGAATAAACACAGGGACGAGAAATTAAGTATATGGATGTCATTCGCGAATGTTTATACTTTACAATTAGGAAGTGAATTCAAATATTTGTGGATTTTTTATTCATAAATATTTATAATTTACAACTAAGAAGTAAATATAAATAATTTCAAAATTTGGTATTCATAAGTATTTGAGATTTCAATTGAGAAGTAAATAAGTATTTGTTGAATTTTATTTCATAAGTACTTAATTTACAATTGAAAGGGATAAATAACCTTTGAATTTCATTAATGAATATTCATTTTTGTTTACAAGAAGTTTCATTGAACATCTACTCTAAAAAGTCCTAAGTCCTAAAAACTCTTGTTTTCTTCATTTGGTTTCCCCTTGAATTCTTCATACACTTCTTGATTACCTGAAAAAAAAAAACAAAGAAACATAACAGAAAAGGGTTAAAGGTGATTTTTGACACTCTCAGAACGATGTCATCATCGAGTGCCGAGAGTGGCACAACCGAAGCTGCATCCTACCCCCGTTACCAATCTGTGCCATTGGTGTCAGATCAGGTGGTTATCATTCTCATCATTGTGGGACTGCCGAGAAAGAGAAGTAAAAGAAGCGTTTTCGGGCCGAAATGATTTGCACAACTGTGGATTCAAACGGATACACGTCAAATAAATATTGCGGGGCACTATCAAGTAAATTCAAGCCAAGACATGAGTTCATTTGCTGCCAACAGAATTGAAGTGGAAAGACTCATCACATAAAAACACAGTAGAGCAACCGGTGGATCACCAAAGCGAACCATCCCAGAACCAAGCTAAACTGCATAAGAAGCAATCCCTTTATCAGTTCAATAAGATCAAATGGCAGTTTAAAAATAGTTCAACTCAGAAAAAGCAGAAGTAAGTTCATGTTCAGAATTAAGTTCATGTTCAGAACAAGTTCATGCGCAGTTCAAAGAACAAATTCAGTTCAGAGAGAGGTGGTCAAGCACAAGCATCAATTCCTGCACCTGTCAAGACAAAAAAGGGAATTAGTCGGTAATTCGAACGCAAGTGCGAACGTGAGCCAATGTAAATCACGAGGCAAGGGAGAGGATAGAGAAGCTTCAGCCCTCAGTTTTTATTCATCATCGGGCATGAAAATTCGAGCGGTTGGGAGAGCCACGGCCGAAGTCGTTACCAACTCCCTACCGAACATCGAATTATAGCATACGGTAATTTCGTGCAAACTGTCAGCCCACAATAGCAGTTCAGACCCTAAGGTCATCATCAACGCGCAACCTTCCCGGCGGCATGGATCAGTTCAAAGCACCCACTCTGAAATAAGAAGAAGAAAAGTAAGTGTGTTCCAATTGGTTTTCCAAACTGATACAAGGGTAAAACAGCACGACCAATTCGGACTCAGACCCGGATGCCGGCAGGCCTGAATCACGTTTGCTTTCGAAGTTTTCCAACACTTGAAATTCACCAAAACAACATCAGGATTCCACAAAGTGATCGACCAAACTCAGAACAGGAAAATGAGTTACAAGCTACACAAACAGGCAACAAGGGCTTATGAACAAGCACAACTCGTGAAATACAAAACAAATTGCATCAGACAACTGGTATCAGCACAGAAACAGCACAAATCATACCAGAAAAAGTGAGATAGGTTCATAATCACATTCGCCTAATCAGCTCAAAGGCAAGCCTCAATCAAATGTGAAAGTCACAATGAAAAGCCAACAAAGCAGTTCATATCAGTGAAATCCCTCAGCCAAACTACCTCAAATCGCTATGAGCATGGGGGCTCAGTTCAGAACATCACTGCCCCGACACATAAGTGCACCAGTCACAATCAAGCCCAGAAACCATGACTCTGAACCAAATTCAAACAAGCAAAGAGCACAGTAGAGATTATCAAAAGCAACTGTCGAAACATGGTTAAAGGCAACCGCGGTATCATCGATTCCCTCATCAGGCTCAGACAGAGCGTCATCATCGCCGTATACCCCTTCTCGGCAGTTTGGATTCAACCAAAGCATCCATACCAAATCTGAAAGAAGAAAAAGAATGTTAGTGAACTCGCATCAGGCAGGACGTGACTCAAAACAAATTTCAGACGAATCACAAGGGTCCGCATCCGATAAAAATCAAATCCAATCAAGTGAACCCAAAAAGGAAAGACAGCGAGCAAGTCGCAAAAGCCCGTGTTTGAGAATCCATCAGGGATCAAATCTACATCTGCAAATATAAAAAAAAAATCCAATCAAATCAGCAATAATACAAATCGCATCCAAAAGAGGAATGATCCCAAGTCAAATCCAGAATATTATTCGGTATCAGAAAAAAAAGGTAAATCAAATCCAATCATCATCATGTCAGATTGAAACTTCGAATTTGGATCTCAATAATAACGTAAGACCAAGGCCCATGGAATCACAAGAGTATATAAAAGAGAGATACAACTTGTGTGAAGGGAGGAGACGAAAGCGCGAACAAAACCCTAGCGGGAGAGCGGCCGCGAGATCGAAGGGAAGAAGAGAGTCGTGAAACCCTAACCCCAAAAAGGGACCGAAAAGAAGATCATCAAAAGTGACACCTTCATCAAGGAAACGGATACCGCCGTCACCTTTCGGTGGGCAATCACCTTCTAGCCTCAGACAAGGAGTCATCATCGACCGTTGAACCCTCAGAAACTCGCCGGAAAATCCTCATCATTCGAAACGTAAGCGACGAGTACATCGCCTTTCACATCTAACGGTTTAATTTTGTTTGCTTTCAGGTTTTTTTCAGGGAACCAAATCGCGAATGAAGGCGAAGAAAGAACGCGAACGAAGGCGATGAAGGAGAAGAAATGGCGCCGCGAAGAGGATAATAGGGTTATGAAACCCTAAATTTGTTTTTGATACATCCTCACTAACCGGGTTGGGTCCGGAAGTGATTACCGGCCCAACCCCTTTTATTTTTCATTTTTCATTTTTTAGTTTTTGTTTTTATGTTAAATATTAAAATCGTTTTAATAAAATAAATAAAATAAAAAACCTTTTTTATAATAATAAACAAAGATCTTTTTTTATAAATAATATTAAAATCCACTTTTTTTTTGAAATTAAAAAATAGGTTAAAATAGTTTTTTAGGATTTGAGTAAATTAATAATAAAAATCCTATTTTAATTTAAAGTTCATATCATGAAATAAAACCACAAAAAGATGCATAATTTCGCTTCTTCACTATCTGACAATTCATTTAATTCTGCCCACTGATGTTGTTAGTTCGTCTTGCAGTTTATTGCGTTTACTGTTATTTATTTTATCATCGTTCAATTTAAATTTTAATATCATATTGTAACTGCTCCTCTCATGTAACCTCGCGAATCCTAACAATCGCGCTTTAATTTCTGCCTTTAACATTCCTGCTTGCATGGTTTGCATGATTCAATTATCTCACGCCTTTACTGTTATTGTTGTCACCTACACACATCCGAAGGAATTAGGTCTAGCCGTTTGACCGCCGTGTCAATAGTCCTCAACTTCAAACCCTTACAACTTCACAAACCCTAATTTTCACAAATGCCTCGCCGCAGGCAAGATTACAATTTTACCCCTAGCATTAGGTCAAAGAGCCGCCGCACTCATATTAGGGTTTCCCGCCGTGGAATCCCTAATTTAACCTTAATTACAACTTAACATTTCAACGTAGAAACTTGGAGTTTCTACACTCCATGTAAGCGTGTCCTTAAGATGCGTTTATTCCCCTTGAGACCTTGACCACAGTCAAGAAGTCTCTAACCTCCCTTTTGAGGGGAACTACGATTACTCTGATTCCACTCCCGTAAGGATACGTAGGCACAAGATGCGATGTCTTGCCGAGTAAACTTAGAATTAACCCCTTAGGTCTCCTTTCTCTCTTTTAATCCCTTTCTATATATACTTTAAGCAAATAAATAAAGCAAATAGTAAACATCTGAACAAAAGGTTCCCGTAGAGTACTACAGAAGTTTAGGGTGCTAATACCTTCCCTAAATTTAATCAACCCCCGAACCCTAGATCTTTCCCCGCATTGTGTTTACGATGCAAAAATAGGTTTTCCCTCTTTTGAACTTTTCCTTCGGATAAATCAAAGAGCGGTTGTGAATTGAATTGTGATTCAAACTCATTAATAGTTTGTGATCCTATTTCCACCGCAACACAGTGAATACAACTTGTTATATTCAAAACAGAATGTCTGTAAGACCTCTTCTGGAGAAGACTCCTTATGAACTATGGAGGAATAGAAAACCCAACATTTCTTATTTCCATCCTTTTGGATGTGTATGTTTTATGTTGAACACTAAGGAAAATCTGAACAAGTTTGATTCTAAAGCTCAGAAGTGTTTCATGCTTGGATATTATGAACGCTCTAAAGGCTACAGAGTATACAATACTGAGACACCGATTATAGAGGAATCAATTCATGTTAGATTTGATGATAAGCTTGGCAATCAAAAGCCAAAGCAGCTTGAAATTTCTGCAGATAGAGAAGTCCTTCTCACAGACTCTGAAGAATCAGAGGCAAACAAAGCTCAAGCAAAAGCACCAGAAGCAACGTCAGATGCTACTCGCTTGACTGCTCAGATGGATAGCTTGACAATTTCTGAAGAACCAAATGTTAAAGGATCATCCAGAATCAAAGCCTCTCAATCAGAGGAAATGATAATTGGAAAGAAGGATGACCCTATCAGAACAAGGTCATTTCTCAGATCTTCTGGAACGTCACTGTTTGGTTTGGTGTCTATCATTGAACCTAGTTCTGTGGATGAGGCTCTGAACGATAATGATTGGATACTTGCTATGCAAGAAGAGCTTGACCAATTCACCAGAAATGACGTCTGGGATCTGGTTCCAAGACCAAATGGTTTCAACATCATTGGAACTAAATGGGTTTTCAGAAACAAGCTAAATGAGCAAGGAGAAGTAATCAGAAACAAGGCTAGGCTGATGGCTCAAGGATGCAGTCAGCAAGAAGGTATAGATTACACAGAGACTTATGCTCCTGTGGCAAGGTTAGAATCTATTCAATTGCTTATTTCCTTTGCTGCAGAGAATAACATCACTCTGTATCAGATGGATGTTAAAAGTGCCTTCTTCAATGGTTTCATAGAAAAGGAAGTGTATGTTCATCAACCTCCAGGTTTTGAAAATGAAAAGTTTCCAGAACACGTTTTTAAACTTAAGAAATCACTCTATGGCTTAAAACAAGCTCCCAGATCTTGGTATGAGAGGCTGAGTAATTTCCTTCTGGAAAACAACTTTGTCAGAGGAAAAGTTGACACTACTCTCTTCCATAAATTAATTAAGAAAGACATTTTAGTCTGTTAGATTTATGTTGATGATATTATATTTGGAACTACCAATATTACGCTTGGAAAGGAGTTTGCTCAATCTATGCAGGCAGAATTCGAGATGAGCATGATGGGAGAACTCAGATTCTTTCTGGGAATTCAAGTGAATCAGACTCCAGAAGGTACCTACATACATCAGACAAAGTATGTAAAGGAACTTCTGAAGAAATTCAACATGTCAGAAAGCAAGGTAGCAAAGACTCCAATGCATCGTACAAGCACACTAGGTAAAGAAGAGGTAAGTAAAAAGGTAGATCAGAAGCTCTACAGAGGTATGCTTGGTTCTCTTCTGTACTTGATTGCTTCTAGGCCTGATATTCTCTTTAGTGTCTGTCTTTGTGCTAGATTCCAATCAGATCCTAGAGAATCCCACTTAACAGCTGTTAAGAGGATTCTGAGGTATCTGAAAGGTACTACTAACGTCGGTTTGTGTTACAGAAGATCTGATGAATACATATTAGTTGGATTCAGTGATGCTGACTATGCTGGAGACAAAGTAGAGCATGAGAGTACTTCTGGAAGCTGTCAGTTTCTGGGAAGTCATATGATCTCTTGGTTCAGCAAGAAGCAACCCATAATAGCGCTATCAACAACAGAAGCAGAATACATTGCTGCTGCTGGTTGTAGCACACAGGTGCTATGGATGAAGAGTTAACTAGAAGACTATCAGATTCATGAGAGTAACATTTCTATTTTCTGTGATAATACTTCTGCTATTTGCCTTTCTAAGAATCCAATTTTGCATTCTAAGGAAAAGCACATAGAAATTAAGCATCATTTTATCAGAGACTATGTTCAGAAGGAAAATATTAGTTTGAACTTTGTTGATACAGACCATTAATGGGCTGATATCTTCACAAAACCCCTTGCTGAAGATAGGTTTAAATTTATTCTGAAGAATATTAGTATGGATTTTTGTCCAGAATAAAACTATTATTCAGAAGAAAATTTATTCTGATGAAATATGAATAATGTCTATGTTCTGAAGTAATTCTTCTGATTATTTCTTTTAGTACATTATTGATTTTGAGAAACTCTGATCTAACAAGTCTCAGAAGTTCTAAGCGTTGTTTAACGTTTCTTATTCTTAAGAGATTCAGAAGCATATCTACATCAAACACGTGTCACACGAAATCTGAAAAGGTGGAGTATAATACAATGAGACGCCGTTCTGAGGTACTGTTTGTATTCTCAATTTCTTGTTTTCCTTCCCACGCTTGTCAGAATCATTAAATGCTTTTAATTATTATTCTGTTGATGTAACCTTTGATTTAATTAAATGCATTAATTTTTAAATGTGTGCCCTAATTGTTTTCTCTATAAATGCCATAACACAACACCATTTCACACTTTACACTCTCTCTCACGTTTATGCATTTTTGCCTACTACACTGTTTTCTCTTCTCTTCCAAACCCAAAACCCTAAGAAGTTCTCGTTATCTCAAATCTTCATCAATGGCAACTTCTTCATCAACCTCTCAACAACTTGAATCAACTATGGCTGCTGTTTCTTCTTCTGTAATGGGTCCTACTCCATTCAAAGAACAAATTAGAACACTCCTCACACCCATTGAACAACTGGAAGTTTTAAGTGAATTCTTGGTGGATTTTGAAAGTATCGCTGAGAATGGGTTTGATTTACGTCCAACAGTATCAGCTCAAGGATGGACCAAGTACTTTGATAGACTGGTTGGTCCAGTTTACCATCGTTTGGTCAAAGAAATTTGGATTCATGCAAGTGTTTTCCCCAAGTTCATCACGTCTTCTGTTCTGGGCAAGGAAATCATTGTTACTGAGGATCTGATTCGCAAGCTGATAGGTTATTAAGAATCAGATGGTATCACTCATCTGCCAGCTAATCGTGTGGATATGGATGAGGTTTACAGTGAGGTGTTTACATCTGGAGAGGCTTCCAGCAAGATAAAGGATCTGAAAGTTCAGTACAAGATCTGGGCTAAGATCTTTATGGGTTGCATTCATCACAGAAAGTCTACAAACTCTCCTGATTACATCAATTCTGATCAGATGTACTTCATGTATTGCTTAGGCAAAGACATCAAAGTGGATCTGCCTTACCTGCTATTCAATCATCTGTGGACTCATGTGAAACAATCTAGAGAAGAAGTCAGAACCAAGCATCAGAAGATGAGAAATTGGATACCTATGGGACGACTCATCTCAGATATTTTGACTAAGAATGGCTTGGTTGGACATCTGACAGAAGCTGGAATGAAGGAAAAATTAGCTTCAGTGGTTGGCAAACCTCTGAATGGGAAAAGTCTTTAGAGGATGAGAATTGTAGAAGAACTTACTTCTGCACCTGATCAGATCAACTCTGAAGAAGTCAGCAAGAGAAGAATACCAGTAGATGATTTTCCTCTGTTTTATGCTAATGAACCAAGGAAAATTATTCTGGCCTATATAGCTGTTGCTACTGCGAAAAACGAGGTGCCGACAAGACAGAAGAGTCGCCACCTTTCGTTATTTATCCCTCAGAACGGGAAAGGAAACGATCGGAAAAACCTGACAAAAAGGTATAAGACAAGGTCATCGCAACCATTGTCTGGATTCGGGAGTCGGTTACACAAGGGGAAGGTATTAGCACCCCTCACGTCCATCGTACTCGATGGGATCCACGCTTGTTGTGTTTATCTGACGGGGGTGTTTAAACTATCTACGCTAAGAGGTCTGGTCTGAAAAGAAAAGAAATTACTCGGCAAAGCGTCGCACTTTATGCCTACGTATTCCCGTCTGGAACGAGAAATCAGAGTCAAAGTAGTTCGCCTAACTACGGGTAAAAGGGAGGGAAGGTTGCTCGCCGAGATATCACATCTCGTGCCTACGTACTTTCATACGGCATGAAAGATCAGAGCGAACGTAGTTCAGGCTACGAAGAACACAGGTTTGTTCAGCTGCTTTTTATCCAAGTAAAGTTAACAGACAGTTCCAGCAGTTGGTGTTTGCAGCTCGATCCTTGGAGACTTAGGCATTACCGTTTGCGGTAGAACTGAAAGTTAACAGAACTCTCCTTTAAGAAAAGGGTTTCCAAGGGATTAGGGTCCAAGAGGAAAAAAAGATATTTGATCTTTGTTTTCTGTTTTTTACGGAAGAAGTGTTTTTTAGTTGTGTGTAGTTTGTACAGCACTGGAGACTATGACTTAGGAGCGAATGCGTCGCATATTGTCCAAAGGACATATACTAAACACTCTAGATGATTGAGAGGAGACTGCTCAATCATCATTTCCCAAGTAGCTTAAGGCTCGTAACGCGCTTGTACTAACTTGCCTTTATTATGTTTTTTACTGTTGTGTGAGATAAGAAGAGAAACAGACTCTCTACAGGGAAACTGAATCGATCCTACAGTTATCATGCAATATTCGTCCTACGGTTGTGGTTAAAAGGGAAACTTGTAAGAACAGAGTATGCCTAAGAGGGGGGATGAATTAGGACTTTTGAAATTTTTCCGGTTTTTATGGTATTTTGAAATATCACTGGTTTGTGTTTTTGGTTATGAAAGCAGAAGAAGAAAGATAAAAGAACAATGGACACCAGGATTTATAGTGGTTCCCCTCACAATCCGAGAGTACTCCACTCCCCTTTCAACATGAAAGAGAATTTTCACTATTGTTTAATAAAGTACAACCTATCACACCATCAACCGGTGAGGCCTACTATCAAACAATAAAACTAACAAGTGTACAAGAACAATCCTCTTGTAAACACTCACCCTTGTGTCCAACAATCCTGGATCACAAGTCAAAATACACAAGTTTGTAAAGATTTGAATTTGAGAGTAATGATATCAAAGTTGATCTTCTCCAAATGATCAGAATTCACTCTTACAATTTTCAATACAAGTGTTCAAGGATGAATATGAAATTTATGCACATATGAACACTTAATGAAAGTTTTTGAAAAAGGTGAATTTGATTCTAAGACAATTTGAAAATGAATGTAAAAGTGTTTGGAGATTGAAAAGTTTTTGTGTTATGTTCTATTATTTTTCAAAATAGAAAAACTCAGAATTTATATGAGTAAAATACCCTTTCAAAAAGGTACATTGAGTAGTCATCAAAAATATGAAATGGTATAAATTTTTAAATAATTTTTGAACTTGAAACAAAGCAATTTTTCACTGCACGTTCAGTGTTAATCGGTTAACCCATATGGTTAATCGGTTAACACTGGTACGTTAGCCCAGAAAATTCAAAATTCAAATTGGTTAACCGGTTAACCTATATGGTTAATCGGTTAACACTGCTAATTTTCAGAAAAATGCTTTTTAAAATTAGTGTTATACCATTTTTAAGGTTTCAAAAACATGCTTATGTATTATGCAAAAATGATTGATGTTTTTGAACACTTGTATATCAAATTATAAGGGTAGAATTTGATATACCGATAATGCATCCAAGTCTGGAAGAATCATAGTTCCATATGTAGCTTGACTTGAAAGATAGCTTGACTTGATCTTGATAACTTTGAACGGCTTGTCTTTTTGCAATCAAGAGATGACCTTGAGTAGTATTGACATCATCAAAACTTGAGACTGAAGCATGCTTCTACAAAACTAACTAATGTTATCATGCATGGTTAGAGTCCTAATGTCTATCATAACTTCTCTTGAATAAGAGAAGTCAGAGTTCCTAGGGGGAACATGGCAATGGAAACAACAGTAAACAGAAAAACTGTACAAGAAAGATTAGTGTAAACAAATTGCTGTAAATAAAATGCATGCAATGCATCACACAAGCAGAAGGAGTCGCACTCAAATTCTAAACAAACAAGGCACAAAGGCCACACACCACACAGGCAAGGGAGCTGAGCTCTACCAAATAACAGCAAGCAAAGCCACACAGTAAAAATACAAGCAGAGCGAGAAACTCAACCTCTAATGCAATACAAGCAAGGGGAGAAGCTCAACCCTTAAGATGCTCTTAGGCCTATGATCATCTACATGAAGCCTAAATCTAATGCAACACTCCAAGCAAATCATATCAATACAGTTGAACAAGAAGAAAACAGACAAACAGGGAAAATAAGCCAACAATCTCCACAGCAGAGCAATCTTCTGACAACAATCCAATCCAAAGTCTGTAACTGTTCTTCAAGTCCACCATATTCAAGAGAAGGAAAGGGATACTCCATCTTTAAACTTTAACAAGCCACTCCACCAAGAATGAAGAGAATCAACAAGATGAGTATTTGATGATGGGAAGCAGAAAGGAAACCAAAGGAATCCTATCTGACACTCAACCAGTCATCAGAGAAAGGCATCCTCAAAAGTTCTACTCATTGTAAAAATGTGACACATCCCTCCAAAGGAGAGATGAGACTTTCACATGAGGACTTTGAATCATAGGATGGGAATGGAAGGTGAATGAAACCAACCATTATTTGAAGAAAAAAACTATTTCTAAAGCTCTCTCCTAAAAACCCTAATATTATAAGCTACAAAAAGCTAACCAAAAGGAAAGAAAAGCTCCAATCCAAGCTCCACCAGCCACTCTACAAAAGCTTCATCATGCCCATGACATCCTCCCATAAGAACCAGAAGCCCACCATGCAAGAAAAGCCCACTTTGAGTCCACTCCAAAACCATCACCAAAGTTGAAGCACCCAATGAACAATCAATTTGAATATTCTATCTAAAATATCAAAACACATCCTAAAAATCTGATTATTTTTCTATGGGAACATGCATTTGTTAATGATCTATAGTTCAAAAATCAGGACCTAATTCAATTTCTAAGTCCTCTAATAAAATCCTAAGTTGAAAGATATCACTAAAGAGCACTCCTAAACAACTATCCTAAAATCCTATTTAAAATGATTTAAAAAAATCATAACAAAAATCACATAGCAACATTGACGTGTCTACAGCCAGCACACCAAATCTCAAGATCAAACTCAGAAATATGGATGAGAAATAAAATGAACAAAATCAGCACACAATTATCACATTATTAAAAACATATTGCAAAAGAAAATATGAAATAAATGGAAAATGCATGGAAAATTAAAATAAAAAGCATGATAAAATCCTAAACATCTCAATCTATACGAATTTTTCCAGAATTTTTTACCAACAATTACTATTTTTAAAGCAATTAAATCTAACAAACAATAAAACAGAAAAATAAAGAAAAGAAATTAAAAACAATTAACATGGAAGGGGTTCAACTAGCAAGCAAATCAAGCATTAATCGCCTGGGCCCATGAATTGGGGGTGCTAACAGCATGTGGGCGCTGGGCCATTTGAGTGAGAAATTCAGCAAAATCTCATGTTACTAAAATAATGCCAGGGGGTGTATTAAGCAAGGCAATCTACGTGAAATTCATGTGCTGGGCCTACTAGGGAGGTGCTAATAGCGCAAGCATGCTAAAGCCCAAAACAATACTCAAGGAAACTCAGTTTCAGAATTAATCAAAAGAAAGAGCACGCGAGGATTCGAACCTGTGTCCCTTGGGTTCCTGTAGCAAAATGAATGAAAACTTGTGATATCCACTAATGCAAAACGACATCGCCTTGGTCCTGCACGCGTGGCGCGACCGCGTGCGTCCGCTGCATGGACAAAGTCTTCCATCTAACCCGATCGGACGGCTGGTGGATGTCTTCTCCATTTCAAATTTTTCTGCATGATGAACAGTAGCCTGCGCTATAGTACCGGCCGACCATGAACGTGAATTTTCCGGCAAACTTTGAACAACCATAACTCTCTTAATATTCTACCAAACGCCACGATTCTTGAATGAAAGTTGTGGGAAATTTCACGAGGATTGTAATTATACCAATTAATCACGCTAAAACCTCAAGAATCAAGAAATCTAAATCTCAACCGAAAACGGATCAATTCCTAATTTGCCACTAAACCTCAATTTTTCTGTCCAGAAATCATCTATACCTTAATTGTAACCTAACCACATGAATCTAAGCTACTAAAAACACATGAATTAAGAGGAATTTCAAGAAATGGAAACCTGATTTTAAGCTTCGATTGCGGTGGTTTCAGACCTCAATTCTCTTCCAACAAGTGCAGAAAGCTTCAGTGATTGATGATGGACGTTTCTTGATCACCAATTCTTGTTGTAATCCTCTGAATTTCTAAAACCGAAAATCCACTTTCAAGCTTTTTCACCAACTTGCTCCAATGTCTTCTCTCTCTGTTCAGCTCCAATGAGTCACCAACCTCTATCCAATTTCGTTTTTGAACATTTATAGAGCACAAAGGAACCTTCTAGAGGCCCAATCCAAGCCCAATCCAAAAAATCCAAATCCAAAATTTTCTCCAAAGATTTCATTATGGAAAGCTCAAATTTGGCTCAAAAGCTTGCTTTGGAAGCTTCTAGCATCATACACAAAACACCTTGAATGAATTCAGCTTGGCTAGAGCTTCCAAATTACCTTTGTGAATGATTTCTTGTGACGTTGCTTATTAGTGAAGAAACATGTCAAAACACCATGAATTATGAGTCAATTGAAAATTCTAAAATTTCCAATGTTTCTAAATCATCATTTCTGATCAAATTGAGTGGTCATTTGCCTTTGTTTGAGCACATAACAATTTATTTGAATTTCCCACCAAATAATGCCTTTAATTTCTCTTCTTTCAAAACCACTTCAAGCCAATCTTGGATATGAACCAAACCAATTCACCATGAGCTCTTGGTTGACCTAAAAACCATATTTTGAGCAAGTTCCATGTTGAACAAAATTGCATTTGAGATGTGCAAGTTGGAGATTCTGACCTATAATTGAAAATGGCCTATAATCTCACTTTCCCAAAATACCCCTAACTTGTAAACCTCATAACTTGAGTTCTACAAATCATATGGAAGACTTCTAATACAATTTGGAAAGCTAAGATCATGAGGAACAACTTTCATGTTCACCAAAAGGTCAGACGAAACCTCCTTCTAGGTCAAAAATAGCTTGGAAGTCAGATGATTTTCACAGACAAATTTCAGAGGCATCCGAGGACCTGTAACTTGTCTGAACCCTAACTTGAGTTCTATAAATCCAATGGAGGACTTCTAGTACTAAAATTAAAGCTATGAGCATCCTCTAAAACATTCATGTGGAGGCCAAAGTCATATGAGGCTTGTATCTTGACTTACATGGCTTGGAAGTTTGGCACTAAACAGGGGATTTTACCCTAGGAACACTGACTTACCAACTCCAACCATTCTTGATTCTTCTCAACCTGATCTTGAAACAATCTCTCATATGCCTCATCTGATCATTTCATGATCTCAATGACCTAGAAGTAGGCTTTGATCTTCTTCAATTGCTCATTTTGGCCTAGGATTAACCAGATGAAACCCTAGTGACACCAACTTCCACTGTGACTCTTGTACTTGCTACAAACATTTGACTGAGCTCTGTCTTGATCCTCTAGGAACTCCATGAGCTCTATCCATATACTCTATACATTATCAAAACTTTACAACCCTCTGATGATCTTCAAATGGCTCCAAGTTAGGGGATAAGCCCCATACAAGCACTCAAACTTCTCAAGAACTCACCCCACTGACTGAGACTATCTGGCAAAGATTCAGATTCATATTTGATTCTGTAGCTTCCAATCTTCAAGAGATCTGCATTGAAGATGCCAAAGTCAGGTTTGCTGAGGCTGTGAGACAAACTCTTCTGAGAGTCAGGAGAAACCCAGTCTTGCCTCTGGAAAACACATCTGCAAAGGATGTGTGTACTCCTTCTGAAGCCTTGGATGCTTCTGAGACTGCTGCAGTGGTTAGCTCTGAAGTAGTAGCTCTAGAAGTTTCTGCTCCTGCTTTTGAGAATCCAGACTCTGCTCAACCTGCTGACATGATCATTCAGAATGCTTCTGCTTCCTTGATTGTTCATGATGCTTCTGCTTCTGCATCTGCTCCAGAATCATCTGAAGTGAAGAAAGAAGACGAAGATTTGCAGGCTCAGATTACTGAACTAAAGGCTAGCAACACAGAGATGAAGTCTTGGATGGTTAAACAAGAGAATACAACTGATGAGATCAAGACATGGATGGCAAGACAGGAAGAATCCACATCTGAGATAACGAATCTTTTGAGGATGCTGGCTTCTCGTCTTACTTAGTTTTTCTGTGTTTTGTTTGTGCACTTGTTTTTATCTGACTGTTTATTTGTATTGGATATTGTTTCTCAATGCCTTTGGCTGTTATGCTTTTATGAATGAATGTTTTGTTCTTCTGATTGAATTTATCTGTTCCTGTAGTGTTTTTCTTCTGTTATTTTTTTTCTGTCTTAAAGTTTTTCTTAAAAGATTTTCTTTTTGATATGACAAAAAGGGGGAGAAATGGTAATTTTGATAATGCACATAAACAGTTACCAAAAGCAACTCATACATGATAAATCTCAACTAATCATATTTTTCAGTATTTCAGAGCAAATAATTCTCTTCTGATGAATTCTAAGAATTAACTCTGAACTAAAAGTATGAGAATCTGCAAGTTTCCTCTGAAGCTGAAAAGAATACAGAAGCTGAAAGGGAAGTATTTTATCTTTTCAGAAGTATTCATTTCAGGGGGAGATTAATATTCTCAGGGGGAGTAATATTTATTTTCTATGTTAACAAAATTTCCCATAGTTTTTGTCATCATCAAAAAGGGGGAGATTGTTAGAACACGGATTGTTGTTCAATATATCTCATTGTTTTGATGATAACATTAATGAAATTTTGTATAGAGAATTTATATACACTAATTATGTTCAAGTGTTTATTTGTTTCAGATATCAAAATTAATATTATTCTGGAAGCAAGGACGCCTCTGAACACCAAAGAACGAAAATGCTCTGAGCGTCAGAAGCAACACATCAGAAGATTCTGATATGCTACAATGACTCTGAGCAAAGCTATGAAGAACTTGAGCAAAGGACATACGTAAAGCTTCAGAATATTCTGAAAGTACTCAACGCTGCAAGTACAGAAATTCGGATAAGCAAGTATGCTCTGATAAGGAGTTCACGCTTAAAGCACTTTGCGGCAAACTCTGATTGAGAAACTCTGATTGAGTTAACTCTGACCTGAACAACTAAGAACATCATCAGAAGTTCTGATGCAAGGCGCTCTAAAGTTGTTGAAGAAGATGCTGCTCTCATAAAGATACATTATTATATTCCTTATCTTATCCTAAACAGCTCTTTCCCCATTCATGCTTGACACAAGAATTCAGACAAAAAGGATGTGTCAGAACATTCCTCTTCTGAGAAAGGAAAAGTCATTAGAAGACAAAAGGATCAGAATACACAGATTGCACAGTCTTTGAAAAAGGATTTCAAAGTACTATAAAAGCAAGTCTCAACATCACTTCAAAGGTTAACGAATTTGACAGAATTCTTCACATAATATTCAACCAGCTCTCACAAATATTCTTCAAGCTAGAATAAGCTTTTATTTTCGTTCTATAACTTGTGTAAAAATCACTGTTGTGATATAGCTTTTTAGAAGCATTTCTTAAACACAAAACTGTTAGTTTATCTTTGTAAAAGATTTCCTTAATAAGACCAAGTTGTGGCCAGAATTTCTTGAGAAGACTAAGACAGTTGTCTTAGTGGTTTACACTGTAATCAAGTTTGATATAGTGGATTAAGTCCTTGTTGAGAAAGGAAAATCGTCTTGGTAGGGTGGACTGGATTAGTTTGAGTTCAAACGAACCAGGATAAAAATACTATGTTATTTTTCTATCATCCAAATTATTTTAAAACCCTTATTCAACCCCTCTTTCTAAGTGTTTTTCTCACCTTCAGTTGGCATCAGAGCTCCGGTTCTGTAAGTGCTCTCACTTAACCGTGACAGAAAAAGATCCAGTTAGGAAAAACTCTTAATCTCTTGTTCTTTATTCATGATGGCTGCTGAAGCTTCTACTTCAACTTCCTACAACAACAAATACGATGATAGAGACAGAATCAACACCAAACCTCCCATGTTTGATGCTGAGAAGTTTGATTACTGGAAAGATAGAATATAAAGCTTCTTTCTAGGCTAAACCTAGAATCTGCAGTAGCTTCCAAACCCTAAACCTAGAGGACAACCCTAAACCTAGCCACCGGTAACCCTACTCACCTTCTTCTCCATTTTTCACCAGCTCAACCTCCACCCTTCGTTTCCGCCGTTTCGCGTCTGAAACTTCAACCATCAGCAACCACAAACAACTACCTTCAAATACGTTAACCCAGAACAACAACTCGAAACCCTTACTCCACCATTCTCAGAACCATCTTAATCCACCTTTCAACCTCTGACGAAAAATCGTTCGTTTTCCACTACCAAGTTGACATCCACTTCTCCATCCTTCAAACTCAAGCTTTCGAACCAACCAGAAAACTCATTCCCAGATCTTCATCTATGAAACTCACAAATTACTCCAATCGCAACCTAGATCAAACCTTCAAACAAATCTCAAACTCAGTCTTTTTCCTCCGACATCGAGCAAAACTCACCATTAATCGTTTCATCCAAACAGAAATCAAAACAAACCTTCCAACGCTCTTCAAACCTATTCCTGAAATTTCTTTCTTCATTAACCCAGAAGACGCCCAGAAATTCATATCGAAAAACCACCATCGAACCATGAACTTCCATCTTCATCACCTACCTTCAACTCTACCCAGAGTTCTTCAAAAACAACCCAGATGAAACCTCTTGTCCTTCCATTCCAACAATCTACTCATAAACCCACATCAACCATTAACCTCCAACTCATCGAACCAAACCCTTCAATACTCCATCGAAATCTGAAACCCTTACCTTCATACCCAGAAAAAACTTCAAACAAACCCGACCTCATGTTCTCCGTCGCTACCACTCAAAACCATATCGCCACTCTTCAAGCTTCCGTAACCAACCCTCTGATTCGCGAACTTGTCCTTCAATATAAACCCAAATCAAACCTCCATCTTTCTCAACCAAATACCAACAACACAAGATCAAAGAAGGATTTCAGGAAAAGAATTTGAAACAGAGAGACTGATGAAATGAACAGAGAGTTAGGATGATGTTGTTGTTTTGGATTTTCGTTTTAGGTTTTGTTTGGGGATAGTCAGATGAGAGAGGGAGAGTTGATAGCGATGAAGAAGACGATTTTCTTTTGTCCCTTTTTTTAATTTTAATTTTAATTTTTTATTTTAATTTCGTTGTGGGTTTGGTTGGGCCGTGAGGCCCACTTCTTTTCTTACCACCATATCAGTTTTGTCCACCCCCTTTCTGTTTTCTTTTTAAATTATTTGTAATTTAGTTTATTAATATTATTATTATTACTATTATGTTATATATTATTTAGATTAGTTTGTAAGTATTATATATTTTATTTGGTTTGTATATATATTATTTACTTTATATTTCATGTATATATTATATATTATATATTTTATATTAATTTCTTTAGAGTTTATATATATATATATATATATATATATATATATATATATATATATATATATATATATATATATATATATATATATATATATATATATATATATATATATATATATATATATATATATATATATATATATATATATATATATATATATATATATATATATATATATATATATATATATATATATATATATATATATATATATATATATATATATATATATATATATATATATATATATATATATATATATATATATAATTCTAAATTTTTATTAACTTTTCTTTTAGAAATTTTATATAGTTTTATTTTATATTCATTTTCTTTTAGAACTTTAGAATAATCTTTCTAGTTTATATTATTTTGTATTAAAATATCTTATTTTAGAAGTTAAATTTTATTTCTCATTTGTTATTGGGTATTTTGTTCCATTTTCTGTTTAGGTCGATGAAGAAGTTTCCTCGATTCTCCGTCAAATTATTGATGAGAAATGAAGGATCCGAGACCAACTTTTTTCTCCTCTTTCTCATTTTCGACTTTATGTCATTTCACCTGTTTTTGGTCGATGACGACGTTTCTGTAATTTATTACCAGTCAAATTATTGATGAATAATGTTGGATCCGAGACCACTTCTTTCTCTCCTCATTTCTCTTCATCTTTCTGATTTTTTTTTGACTTTTGGTGATCGATGAAGTCTTGTAAGATGAGATCCCACTGTTTTTGGTCCGTGCGGCACGATTCAATTGGAGAACAATCCTCAATATCGTTTCTCTATCGTGTCCATAGCACGTAAATTAATACGCGGCCTCTTAAAGTTTGACTTCTCTTATAAGTCGAGCTATGATGGTTTAGCGTCACACTGGTCCCGGTTCGAAGTATCATCAAGGATCAAAAGAGGAGAAAATTGGAATGGAGCTTACGCACAATGTCAAGGGTCAACGGAACCACTCCGTTCGGTAACATCTTTCTAATTTAAGTCTTTTAATCAACCGTCGAGCATTATGAGTTCTAAGCAATAGATACGTGGGAAATGATGAGTGGGGGGCCTCCTCTCATTCGTCTAGAGTGTTTAGGGTATACCCTATGGGAAATATGTGACGCATTCACTCCTACGCCTTAGTTTCTAGCGTGAGTGTCCCAAGTTCCTTCCCGTTTAGGCGTGTTAGGCCCGCTTCCTCTTTTCTCTCGCCCCCGTGCGACTGAGACTCCTTTCTCTCGCATCCTGGCGATCGAGATCCCCTCTCTTTCCCCCGTGCAATCGAGACACCCTCTCCTGTTTTCCGTAGTTAGTCGAACTACGGCTGCTCTGATCTCTCATATCTGTTGAGAGTACGTAGGTATAGGATTGCGACAATCCTAGCGAGCACTTTTCCCTCTTCCCTTTAGGTAATCCCTACCTTTTAACCAATGACATACTACGTCCGTTCTACCGCAAACAGGTAACGCCTAAGTCTCCAATGGTCGAGAAACAATACACCTAACTGCTAGAATGCGTACGCTAGTATCGTCTACCTTTTCTCTCACCCTCGTGTGATCGAGAACACCCCGTTTTCCCGTAGTTATCCTGAACTACGTTTTGCTCTGATTTCTTGTACTAGACGAGAATACGTAGGCACAAGACGCGATGTCTTGGCGAGCAATCCCCCCCGTAGCTTCCCAAACTACGTTGACTCTGACTTTCCCATTCCACGAGGGAATACGTAGGCATAGGGCGGCGATGCTCTATCGAGTCAGTTCTTTCCATTTAGCTTTAGTAGCCGTAGATATTTTGTTTTTCACCCATAGACTAGACAACAAGCGTGGATCCCGTCGAGTACGATGGACGTGAGGGGTGCTAATACCTTCCTCTTGCGTAATCGACTCCCGAACCCTAAGATTTGGTTGCGATGACCTGTCTTATTACCTTTTCGTAGGTTTTCTCTAATTGTTTCCTTTCCCTCTTTTTGGGATAAATAACAAATGGTGGAGACTCTTCTGTCATTGTCAGCCCCTCCTTCGCAGCGATGCGACAGGTACGAACCAGGTTGAATCAGTTGAGTTTGATTGACGAGACGAGATTGGCGGCTATTGCACATGGGCGACTGTACCAGAGTAGGATGAAGAAATCCTTTGATCAGAAAGTGCGTCCTTGGTGCTTCCAGACGGGTAACTTTGTGTTGAAAAGGATCCTTCCTCCTCAGACAGATCAAAGGGGAAGGTGGACTCCTAACTATAAAGGTCCATATGTAGTAAGAAAGGTTTTCTCTGGTGGAGCCTTATTACTATCTACCATGGATGGTGAAGATTTTTCGTCCCCTGTGAACGCAGACGCGGTTAAAAAATACTTTGCTTAAAGAGACCCGCTGGACAGAAAAAGAAAAGTCCAGGCAAAAATGGGGCATCCCGGTGAACCATAAAAAGAGAAGGTTCGGGAAAAAATTAGGGAAAAGAAAAAGGAAAGATGTAAACCCGCAAAGTTGAAAACCTGAAAAGGCAACTTTGGCTAAAATGGGTATCCGAGTGGATTGAAAACCCGAAAGGGCGATCCAGGCAAAATTTAGGGATTTGAAAGCAAACAACTGCGGTCCGCGTTCGATCTGTGAGCTTAAGAGCAGTTATCCCGAAGGAAAGGAATCAGTCCAGTCAGTCTTTTCAGAGGGCAAAATATGGGGCATATCAGAGACATACAGGTCATAGCCGAATCGACACATGATGGTTGTCTGTTTCCACGTTGCCGACATTTGTATATATTCTTTTTCTTTTTCGCAATTGCCTCTTTTTAGGAATTGAATCCGAATTTAAATTTTCCTATTTACAGGCCTTTTATCAATAAAAGTATTCACTTCAGTCAAAGAGCTTTCCCTCTTCTTGTTTTACTTTTACTGTTTTGTTTGCAAAAGCGTCTGATATTTTGATAAACATTGTAGGGAAAAACAGGAGGCTTTATAGAGCGTAACGAAAGAAAATGACTTTGCTCATGTGGTAAGTGTCATGAATGGTAACTGAGATAACCATTTCGCATGTGTACATTCTTTTGATTTATTGCAGGATGACAACTCTCCCCAGCAGAGGTGTTCCCCCACGACATTGAAATTATAATACAAATTCATTTTTCCCCTGGCAGAGATTTTGTCTTACCCGCAGAGTCTCACTATCAAGTCAGGTATCGCCAGCGAAAGTGTGTAGTTATTCTCCAGCGGAGGCAACGTTTTCGACGCCCTCTCCCCAACGGAGTCGACTTTCTGGTGTTTTCTCGGTAGTATCGGTATTCAGGGTTTATTCCCCAAGCATAGTTCAGTGCTGATTCCTTCGATGTGACAGATGTTTAAAAGAAGTGTGGTCCATTTCTCGAAAAAGTAGAGCTTTCGGTGGAAGTATTTGGTATTCTCAAGCAGGGTGAGATTTCTTTCCAAGCAGAGTGGAGCTATTTCCCAATAATACTTTACTTCCCGTTTAGTTAAATGTCTTCGCTTTCCCTAGATGAGTCACTTGCGAGTGTTGTCTGTTCAAGCCTGTTGTTCTTTTCCCCAACAGAGTTGTTTGGTGAACTGATGTTCCTTGGCAGAGTCGGTTTTTTGAACCTCTCTTTGCAAGTCGTGAGTCGGTTGATTCTATTGCCTACCTGTTTGGGGTACATTATCCCAACTTTTTATTGGTACTCCCCAGCGCAGTCCAGATTATTATGCTTGGTTTTCCAACTTTTTGTTGGTAATTTTTGGGGTGTGTTGTTACAATTTTTGGTTAGTAATCCTCGGTTTCCTCTGCATATTTATTCCAACTCTTGGTTGGTCATCTTTGCTTTATTCCAACTCTTGGTTGGTGACCCAGTGGCGTTTGGATGTTATTCCAACTTTTGGTGGTTAATCCTTATTTTCCTCAGCAAAGTCGGGGGTTCTAACCGTTGATTGGTACTCCCCAGTGTAGTCCAAATTGTGTTTGGTGTTCCAACTTTTGGTTGGCCTAGAAGGTGATCCCAACTGTTGGTTGGTAATCTCTGGTTTCCCCTTGCAAAGTCTTTGTTCCAACTCTTGGTTGGCAATCTTGTTAGCTTTTATCCTAACTCTTGGTTAGTAGCTTTTATTCTAACTCTTGATTAGTAGCTTTTATCCTAACTCTTGGTTAGTAGCTTTTGTTCCGACTTTTGGTCGAAGAGGATTTTCTTGGCAATCCTAACTCTTGGTTAGTAGCTCTTGTTCTGACTTTTGGTCGAAGAGGATTTTCCTGGTGATCCTAACTCTTGGTTAGTAGCTTTGTTTCCCAGCTTTTGGTTGGATGTTATCCCCTGCAATTGTTATCCCGAATTTTGGTCGATGGTCTGATTGGTTGTTGTTCCAACTTTTGGTTGGTAGTCCTCCTCTATTCCTCAGCGGAATCGTTATCCCAACTTTTGGTTGGTAAGGTTTGGTTGACGTTTTCCAACTTTTGGTTGGTAGTCTTTGATTCCCCAGTAAGGTGGTAACATCCGGTATGGTCGCCTTGTTGACGTTATTCTGACTTTTGGTTGGTTACCTTTGTTCTCTGGTTGTTGATTCCGACTTTTGGTCAATGTACCTCCCCAACGAAGTCGTCTCACCATTTAAATTTCGGTTAACGTTGTGGTGGTTCCAACTCTTGGTTGGTGGTGCTTGGTTGTTATCCCTGGAGAGTAAGTATTATCCCGTCTTTTGGATGGTATATTTGGATGGATGTTTATCCTGTGCGGAGTCGTCTGGTTAGTATACTCTTTCCCCAGTGAAGGAAAGTCATTGGATTATTTTCTCGCGAGATGCGGTTTGCTTGGTTGATTCTCTCTCTTGTTCCCCAGCAGGGTCGTTATCCCAACTCTTGGTTGGTATCTTATGGGAGAATTATCCTGACTCTTGGTTGGTATCCTGGATTTGTTATCCCAACGCTTGGTTGGTATCCTGGGCTGGTATCTCTTGGATGAAGTTTAGATCATATTAGATTGGTATGCCCAGCGTGTCATATTCCAACTTTTGGCTGGTATTCGCTGTTTTTGTATCCCCGCAGGGTGCAAATTGTAACACCCATTATAATTATTTAGTCTTTTTGGTGTTATTCTATTTTTGGTGTGTCCTTATGTGGGGGTGTGTCTGAGCGCGTTGGTGGGTGTCCTTAACTTATAGGGATTATTTAATAAGCTATAGAGTTTAATATTTATATAATATAATTAATAATGATAATAATTTAATAATTAATAGTAATGTTATTATTATTATTATTATTATTTGTATTATTATGAGATTAAATAAATAAAATGAGGATTAAGAGATATAAGAAGGGGTTTTGGGGAAAAGAGAGATAGAATACGATAAGTTGTGGAGAGAGAGCAGATTGAGGAGGAAGAACAAGGAAGGAGAGAAGCAAGGCTAGAGCTACCCATTTTTCAGAGTTCTTCAACAATCTGAGCAATTAATCGAGGTAAGGGGGGAGAAACTGATTGGGATTGGTATTTTACATGAATTGGGTAGAGGGGATTCCTTAACCCCATAGGGATTTGATGAACAAGATGAGTATATTGTTATGTTTATGATTGTTGTTGCTATTGATGAATTTGGGCATGTACTGTTGTGATTTTGGTGCGTTTCTGCGTAACGTAGCAGAGTTGTGATTTTGGTGGAATTCTGTGTAACTTCTATGGTTTTGGTAATGACCATGAGTTTGGTTCTGGAGAGAAACTTTGAGGAACAATTGATTAGAGTAGTGTATATTAGTTGTTGTAATAATAGGTAGAAGATGGATGAAGAATGATAGGTTTGGAATTAATCAAAGTGACATTTTGGACAGTGAGGGTTTTGAGTATCGCAAACGCTCGCTAGCAGGTTCTCTAGGCGAGTAGGTAGCGAGCATTCGCTAGGCGAGCTAGGTAGCGAACACTTCCAGTAGCCATTGTCTGCCTTCGCTAGCATATTCTCTAGGCGAGCAGGTAGCGAACGTTCGCTAGAGCCTCGCTAAGGAGCAGGGTGGCGAGCGTGACAACATTGTTTGATTTTTGTGGTTTCCAACCAATGCTGATGTTTGGTAGGATTCCTTTGGTCATGATGGGTATAGGGATGATGTTTGGTGGTGAAGAGTGTATACTAGGTGTTAGAATATGAATTCCCATGATATTTGATTTAATTGATATGATTAATTGGTGTATAATATAAATATGATGTATGGTGATGTGATCAGGAGGATTGTGTGCACTTTGTGTGCTTGAACTTATTGGTTGTGTATGGTGATGTGATTAGTAGGATCGTGTGCACGTTGCGGGCTTGAGTTATATATTATACATTTGGTGTCGTGCATATCATAGTGTTTTAGTGGGATGAATCATTACTTAGGAGGAGTGTATGTGATTCATCCGTACTCCTTTATGGAGAATGGTGGGGATAGATCATTGCCAAGGAGGGGTGTATGTGATCTATCCGGGGTTCGATTGAATGAACCAATGAGTCGGTACCGCATGCATGGTGTTGAGTTGCATATTTGCGTTATTGTGTGTTGTGTTTGATGATTGGACAGTAGGTCATGGTTGATGCATGTTGGGTGATATTTGATATGATTGTTACCTTTATTTCATGTATCTTATTACCGATAATTTTGATCATGTTTTCTCACCCCTTTGTTGTTGTTGTGGTCTGTGCTTCTTTGGAGGTACAGATAATCTAGGTACTTAGCTAGCTTGGATAGTGGTGTGCGAGTCGAGTCTTAGGATGCTCTGATACGTAGCACGGGACTTGGGTGTTTATTTGTTTTATATTGAACTTGCTTTACTCCTGTGATGTATCATGTTTGGTGAACTTATTAATGAATAATTTTATGTAAATTGGGCGGATGGCCGAGAATATTGGATTAATGATTATTTCCGCTGTTTATTTTGAAAACCAACTAATGAAGATTTATGTTGAACTATTTGATGTGATATCCCACTTGTGAGGGGAAACTCTGATGTTTATTTGAAATAATTGTATTTTATTTAATTGTGGGGAAGTGGGGTGTTACAATTGGTATCAGAGCAGGTCGGCCCGTCCAGCCAGTGTAGTAGTTGAGTCTGTCCTTAGGATAGAGATTGTATACCTTTTAACCTGGTGTTGTTATTGTTAAGCAGTATGACAGGAAGGAATGGTGTTGTTTTGGCTGCTGCTATGCAAGCGATGGCGCAGGTGGTTGCGAATCATAACCAAGCTGCGGGTGAGCAATTCAGAGATTTGGCACAGTTTCGGAGTAACAAGCTACCGACGTTTGAGGGAGGAATTTTGGACCCTGAAGCTGCATAGAATTGGCTGAAGGCAATTGAGAAAAATTTCAGAACAATGGGTTGTAGTGATGAGAAAAAGTGAAGTTTGGTACTCACATGCTGGAAGGAGAAGCTGAGTCTTGGTGGGACAACAACCGCCAAAGATTGGAGACTGTTGGAACTGCAATTACTTGGGATGTGGTTCGAACTAGTTTTCTGGAAGATATACGAAGTGCTAAGGAGATAGAGTTTCTGGAGCTGAAGCAGGGTAATCTGACTGTAGCAGAGTATGCTGCTAAGTTTGAAGAGCTGGTGCAATATTGTCCTTATTACAATACTGAGGCGGCAATGACTTCCAAGTGTTTGAAGTTTGAAAATGGGATGCGTCCGGAAGTCAAGCTAGGGATCGCTTGTCAGAAGATCAGGAATTATCCGGAGCTGGTAAGTAGAAGTAGGATTTATGATAATGATAACCGGGCCATAATTGCACATTATAAGGCTATGAATGACCGCAAAGGTAAGCAGAGATTTGGTGGTACTCCTTACAGTGTTCCTGCTGATAAGGGAAAACATAAGGCTGTTGTTGGTAAGAAGCCCAGAGAAGGAAAAGCATCTGCTGATTTGAAATGTTTCTGGTGCGGTGGTGCGGGGCATCATGCTAATGAGTGTCCTAATGAGGTGAAGAAGTGTTTCAAGTGTGGTAAGCCAGGCCATATGATAGCGGATTGTAGGGCCACTATGCCTACCTGTTATAACTGTGGTGAGGAAGGTCATATCAGTACGCATTGCGAGAAGCCGAAGAAGTCTCAGGCGTCTCAGGCCAGCGGTAAAGTATTTGCTGTGCTAGGATCTCAATCTGCCAGTGAAGAGCGTTCCATCAAAGGTACTTGTTTTATCAATAATATTCCTTTGACTTCTATGATTGACACGGGTGCAACCCACTCGTTCATTTCTGTTGAGTGTATGAAGAGAGTAGGATTGGTGCCGTCTACTCTTGAGCGACGGATGACTATTAAAACTCCCTCTATTGGTTCAGTGACTACTTCTTTGGCGTGTTTGAAGTGTCTACTGACTATTTTCGATAGAGACTTTGGAGTAGATCTAATTTGTGTGCCACTTGGTAATTTGGATGTTATTCTGGGTATGAACTGGTTGGAGTTCAACCGAGTCTACATCGATTGTTTTCGAAAGATGTTGTTGTTCCTTACTCCAGAAGAGGAAGCATTAGTGGATTCCTTGTCTAATATGGAATTGAGGACCTTGTTGGAGGACGAAGCTAAAATGTTTTCTTTATTTGCATCATTATCTGTTGACCGCAAGACGTCAATGAAAGAGTTGGCGGTGGTGAATGAATTTCCCGAAGTGTTCCCTGATGATATTATAGAATTACCTCCGACGAGAGAAGTTAAATTTAGCATTGATCTTGTTCCTGGTACGAGACCTATATCGATGGCGCCGTACAGGATGTCGGCAGTGGAATTGGCTGAATTGAAATCTCAGATTGGAGAATTGTTGGATAGAAAGTTTATCAGACCGAGTGTGTCGCCGTGGGGAGCTCCAGTGCTGTTGGTAAAGAAGAAGGATGGTAGTATGCGTTTTTGCATTGATTACTGTCAGTTGAATAAAGTGACCATTAAGAATAAATATCCCCTTCCAAGGATTGATGATTTGATGGATCAATTGGTGGGAGCTGTGTGTTCAGCAAAATTGACTTGAGGCCGGGTTACCATCAGATTAGAGTGAAAGAAGGTGATATTCAGAAGACGGCATTTAGAACTAGATATGGACATTACAAATATGTTGTAATGTCTTTTAGAGTAGTAAGGTGGTGGCATATGCTTCGCGGCAATTGAGGATGCATGAAAGGAATTACCCTACTCATGACCTTGAATTGGCTGCGATAGTTTTCGTGTTAAAGATCTGGAGGCACTATTTGTATGGTTCGAGATTTGAGGTGTTTAGTAATCATAAGAATATGAAATATCTGTTCAATCAGAAGGATCTAAATATGAGACAGAGAAGATGGTTGGAATTCTTGAAGGATTACGATTTTATCTTGAGTTATCATCCAGGAAAGGCGAATGTAGTAGCCGATGCTTTGAGTAGAAAAACAATTCATATGTCGGCTTTGATGGTGAAGGAAATGGAACTAATTGAGCAGTTCAGAGATTTAAGCATGGTTTGTGAGGCAACGGCAGATGGTGTGATGTTGGGCAAGTTGTAGGTGAACAACGATTTCTTGGATATGATTAGAGAAAACCAAAAGCTAGATGTGAAGTTAGTGGGTTTGATGCCTGGAGTAGGAAGTGACTCCGATAGTGATTTTGAGTTGGATAGTACAGGTGTGTTGAGATTCAGAGGCAGGATTTGTGTGCCGGATAATGATGAACTGAAAAAGTCAATTATGAGTGAAGGACATCGTAGTAGTTTGAGTATCCATCCCGGAGCTACAAAGATGTACCACGATTTAAAGAAGTTATTTTGGTGGTCCGGTATGAAAAGAGATATAGCTCAATTTGTTTACGTCTGTTTGATATGTCAGAAGTCGAAAGTGGAACATCAGAGACCTTCTGGATTTATGCAACCGTTGGAAGTTCCGGTTTGGAAATGGGATTGTATAACCATGGATTTTGTTACGGGTTTGCCGAATACGGCGAGAAGATTTGATGCTATTTGGGTAATTGTGGATCGATTAATATCAGCTTTCCGTTGGTGAAGCTGGCAGAGATTTATATTCGGGTAATTGTGAAGCTGCATGGTGTTCTATCGAGTATCGTGTCGGATAGAGATCCGAGGTTTACTTCAGAATTTTGGAGGAATTTACAGGAAGCTTTGGGTACTAAGTTGAAGCTGAGTTCAGCTTACCATCTACAAACTGATGGTCAGTCAAAGAGGACTATTCGGTCGCTGGAGGATTTGCTAAGAGCTTGTGTGTTGGAAAAGGGTGGTGCGTGGGATACTCATTTACCGTTGATCGAGTTCACGTACAACAACAGTTACCATCCTAGTATCGAGATGGCACCGTTTGAAGCTTTATATGGTAGACGATGCAGAACTCCTCTGTGTTGGTATGAAACAGGTGAAAATGTGGTATTGGGACCAGAAATTGTGCAGCAAACTACTGAGACCATTCAGATGATTCGTGAGAGAATGAAAGCATCTCAAAGTAGGCAGAAAAGTTATCATGATAACCGAAGAAAAGAACTAGAATTCAGTGAAGGTGATCACGTGTTCCTAAGAGTTAACCCAGTGACTGTTGTGGGTCGTGCGCTGAAGTCCAAGAAGCTGGATCCTAAGTTTATTGGACCGTATCAGATTTTGCAGAGAATTGGTGCTGTGGCTTATAGGGTGGCGTTGCCGCCTGAACTGTCGAATTTGCATGACGTGTTTCATGTGTCGCAACTTCAAAAGTATGTCTCGGATCCATCTCATGTGATTCAGAGAGTGAAGCTCAAGTCCGGGAGAATCTTACCGTTGAGACGATGCCGTTGAGGATCGAAGATCGTAAGATGAAACAACTCTGAGGGAAGGAGATATCTTTGGTGAAAGTGGTTTGGGGAGGTGCTGCAGGAGGCAGTGTGACCTGGGAATTGGAAAGCAGGATGTGGGAAGCGTATCCGAAATTATTTCCATAAGATAGTTTTCGAGGAAGAAAATAATTAAAGTGGGGGAGAGTTGTAACACCCATTTTAATTATTTAGTCTTTTTGGTGTTATTCTATTTTTGGCGTGCCCTTATGTGGGGGTGTGTCTGAGCGCGTTGGTGGGTGTCCTTAATTTATAGGGATTATTTAATAAGCTATAGAGTTTAATATTAATATAATATAATTAATAATGATAATAATTTAATAAGTAATAGTAATGTTATTATTATTATTATTTGTATTATTATGAGATTAAATAAATAAAATGAGGATTAAGAGATATAAGAAGGGGTTTTGGGGAAAAGAGAGATAAAACACGATAACTTGTGGAGAGAGAGCAGATTGAGGAGGAAGAACAAGGAAGGAGAGAAGCAAGGCTAGGGCTACCCATTTTTCAGAGTTCTTCAACAATCTAAGCAATTAATCGAGGTCAGGGGGAGAAACTGATTGGGATTGGTATTTTACATGAATTGGGTAGAGGGGATTCCTTAACCCCATAGGGATTTGATGAACAAGATCAGTATATTGTTATGTTTATGATTGTTGCTGCTATTGATGAATTTGGGCATATACTATTGTGATTTTGGTGCGTTTCTGCGTAACGTAGCAGAGTTGTGATTTTGGTGGGGTTCTGTGTAACTTTTGTGGTTTTGGTAATGACCATGAGTTCGGTTCTGGAGAGAAAGTTTGAGGAACAATTGATTAGAGTAGTGTGTAATAGTTGTAGTAATAATAGGTAGAAGATGGATGAAGAATGATAGGTTTGGAATTAATCAAAGTGACATTTTGGACAGTGAGGGTTTTGAGTATCGCAGACGCTCGCTAGCAGGTTCGCTAGGCGAGCAAGTAGCGAGCATTCGCTATGGACTCGCTAGGCGAGCTAGGTAGCGAACACTTACAGTAGCCACTGTCTGCGTTCGCTAGCATATTCGCTAGGCGAGCAGGTAGCGAACGTTCGCTAGAGCCTCGCTAAGCGAGCAGGGTGGCGAGCGTGATAACATTGTTTGATTTTTGTGGTTTCCAACCAATGCTGATGTTTGGTAGGATCCCTTTGGTCATGATGGGTATAGGGATGATGTTTGGTGGTGAAGAGTGTATACTGGGTGTTAGAATATGAATTCCCATGATATTTGATTTAATTGATATGATTAATTGGTGTATAATATAAATATGATGTATGGTGATGTGATCAGGAGGATCGTGTGCACTTAGTGTGCTTGAATTTATAGGTTATGTATGGTGATGTGATCAGTAGGATCGTGTGCTCGTTGCGGGCTTGAGTTATATATTGTGTATTTGGTGTCGTGCATATCATAGTGTTTTGGTGGGATGAATCATTGCTCAGGAGGAGTGTATGTGATTCATCCGTACTCCTTTATGGAGAATGGTGGGGATAGATCATTGCCAAGGAGGGGTGTATGTGATCTATCCGGGGTTCGATTGAATGAACCAATGAGTCGGTACCGCATGCATGGTGTTGAGTTGCATATTTGCGTTATTGTGTGTTGTGTTTGATGATTGGACAGTAGGTCATGGTTGATGCATGTTGGGTGATATTTGATATGATTGTTACCTTTATTTCATGTATCTTATTACCGATAAGTTCGATCATGTTTTCTCACCCCTTTGTTGTTGTTGTGGTCTGTGCTTCTTCGGAGCTACAGATAATCCAGGTACTTAGCTAGCTTGGATAGTGGTGTGCGAGTCGAGTCTTAGGATGCTCTGATATGTAGCACGGGACTTGGGTGTTCATTTGTTTTATATTGAACTTGCTTTACTCCTGTGACGTATCATGTTTGGTGAACTTATTAATGAATAATTTTATGTAAATTGGGCGGATGGCCGAGTGTTGCACCCCAAATTTTGACCCCTTAGATTCTCATTATCATTTTAGGAGCATACTCATGAATTTTCTATCCTTAACCCAGTGCAAGTCTGTCTTTGTCAAATTGCAGATGAATCAGGGTTTCGTGCAGTCAAAATCGAAACTTCAGGGTTTGTGATTAGTCAATGTTTTGGGATCATTCAGATAGAAAAAAAGGTCAAGGGTATTATATACTGTCAATTGAGAAGCCAATGTGAGGTTGTTACCCCAGAATTCAGAGCAGTGCATTTCAGAGCACCCGATTAGGGTTTTGGACTAGTAAAAGTCAACCGTAGTTTGACTTTGATGTTGGAAGATGTTTAGATGGTGGAATTATGATTCATGAAGTTCATATAGCTTAATAAAGTTCATCCAAGAAGTTTCAAAGTCTCAGGAGGCCCAGAAGGTCAACAGGCGACTCGGTAATCACCGATCGGTCGTACGGTTGACCGAAAAGTCAACTCTCCAAATTTTAGGAATTGGACTTCAAGTTGTGAAACAAAGTTGTTACTTATGTCATATTGGACTTGCATGTCAATTTTCATGACCATTGGATCAAGGATGAAGGAGTAATCGAAAAATCGGGAAATTAGGGTTTTGAAAGGGGCTAAACCATAACTCCTTAACCACACATCCAATTGAGTTGGTTGAAAGCCCATTTGGAAGCTCTTGACAAGTCCTACAAAAGTCCCTAAGTGGTACATGATCAGAAAATGCATAGATTTGGAGTTATGATCAAATTCATTTCAAGAGGGGAAAAAGACTTAGGGAAATTTCATTTTTAAGTTCATTTTTTAGCAACTTTGGAAGGCTTTTTGGCCCAGTTGCTTTGGGAAATTTAAGCTCATGAAAGCATGAATGTTTTAGATCTATGTGAGGGATTTCTAAAAAGTACTAGCACATCTCAAAAGGATTTGTGAGCTGAAAGTTATGGTCATGGCAAGTTGGTGGTTTTTCACTTTAGTCCCACATTGTCCAAGTTTCAAAATGCATTCTTTCATCAAAGTTGGCCAATCTCACCTTATGAAACATGTTGTATCTGATATGTGGAATGTTTGTAGCATGAAAGAATCAAGGAATTATGCATAACTTGAATTTTCAAAGCCAAAGCAAGTGGCTTGCAAGTTGTTTTGCAACTTGCATTCAAAAAGTAAAAACAAGCATGAGGTGTAAAAGTGGTTCTGAACCAGCCATAATTCATCATTTTTCTTGACTAAAGAGGCCTGCCTTGCAGCCATGGAAACCCTCCTAGGGAGGTTTCCTCCAAATGTGCCAAAACCTTTCTTCAAAGTGAAGAAATCTTCAAATCAGCCCCTCACTTCATTTACCTATAAATAGGACTCTCCCTCACCTTATTTCATCATGAACAACCTTCAAAAAACCAGAGAAATTAGGAATCCTTGTTGTTTCCACTCCTTGCTCCAAAAACCACAAAATCTCATTTTCACCAAAAGCTTTAAAATCTGTCTTGGTGCAAGGGCTGCCAAAACCATTTCTCTACATTCAAACACCTCAATAACCATCCACACAATCCCTAAATATGGTATAGAAGGTGTCTAAACCATTAAACCATCCAAAAACTTCAACAATCAAATAGTCAACTTCATCACCAAGTTACTTTGACCAAAAGCTACAAATTCTACCAAATCTTGTTCTAAGCACTTGCCTAGTGTTTTAATCATCCTAACACCTCTTATATATTGTTTTTCAACTGTCCAAAGTGTTAGAATTCATTGGTGAGACCTATTTCTCCATTTGGCATCATAGTTGCATTTTGCTTAAAAGTGAAGAAAAGAGTCAAGGCAAGGAAGTAGATTGAAGTTCTCTGGGTTTCTTGGCTATTCTAGTTTGCTCAACAAGGTCTACAAGAGGTATGTAGCTTGTACACATTGCCTCTTGCATCATTTTCCATACTTTGACATTTTGAGCATTATGGTAGAATTTGAGATATGGATTTTGGCGACTTTCATGATATTTGTTTTTTTGATGAATGATAAGATTGTTATAAGTATTATCATGTGTGTTTGACTGGTTCTTGTCAAGTTTCAAATGTTAATATGTTGAAAATGGTTGTTTTGTTGTCAAAACAGTTTTGGAGGAATTATTAACTTTGTTCTTTGCTAAAATATAAGTTTGGTTGAATTTGATGTTGTGTTTGATTTCTGATGTGGTTGGGATCTGGTCAGCCATTAGTTTGTTGTTGGTTTTAGGAGATGTTCAAGTTTAGCTGATGTCAGGGCTAGGTCCCTAGTTTTAGATGTTTGGTAAGTGGTACCTAGGAATGTTAATCCAGCCCAAATTTGTATGACTATTTGAGGTGACGTTGGTCTGCTTGCTGTCAAACTTGTTAATCATGCCAAGGTTAGATTGGCAGGATGAGGCTGTTCCAAGTCTTGGTTAATTTGTGCATTTGTTACCAGGACTGTTTTAAGTAGGAGTGTAACAATTTAGGATGTGTTGCTTGAGCATACATTGGCCTGGCCTGGCCTTGTTATGATTTATAGTACTAATTGGGTTCATGACAGTTTCCTTGTTTGGTTGGGAAAATAGTGACCTCATGTGGTGATTTAGCATTGGTACTTGATTTAGACTTTGGCCAAATAATCATGACTGTGCTTAGGCATGTGGAGGGAGCTGTTATGCCTCATTTTGCATTGGCCTGTTTCTTAAAGCCTCAGCCAGTAGTGTAACTTTAGGACTGTGTGTTTTGATAACAAACTGAATCTATGCTGTGGAACAGATTGATGTACCTTGAGTTAGGTCATCACCTCATATCCAAGACTGCCCTTGAGGCCTGAGTTAGGCAACTCAGTCTTACATGCTATGATTTATTCATGTTGCGTACCATGATTGTCATCTAAAACTGAACAAAACCAAGAGACCATTTGCTGTTAGAAATTAAACACTCTTGTTGTTTCATGCTAAAGTTTCATAAGGGCCTAATGTTTGGAAATTAGTGAACCCTGCTGTTTTAGGGTTGATTATGCCAAACTTTTCTAGGCATTATGTTGATCATGTTCAATTGCTGTGCATTTAAAAGGGCTGCTATTTCTGTTTAGAGTCACCAATGAGATTGTTGCATCCTTACTAAAATCATGTGCATTGTTGGTTTAGTTGTTGATGTCAAACTTGCTAGTTTCAAACTCACACACACTATTTTGCTCACTTGGCTTTTGAATGATGTCTTGTGTTGAAATCTCATCTAAAACACATTTCAAACTTGCACAAATAATCACTAATTTACATAGGTATTTGTTTTGGTCTTGGGAATCAAATGTGCATTTTCAAAGACATCATTAAGCAACTCACACCTCATTTCTCATTCTAACTGTGTTCTGCTTAAACTAACTGTTGGAATACCTCAAACATATCATTTGTAACATGTTCAAAGCCTTTACTTGCTTGAGATCACAGTTAGTTCATGTTGAGATACCAAAATGCATTTTTAAAACCTTACAATTGCATGATCATACCAGTATTGGTTCTGTTGTGTTTTGATCCAAATCAACTGTTGGAATACATCTAACATATCATTTGTAACATGTTCAAACCCTCATTTGATTATCACAACAGTTGGTTTGTGTTTTAGATTTTAAAATGCATCTTTCAAACTCATCTTGCAACTCACAGGCCAATTTTCCATATCAGACTGGTATTGCATCAAATTCATGAGGAAAAGCTTTGCATTCATATATGTGTTGTGTTTGCATGATTTGCTTGGTTTAAAACTGACTGTCATGAGCTACTCATTTCAAAGTGCATTTTTTCAAGAAAATTACAACTGGACATATCATTTTCACAAACTGTTTGCCTTGCACCTCCTTTTGGACTTAGAATCATTCATCATCATCTATGTAAGCTATGTGTAGCTTTGGTTTGGATTGAAAAAGTTTTGAAACAAGTCATTCACTTCAAAGTGCATTTTTCCAAGGACATTTCCATTTGATATGTCACTTTCATAATTTGTTTGCATTGAGCTTGGATTAAGTGTTGGAATCATTATTTACCATTTATGAGAACTGTGTGTATACTTGGTTTCGATTAAAAATGGTTGGATTAAGTTGTTCATAGCAAGATGCATCTCATGGCATCAAAACACACCTGCTATCGAATTTTTCATTAGAATGAGAATCTCAGAAAAATAACATCATCATCATGATCCTCATGTTTTTCTGGTCCAGATGCATATAAAGTTTGTCGCGTTTGGTTGAGAAACGGGAAAGTTACGGTAGAAAACGTAAATCACTTTTCATGTGTTATGTTTGGCCCAAGTCATTTAGCTTGGTACCCTTATAATTTAATGGGGTGGAATCAATCAACGGATGTATAGCCACCCCAGTGGTAAGACCATTATGCCAAACACGCCTTGTACCCTGCACGCATGAGTTCGACCCCTGAGGAGGGCAACTCTTTTATTATTTTTTGTAATTTTTCACCAAAATTTGAAAAATCATATCTCTCTCAATTTTAATCATTTTTCACCCGTTCTTTTTTTATTGTGTTCATCTTGATGTTTAATTTCATGTCATATTTTTAATTTTCATGTTTGACAAATTTTTTATCTCTTTTGACTGTGTGCAAGTTGTGTACTTTCTGTGATCATATTGACAGATGCAGATGAATTTTCCTTTGTTATACTTGTGTTTTTCCTGTAATATTTGTTTTCATTCTCATTCTTAAGTGTTTTTTAACATGTTAAAGCTCCATTTTTGGTTGTTACCATGTTCATGTTACTTTATCTGTTAAACTTATTTAAACTTGATCTATCGTCACATTTCCTGTCCCGCTTACCTGCTTTGATTGTAATCAATGCATTTCCATATTTATCAATTTCATGTACTCACTTAATGGTTGTCACCATGAATGCATCATTGTTATGTTGTTGCTTTTCCTTTTTATTTTTCTTCCCCAAGTGATGAAGCTTGTTAGCTCTCATCCAGTTGCCTCCCCAGTCTCCCTCCAAAGGAAGGTCTGTCCATTTGACCCTCATGTCATGGATACATCCCTTATCCCTCTCTTGACTTTGTTAAGTCACTTTAACCTTAGTTTAGAAGCCATTAGACTTTGCTTTAAGTCTAAGAAACTCACCTGTACTAGGAGTGTTCTTCAACTAGAACCCTAGGATAGAGTTTTTCAACTCTATGTAAGGATCATCGTCATGATTTCTTACTTCCCCTTTTGAGTGTTACAATTTAGATTAGGGAGTTTTGTCAAACTCCACACAAGCATTTTCATGTTCGTTCCCCCTTGAACCTTGATCATAATTAAGTGTTCTTCATCCCTTGTGAGGTGAACTACGATTGCTCTGATTCTATCCTAGTTAGGATACGTAGGCAGAAGATTGCGAGCAAACTTAGTGTATATAACTTTAGGTTTCAACTTATACCTTTTCCCAATCCATAACATATTTTCACAAACTTAGCAAGCAATCATGCAAAAGGTTCATGTAGAGTACTACAGATGCTTAGGGTGCTAACACCTTTCCTAGGTATAACCAACCCCCGATCCCCGAATCTCTTAAGCATTGTCGTTACATCGTGAAAAAGGTTTTTCTTTCTTTAGACCTTTCCTTTGAATAAAATAAAGTTCGGTTGTAAAAGAATTAAGATTCAAGTTGATTTAATAGCTTGATATCCAATTTTCACCGCAACACCCAAAATATTGGATTAATGATTATTTCCGCTGTTTATTTTGAAAACCAACTAATGAAGATTTATGTTGAACTATTTGATGTGATATCCCACTTGTGAGGGGAAACTCTGATGTTTATTTGAAATAATTGTATTTTATTTAATTTTGGGGAAGTGGGGTGTTACACAAATTTCCGGGTTCTTTTGTATTCAATCACCTTATACCTTGAATGTTTGAAAGCGATTGCTTTTCCTTCCTTCAGGTCCAAGTTGTTTGAATAGGGGCAGCTGTAGCACCCCAAAATTTTCCTTTCCGTTTTAGCAGCATCTGGTTTTTGTTTATTTGCATTTTCGTGTTTCTGCATTTGCATAGCATTCGTTCTTGAGACAGGGGATCAAGGTTTTCCCGTGGCTCAGCTTTCATCTCAGTGCATGAACCTGAACAGCGAGCATCAGAGGCTCTGACATTTATTTTGCACAGCGGTCGGGCGCCCGATTTTATTTTATTTTATTTTGTAGGGTATTTTCAGCTCAGAAAGCAGCATTCAGGCTATCTCAAGCATTTTCATGGTTATGATACTCAAAAGCAAGTTTCAGAAGTTGAACAGAGCTCAAAACAGTTGGAAACGGATAAAAGGGCATATTTCCCTCCAAAAGGCGCCAAAATTCAAATTTTGGAGGTGTTAATCGATTAACACATATGGTTAATCAATTAACCAAGTCAAAATCAGGTCAAATCTGAAGTTTTGAAGGTGTTAACCGATTAACCTATATGGTTAATCGATTAACTAGTGCAAATTTTGCCTCTGCACGTGAATTTTCAATCCAAGCCATTTTGGAGTCCAATTTTGTCATGTGCAAGTATGATTTTCACTTTGGGAAGGATCTAGAACCTATTTGAAATTTGGTTAATTTCATTTTCCCTTCAAATGCCCATTCCTCATTCCAATCCAAAATTTCCAAACCATATTCCAAACCTCTCATTTGGATCCAAGCCTAAGTGATATTTAAGTGATCCACTCCAAACCTCATACATCTAATCCTCATAATTCACTCTCATTTTCAGAATTGATCTCATTCTCTCTCAATTATCTCTCAATTTTCCAATATCCAAAACCTTCACCAAAGCTCTTCTCATTGAAATCATTGATTCTTCATTGGAATCTTTGATTTCTAAGAGCTAAACCTTCATCCATTCTCTCTATTGAATCAATTTCTCTATCAAATTTTCGTGCAAAGTTAGATCTGAACTTGGAAGTGATTTTGGAAGTGATTATTTGGCTTAATTTGGTTTAATCTTGAAGGATCTTCATTGCTACTACAAAAATTGGTGTGGATCTTGAAGTATTCTGGATTTCTAGCATTGGATATGTTCAATTACAGTTGAATCAACATTAACCAAAGCAGTTCTCCGCTTCGAAGGTTGGAAATAATCATGTGGATTTTCATATTTGATTAACTTTTAGTTAATTTGATCCGATTGATTCATGATTTGGTTGTGTTAATCTGTTTACATGTTGTTTGAATCATGATTTGCTGGTTTAATTTCGTGATTAAGTGATTATGCGATCATCCAGTTGATCAGATAAGTGCTTATTTGTTGAACATACTGCTCTGTTGCTGTTTTTCTGCTGTTGGCATAGTGTTAATCGGTTAACACATATGGTTAACCGATTAACCATTTCAGATATTCAATTTTTTTCAAAGTCTTCAAGGTCTTAATCGGTTAACGCCTGGTGTTAACCGATTAACATGTACAAATTTCCAGATTTTTAGCCATTTTAAAGTGGTTAATCGGTTAACCTCTGGCATTAACCGATTAACACTGTGCCAGTGGGTTTGTTTTGCTGATTTTCTTACTTGTTTGAGTACCGTTTCGCATCGGATCATCGTAGTTCAATATGATGCATTAGAAGTGAAATGTTTTGGGATATATGTCGCTGTTTTGGGTGTTTAATCGAGACTTCGTCGGCTTGTGTTTGTTTTCCACTTGGATGCCTACTTTCGTAGTTTGTCGTTCAAGGTGATATTCATCTTTTGTGCTTGCATATTCATGTTTGCTTGCCTTCTTGCATTTGTATTTCCTCTTGTGTTTTGCATCTTTATTTCTTGCATTAATAAAGGTCAAGATGTGCTTGTTGTGGTGTTTACCCCACACTTTGTTCCTATCTTTGCTTGTGTGTTGCATTCCATGTTTGCATTCCTATTTTCACTCTCATTTGTGTTTGATCTTTCTTCTTCCTTTGTCTTCCTTTTCCATGTTCCCCTAGGATCTAATCTTCCTTGTTTAAGGTTGGTTATGATAGACATTAGGATTCAAACCATGCATGCTAACATTAGGGTAGATGTTCCCCGTTTTAATCCTAACCTTAAGACCATTTGCATGACAACGTTAGGTCCGAGTTTCCCTTAGACCCTCTGTGCGTCTCTCTCTTTTCTCATCTTCAAACAATTTTAAAACACTTAATAAAGGCTAATGAATTTTGTGCGTTACAAGCCTTAAGTACTTGGGAAATGATGATTGGGTGGTTGCCTCTCAATTGTCTAGAATGTTTAGTGTACACCCTTTGGGTGATATGCGACGCATTCGCTCCTAGGTCATAGTCTTTACTGCAACATAAATTACAAACAATAATCAATGCACTTCTTCTTAAAAAACACAAAAAACAAAGTTCAAACCTTTTTCATCCTTCAGGATCCTTAATAATGGAAAACCTTTTTTTTTTCATAAAAAAGAGTGTTGTTAAGCTTCGGTTCTACTGCAAACAGGCATCGTCCCTAACTGCTAGAACGAAGGTTTAACCCTACTCGGGTAAAAAAACTTTGAACCATCCGGTGTCCTCGTTAGCACGAACTACATTTGCTCTGATTTCTCATACCATATGAGAATACGTAGGCACGAGACGACGATGTCTTGGCGAGCAACCTTCTCCCCTTTCCCCGTAGTCGGCCAAACTACGTTGACTCTGACTTTCCCATTGCACGAGGGAATACGTAGGCACAGAGCGGCGATGCTCTGCCGAGTCTCTTTTCTTTTCTTTTTGTCCTGTGAGCCTGTAGCGTAGATAGATAAACACACCCTTAGATAGACAACAAGCGTGGATCCCGTCGAGTACGAAGGACGTGAGGGGTGCTCATTCCTTCGCCTTGCGTAACCAACTCCCGAATCCAGGACTTGGTTGCGATGACCTTGTCTTTCCCTTTTTTTCGTTAGGTTTTTTCGATCATTTCCTTTCCCTCTCTCTGGGATAAATAACGAAAGGTGGAGACTCTTCTGTTTTCCGTCGGGTGTTTTTCGAAGTTGCGACAGCTGGCGACTCTGCTGGGGACGAACAACCCCTATGCGAGTCAATCCTAGTGCTTGCTTGTTTATCTTCGGGTGTTGTATATATGTGCTTTATTTACATTCGCATTTTACCTTCCGCATTGTATCAATATTGCTGTGCTGTGGGGAGGGAATGTTCCATTGAGTGATAAGTCAGACCCAGGCTTGAGTACAAACCTAGCATTAGTAGTGGAGACTAGTGGGGGCCTGTTCGCTTAGCAGACACAGTTCCCCATGAAATCCACGCTTAGACGAGATTCTCTTTGATTATTTCCCTTCCGACCCTTAGGATTTGTCGGGATTTTGGATTTGAGACTTGTCGACTCTGAGGACCGATCATTTGTGATTCAGCTAAGTGAGGCCTCTTCGGGAGATTATGATGCCAAACCAGAAATTGTTAACGTATCATCATTTCTTGAAAGTCTGTAACACTGATGAATGCATAGGATGCCGAACCTTATCAGTGAATAGGTCCGTACCTGTGAGAGGGATTGGGTTATGCAGGAAACCTTGACTTTCAGATTACCCGGTTTTCTTTGCAGTGTGAACCTGTGTTCTTGATATCAAAGGTTCCTATTATCATAGCTATGCTATGTTCTTGCCAAAGTGAAGCGCCGGTTCTTCTCGATCTACAACACAACAATCTTGATCCCCTGTTTGCATTTGCATGTGCACTTTCATCTGCATTTTCATTAACATGTATTTATGTTGCAGGTGCATATTGCTTCCCTGATTCTAGTGATCTTGTTCCTTATTTCTGACATGGAACCCTTGAAGAGGGCAGTGGCCTACAGGTTTTCGACTCCAGATATCAGTCCTTTGTTGAGTTTGATTGCTATTGCCGATAAGAAGATGATGGAAGACTTCAGGAATCTTATGGGAGGCTGTTGAGATGTGTCTGTAAACCTTCAGCATATGAGATCAGTGGTAACTATACTCTTTTACAGTTTTATGACGCCCAACTGAGGTGTTTTGTCTTTCCTGATTATGTTTTGGCTCCTACTTTGGAGGAGTATTCTACATTGTTAGATGTGCCAATCCTGGATCAGATGTCGTTCTTCCATAATGACGCTAAGCCTACTCTGGTTAAGCTCGCTGCTATTCTGCATCTGGATGCTTCAGAGTTGGAGGGGAAGATGATCAAAAGGCTTGGGATGTTTGGTTTTCCTTTTCCCCTTCTGGTGGAGAAAGCTCAGCAGTGTGCTAAAGACGAGTGTTGGATCGTATTTAGCGCCATTCTAGCTCTCTGTATCTACGGTATTATATTATTCCCTAATCTTCCAGATTTCGTGGATACGGATGCTTTCTACTTATTGGCCTCAGGGAACCTAATACCTACACTACTTGGTGACGTTTATCACTCGGTTCACTACAAGAATGAGAACCGAAGTGGGAAAAGTGTGTCCTGTTGTGTTCCCTTGCTATACAGGTGGTTTGCTAGTCATATGCCTAAGACAGGTCCTTTTGTTACTTCTGCAGGTACATCAGAGTGGTCTGAACGTCTGATGGGTTTGTCAGCTGAGAACATTACTTAGTTTGATAGGAATATACTGGGTACAAAAATCATCTATCGCTGCAGCGGATTTCCTAACGTCCCTTTGGTCAGAAGGAAGGGGTGCATCAACTACAATCCGTCGTTGTTGGTTAGGCAGTTTGGATATGCATTTAGGGATCCTCCCAAGGAAGAAGAGGTACAGGAATCTCTGTACCTCACCGGGCTGTTGGATAGTGATACACTGGCCAAACTTGAGCACGCTTGGAACAATATTCACAGGAGAAGAAAAGAATTATTGGGGAAAATTAATAGTCGAGCATATGATCCCTACTTGAGCTGGATTCAGGATAGAGCGAAGAGGTTGCTGATGCTATTTCCCTTAGTTGCGCCTTTATATCCCCTCATGATTGAGGAGCCAACCACGGTAGATATTCAGAAGTACAATCTGTTGTGGGCTGAGAAAGAAGAGTGGAAGAAGGCTAACGAGAAGTTGGAAGAAGAGATTACTCAGCTTCGGGGCGAGAAGAATGAAGCAACTTATTCTTTGAATAGGCAGACTGAGCTCGTGAACAGATTGGGCATGGATTTGACCAAGCAAACTAGTTCTCGAGAGCATTTGGGTTTGGATCTCAAAGTTGTTGGTGATGTTCTCGCTTCCAAGAAGAAAGAATTAGACAAATCTTATCTGGAGATTTCAAATTTCAACGAGTAGTGGAATGCAACTCTCACCAACAACAAAGCACGTGAAGACGGGTTGAAGCAACAGATTGCCAAGCTGAAGGCTCAGCTTAGAGCAAAAGATGAGAGGATTTCAGATGAAGCCTCGCTCAGACGACACAGTGATTGTAAGCTGCACGAAGCAATTGCAACCTTGGAGGATTTCAGAGCTAAGGATGATTCGAAGAGGCACAGGCTAGAAGAAGTCTTTGGTGAAGGCGCTTGGGAAGAATATGTTGAGGGTCTGCGGTGCACTCTTAGCCAGCGTGAGCTACTCATTCAGGGGTTTCTTACTAGACCGGATCATCCTGAGACACAGGATTTGTTAGGGGAGTTTCGGGCTTGGCGTCACACTTGATGTTTTTTTGCTTCTTTGTAGCTTGTTGTTGCTATTGTATTGACCATCACCAGGCTTGTTGGTTGAGGTCATTCTGTTTGTACTCAGTGTTATCTCTGTACGCTGCCTGTTTGGTTGTTCATCTTTATATATGATGTTTTTCTCTATGCTTGTCTGCGGGTTCTCCATTGTCGTCATGTTATTCTCGAAACTAGAATCGGGGGGGGGGGGGGGATTTCCCTGTTGTATATATACATGTTTGTATTTTGCATCTTGCATTTTCATTTGCATCGCAGGTGTTCTCAGTGGCTTCTGTTCCTAACTCTGCTTGGTTTTATTCGAAGTAACAGGATTGAGGACTTCAATTTCTACAGGTATCCAACTCGAGGGAATTAGCGAAAAGTAATGGATCAGGTTCAAGCCGAGTTGCAGGAAGTCAGGGCTCGCATGGCTCAATTCATGGAGTTGAGGAAGACTGTTGCTAGTGGGCAGGAATAGTTAAGAACTTTGGTCTAGTCGTTGATAGCACGGGTTGACGAATAGGGCGTTTTGCATGGAGGAGCTGGTGTTATTCCTCCACCGATCGGTGGATCTATCCCACACGGTATCCCTAGTGTTGTCATACCTCCGTGAGGAGAAGCTGCGAATGAGAATGGTAACGTTGCTGGTAATGGAAGTGTGTACGCTGTGCACGGGGCTGCTGACCCTCATTGGGAAGATAACCAGGATGATGTATTCTCCATGAGAGATATGGAGGGTGGTTTACTGACTGAAGCTGACCGAAGGTTTAAACTGATCGAGGAGAAGATGAAATCTTTTGAGAATCAGAACTCTTTGGGTCTTGATATGTCAGATTTTAGTCTAGTTCTTGGAGTCAGGATTCCTCCCAAATTCAAGGTGCCCAATTTTGACAAATACAAAGGGGCGACTTGTCCAAGAGTGCATATTCGGGCGTATTTCAGGAAGTTGTCTGCTTACTCCAACGATGAAAAGCTGCTAATGCATTTTTTCTAAGACAGCCTGGCAGGGGCATCTTTGGAGTGGTATATGGGCCTTGAGAGAACTCATATCCGCAGCTGGAGAGAATTAGCCGAAGCTTTTGTGCGTCACTATTAGTATAATAATGATTTGGCCCCAAACAGGGTACAATTACAAAGCTTGTCACAGAAAAGTACTGAGAGTTTCAAGGAATACGCCCAGAGGTGGCGAGATCTAGCTGCACGAGTACGACCCTCTATGGTTGAAAGGGAGTTGATCGACCTGTTCATGGCTTCGTTGCCTGGTGTGTACTTTGAGAAGTTGATAGGCTGCATGTCTGCAGGGTTTTCTAATCTGGTAATTGCTGGCGAGAGAGTCGAAAGTGGAATTAAGTCTGGAAAAATTCCGAGTGGCGGTGGATCCTCTTCAGGGGGAACAAAGAAACCATATTCAGCAAGCCCTAAGAGAAGGGAAGGAGACGGAAACGCTATTTCTCACAAGGGTAAAGGTAGAGCTCAGTCCCGTTATTATCAACAAGTTGCTACAGTAAATATCCCGGCCACAACTCAGCAACAAGTCAATGCTCCACGACCTTATGCTATTGGGCACAAAATGCCTGACAAACAGTTCGTGAATCCTCTGATGCCGTATTCTTAGTTATTACAACATCCGCCGCAGTTACAATTGGTTTAGAAGAGGACTCTAGCTTCTCTCACTGGTACACCGCCTCCTAGCTACGATGCGAATGCTCATTGCGATTTTCACTCAGGCGCTCCAGGCCATGGTATTGACCATTGCAAAGCTTTCAAGCACAAAGTCCAGGATCTGCTTGATTCCAAAGCTATCAACTTCACCAACGATGGGCCCAATGTGAATCAAAACCCAATGCCGAATCATGGGGTGGCAGGAGCCAATGCCATTATTGAGGGGGAGAAGCTAAATCTGGTAACTGATGTTGGGGATTGAAGACTCCACTGGGGTTTGTGAAGGCTAGCTTGTTGAAGAAGGGGGTGTTTCTAGGATGTTCTCTTGACTGCTCAGAGTGTGAAGTGCATCCAGAGGGTTGTGATTTTTTGAGAAAGGGTATTCAGAGAATGATGGATGAGGGTTGTTTGCAATTTGATAGAGTTGTGAAAGAAGATGCTGAGAATAAAGGGAGTAATGATGGAAGCGAAGTTGCTACGATCTCCATTCCATATCGGAAGATCAATATTTCAGCGCCGGCTAGGCCAGCTCCAGTTATCATTATTGTACCTGGACCTGTGCCTTACGAGAGCAATAGAGAAATCCCATGGAATTATGGGGTAGAGGTGTTCTGTAATGGGAAAAAGCAGGAGTGGACAGAGTCTACAGATGGAAGTTCGTCGGTTGAGAATATAGTCGAAGCCGGAGGTATCACTAGAAGCGGTAGGGTCTTTTCACCACCGGAGGTTAATGCTGATAAGAATGACAAAGGTAAAAGAAAGGTCGTGATTGAAGAGAATGTCCAACCATAGGTCAATGCTGATGATCTTTCAAAGGATGCAGAGGAATTTATGAGGCTTATTCGAAAAAGTGACTACAAGATTGTGGATCACTTAAATCAGACTCCTTCGAAGATTTTTATCTTGTCATTATTTTTGTGTTCGGAGGCATACCGCAATGCATTGTTGAGGATCTTGAATGCAGCGTACGTACCCCAGGAGATTTCTGTTAACCAGTTGGAGGGGGTAGTAGCTCATGTAAACGCCGGGTAATGGTCTCGGTTTTACTGATTTGGATCTGACTTCTGCCCGAAGGAACCATAACCGTGCTTTACATATATCTTTGGAATGTAGAGGTTCTCTGATGTCGCATGTCCTGGTTGATACAGGATCATCCCTCAATGTGCTTCCAAAGAAGGCGTTAGTGAAGTTGGACATTCAAGGTTTGATATGCATGCCCAGTGATTTGGTCGTGAGGGCTTTCGATGGATCTAAGAGATCAGTGTTCGAGGAGATCACGTTGCCTATTCAGATAGGGCTAGAGATCTTTGATGCAACTTTCTACATTATGGATATCCAGCCAGCATACAGTTATTTGCTTGGTTGACCCTAGATACACACTGCAGGGGCAGTCTTCTCAATATTGCATCAAAAGTTAAAGTATATGGTGGAGGGGAAGATAGTTACGGTATGCGGTTAAGAGGATATTATGGTTAGCCATTTGTCATCCTTCAAGTACGTGGAAGTGGATGGGGAGATTCACGAAACACTCTGCCAGGCGTTCGAAATAGTTCAGATTCAGGGAAAGTCTTTTGTAGAAGCCGGAGGCCTAGAGGTTTCGATGTCATCACTCAAGGAAGCTCGTTCTATTGTAGAATCCGGTTCGTCACAGAAGTGGGGCCAAGTTCTTAATGTTCCCGTTAAGCAGGACAAGTTCGGCCTGGGATACCAGCCCTCCAGTTCTTCTCAGAACGTTCCGAAGTACAGGGGACATGCGCAGTTCACCAGCAGGGGTGTGATATTTGATAGGATTAATGCCGTTGGAGATGATGAAGGTGACAGTGATTGCGATATGGATGCTTGGATTCGTCCATGTACTCCTGGCCAGAAGCTGAGCAAATGGACTACCGAAGAAGTCATTCATGTCACTACTGCAGAGTAATGTTCATTATTTTGATTATGCTTTGTCATGCATTCTGCCCAAGACGTAGTGACCCATTTGTGGAGCCCTCTTGTTATTTGCACTTTATCATTAAATAAAGGACGTTTTCGCATTCAAATATTGTGATCCCTGTTTGTCTTGTTTTTGTTTTGCATTTATATTAAACAGAAAAATTGCAATGTGTTTTGTTTGTTGCATCACATAATAAACATAACATCATCATGCATGTCTTTTCTATCATATGCCATCGATTCAGGTTCGGCTATGACTTCGTATGACTTTGATAATCCCATTTATCAAGCTGAAGAAGAGACTAACGAAGACTATGAACTACCTGAAGAGTTAGCCAGGCTTCTCAAGCTGGAGGAAAGGGTCATTGTACCTCATCAGGAGGATATTGAGATTATCAATCTGGGCACCAAGGATGATAAGAAAGAGGTTAAAGTAGGGGCTGCATTGGAAGGCAGTGTCAAGAGAAGATTGGTTGAGATGCTCCATGAGTATAAGGATATCTTCTCTTGGTATTACCAAGACATTCCTGAGCTGGATACAGATATTATGGTACACCGGTTACCTCTCAGAGAAGAATGCCCACCAGTAAAGCAGAAGTTGAGACTGTTGCACCCCAAAATTTGACCAATCGGTTCCCACATCTGGTTTATGTTTCGACGCATTTTGCATTCGCATTTGCATACCGCGTACATTGCATTTTTCATCCATTTTTGATTTTATCGGGATTACAACCCTCTGATCATGTTTCAGACAGTTTCATACCATTTCGAGTACGAGGATTTATTTTGAGAATCGGTGCTCGTCCCGGTGCTTTCAGCTCTCGCTGTTGTTTTTTAGGACATTTCGGTGTCCGGTTTTTACCGCTTATTTCGCTATAGTTGCGCAGTTGTTCTCTAATCGATTTAATTGGCTTCCTGGCATTTTTAGAATTTTCCCTTTTACTTTCTAGATTTTTTAATAGATTTTAATTGAATTTTTCTAGATATTAAATAGGTTTTTTAAATATATTCTTATAGATTTTAATAGCTTTTTTAGAATTTTAAATAGATAATTCTTCTTTTTAATTAGTTAAATAGATTTGTTTCTTTCATTAAATAGATTTTTAATAGATTTTAGTTTAGATATTAATTGAGGTGTTTAGTTTTAATAAGTTTTTCTTTTATTAGGATTAATTAGAGTCAGCTTGCATTAACTAGTGGTTAATCATTTTCGTTTAGCATTAATTGAAGCCATTAGTCATTAATTCGTTTTAATTAATTAAGTCTTAGTTCAGGTAATTAGGCATTAATCATTAGTATTGTTAATTAGTTCAATTAAATCAGAGTCATTAAGTGATAGTGGGCCAGATGTCCAGTTTCCAGGGCCCAATTCGTCACACTTGTCACGTATATAAGCGTCCACGCGTGTGTATTCTTGGCTGACACCTCATTTTCTCCACTACCCCACCAGCTGACACATCACCCTCAGTCTCACTCCCTCATACCGCCACCTGTCCAGCTCCCTCTGTCTCATGCAACTACGTGTCCCTCACTGCCACCTCAATCCTCCGGCCATGCAAACGCCCGGAGTTGCTCACCGTGGAAATCACATGGCGGTTCCCACGGCCAAACACACCGGAATCACACCTTAACTTCTCACCGGAGTGTGTAACTGTCACCGGAAACTTCATCCAACTGTCGCCGGAACTGCGTTTCTTCGCCTGAAACTGCAAATTACCATGAACATTCATGTGTTCTTCAATCTTTTTTTCCAGAAACTCCAGATCTCGCATCGTTCATCATCTCGTTCATCAGTTTCCAGATGATCACTTGAACTTCATGCGTTTTTTTCCAGTTTCTTTACAGATCTTCATCAACCCACCATGAATTTTCCAGTTTGTTCATACATCCAATGTCTTCCTTCAAGCATCGTTTTCCAGATCTTCGAGAATGATATGGTGTTCTTCAATCTTTGTTTCCAGAAGATCTTCATAAATCTTCATCATCGTTCATCAATCATCCCAGATTCAACGTACTTCCCCAGATCCATCGTCTTCGCCACATCTGGATCAAGAACACTCAGCCAAGTGCATCGTTCTTCACCCGATCTTCCCTCAACCTTCAGCGAAGATCAATAGATCTTCAGCGAACTCGAGATCCGTGCACGTGTCATCAAAAGATCTTCAAAGATCTCATCGAACCTTTTTCTGCTTCGCGAAGATCTTTCAGACCTTCATCCTCTCCTTAAAGCTTCATCAAGATCTACAATCGCGTGTTCATCCACTTCGTCCAAGGTCTTCAACCTTCAACTCAAGAACTATAAGGTCTTTGTAGCACCTTCAAACAATCAACTCACACATTGGCCGGATTTTCGAGTTTCGTTTGTTTGAGGTGAGGTTTGGTAAGAGGGAATTGTGAGAAAAGTGGCTGAGGTTTGATGAAAAGAGAGAGGAGTTGAGACGGAAAGAACGAAGACGACGGCAGCGGGTGAAGAAGTTAGGGGAGAGCAGTTAGTGTTAGGGTTTCGTTTGGGAGAGGAGAGAATGGAAGTGGATTGAGGGATTGGGCCTCAGGCCCAACGTGTTGCTTGGATCTACACCGGGTTTTTTTTCGTTCACCCCCATCCCTGTTTCTTTTTTTGGCTGATGAATTTTGTGAGGGCCTGGGCCCAATTCACCATAATTTTTTCTGGAATCACACCCCATATCTCTGCGCGCACCCCCCTTCCCTGTTTTTATTTCTATTTTATTATTTTTCTTAGTGTATTGTGGGTTGGGCCCAGAGTGGTTTTTTTTCTGCCTTACCCCAGTTTTTCAGGATTGTACCCCCCTCCCTTGCAATTTAATTTTGCCTCTTGTATTGGACATATGCTTGTAATAGTGTAGATTTTATTTTCCTATTTGTTCTTTAGGATTATAGTTTCATTTTCATAGTTAGAATATTATGCATAGATTTTAATATAGGATTTATGTTCTATTGTTTTAGAATAATATAGAATTTATATTCTATTATTTTTAGCATATTATAGAATATTATAGATTTAATATAGTTTTTTCCTATTTTTCTTTATAGAATATTATAGTATTTTAGATAGGAATTTTCTATGCTATTTTCCATTATGCATTCCTTTTAAATTCTTCAGAATATTTTCTAGTAGAATTTAATTGCCGTATTTTAGGAGTAGCATATTATCTCCATTTTGTGTTGGATTTCTCTCCTATTTTCTTTTCTATCCAATTTTATTCTCGATTTTATTTCTGGCTGGCCGTGTAACGTGATTCAATTGGAGAATGATTGTCGATACCATTTCTCTATCTTGTCTTTGACACGGACATATACGCTACCTCTTAGAGTTCGATTTCTCGTATAAGTCGAACCATGATGGTCTAAGCGTTACATTGGTTCTGATTCGAGCGTCCTCATTAAGGATCCAGAGAGGAGAAGATTGGAATGGAGCTTGCGCGCATGTCGAGAGCCAACGGAGCCGCTTCGTTCACCATCATCATCTTATTCAAGTCTTCAGGCAACCGTCGAGTGTTGTGAGCTGTATCGTTAGATACGTAGGAAATGACAGTTGAGGAGTTACTTCTCAATCGTCTAGGATGTCTAGTATGGTACCCTTTGGGTGACATGCGAGACATTCGCTCCTACGCCTTAGGTTCTTGCGTGTGTGTCCCGAGTTCCTTCCTGTTTAGGCATAGGTCTGCTTCCTCTTTGTTCTCGCCCCCGTGCGAGCGAAACCCCTTTTCTCTCGCGTTCAGGCGATCGAGACCCCTTCTCTTGCCCCCGTGCAATCGAGACTCGTTTTCTCGTCGAACTACGTTTGCTCTGATCTCTCGTGCCAGACGAGAGTACGTAGGCATAGGATGTGATATCCTAGCGAGCTCCCTTTTACCTTCTTCCCGTTTCCCGTTTGCTGTAGTTAGGCTGAACTACAGCTGCTCTGATTTCTCATATCGAATGAGAATATGTAGGCATAGGATGCGATATCCTAGCGAGCACACTAACAACTAACCTCTCTGTTCTCTCGCTGCCGTGCGATCGAGACTTTCCCGCTGACAACTGATGTTTCCCTTTCTCTTGCCCGAGCGCAATCGAGACTAGACCGTAGCTTTAGTTCCCGTAGGTTCCCGCACCTTTCAAAGAAACTTAATCTCTCACTCCTGTGTGATCGAGAACACCCTGTCTAGCTGTAGTTAGCCTGAACTACGTTTGCTCTGATCTTTCATGCCGTATGAAAGTACGTAGGCATAGGATGCGATATCCTAGCGAGCAACCTTCCCCCGTAGTTTCCCGAACTACGATGACTCTGACTTTCGCATTGCACGAGGGAATACGTAGGCATAGAGTGCGATACTCTATCGAGTCAATTTCTTTCCGTTTAGCTTTAGCAGCCGTAGATAGATTGTTTTTGCATCCTGTAGACAAACTAGCAAGCGTGGATCCCGTCGAGTACGATGGACGTGAGGGGTGCTAATACCTTCCCCTTGCGTAACCGACTCCCGAATCCAGGATTTGGTTGCGATGACCATTCCTTTCCGTCTTTGCGATAGGTTTACTTCGAGCGTTTCCTTTCCCTCTAGTGGGATAAATAACGCACGGTTGCGACTCTTCTGTCATAGCCGGCGCCGATTTTCGCAGTAGCGACAGCTGGCGGACAAGGCCTGACATGGCAATCAAGATCAAAGAAGAGGTTCAGAAGCAGTTGAATGCTGGGTTTCTTGCTGTCACGAATTACCCTCCATCGGTCGCTAATATCGTTCCTGTTCCTAAGAAAGATGAAAAGGTCCGGATGTGCATCGACTATCGAGATCTGAATAAAGCGAGCCCGAAAGACGATTTCTCGCTCCCCCATATTGATGTGTTGGTTGATAACACCGCTCAGTATTCTGTATTTTCATTCATGGATGGCTTCTCTGGGTATAACCAAATCAAGATGGCCCCTGAAGACATGGAGAAAACTACTTTCATCACACCATGGGGGACTTTTTGCTACAAAGTGATGCCCTTTGGATTGAAAAATGCAGGGGCAACTTACCAGCGGGTAATGGTCACTTTGTTTCATGATATGATTCATCATGAGGTTGAAGTCTATGTTGATGACATGATTGCAAAGTCACAGACGGAAGAAGGACATCTGGTTGATCTTCTGAAATTGTTTGAGAGGCTGAGGAAGTTCAAGCTGAGGTTGAATCCTAACAAGTGCACCTTCGGGGTGAGATCTGGAAAGTTACTGGGTTTCATTGTTAGTGAAAGGGGTATTGAGGTAGATCCTGGAAAAATAAAAGCAATACAAGATATGCCTGAGCCGAGAACGGAAAAAGAGGTTCGTGGTTTTCTAGGGAGATTGAACTACATTGCAAGGTTCATATCTCATCTTACAGCCACTTGTGAACCAATATTCAAAATGTTGAGAAAATATCAAACGGTCAAGTGGAATGAAAATTTCCAGAAAGCGTTCGAAAGAATAAAAGAATATTTGCAGGAACCTCCAATACTCATGCCTCTAGTTGCAGGGAGACCACTGATTATGTACCTCACGGTTCTTGAGAATTCAATGGGATGTGTGTGATCCGTGCATTTTAATGTACCTTCCTCTATGTTTAGACTTAGGCATTTCTACCATTTAGTTTATTTAATTTCCTATTTTATAATGTTTTTACAATTTATTTTATTTTAAGCTTTATTTAATTTTCGTTTGTTATTTTTCAGCATTAATAGCTTTTAGTGAAAAATTCATAACTGGAGCTACAGGAATCGGATTGAGGCATTCTACCAGTCGTTGGAAAGCTAAGAAAGAGATCTACAACTTTCATGTTGCACAAAGGAGCTGATTCGGATTTCTTGAGTCTCGAATAATTCGTTGAAGTTTCTGACTTGTGACAATGTAGTTTTCCTTGCGGGCCTAGTTTAGGTTTCTGGCCCAGTTATTTTCTATTTAAAGTTGTTGTTGTGATGCAAAACGGGGACCGAGTTTATTTTTCCGAATTTTTTCCTTTGTTTTATAGTTTTCATGGAGAACTAATATCTCCGGGCAAATCCTGCTGTGTACGGTTTCAACACTTTGAGGTTATTATTATGTCAATTTACTCTGATTCCTTTCAATCCTTTTCTATGAAGTCATCTGCTTAATTTGATTACAATTGTTTGCTTAATTCAATTGTTGTTCATAGGATAGAATTGGTTAAATTCGATTGTATGCATGTTCCTAAATTTAATTGCGTATTATCGTTTGCTTAATTCGTTAATTCGTCATATTCTTAACCGTTTGCTTAATTCGGTAAACAGGAACATAATTCATTTGATGTTGATAAGCGCTTGTCTGATTAATATCATAATCGAATAGGATTGGTACCGCTTAGGGTTGATGTTATAATAACCGATGATAAGTCGGAACCAGAATCAGTAGGATTAACCGTTTTAGTTTATCTGATAATCACTTTTTTTTAATCATTTTTTTTCTTATTTTATAAATCAAAACTTAAAACCCCCATAAACATTTTCTTTAGTTGGTTGAAATAATACAAGAATCCTTGTGAGAACGATATTTCGAGTCATTTGTCGCTATACTAGCATTTTTATAAAAACACTCGTTTTTGATCCGCGAGCGACCGCGGATCAAATTGGCGCCGTTGCCGGGGATTCTTATTAATTTTAGCCAAATGTAAAATTTTAATTTTAGAGTTTTTGTTTTTTTTGTTTTTTGTTTTTGTGTGTAAATTTTCAGGGTTGCAGTACAGTGGTAAGCGTTTCAGCCTATCAGGTGAGTTTGTAAGCTATTGTTCCGATTTGCTCCGAATTTTTTCCAGAAAATCAGAAATAAATCGTTTAACAATACTCATTTAGAATAAAATTCTAAAAGATTTTGACCCTGAAAATCGCAAATTAGTTATTTTTCTATTTTATTTTATTTTTTTTCTATTTTCATATTTTCAAAAAAATCCGGAAATTTTTTTATTGACTCATTTTGATTTTATTTGATTTTTAGTTATATTTTTATAATTTTTAGATTTAATTTTATTCGGTTTTCTATTTTTCCATTCTTTTTCTTAACGGGGACATTGTTGGTATTTTTCTAATTGTTGCTGCATTGCCGAATTTGTTCTTTGTTTTATTTTCTTTGTTGATTTTCCTATTAAATTTAATATGACAAATCAAATAACTCTTAGAGAACTTGTTGCCTATGATACGAACTATAATGCTTTATGTATGGAATATCCTGTTGTTAGTGTACCTTTCGAATTGGAATCTGATTTAATACACTTGTTGCCAAGGCTTAATGGACTTGCAGGTGAGGATCCGAATAAGCATATGAATGAATTCCAAATTGTATGCTCTACACCTTCTGAACCTTCATTAGAGGACATTGTCAAGCAAATGGCTATAAATGATCTTCAGTTTCAGCAACAAACAGATTCAAGTCTTCAGGCTCTGCAGACACAGATTGAACAGTTTGCCACTATACTGAATGCCATGCAACAAGCTCAAGAATCAAACCAACTATCTGCCCAAACAGTAGTGAATCCAAAAGAGTTACCATCTGATTTAGTTGATGATATTCATCCTGAGTTGTTATCTGATTTTCCATCTTTATTAGATTATGATGATACTTACTCTTGTGATTCATGTACCGACACTAACATTTGTTCTGTTTGTGCTGAGATTAATGCTGCCATACAGGGTGATGTTTTTCATGCAGATGAAGTTGTTTATGTAGCTAAAACTCTTAACATCACGGCTGCCCCGACCTCACCATCCATTGAACAACCTTCCCCCTTGGAGCTTAAACCACTTCATACCAATCTGAATTATGCTTATTCAGATATGGATAAAAAGCTTCCAGTTATAATTTCTTCTAACCTTGATTTTGATGAAGATAATAAACTTTTACAGGTTTTAAAGAAACATAAGAAGAGAATTGGATGGACCTCGATGGAAGTGGGAAGAAAGGCAATGAAGCAACCCCTTAACCCATTGATCTCTAATGTTGTGGAAAAGGATATCAAATTCACGTGTCCATTCGACACTTTTATTTATCGAAGATTCTTCTTTGATCCTGGAATAAAAGGCGAAGACACTAATACAAATTTCAAGGGCGATGGATGCTATCCAAAGTTACTCCCCACTTTGGAAGAGGAGACGGCAGGAAATCTCTCTTTGGGAAAGGATGCATATGTGATCACTTATCCACCTTGACTCCTCGGGTGTGTTCCTTCCTTTTTCTCACTCTTATTTTATATTTATGTTCTTTCATTGAGGACAATGTATGCTTTAAGTGTGGGGGAGGGAACCATTTACTTTGTTTTATTTCTTTCAATTTTCTTTGTTTTGTTTTCATTTAATAAAAAAATTGTTTACTCAGAAAAACACAATGCATTTTTTGAAATTTTTGGGTTGTAGATCGATTGGAGGTCAGATTGTAGAGACTTGAGAAAAATTCATAAGATCGGTATCGTTTTAACACCTTGAGTCTCCAAAATATGGAAATCGATTTAGATACTTGTTATGGCTTAGTCTTGAGTTCTCGTTCTTTAATAGCTCTTAAGTAGTTTATCTAGCAGTCAGCACCATCTAAAAATCACATGCTAAGTAATTGAGCTGATGCAAATAAGTGAATGATCCCGTGCTTAATAAGAAAAAAAAAAAGAGAAAAAGAAAAAGACAAAAAGTGAAAAAAAAAAGAAAAGAAAAGACAAAGAAAAATGTCTAATTATGAATTGTTGAAAAAAATATGGATCACAGTCACTAACAAGCTTAGTTACCATGCGTGTGAATAGATAAAGGGCTTAATGTGATTGCACTAGAATGAAAGAGAGCAAAAAGGAGGATGAGTAAGTTAGACTTAGGCATAACGACATGATTTGGATTGGTTTGTATAGGAGGGAGTCTTATGATCGCAAAATTGCGGATTTGTGTTCTTACGATATCCTTAGTATGCAAAAGTAGTATCGATCAATGCAATCTTGACCAAAGAGGAGTTCACAGCCTAGATTGAATAGCTGAATGTTTTTGTGTTTCATGAGTTTTGACAATACTTTGCTAGGAGTGCAAAAGTTCATGTGTGGGGGAATTTGATCCGTGCATTTTAATATACCTTCCTCTATGTTTAGACTTAGGCATTTCTACCATTTAGTTTATTTAATTTCCTATTTTATAATGTTTTTACAATTTATTTTATTTTAAGCTTTATTTAATTTTCGTTTGTTATTTTTCAGCATTAATAGCTTTTAGTGAAAAATTCATAACTGGAGCAACAGGAATCGGATTGAGGCATTCTACCAGTCGTTGGAAAGCTAAGAAAGAGATATACAACTTTCATGTTGCACAAAGGAGCTGATTCGGATTTCTTGAGTTTTGAATAATTCGTTGAAGTTTCTGACTTGTGACAATGTAGTTTTCCTTGCGGGCCTAGTTTAGGTTTCTGGCCCAGTTATTTTCTATTTAAAGTTGTTGTTGTGATGCAAAACGGGGACCGAGTTTATTTTTCCGAATTTTTTCCTTTGTTTTATAGTTTTCATGGAGAACTAATACCTCCGGGCAAATCCTGCTGTGTACGGTTTCAACACTTTGAGGTTATTATTATGTCAATTTACTCTGATTCCTTTCAATCCTTTTCTATGAAGTCATCTGCTTAATTTGATTACAATTGTTTGCTTAATTCAATTGTTGTTCATAGGATAGAATTGGTTAAATTCGATTGTATGCATGTTCCTAAATTTAATTGCGTATTATCGTTTGCTTAATTCGTTAATTCGTCATATTCTTAACCGTTTGCTTAATTCGGTAAACAGGAACATAATTCATTTGATGTTGATAAGCGCTTGTCTGATTAATATCATAATCGAATAGGATTGGTACCGCTTAGGGATTGATGTTATAATAACCGATGATAAGTCGGAACCAGAATCAGTAGGATTAACCGTTTTAGTTTATCTGATAATCACTTTTTTTTAATCATTTTTTTTCTTATTTTATAAATCAAAACTTAAAACCCCCATAAACATTTTCTTTAGTTGGTTGAAATAATACAAGAATCCTTGTGAGAACGATATTTCGAGTCATTTGTCGCTATACTAGCATTTTTATAAAAACACTCGTTTTTGATCCGCGAGCGACCGCGGATCAGTGTGCTCGGTCAACAAGACAAGTCGGGTAGAAAAGAGCATGTCATTTACTACCTGAGTAAGAAATTCACTGACTGTGAGTCAAGATACTCGATGCTCGAAAAAACATGTTGTGCACTTGCTTGGGTCGCTAAGTATTTGAGACAGTACATGTTAAACCACACAACCCTGTTGATTTCGAAGATGGATCCAATCAAGTACGTCTTTGAAGAACAAGAACTCTCCGGAAGGATTGCTCGATGGCAAATGGTTTTAACCGAGTACAATATTCAGTACATTTCCTAGAAAGCCATTAAGGGAAGCGTTCTGTCAGAATATCTCGCAGAACAGCCAATTGAGGATTATCAGCCGATGAAGTTTTATTTCCCAGATGAGGACGTCATGTTTTTGAGACTGGATCTCAGTGGAAAATGGTTTTCGATGGAGCAGTTAATTCATATGGCAATGGAATCGGGGCTATTATTACTACTCCTCACGGTTCTCATATACCGTTCACTGCCCGATTGACTTTCGCCTGCACCAATAATGAGGTCGAGTATGAAGCGTGCATATTGGGTTTAGAAGAGGCCGTTAATATGAGGATCACGAATTTGGATGTATACGGTGACTCTGCGTTGGCCGTTAACCAAATCAAAGGAGAGTGGGAAACTCGTCAGGCCAACCTGGTGCTTGTTGCACCCCAAAATTTTCCTAACCTTTTCTTTACCTAGCTTGTGTTTCATTGCATTCATTCTAGCATTATCATCTGCATTGCATTGACATGTGTGCAGGAGATCAAGAGGTATGACTACCAACAAAGGGCTACACAAAGCTATGAAGCTATCTAAGAATCCTTATTCAAGTATTCAAGGGTTGATATCCTTATCAGAGAAGTTAAAGATCCTCAGAGAAGGGGTTGGATATAAGAGTGTATGCCTCCTAACTTGAAGGTTATGGGAAGCTATTCAGATGATTCTGAATCCATGGAGTTGGACTTGAAGCCTTGAGAGAGCTCATGAGAAGTATTGAAAGTCATTTTGAAGCCTAGACAAGTCATCATGTGAAGAATATGAAGCTACTACCAAGATTGGTGCAATTAGGGTTTCATCTGATCAACCCTAGGTTAACAAATGATTTGAAGAAGGTTGAGACCTAATTTCAAGGCCATGTGATCATGGATTGATGTCTTAAGAGGCCCACAGGATGATTCCAAGGTCAACTCATCATGAATCAAGAGTGTGAGGAGTTCCTAGGCTAGGGTTTCTAAGCTTGACAGTGTAAAATCCCCTGGTTTAGTGCCTAACTTCAAGACCACATAACTCAAGATATGATTTTCATCTCACCTTGACCCCAACATGATTGTTGTAGAGCATGATTATAGCTTTAATTTGAGTACTAGAAGTCCTTGATAGTGTTAGAACACAGATTGGTTCTTAATTATATTTCTATGTTTTGATGATAACACTTACGAAATTTTGTATTAAGAAATTATATACTCTAAGTTTGTTCAAGTATTTTTGCTGCAGATATTAAATTTAATATTCTTCTGAAATCAAAAATGGATCTGAACGTTGAACTACGCAAGGCTCTGAAGCGTCAGAAGCATCTAATTAGAAGACTCTGAGCGCTGCTGATAACGCGAAATCATATCGTCTATTTGGCTTGATTTACATGCATTTATTTATGACTATTGTTAATTTATCTTGATTTATGTTCTAGTTTACGGTTAATTTACTTCGTTGTGCAGATTGTGGAGAATTTGGACTAAAGAAAGAAAAGAAGAAGAAATGGAAGGAAAACAGATGAAAAATAGATGAAAAACAGCAGATACAGATTTTGCTGATATGACGGTCGTCACATGAACCTTACGACCGTCATGCGTATTACGACCGTCACATTTCATGACGAGCGTTACACAGACAAAATATCAGTACATTCAAATCAGAAGTAGCCACGATCACTCTCAACTTAATTTCTTCCTACACTTTCTCCACTCACTGCCCACTACTGGAAGTTACTCCCACTCCCTCCATAACTCACCCATGATCTCTGGAAGTTGAAGAATGAATTATCTCCTAAAAATAGGCCTTAGATTCAGAGTTTCTAGGGAGCCTTCGACGTATCGAAGTGCTGCCGAAATTACCAATTGAAGCTGAATTTACATTCTTGCATTATTTTCCCATTTCCTTTTCCTTTTATTCCCATTTGTATGGTTTTATTTGTTCCTGTACCTTTTACTTCTTGCCAAAGTAGAATCCTGCCGACATTGTGGGGGACTACCCAAGGATTTGAGATCAGTACAATTTACAGGTTTTTATTAATTGAATTACTACTTTATTTCTGTCATAATGCATGCTTTATTATTCAGTTGTTTATGTCTATTTCCGTTTGCATTAATTATCATGTCTAGCTAAATTAGTTTTATCGGTATGTAACCGAATTAGTAGGACAGGATTCGATAGTAACCGGTACCTTCCCTTTTTACAAACAACCTTTCTGGCCGTAGTTTTTAATCTTAATTTCTAAATAAATGTTCGTCGCGACAGCGAGAACTTATTTAAAAGTAGTTTTTCCACGACAGCGGGAAATTCATAAAGGTACGAACCAACAAGCGACAGCTGCGGCTAAGACCAGATAGTAAAAACTAGGCATTCGTTTTAAAAACAGCGACAACGCTTTAAAAGGGATTAGAACTTAATGGTTTTCAAAAAGTAATTTTAACCCCGAACGGGATAGCGACAGCATACGTTCCGCCTTAGAGTTGCGACTAGCGTCAACAACCATCGTGAGACAAAGGTCTTTAAACCGTTATTTTCTTCTTAAAAGTGTTCGCAAAGAGTAGAAAGCATCGGTGACCTGTCGAATCCCCGATAACTAAGTCATTGCATACCGATATCCCTTTACCGCTTTTTCTTTAAACCAATTATCTTTATTTCCTTTGCATTTAATTTCATTCGCATTCAACTTTCCTAATTCCATTAGCCTTAGCTTTACACCGTAATAATAGATAACGGTAGATTGACATTGGTCTGTGTGGGTTCGACAATCTCTTATATTACTTTGATATTTCCGTGCACTTGCGGACGCATCAAGTTTTTGGCGCCGTTGCCGGGGACCAACAGTCACTATTGTGATTCTGTTGTTGCATAGTATAGACTAAGGCATTCTTATCTAAATCATTATGTATAACCCGGATTACCCTTATAACTACCACCCCCAATATTTCGAGGAACCACAAGATCCGTTTAAATCGGACCTCGAAATATTATTAGAAGATTTCAATACGATGCATTCTCACCCAAATTCCCTCTACGATGACGATTCCCAATGTTTTGAGGAAACGCAAGATTTCGATACATCCAACCTTGAACTATTACTAGAAGAATTCGAAGAGACGTTTATTCACTCTAGATGGAGCGCTTTGTGGAGACACAAACTCTCCAAAATGAATATTTTAGAAAACAACATCTCCAAATTGATGAAGACCTTAAGCAGATGAGCATTATAGTCGATTCCCTCGCGACTCACAGCAAGGCTTTGGAGACTCAAACCTCTTTGCTTACACAAACATCTCTAGGACCCTTCCTTGAGAGCCATGTGAATGTTGTAACCACTAGTAATGAAGAACAAATAGAAGATCCTAGGGAGAGTAATGATGAGTCTGAGGAGAGTTTTGGTGAGACAAGCATAATTATTGAGAAAAATCCACCGACACCACCCGAAAGGGAGGTTGTCGAAGAGATAGAGAAAGAAGCACCCATTGTTGCTCCTCCTCCCTATACCCCACCTAATTCTTTCTCACAATTGGTTATGGAAGCTAAGGTAAACTCCCAATCCAAAACATATGTAGAGGTACTGGAAAATACCCACACCAATGCACCTTTGTCTAAGGTCCCTCATAGGAAAAGAAAATTCGAGGACCGTGAAACTAGGGTCATCATTACTGTTAAAAGGGTAAGATCAATTTTTGAGGTGGTGGATGAAATAACTAAGCCCAAATTTGAAAAGCTGACACACAGGATAGATCCAGAACCACCACCACGCATTCAAAACAAGGAACCACCCTACAGAAGAAAGAAACGAAAAGGTGAGGGATATGAGCGATGGCTTGATAAGTGGCCATGGAAACCGAAGACTATTCAAAGCTCGATCGAGGAACCATTCTCGAAGGAACTACCATGAGTACTTGCACTCCTTAGCCGTCGAGCTATCGACGTTAAACAAAGCATTGTGTGGGAGGAAACCCACAAGGCTTTTATTTTAATTTGTTTGTTTACATTTGCAGAAAATAATAAATGTATCGCTTGTTACGCTTTAGCTATATCTAGGCAAAAACTCTCTACATGACGATGAGCTGTGCCCACGGACATTCCTACGAGTGTCGCTGCTGGTGGTGACACTGATGATGAGTACTTCCTCTGGAAGTAAGTAATATGATGAGTTGGTGCAAGAATTACACAAACGAAGGCATCTTAAAATGCTCGTCGCAGAAGTAGAAGTGATCAACAAAGACATGGACATCAAGAGCAAGACCATAGAGGATTTAGCATGCAGTAGCATTCATACAGGTTTTATCTTTCCTTTTTCCATCTTTTATTAAAACATTAAGGACACTGTTTGGTTTAAGTGTGGGGGAGGAACTCTATCGCTTTCATTTTATCGCTTTTTAGCTTGATTTCTTGTTGTTTCTAATATGTCAAAGTCTGTGCATGTGCTGTCGAGTCTTTATGCGTGGTTTTCGCCTGTTATTCAAACTTCCCCAAAATTTCAAAATTTCAAAATTCTAACCTCCAACAAATTTTTGCTTCGATCCATGACATGGTTCTCTGAAAGTATATAGGCTGCCCAGGCTATGTTAGAAAAACGTGGGAAAGTTTTGATAAAATTGATACCGTCCTAACAACCTTAACCCCCTAAATATGCAAAACTAATTTGAGTACCCATTATGTCGAGACCTTAAAGCTCCAGGTTCTTGTAGTAATCCCTAAGTAGTTTATTTAAGCAGTCAGCACCATCCTAAACACACTAAGTAAGAAATCGATGCAAATAAGTGTATGATCTCTAGTTAAAATGAGAAATTAAGAAAGAAAATAAAAATTATGAAGAAAAAGACATGTTCCTTCTAAGTTAGGTGCTCCTCACACGAGCACTTAGCCTAACGGTACAAACTCTTTAAGTTCAATTGATGCTTAAGCATATTTGCAGAGAAAAATGAAATAACAATGAGATCATAGTCACTAACAGGTTTACTTGCCATGAATGTGTATGGATAACGGGCTTAATGTGATTGCACTATAATGAAATGGGGTGAAAGAGAGCATGAGTTATAGGTTGAGTTATAATGGCATGATTCCGATTGATTTGCATAAGTAGGGAGTTTTTGAAATTGTGTAGTTACGGTATCCTTGGTATTGATATTTAGTACCTATCGATCTAACATTAGCCTAGCAACCACGTATGCTTATTTCTTTTTACCATGTTGGTTGATCACTTGAGGACAAGCAATGGTTTAAGTGTGGGGGTGTTTGATAACGCGAAATCATATCGTCTATTTGGCTTGATTTACATGCATTTATTTGTGACTATTGTTAATTTATCTTGATTTATGTTCTAGTTTACGGTTAATTTACTTCGTTGTGCAGATTGTGGAGAATTTGGACTAAAGAAAGAAAAGAAGAAGAAATGGAAGGAAAACAGATGAAAAACAGCAGATACGGATTTTGCTGATATGACGGTCGTCACATGAACCTTACGACCGTCATGCGTATTACGACCTTCACATTTCATGACGAGCGTCACGCAGACAAAATATCAGTACGTTCAAATCAGAAGTAGTCACGATCACTCTCAACTTAATTTCTTCCTACACTTTCTCCACTCACTTCCCACTACTGGAAGTTACTCCCACTCCCTCCATAACTCACCCATGATCTCTGGAAGTTGAAGAATGAATTATCTCCTATAAATAGGCCTTATATTCAGAGTTTCTGGGGAGCCTTCAACGTATCGAAGTGCTGCTGAAATTACCAATTGAAGTTGAATTTACGTTCTTGCATTATTTTCCCGTTTCCTTTTCCTTTTATTCCCATTTGTATGGTTTTATTTGTTCCTGTACCTTTTACTTCTTGCCAAAGTAGAATCCTGCCGACATTGTGGGGGACTACCCAAGGATTTGAGATCAGTATAATTTACAGGTTTTTATTAATTGAATTACTACTTTATTTCTGTCATAATGCATGCTTTATTATTCAGTTGTTTATGTCTATTTCCGTTTTCATTAATTATCATGTCTAGCTAAATTAGTTTTATCGGTATGTAACCGAATTAGTAGGACAGGATTCGATAGTAACCGGTACCTTCCCTTTTTACAAACAACCTTTCTGGCCGTAGTTTTTAATCTTAATTTCTAAATAAACGTTCGTCGCGATAGCGAGAACTTATTTAAAAGTAGTTTTGCCACGATAGTGGGAAATTCATAAAGGTACGAACCAACAAGCAACAGCTGCGGCTAAGACCAGATAGTAAAAACTAGGCATTCATTTTAAAAACAGCGACAACGCTTTAAAAGGGATTAGAACTTAATGGTTTTCAAAAAGTAATTTTAACCCCGAACGGGATAGCGACAACATACGTTCTGCCTTAGAGTTGCGACTAGCGTCAACAACCATCGTGAGACAAAGGTCTTTAAACCGTTATTTTCTTCCTAAAAGTGTTCGCAAAGAGTAGAAAGCACCGGTGACCTTTCGAATCCCTGATAACTAAGTCCTTGCATACCGATATCTCTTTACCGCTTTTTCTTTAAACCAATTATCTTTATTTCCTTTGCATTTAATTTCATTCGCATTCAACTTTCCTAATTCCATTAGCCTTAGCTTTACGCCGTAATAATAGATAACGGTATATTGACATTGGTCTCTGTGGGTTGGACAATCTTTTATATTACTTTGATATTTCCGTGCACTTGCGGACGCATCAGCTGCCTACAGAAGACTCTGAGCGCTGCCTACAGAAGGATCTAAAGTAGTAGCTACAGAAGCATCTGAAGCAAAGACTGAAGACTTTGTATGAAGAATTTCAAGCACTGTTTTTCAGAAGACTCTGATAGTACTGTTTGCTGCATGTACTCAGGATCTGATCTCCAAACTCTGCTCTGATTAATTACACGCTGAAGCACACTTGCTGCAACACTCTGATACAGCAAACTCTTAAGACATCAATACTCTGATCACTCAAGGATCTGATGTTAATTGCTATGAATTAGAAACTTGTTGAAGAAGATTATTCAAAGTTATATTCGTTGGTTATGCCAAACGACTCTTTCCTCTTTCATGCTAGACACAAGAACTCAGGAAAAAAGGATTTCTCTGAACGTTCTAATTCTGGGAAAGGTCAAGTCATATGATGACAAAAGGCTACAACTACTTTGTAGTACACGGTCTTCAAGCTTGCAACACCTTGGACTTCTAAGTCTATAAAAGCAAGACTTCAACAACTTTCTTCAGTTGACGAATATTGAACAAATTCATTGATAACTCTCTCAAAGATCTCATACAAATTATTATTCTTTGCTAAATAGTTTTCATAAGTTCTTAAACTTAAGTGTAAATCACAGTTGTGATACAGCTTACTTAGAAGCATTCAAACACTTGTTTAGTTTACATTTAATTGTAAAAGTTCCTTGAGAAGACCAAATTATGGTCAGTAGTTCTTGAGAAGACTAAGACTGTTGTTCTTAGTGGTTGATATTGTAATCAGTTTGATTATAATGGATTAAGTCCTTGTAGAGAAAGGCAAATCACTCCTGATAGGGTGGACTGGAGTAGTTGAGTTCAATGAACCAGGATAAAAATCATTGTGTTTTTACTGCCGTAATTTTTTCTAAATCCTTATTCACCCCCCCCCCCCTTCTAAGTATTTTCTCACCTTCAGTTGGCATCAGAGCTCCGGTTCTGTGTGTGTTATCACTTCACAGTGACAGAAAAGATCCAATGAGAAAACTCATGATATTCTTTGGTTGATATTATGGTTGAAGCTTCAACATCCAACAACAACAACAGATATGAAGAAAGGGATAGAATCAACACAAAACCCCCTATGTTTGATGGGAAGAAGTTTGACTATTGGAAGGAAAGAATACAGAGTTTCTTCCTTGGTTATGATGCTGATCTTTGGGACTTGGTCATTGATGGTTATGTTCACCCCACTGATGGGGATGGCAAGAAAATTGATAGAAAATCTATGACTGAAGCTCAAAAGGAGGAGTTCAGAAATCATCATAAAGCAAGAACTATCTTATTAAATGCTATATCTCATACTGAGTATGAGAAAATTACCAACAGAGAAACAACATTTGATTTGTTTGAGTCTTTAAAGACGACTCATGAAGGGAACTCGCAAGTTAAAGAGACCAAGGCTCTGGCGCTGATCCAGAAATATGAAGCCTTTAAAATGGAAGAATCTGAATCTATAGAAGCTATGTTCCCTAGATTCCAGATCCTCACAACTGGATTAAAAGTGCTGGACAAAGGCTATTCAACTGCTGATCATGTGAAGAAGATCATCAGAAGCTTGCCCATCAGATGAAGTCCAATGGTCACTACTTTGAAGCTAGCTAAGGATCTGAACAAGATCATATTGGAGGAACTAATCAGCTCTCTAAGGAGCCATGAAATTGAACTTGAAGAAGATGAGCCTCAAAAGAAAGGTAAGTCAATTGCTTTAAAATCTAACAAATTTGTTAAAGCATTGCAGGTGTTAGAAGAAAGTTCTGAAGAGTCTTCTTCTAAAGAAGAAGATGAACTGTCCTTGCTGCCCAGAAGAATCAACAAACTCTGGAAGCACAAACAGAGGAAGTTCAAGAACTTCAAGAAGCCAGATCAACGCAAAGAGTCCTCTGGACACAAAAGATATAGAGAGAAGGAGGTTGTTTGCTATGAATGCAAAGAACCTGGTCATTACAAGAATGAATGTCCAAAGCTTCTAAAAGAAAAGCGAAAGAGGAAGTTTGACAAAAAGAAGAAGGTTCTAATGGCAACCTGGGATGATTCAGATGAATCTGAATCTTCATCAGAGTCAGAAGAAGAATGTGCCAACATGGCACTGATGGCTGGTGTGGAAGATCATGATGAAGGATCATCTGGATCTGAATTTGATTCTGAATCTGACTTAGAAGAGGTACTTTCTAATCTCTCTAGGGAAGAACTTATAAAAGTCTTATCAGAAGTCCTGAACAACTATAATCAGATTAAGCTCAAATGCAAGAAGCTTAAATGCAATCTTGAATCTGAGAATAGTTTGTTAAAGTCAGAAGTTGCTGAGCTCAAAGAAAATAACTTGAAAATGAAAAATAATTTTGAAAAAGCTCAACAAGACTCTGAATCTGAAACTAAGTCAAAATGAAAAAATATTTTAGAAGAATATGACTATAGTTTTCAGAAGTTTCTGGCTAAAAGCATAGATAGAAGCAAGATGGCTTCAATGATCTATGGAGTTAGCAGAAATAACAGGAATGTAATTAGATATGAATCTTCCTCTGGAAAGGATTTAAATCCAATGCCTGTTGATAAACTTATCATTAAGAAGACTCCCTTATATTCTCATTTTAAGTTTGGTCATCTGAATGATATTAAACACACACGTTCTGATCAGAACGTTCCTGTGTTTAAACCAAAAGTTAGTCAGAACAAACCTGTTGTAAAAAGATAGAAGTTCAGACAAACTTTTAAGGCAACTAACCCAAAAGGACCCAAAAAGATCTGGGTACCTAAGGATAAGATAATCCCTGTTGCAGATGTATTTAGCAGCAAAGTCAAGACGCCAGTCATGGTACCTGGACTCTGGCTGCTCACGTCACATGACGGGAGAAAGGTTTATGTTCCAAAGCCTGAAGCTTAAATCTGGAGGAGACGTCAAGTTTGGAGGGAATCAAAAGGGCAAGATTATTGGCTCTGGTACTATTGGCAATGGTAACCTTCTCTCTATATCTAATGTTTTACTTGTAGAAGGATTAAAGCATAACCTATTGTTGATGACTATAGCAGATGGACATGGGTGAAATTCCTAAAACACAAGGATGAGTCACATTCCGTGTTCTTTGACTTCTGCAAACAAGTCCAGAATGAAAAAGAATTTAAAATTATTAAAGTCCGAAGTGATCATGGTGGCGAATTTGAAAACAAATTTTTTGAAAAATATTTTTATGAAAATGGCATTGCTCATGATTTCTCCTGCCCTAGAACTCCACAACAGAATGAAGTTGTAGAGAGGAAAAATAGAACTCTGCAAGAAATGGCCAGAACCATGATCAACGAGAATAATCTGGCAAAGCATTTTTGGGCAGAAGCAATAAACCCAACTTGTTATATTCAGAACAGAGTGTCTGTAAGACCTCTTCTGGAAAAGACTCCCTATGAATTGTGGAGGAACAGAAAACCCAACATTTCTTATTTTCATCCTTTTGGATGTATTTGTTATATGTTGAACACTAAAGAGAACCTGAACAAGTTTGATTCTAAAGCACATAAGTGTTTCATGCTTGGCTATTCTGAATGCTCTAAAGGCTACAGAGTATACAATACTGAAACACAGATTGTGGAGGAATCTATACATGTTAGATTTGATGATAAGCTTGGCATTCAAAAGCCAAAGCAACTTGAAAGTTCTGCAGATAGAGAAGTAATTCTCACAAACTCTGAAGGCTCAGAGGCAGAAAAAGTTCAAGTGAAGGAACCATAAGCAACACCAGATGCAACTCCCTTAACTTCTCAAATGAGCAACTTGAATATTTCTGAAGAATCAAATGTTAGAGAATCATCTTCCAGAATCAAGGCCTCTCACCAAGGCGATGTGATCATTGGAAAGAAGGATGACCCTATAAGAACAAGATCCTACCTCAGATCATTTGAAGCGTCATTATTTGGTTTGGTGTCAATTATTGAACTAACTTCTGTTGATGAAGCTCTGCAAGATAATGACTAGATAATTGCCATGCAAGAAGAGCTCAATCAATTCACAAGAAATGACGTTTGGGATTTGGTTCTAAGACCAAAAGAATTTAACATAATTGGAACTAAATGGGTCTTCAGAAACAAGTTGAATGAAAAAGGAGAAGTTGAAAGAAACAAAGCAAGGCTTGTTGCTCAAGGTTATAGCCAGCAAGAAGGAATTGACTACACAGAGACTTATGCTCCTGTGGGCAGGTTAGAGTCTATTCATTTACTCATTTCTTTTGCTGCACAAAATAACATCACTCTATATCAGATGGATGTTAAGAGTGCCTTCTTAAATGGAATTATAGAAGAGGAAGTCTATGTTCATCAACCTCCTGGTTTTGAAAGTGATAAATTTCCAGAACATGTTTTTAAACTTAAAAAATCTCTTTATGGTTTAAAACAAGCTCCCAGAGCTTGGTATGAGAGATTAAGCAATTTTCTTCTGGAGAAAAATTTTATCAGAGGCAAAGTGGAGACAACTCTCTTCTGTAAAAAATTTAAGAAAGATCTGTTAATTTCTTAAATATATGTGGATGATATTATATTTGGATCTACCAAAGTTATGCTGGGAAAGGAGTTTGCTCAATGTATGCATGCTGAATTTGAGATGAGCATGATGGGAGAATTGAGATTCTTTTTGGGAATTCAAGTCAACCAGACTTCAGAATGCACTTACATTCATCAGACAAAATATGTAAAAGAGCTTCTGAAGAAGTTCAACATGACTGATAGTAAGATGGAAAAGACTCTTATGCGTCCAACAAGTACTCTTGGTAAGGAAGAGGTAAGTAAGAAAGTAGATCAGAAACTCTACAGAGGTATGATTGGATCTCTTATATAATTAACTGCTTCTAGACCTGGCATTTTATTCAGTGTATGCTTGTGTGCAAGATTCCAATCAGATCCTAGAGAATCACACTTAACAGCTGTCAAGAGGATTCTAAGGTATCTGAAAGGTACTTCTAATGTGGGTTTGTGTTACAGAAAATCTGATGATTTTAAACTAGTTGGATTCTGTGATGCTGATTACGCTGGAGACAGAGTCGAAAGAAAAAGTACTTCTGGAAGTTGTCAATTTCTGGGAAGAAATTTAATCTCCTGGTACAACAAGAAACAACCTACAATTGCGCTGTCAACCACAGAAGCAGAATATATTGCTGTTGTTGGATGTAGCACACAAATGCTCTGGATGAAAAGTCAGCTAGAAGACTATCAGATCTTTGAGAGTAATATTTCTATATTCTGTGATAATACTTCTGCTACATGCTTATCTAAAAATCCAATTTTACACTCTAAAGCTAAGCATATATAAATTAAACATCACTTCATTAGAGACTATGTTCAGAAGGGTATTATAAAATTAGACTTTGTTGATACAGATCATCAATGGGGATATTTTTACAAAACCCCTTGCTAAAGATAGGTTTAAGTTTATTCTGAAAAATATTGGTATGGAATTTTGTCCAGAGTAATATTTATCAGAAGCAAATTTCTCAGATGCAAAATGCTTAAACTCTGAAGTATTTCATCTGTCAATTATTTAATTTCTTGAATTATTACTTCTATGTGTATCTGAACTAACAAGTCTCAGAGGATCTGAATGTTGGCTAACGTTTCATTTCTCAAAGAGATTTCAGAAGCACATGCAAGCAAACACGTGTCACTCTGAATCTGAAAAGATGGCGTGCACAATACTGAAGAGACATTTGAGATAACGTTTGAATAGTTGATTTCTCGTTTTCCCCCCAATTGTCAGAATCATTTATTGCTTTGAAATGATTATATTCTTTTCATTAAATGCCAATTAAATGTTAAATGAAAACGTGTTGAGCGTGTGACCTTCTATTTGCCCTAAATTTCTTCTATAAATTCTACAAATCTCACCATTTCACACTTTTCACTCTCACAAACACGTTTATGCATTTCTGCTTGCTCTTTAGCCTTCATCTAAACCCTAAACCTTCATCATCTTTAACAATGGCTACATCATCTTCAACCTCAGCTCAATTCTAATCCTCAATGGCTGTTGTTTCTTCATCAAACATGGGTGCTATCCCTTTTAAGGAACCTGAGAGAACTCTTTTAACACCGGTTGATAAGCTTGAAGTTTTATGTGAATCAATGGTGGAATTTGACTCCTTGGCTGAAAATGGTTTTGATTTACGTCCTATCATTGATGCTCAAGGCTGGGTGAAGTACTTTGATAAATTGTTTGGACCAGTTTATCCACACTTAGTGAAAGAATTCTAGATTCACGCATCTGTTTACCCCAAGTTCATAATCTCTTCTGTTATGGGAAAAGAGATTATTATCACTGGAGATTTGATTAGAAAACTCATTGGGTATGAAGAAACTGGTGGAGTTTCTCATCTGCCAGCTAGGCGTGTTGAAATGGATGAAGTTTATGATGAAGTAATTTCATCTGGACAAGCTTCCAACAAGTTCAAGGATCTGAAACCTGATTGCAAGATCTGGGCCAAGATTTTTCTGGGCTGTATAAACCACAGAAAATCAACAAACTCTCTTGACTACGTTAACAATGAACAGATTTACTTCATGTACTGCTTATGTCAGAGTACTAAAGTGGATCTGCCACACATTCTCTTCATGCATCTGTGGAATCACATTAATGCATCTGAACAACCACCTCCTTCTCAAACCCAAACCACTTTTGTACCATCTAAATCATCTGAAAAACCACCTCCATCCTCTAAACAAACTGCATCTGACACAACATCTTTACAATCATCTGAACCACTAACTTCTGAAAAATCTGAACAACCAAAACATTCTAAACCAAAACAATATGAATCTCACGTTCAAACACCACCAGAAGAACCAACTCCAAAACAACCAGAACAACGACAAGTACCTTCTTCACAACAATCTGAACCTATTGTATCTGAACCACCAAAATCTACACCTTCTAATCCACAACCTAATACACAACCAGAACAACCCAAACCTACTGAGTCATGCATATCTGATTCTAAGATTCTAGATGTCCAACCCCTCAAAACTATGTTTGGTGTATCTTCTACATCTTGTCCTTCATCTACCTCATCTGATTTATCTGAATCTGATGTTCATCCAGAAGTAAGCTCGTGATCGCGACTTTCTATGTCTAACAAATCTAACTGCAAGTGCACAGTCTATCGTGTAGTAATAAAAGATATCGATCCCACAGGGACTCGTAATCAATCTAGTATTATCGGGTGTTACGGTGTTTAGGGAGTAATAGCAGAATAAGTGCGTAAACTAAAGGGAGTAATAGCAGAATAAGTGCGTAAACTAAAGGGAACTAAAGCTTTTACTTAAGGTATGGATTTATGAATCGATATGCAATAATTTTGTTCTTCGGGGATTCGACAAATTACTGGCGTATTAAGTGTTTTCAAACTTAGTTTAAGAAGAAGATAATGATCTAAATGAAGGTGAGAAAATTACTTAGAAGGGGGGGTTGAATAAGTAAGACTAAAAATCAAAGATTAGAACACAGATATTTTTATCCTGGTTCGTTGAAAACAACTAGTCCAGTCCACCCTCTCAAGAGTGATTTGCCTTTCTCTGTCAAGGACTTAATCCACTATTTTAATCAAACAGATTACAAATAGCAACACCTAAGAACAACCGTTCTTAGTCTTCTCAAGAGCAGCTGATCCCAACTGGATCCTCTTAAGGAAAACCTTTTACAAACAAAGTAAAACTTTTACAAGAGTAAGAATGCTTCTAATAAGTTGTTATCACAACAGTGATATTTCTCTTAGTTTAAGAATAAAGATAAAGCAAAGTAATATGATAAAGAGCTTTTTGAGATTTGCTTTGAGGAGTGATTTTTCTAGAGATTCAATTACTGAAGAAGATGGAGTGGACTTCTTTATATAGGCACTAAGATCCAAGAAGTCTTGTTACGTTGAAGGCTGTGCAGAAAAGCCTAGAGCCTTTTGTCTTCACATTGGAGGCTGTGCTGAAACAGGCCTGATGCTTTTTGTCTTCACTTGCAGAATACTTTCCTCAGAATGGAATGCACAGATAAAACCTTTTTGTCTGTGTCCTTGTGTCTAGCACAAAATAGGAAAGAGCTGTTGAGAAGGACCAACGTACATATTTAAATCTTCTTCAAAGTGAGTTCAGCTTTCAACATAAGAATCTGAATCTTCAGAGTCTTCTGATCAAGGATCATCTGGATCTTCAGAGTCTTGAATGTTCTTCAGATTGAGCTGAAACAGAGTATGTGCAGCTAGTGTGCTTGAGCGTGTAAATCCTTCAGAGCAGAGTCTCTATGCTTTAGAGGCTCCTTCTTCAGAATCTTCAAGAGACAGTAGTCAGATTCTTCTGGGAGCAAAGTTCAGATCTTCACTTAAGATGCTCTTGAACTTATGAAGTCTTTCATACAAACAATGTTCAGATGCAATTTTGCTTTCTTAAGATAATTTACTTTAGTGCCTGTAGCAAACAATCTAGAACACGTTTAGAGTATATAATTCTTGAATACAAAATTCATAATTGTTATCATCAAAACATAGAGATAAAACTAAGACACAATCTGTGCTTTTACAATCTCCCCCTTTTTGATGATGACAAAACATGAGAAAATTTTGTTCAATAAAGAGTAAGAATTAGAAACTCCCCCTGAGATAAACAATCTCCCCCTGAAATAAATACTACAATAGAATAGAATACTTCCCTTTCTGATTGAGTATATTTAAGATTCAGAGCCTGATGAATGAGTTCAGAGTCAAATCTTGATGCCAGATGATTGAATAAATGTATCAGAGTAAGATATCAGAGTTGATTGAATACTCAGATTTTCTTTAGAGAATCAGGTTCTGGTTGACACAGTCTCAGGGTAACTTCAATGAATTATGTCAGATATAACAGTATAATCTGAAAGACTTAAATTCAAATAAGTTAATAAAATGTCTGAATTTTAGTTTTGGTAAATGCTTATAGGTTGAACACTCAGTTTCTCTTTTTCTCCCCCTTTTTGTCATAATCAAAAAGATATACAAAGACGGAAAGAAATAAAAGAGAAGAAGCAAAAATAGGAGCAAACCATGTTAGCATGCAATTAAAACAAAACAAACCAAAGTTCACAGACAAACAGGCAGAGATCAAAAACTCAGTTCATGTGCAAAACAACAAATAAAACTAGGTCTGGCGAGAGGCAATGAGGGTCAGAAGCTCTGTCATCTTGGCAGCTGACTCTTCTTGCTTAGACATCCAGGTCTTGATTTCATCGGTTGTTTTCTCTTGCTTGATCATCCAGTCCTTGATATCCTTCACATCATTCACAAGTTCTGAAACCACAGATGAAGACGGAGCAGATGCAGCAGCAGCAGGGTTCCCTTCAGATTGGTTTTCAACAGAAGCTTGTTCAACCATTTCAAAATCAGGAACAACCGGAGGAGCAGCTTCCAATAGTAACACAGGAGGAGGAGGAGGCATGTTCATCAGTGTCACCTTTATTAACTCAGCAAATTTAATCTTAGCAAGCTTAGAGCATTTTGCTCTAACTTTTAGGGCAGCTTTGTTAAACATCCAGATGAAGCGCTTCCAAGCAGTATTCGAAACATTTGGGTCCAAACTAGACATACATATAGCCTTAACACGATCATATTCAGAATCTAACTCCTTTTTGAAAATATCAAACATAGCATTAACACAAGATCCTAAATCTGACTGTTCATTCTGACCAGAGGAAAAAGGATTAGGGGTGTTAGCAGGAGTAGGTTCAGATGGTTGTGGTTGAGGTGTGGGTGGTTGAGATGTGTGGATGACAGATTGAGGGAGTTCAGCTGAGTGAGGAAAAGTTTGATTCTCAGATGGATTAGTTTCAGGTGGTTGTGGAATGGTTTGGTTTTCAGCTGTTTGAGTGTCAGAGGGTTGAGCTTCAGATGGTTGTTGAGATGGAGAGTTTGGTGGGGTATGAAACAAAGCAATGTTAAGATGTTTCTTCATAACACTCTCAGAGCGAGCTTGTTTAAGTGATTCTGAATCATAGTCAGATGAATCAGATGAATCAGATGAATCAGAGGATTCATCTGAGTGAACAGATGTAGACGAAATTTCAATTGTTTGGTTGAGGGGTGGAATATCAAGAATATTGTCAGAAAGATTTGGATCTTCTGAGGGAATTGCTTGTTCAGAGTGTTCAGGTTGAACAGTCTCTGGATGATTTTGTTCTGAAATAATTATTTGTGGTTGGGGAGTCTCTATGTGGGGATTCTCTTGTTGCGACAAAGTTGGTTGTGGAGGTGTTGTTGGAGAATTTTCTGGTTGAGTTGGTTCTGGTGGAGTTATTGTTGGAGAGTTTTCAGATAAAATTGGTTCTGGTGGTGGAATTTCTGTTTGAATAGTTTGATGTTGTGGATTAGATGGGATTGGTGCTGGAGATGATTGTAAATTTACTGGTTCAGAGGATAGTGGTTCGGATGAGATATTAACAGACTTTCTAGATTTTGAAGTTCTTGGTATGAGGTTTGGAGAGAGTTGTGGTGAAGATAGTGATGAATGAACAGTAGGAGTAGGATCAGAGGCTAATACCTGTTGAATGGTGTCTCTGATTTCTTCCAGAGTAGCTTCTCTTGGACTGCTTCTGGCCTTCTTTCCTTCTTTCCTCTTCTTTCTTGATGCTTCAGGAGCTTTTCTCTTCTTCTGAACGGATTCTTTGTCAGCCTTCCTCTTACTGCGCCTTTCCTTCATCTGATTGGGCAATTCTTCTCCTGGCTTCTGAACGAGATTGGCAGGTAAAGGGATTCCTTCCTTTAGGCATTCAGTAATGTACAGCCAGACAAATTCCTTAGGTTCATCTGCACTGAACAGTGGAAAATCTTCCACAGGAACTCTTCTACCTTGAATCTCGTCAGAGTTGATCTTCCTGAGTTGTCCTTTCAATTCTGAGATGATTTTCATCCTCTTCAGATTGAGCCCATTAATTTCAGAGCCAATGATGTGAGTCAGATCCTCTGTAATCTTCGCATCAGTCAGATGTTGAACCAGTTTGTTCTCAACAAGTATATCAGAAATCAACCTTCCCAGGGGTATCCATGTCCTTACTTTACCAGCTTTCGCCCTTACTTCCTCTCTGGTTTCTTTGACATGAGTTAATAAATGACTGAAGATGAGATACGGTAGATCCACTTTGACATTTTTGCTAATGCAGTACATATAATACAAATGTTCAGAACTCACATAATCTGGAGAGTTTGAAGGTTTTCTGTGGAAAAACGTACTCATAAAGATTTTCGCCCAGATCCTATAAATGGGTTTTAAATCTTTAACCTTGCTTGACGGCAAACCAGCAATAGTAACTTCTTCATAAACCCTAGCCATATCGATGCGAGAAGAAGCAAGATTTGAAACACCATCAGACTCAGTATAGCTAAATAGTTGTCTGATCAGGTTTTCAGTGATGACTATCTCCACTCCAAGAACCGAAGAATGTATAAACTTGGGACCCGCGCTTGCATGTATCCAAAATTCCTTAACCAGTGTTGGAAAAACAGGCCCCATTAGCCTTTCAAAATATTTTTCCCACCCTTGAGCTTTGATGGCAGAAATGAGATCAAACCCATTTTCCTTTAAAGAGTCGAGGTCAATGAAGCTTTCACAGAGCACCTCTAGATCAGCCACTGGAGTGAATAAGGTTCGTTCAGGTTCTTTGTACATGATGGTCTTGTTAGGTTTTGCAGCAGTGTTTGAAGTTGACGCCATTGAAGAAGAAGAATACCTTGGTTTCAGTTTAGGGTTTTGGAAAAGATTGAAAAGGAAGCAGAAACGCATGAATGAAGTGAATGTGGAAAGTGTGATAGAAGTGTGATAGGTGATATATATAGGAAACCAAAAAAAATAGGGCACACAAAAGACACTTACGCACGTTTGGACTGCATTAAATGAAAAGTAATCATTTCACATTAAATTATGACAGCTGGGGGAAAAACAAGAAAAGTGAGATTTTCAAAGCATTACCTCAAACGTCAAATCAGTTATGCACTCAATTTTTTCAGAAATTGAATGCCACGTGTTTGCTTTGTTGGCTCATTTGATTTCTCTCACGAAATGAAACGTTTCCAACTTTCAGATCTTCTGAGCTAGTTAGTTCAGAGTTTTACCCAAAACGAAATAATCAAATAAATATAAATGAATAAAATAGATAGATGAAATACTTCAGATTATTAAACATTTTGCATCTGAGAGGTTGCCTCTGAGAAATATTACTCTGGACATAAATCCATACAAATATTTTTCAGAATAAACTTAAATCTATCTTCAGCAAGGGGTTTTGTGAAAATGTCAGCCCATTGATGATCTGTATCAACGAAAGCTAGATTAATTACACCCTTCTGAACATAGTCTCTGATGAAGTGATGTTTAATTTCTATATGTTTTGCCTTAGAATGCAAGATTGGATTTTTTGACAAACATATAGCAGAAGTATTGTCACAGAAGATAGAAAGGTTACTCTCATAGATTTGATAATCTTCTAATTGACTCTTCATCCAGAGCATCTGAGTACAACATCCAGCAGCAGCAATGTATTCTGCCTCTGTAGTTGATAGTGCAATGGTAGGTTGCTTCTTGCTGTACCATGAGATCAGATGACTTCCAAGAAACTGACAGCTTCCAGAAGTGCTTTTACGTTCAATTCTGTCTCCAGCATAGTCAGCATCACAGAATCCAACTAATGAAAATTCATCAGATCTTCTGTAACACAAACCCATGTTAGCAGTACCTTTCAGATACCTCAGAATCCTCTTAACAGCTGTTAAGTGTGATTCTCTAGGATCTGATTGGAATCTAGCACATAAGCAGACACTAAACAAAATATCTGGTCTAGAAGCAGTCAAGTATAGAAGAGATCCTATCATACCTCTGTTGAATTTTTGATCTACCTTCTTACTTACCTCTTCCTTACCTAGAGTGCTTGTAGGATGCATTGGAGTCTTTGCCATTTTGCTATCAACCATGCTGAACTTCTTCAGAAGCTCTTTAACATATTTGGTTTGATGTATGTAGGTGCATTCTGGAGTCTGATTGACTTGGATTCCCAAGAAGAATCTCAATTCTCCCATCATGCTCATTTCAAATTCTTCCTGCATACATTTAGCAAACTCCTTTCCAAGCGTAATATTTGTTGATCCAAAAATAATGTCATCTACATAAATCTGACAAATCAACAGATCTTTCTTAACAGATTTACAGAATAAAGTTGTATCCACTTTTCCTCTGATAAAATTTTTCTTCAAAAGGAAGTTGCTCAACCTCTCATACCAAGCTCTGGGAGCTTGTTTTAATCCATAAAGGGATTTCTTTAATTTGAAAACATGATCTGGAAAGTTTTCACTTTCAAAACCAGGAGGTTGGTGGACATATACTTCTTCTTCTATAATACCATTAAGAAAAGCACTTTTAACATCCATCTGATACAGAGTGATGTTATTCTGTGCAGCAAATGAAATAAGAAGACGAATAGATTCTAACCTTGCCACTGGAGCATATGTCTCAGTGTAATCAATACCTTCTTGTTGACTATATCCTTGAGCAACCAGCCTTGCTTTATTCCTTTCTACTTCTCCCTTTTCATTCAGCTTATTCCTGAAGACCCATTTTGTTCCAATGACATTGAATCCTTTAGGTCTAGGAACCAGATCCCAAACTTCATTTCTGGCGAATTGATTCAGCTCTTCTTGCATAGCTATAATCCATTCATTATCTTCCAGAGCCTCATCTACAGATGTTGGTTCTATCATTGACACTAAGCCAAATAAGGAAGATTCAGAAGTTCTGAGATATGATCTTGTCCTTATGGGATCATCCTTCTTTCCAATTATCACATCTTCTGGATGAGAAGCTTTGATTCTGGAAGAAGATCCTCTGACGGTTGGTCTTTCAGAAATATGCAAGTTGTTTAGTTGTGAAGTCAAAGGTGTACCATCTGGGGTTGCATCAGATTCTTTGTTCTTTGCCTTTTCTGCCTCTGAGACTTCAGAGTCTGTGAGAATTACTTCTCTATCTGCAGAACTTTCAAACTGCTTTGGCTTTTCAGAGCCAAGCTTATCATCAAATCTGACATGAATAGATTCTTCCACAATCTGTGTTTCAGTATTGAATACTCTGTAGCCTTTAGAGCGTTCAGAATAACCAAGCATGAAACACTTCTGTGCTTTGGAATCAAACTTGTTCAGATTATCTTTAGTATTAAGCATATAACAAATACATCCAAAAGGATGAAAATAAGCAATGTTGGGCTTTCTGTTTCTCCACAATTCATAGGGAGTCTTTTTCAGAAGAGGTCTTACAGACACTCTGTTCTGAATATAACAAGCTGTGTTAATTGCTTCTGCCCAGAAATGTTTTGCCAGATTTGTCTCGTTGATCATGGTTCTGGCCATTTCTTGCAATGTTCTATTTTTCCTTTCTACAACTCCATTTTGTTGCGGAGTTCTAGGGCAGGAGAAATCATGTGCAATGCCTTTTTCAGAAAAGTATTTTTCAAAATGTTTATTTTCAAATTCTCCACCATGATCACTTCTGACTTTAATAATTTTACAATCTTTTTCAGTCTGGACTTGATTGCAGAAGTCAAAGAACACAGAATGAGACTCGTCCTTGTGTTTTAGAAACTTTACCCATGTCCATCTGCTGTAGTCATCTACAATGACTAACCCATACTTCTTGCCTCTGATGGATGCAGTTTTCACTGGTCCAAACAGATCAATGTGAAGTAATTCCAATGGTCTGGAGGTAGAAACAACATTTTTTGATTTAAAATGAGATTTTGAAAATTTTCCTCTTTGACATGCTTCACACAGAGCATCTGAGTTGAACTTCAACTTAGGAAGTCCTCTGACCAGATTGAGTTTATTAATCTGAGATATACGTCTCATATTAATATGCCCCAATCTTCTATGCCAGACCCATTGCTCATCAATCACAGATAAGAGGCATTTTACATTTTGAACTTTAAGTTCTGAAAGGTTAATTTTATAAATGTTGTGTTTCCTCTTTCCATTGAATAGGATAGAACCATCCTTTTGACATACAGCTTTGCAACATTTTTGATTAAAGATGATATCATAACCATTGTCACTTAATTGACTTATGGACAATAGATTATGTTTCAATCCTTCAACTAACAGAACATTAGAAATAGAGGGTAGGTTGCCATTACCTATAGTTCCAGAGCCAATGATCTTGCCCTTCTGGTTCCCTCCAAATTTCACGTCCCCTCCAGATCTAAGTTCCAGACTTTGGAACATAGACCTTTCTCCCGTCATGTGTCGTGAGCATCCAGAGTCCAGGTACCATGATTGGTGTCCTGACTTTGCTGCTAAGGACATCTGCAACAGGGATTATTTTGTCTTTAGGTACCCAGATCTTCTTGGGTCCTTTAGGGTTAGTTGCCTTGTAGGTTTGTCTAAACTTTTGTTTTTCAACATAGTTTTTGTTTAGACTTGCCTTAGATCTAAACACATGAGTATTCTTTTCAGAGCTCGTGTGTTTAATATCATTTAAATGACCAAATTTAAAATTAGAGTATAAAGGAGTTATCTTAATGATCAGATCATCTACAGGTATTGGTCTTACATCTTTTTCAAGAGAAGAAGATTGAAATCCAATTCCCTTTCTTTTATTCCTACTAACTCCATAGATCATAGAAGCCATCTTGCTTCTGTCTATGCTTTTAGTGAGGAACCTCTGAAAACTAGAGTCATATTTTTCCAAAATATTTTCAGATGACTTAGCTTCAGAGTCAGATTCTTGTTGAACAATTTCCAAATCATTTTTTATTTTTAAATTTATTTCTCTCTGCTCAACAAGTTCTGTTTTCAGATTATCAATCTCAGATTCAAGATTGCTTTTCAGCTTCTTGTTCTTGAGTTTGATATTATTGTAGCTTTTCAAGACTTCAGATAACACCTTTATAAGTTCATCTTTGGTAAGTTTGGACATTACCTCTTCAGCATCAGAGTCGGAGTCTGACTCAGATTCAGATGATAATTCTTCATTCTGATCTTCTATTCCAGCCATTAATGCCATGTTGGCACACTCTTCTGACGCTTCAGATTCAGATTCAGATTCATCTGAATCATCCCAAGTTGCCATAAGAACCTTTTTCTTTTTATCAAACTTTCTCTTGGGTTTCTCCTTGAGAAGTTTGGGGCAGTCATTTTTGTAGTGCCCAGGTTCCTTGCATTCATAGCATGTGACCTCTTTCTTTCCAGATCTTCTGTATCCAGAAGATTCCTTCCTGTGGTCAGCTTTCCTGAAGTTGTTAAACTTCCTTCCCTTGTGCTTCCAGAGCTTGTTGATTCTTCTGGAAAGCATGGACAGTTCATCTTCTTCTTCAGAAGACGATTCTTCAGAACTTTCTTCTTTTACCTGCAAAGCTTTAACAGGTTTGTTCATGACTTCTCAAAGAACTGATATGTTCTTCTAAGGAGATCTTATTCAGATCTTTTGCCATCTTCAGTGCAGTCACCATTGGTCTCCATCTGGTGGGAAGACTTCTGATGATCTTCTTGACATGATCTGACGTTGAGTAGCCCTTATCCAGAACTTTCAGACCAGCCGTAAGAATCTGAAATCTAGAAAACATAGTTTCTACATTTTCAGATTCTTCCATTTTAAATGCCTCATACTTCTGTATGAGCGTCAGCGCCTTGGTCTCTTTAACCTGAGAATTTCCCTCATGAGTCATTTTGAGTGACTCAAACATGTCATGAGCAGTATCTCTGTTTGTAATCTTCTCATACTCAGTATGAGAGATTGCATTAAGCAATATAGTTCTGGCTTTGTGGTGATTCTTGAAATCTCTTTTCTGTACTTCAGTCATTGACTTTCTATCAATCTTTTTGCCATCCTCATCAGTAGGATGTTTATATCCATCAATGACCATATCCCAAAGATCAGCATCATACCCGAGGAAAAAACTTTCTATTCTATCTTTCCAATAGTCAAATTTTTCCCCATCAAACATGGGTGGCTTGGTACTGATCCTATCTCCTTCATATTTGTTGTTGCAAGTTGATGTAGCTGTTTCCATAATGACAACAACACAAATATCAAAGTATCTTTCTCACTGGATCTTTAACTATCACGGTTAAGTGGAGCACACGCAGAACCGGAGCTCTGATGCCAACTGAAGGTGAGAAAATTACTTAGAAGGGGGGGTTGAATAAGTAAGACTAAAAATCAAAGATTAGAACACAGATATTTTTATCCTGGTTCGTTGAAAACAACTAGTCCAGTCCACCCTCTCAAGAGTGATTTGCCTTTCTCTGTCAAGGACTTAATCCACTATTTTAATCAAACAGATTACAAATAGCAACACCTAAGAACAACCGTTCTTAGTCTTCTCAAGAGCAGCTGATCCCAACTGGATCCTCTTAAGGAAAACCTTTTACAAACAAAGTAAAACTTTTACAAGAGTAAGAATGCTTCTAATAAGTTGTTATCACAACAGTGATATTTCTCTTAGTTTAAGAATAAAGATAAAGCAAAGTAATATGATAAAGAGCTTTTTGAGATTTGCTTTGAGGAGTGATTTTTCTAGAGATTCAATTACTGAAGAAGATGGAGTGGACTTCTTTATATAGGCACTAAGATCCAAGAAGTCTTGTTACGTTGAAGGCTGTGCAGAAAAGCCTAGAGCCTTTTGTCTTCACATTGGAGGCTGTGCTGAAACAGGCCTGATGCTTTTTGTCTTCACTTGCAGAATACTTTCCTCAGAATGGAATGCACAGATAAAACCTTTTTGTCTGTGTCCTTGTGTCTAGCACAAAATAGGAAAGAGCTGTTGAGAAGGACCAACGTACATATTTAAATCTTCTTCAAAGTGAGTTCAGCTTTCAACATAAGAATCTGAATCTTCAGAGTCTTCTGATCAAGGATCATCTGGATCTTCAGAGTCTTGAATGTTCTTCAGATTGAGCTGAAACAGAGTATGTGCAGCTAGTGTGCTTGAGCGTGTAAATCCTTCAGAGCAGAGTCTCTATGCTTTAGAGGCTCCTTCTTCAGAATCTTCAAGAGACAGTAGTCAGATTCTTCTGGGAGCAAAGTTCAGATCTTCACTTAAGATGCTCTTGAACTTATGAAGTCTTTCATACAAACAATGTTCAGATGCAATTTTGCTTTCTTAAGATAATTTACTTTAGTGCCTGTAGCAAACAATCTAGAACACGTTTAGAGTATATAATTCTTGAATACAAAATTCATAATTGTTATCATCAAAACATAGAGATAAAACTAAGACACAATCTGTGCTTTTACACTAAAGACTTTTGTCTCACGATGGTTGTTGACGCTAGTCGCAACTCTAAGGCGGAACGTATGTTGTCGCTATCCCGTTCGGGGTTAAAGTTACTTTTTAAAAATCTCTAAGTTCTAATCCTTTTTAAAGCGCTTTCGCTGTTTTTAAATCGAATGCCTAGTTTTTACTATCTGGTCTTAGCCGCAGCTGTCGCTTGTTGGTTCGTACCTTAGTTAATTTTCCACTGTCGTGGCAAAACTATTTTTAAATAAGTTCTCGCTGTCGCGACGAACGTTTACTTAGAAATTTTAATTAAAAACTAAAACAATAAATGAGTTTTGAAAAGAGAAAGATTACGCCAATTATTATCAAATCCCGCCCGAATTATTATTACATATTGACTACGGTAATTTAGCTAGACATGGAAGAAGAATTGATAATGCATAAATAAAAGCAGTAATTGAGAACATACATCATAATGAAAATTGCAATTACGATTAAAATAAAAACCTGGAAATATCCCAGTTGGCTTTTGGGCAAATCCTCCACAATGTCGGCAGGATTCTGGTCTTTGTGCTAATTGATCGTACAAGAAAAGGAAAGTACAAAAATACCAAAGAATATAGAGAAGAAAAAGAGAAACAAATAAGAATATGAGAAAGGTAAAGTTGCTCTGAAGATAAATTGGCAGCACTTCGTTGTCTTGAATGCGGCTCCCTTTTTCAGGTCTCAACCTCTTCCTTTTATAGAGAGAGTATCTAACGGTTATTTCTTCAGGAAGTGGGCTTGAGGCAGAAAAGTAGGAGTTAGTGGTCACTCTTTTGGTCTTTGAGGGGAAGTTATAGCACGTGACTTCATTTTGCACGTTCTGGGTGCATGACGGTCGTCATGGATGTGTGACGGTCGTCACACGCATGACGAACATAACGGCTATGTGACGGTCGTCACATCAGTAAAACTCGTATCTGCTGTTTTTCTCTTGGTTTTTCATCTGGTTTTCACCTGTTTTTGCTCCTTTTCTTCATATTGCTTTGCTTGGACATGTTCTTTGAATACCTGCAAAATACTTAGACAAATAACATGGAATGCCCCGAATTCAGAGTGAAACCAGTCAAATATTAGTTAAAACACATGTCACTTTATATATACGATTTCGCGTTATCAGCTCACCCCCCTCTCTCAGAGGCTATGAACCAAAACAACCAGATACATCTATTTCATCTAATGCTATCATTCCTGAACCAACGCCAACACCTAAACCAAACCCATCAGCTTTTGTTCCATACTCTGTTAATCCAAGAGCTGTCATCCCATCCATTCGCAAAATTAAACCATTCTTTCGCATTATGCCTGCTCAAAAGAAACCAGCCTATCCTCATCCTCTGTTCATCATCCCAAAAGTTACCATACAACCTCCACCAGTTCAATCCAAGCCATTCACTCTAGAAGCCTTTCTTAAACTTAAACCAAGGCTAAATGTTGATATTTTATTTGCTAATTTTATGAAAGAAATAAGGATGAATTTAGACTCTGTGAAGAAGAGATGCCTGCCAACCATGAACTCAGATGAATCTGATGCTATTTGGAATAGCTTCATCTCTAGATTCAATACTGTTGCTTCAAATCTGAAGAGTGTTTGTTCTGATGATGCGAAGATCAGATTTGCTGAGACTTCCAGAACCATGCTATGGAATTTGAAAAGATCTCCAACTTTGCTTCTTGAGGATGCACCGTCATCTTCTGGAGTGGCTGCCACTTCTAAAACTCTTGAAAGCTCTGCTCCTGATGTCATTCTGGAAGACAATCCTTTAGCTCTGATGATTGTGAACAAATCATCTGCATTTGTGGCTCCAGACTCTGCAACTCCAATGGAAATTGACCCTGCTCCTACTCCTACATCAGAATCTGCTCTGTCTACTTCTTCTGAGATCAAGAAAGAGAACCCAGAATTAGAAGATAAGATTGATGTGCTTGAAGCTGGTCAATCTGAGATAAAGTTCTGAATGGCAAGGCAAGATCAGAACACTGAAAACATTGAAAAATGGATGTCCAAACAAGAACAATCTTCATCTGAGATCACCCACCTTCTGAAGATGCTTCTTTCCAAACAGTCTTAGATTTATGTTTTCTTTATCTGATGTTTGAGCACTTGTTTTGATTTTCTCATCTGATGTTTTTGTCTGTTTTATCTGACTATTTGAATGAATGAATGAATCTGAATGTTTTCTCTATCCGATTGTATCTTTTCTCTCTGTTTCCTTTTATTTGTCTTTAAAAGTTTTTCTTTTTGATTATGACAAAAAGGGGGAGAAAATGAAATTTTGACTGTTCAAATAAACTTTACCTGAATGGAATTCAGACATACCAAATTATAACTAACATAAATTTTTAGTATTTCATAACTATAATGATAAATTTGACAAATTCTTTAAAGTAACTCTGAGATCCCCAGATCAAGGTTTAACCAATCAGGCTCTGATTCTGAAACGTGGCTCTGATTCTGAAATGTTCATCCAAATCAAAATCTAGTTTTGAACATTTAGGCTATGATTCTGAAAAGAATACTCATGAAAAAAGGGAAGTTTCTATTATTTCTTAATATTAAATTCAGGGGGAGATTCATAATCTCAGGGGGAGTTATAATTTATCTCTTTATTGAACAAAATTTCCTATGTTTTTGTCATCATCAAAAAGGGGGAGTTTGTTAGAACACAGATTGGTTCTTAATTATATCTCTATGTTTTGATGATAACACTTATGAAATTTTGTATTATGAAATTATATACTCTAAATTTGTTCAAGTATTTTTGCTGCAGATATTAAATTTAATATTCTTCTGAAAGTAAAAATGGATCTGAACGTTGAACTACTCAAGGCTCTGAAGCTTCAAAAGCATCTAATTAGAAGACTCTGAGTGTTTCCTACAGAAGACTCTGAGCGCTGCCTACAGAAGGATCTGAAGCAGTAGCTACAGAAGCATCTGAAGCGAAGACTGAAGACTTTGTATGAAGAGTTTCAAGAACTGTTTTTCAGAAGACTCTGATAGTATTGTTCGCTGTATGTACTGAGGATCTGATCTCCAAACTCTGCTCTGATTAATTACACGATGAAGCACACTTCCTGCAACACTCTGATACAGCAAACTCTGAAGACATCAAGACTCTGATCACTCAAGGCTCTGATGTTAATTGCTGTGAATTAGAAACTTGTTGAAGAAGATTATTCAAAGTTATATCCGTTCGTTATGCCAAACGACTCTTTCCTCTTTAATGCTAGACACAAGAACTCAGGCAAAAAGGATTTCTCTAAACGTTCTAATTCTGGGAAAGGTCAAGTCATATGAAGACAAAAGGCTACAGCTACTTTGCAGTACACGGTCTTCAAGCTTGCAACACCTTGGACTTCTAAGTCTATAAAAGTAAGACTTCAACAACTTTCTTTAGTTGACGAATATTGAACAAATTCATTGAAAACTCTCTCAAAGCTCTCATACAAATTATTATTCTTTGCTAAATAGTTTTCATAAGTTCTTAAACTTATGTGTAAATCACAGTTGTGATACAGCTTACCTAGAAGCATTCAAACACTTGTTTAATTTACATTTAATTGTAAAAGTTCCTTGAGAACACCAAGTTGTGGTCAGTAGTTCTTGAGAAGACTAAGACTGTTATTCTTAGTGGTTGATATTGTAATTAGTTTGATTATAGTGGATTAAGTCCTTGTAGAGAAAGGCAAATCACTCTTGATAGGGTGGACTGGAGTAGTTGAGTTCAACGAACCAGGATAAAAATCATTGTGTTTTTATTACCATAATTTTTTCTAAATCCTTATTCAACCCCACTTCTAACTATTTACTCACCTTCAGATAGGGTTTATAGAACTCAAGTTATGAGTCAGACAAGTTACAGGTCATCAGATGAATGTGAATTTGGAGCTTGAAAGTCAACCAACTTTCAGGACACTTTTGCCCTAGAAGGAAGTTTCACACGAACTTTGTGCCAACATGAATGTTGTTCCTTATCTTCTTAGATTTCCAAAAAGTACTAGAAGTCCATGATTGGATTTGTAGAACTCAAGATATGAGCTTTGCAAGACAAGGGTATTTTGGGAATTTGAGATTATAGGCCATTTTTGATTATGGGTCAATTTCCCATCTTACACACCTCAAATGGAATTTTGTTCAACTTGAAAGTTGTTCAAAATGGTTTTATTTGTCCAACCATGACCCAAGAATTCATTGATGTGGATTAGATTGAGAAGTGTATGAAGAAAATTTCATGAAGGAATCATTAAAAGGGATAAAAATGAGAAAATTGCAAAATAAATCATATTTGTCCAAAGTGTTACAAGTTTGTGCATTTTTTGAAGGTAAAGGATATTTGGAATAGATTGGAATCTTTACATTTCCAATTTGAAGCACATCTCATGGACAATTTTGAAGTTTCTTAAGAATGAAGTAACATGATCAATACACACCATTGATTGGAATTGGAGAATTAATCTTGACCCTTCATCATCACCACCATACAAGCAAAGAATTTGAGCTATTTGGAAGGTAAAACAGAGCTGTATGCGTGTTCTTCCATGAAGCAAAAGTGGGAAAATTGTGAAAATGGAATTGGACTTTCAAGCAAGTTTTGGGCCCCCATTTCAGCCCAGATCAGTTCTATATAATCTCATGATTGAGTTCAGAGCAGGTTTGGTGATGGAATGAGCTTGCAGAGGTAAGAAATAGTTAGAGAAAGTTAGTTACAAGTGATAATCTAATTTCACAATTTGAGGCATTTCTGAGGAAATTGGAGGTTGAAGAAGCTTCTACTATCATCAAGGAGTGATTATGCTAGGTTTTGGATAAAGGTTGGTGGCTGTATCATCCTCTGTTGAAGCTTAAACCAGGTTTTCTTCTTTTCATGATTACACTCTATTGATGATGAATTAGAGTAATTATTGCATGTGGTTAGGTAGAACTTAAGTCATAGATGGATTTAGGTTTGGTTTGGGAGCCATTCGCGAAGTTTCTTGATGATGGATGAAAACTTGGAAGGATCGGTTTAGGCTTAATCTTGATTGATATCAAGTTTTATTTGTGGATTCTTGATCAGTGTTAGATGTAGAAGAGATTGGTAGAAAGAATTTGGAGTTTGGTGATGATTTGCCTAAGTGTGATATTTCTGTTCATGATCGTATTTGCTTATTCCTTGAGAAAAACAAAAAAAGAAGTGTATCATGATGATCAGGGTGGAGAGACGAGTAGATCTGGGTAAATTTTATGAAGTTTGGTGTTGTCTGAGTTCTGGCCACCGTGGACTCGCCGGAGAAGACGACCGGAGTCTTCTCCGGCCGCCATCAGTTTTCCCCTCCCCCTCAGTTTGTAGTTCAAAAGGTTGAAGATGAAGTATGCACCGTTAGATCATCTTGACTGAGTGGACTTAGTAAACAGATCCAAGGCGTGTGGTACAATCTTGAGAATGTTAACTATTGACAGCCGATGTGTGTTGGATTGACATACTTTTAGAATGGACGTGTGAGATTAGAGACTAGGGTGAACCTTAGTCAACTGAGAGCACGTGATTGTTAATGAAACGAATCGTTTCATTAAAACCCTTCTGAGCACGCGTGGCAAGCTGGAGAGCGTTGGATGGTTTGACTAGTCTATTGATCCTGTGGCTTTATTATTTTCTCAGCTTTTAGTTTCTTTAATGCATTTTCTTATTTTCTTTTATTCATTTAATTGTTTTTAATGTTTTAAAAATAGAAAAAATTGTCAGAAAAATATGAGAAAAATAATGATTGATCTTTGGCATGTCCCTGAATTTTGTATGCAATTTAATTGATTTTTTGGTTGATTTTCCATTTATTGCTATTTTTCCATTTTTTATTAGATGATTAAAAATGTTAAAAATGAATGATTTCTTTTCTGATTTTTGTGCTATCTCATGGATTTGATTTTAGTGTTGAATTTTTGTATGACTGTTTTTGAGATCTTGACAGAGTTGTAGCATTTTTATTTAATTTCTTAGAGACTTTTAGGTATAGGTTTGAGATAGATTTCTAGGACCTTCCCCTTGTGGATTCCCTTGAGCATACCTTTAAGTGTAGAAATTGTTTAGACCCTTTAGACTTAGGTCTTGGCTCTGGATTTTGTACCATGATTCCTTAACACACTTAGGAAGCCTTAGAATTTTTCCTAGCCTTTTAGGATTCATTTTAGTATTTTTCATAGAATTTAGAAGTTGATTGTGTTTAGGGTGATCCTAATGTAGCACTCTTCATAGTTTAGCTTCTAAGGTGAACCTTAGCTAACTCTAGGCTTCTAATACCTTCTTGATAGAACAGAGAATAGGTAGATACCTATTTACAACAATTGTTAAGCCTTGATAGAGCTTCTAAATCCATTTGGTTAGGTGATCCTTGTAACTAATCATTAGGGTTTCCAGTAAAACCTGTAGGAAGATGATTCCCCTTCTAGCTTTGTTGTGCATTGCTCATATTCTTCCATGGATGGTTGAGTGTCATGATGGATACCTTTGGTATACATCATGCTTCCCATGAATTCAATTCTTCCATGAATGGTTGAGTGTCATGATGGATACCTTTGGTATACATCATGCTTCCCATTAGTTCAATTCTTCCATGAATGGTTGAGTGTCATGATGGATACCTTTTGTATACATCATGCTTCCCATGATTTAATTCTTCCATGAATGGTTGAGTGTCATGATGGATACCTTTGGTATACATCATGCTTCCCATGATTCAATTCTTCCATGAATGGTTGAGTGTCATGATGGATACCTTTGGTATACATCATGCTTCCCATCATCAAATTTCATCTTTGGTTGAGTGCCTTGATGTATTCCTTTGGTTTACATCATGCATGCCTCCATCCATCAATCTCCTCCTCTCTAGGTTAGATGCCTTGTTTGATTATCTTTGAGTGATTTCCTTACATCTCATATTGTTTATCCCCTCAGTCTTTCATTCATGATTGTTTGACATTGCTTGATGCATTAGGATAATATCATGTATAGAGTATTTTAGTCTAGGTGCATGACTGCATTGAAAGGTTGAGCTGAGCTCCCTTTGCTTGTTTGCTTTAGAGGTTGAGTGTCTCCCTCTGCTTGTGTGTTATTTTCCCTTTTCTAACTGATGTGTTTCCATTGAAAGGTTGAGGTGACCCTCCTTTTGCTTGTCTATTTTTGTTTGTTCTCTTTGCCTGTTTGCTTAGAGGTTAAGCTTCTCCCTCTGCTTGTATTGCTGCATTCCATTTGCATCTTTACTGTCTGCTTTTCTGTTTTATATGCTTTAATGATTTTAGTAGTTTGTTTGTTTCCCATTGACATGATCCCTTAGGACTCTCACTTCCTTTGATAAGGAAGTGATGACAGACTTTTAGGTTGAAACCTTTGCATGATAACATTTAGGAGTTCCTTGTTTCAAACTCAACCATAGGATGAATCCATTGTATGACAACAATAAGGAATCTTGATAGTCTCCCTAGTAGTCATTTCTCCTTCTCATCTCCAAAACAACAGTAAAACACGTAACAAAGGCAAGTTGGTACAGTACGTTACGAGCCTTAAGCCACTTAGGAAATGGTTATTGGAGGGTTTCCTTCCACTAATCAAGATGTTTAGTATGGTACCCTTTGGGTGACATGCGACGCATTCACTCCTAAGTCATAGTCTCTAGTGCAGTACGAACTACAAACATCCATAAAAAACACTTCTTCCGTAAAAGACAGAAAACAAATATCAAACCTCTCTTTTGCCCCGTGGGCTCCTTTAATCAGGAAAACCTTTTCAGAAAAAGAGTGTTGTTAACTCTCAGTTCTACTACAAACGGTAATGCAGGAGTCTCTGACGAGTGAGCTGCTTACACCAAAATGCTGGAACTGTTTGTTAACCCTACTCGGGAAAACAGATGAATCAACCCGTAATTCGTAGTTACCCGAACTACGCTCGCTCTGATTTCTCTGATGAGAATACGTAGGCACAAGATGCGATATCTTGGCGAGCAACCTTTCCTTCGTCCGTAGTTATGTGAAATACGTTGACTCTGATTCTCGTTCTCTAACGAGAATACGTAGGCACGAAGTGCGATGCTTTGCCGAGTCATTTTTCTTTTCTTTTCAGACCAGCCTTGATAGGTAGATAGTTAAAACAACCCGTCAGATAAACACAGCAAGCGTGGATCCCATCGAGTACGATGGACGTGAGGGGTGCTAATACCTTCCCCTTGCGTAACCGACTCCCGAACCCAGACTTGGTTGCGATGACCTTGTCTTATACCTTTTCGTCAGGTTTTTCCGATCGTTTCCTTTCCCGTTCGGTGGGATAAATAACGAAAGGTGGCGACTCTTCTGTTTTGTCGGCACCTTATTTTCGCAGTAGCAACAACTGGCAACTCTATTGGGGATCGAACCCAGAATCTCTGGTTCTCCGGTTCCCTATGTGAGTCAATCCTAGCACTTAAATGTTTATCTGTTGGGTTTGCATTTATTTATCGCACTTTACTTTCCGCATTTTATTTTCAGTATAATATGATTATTTGTTGCGCTGTTGTGGGAGGGAGATTCTAATGAGTGATAAGCCAGACCCAGGCTTGAGTGTACCTAGCATTAGTTGTGCAAAGTAATGGGCGCGTGCATGCTTTGCATGTACTAGTGTCCCGTAAAATCCACGCTCAGACGAGATTCTCTTGGTTGACTTCTTTTCCAACCCTTTGGGCTTGAGGGGTTGTTGGTCTGGAGGGTTGTCGACTCTGGGAACCGATCATTTGTGACTCAGCTAAGTGAGTCCTCTTTAGGGAGTGATGATGCCAAACCAGAAATGTGAACGTATCATCATTTCGTGAAAGTCTGTGACGCTGGGAAACACATAGGATGTCGAACCTTGTCCGTGATTAGGTCCATACCCGTGAGCAGGGTTGGGTTATTGCAGGAAACCTTGACCTTCAGACCACCTGGTTTTCTTGACCGTGAATTAGTATTGTTGGTATCAGAGGGTTCTTATCATCAGAGATGTGTTTGTTCTTAACAGAGCTGAATTATGGTCCTCTCCAGTCAACAACACAGCAGCCTTGATCTCCTGCTTGCATCATTTGGCATTTTACATGATTGCATTTTCATCTGCATCCCATTAACGCGTGTCTGTGTTGCAGGTGCATACTTTATCCCTGATTCTAGTGATCTTGATCCCCTTGCCATTATGGAGACTCTGAAGAGAACTATTGCATACAAATTTCCTACACCAGATGTTAGTGCCATCCTGAGTTTGAAGACCCTGGCTGATGAGACAGTTTTGGAAAATTTCAGGCAGACATATGGGAGGTTGTTGGAGTATGTTTGCAAGCCCTCCGCCCACGAGATTAGTGGTATGTACACGTTGCTACAATTTTATGAGGCTCCACTGAGATGCTTCCTGTTTCCCGACTTTGTTTTGTCCCCTACTCTGGAGGAGTATGCTGACTTGATAGGCATTCCTGTTAAGGATCAAGTGCCTTTTCACCATGTTTACACTGAGTCTAAGCTGGTTGACCTAGCAGCTATCTTGCATTTGGAGGAGTCTGAATTGAGGAGAGAGTTCACTCGGTGGAACAAAATGTATGGCTTCCCTCTATCTTTTATGGTGTAAAAGGCTCAGATGTTTGCTAAGAAAGGTCGTTGGGACGTGTTCAACGCTATTCTGGCTCTGTGCATATACGGGATCGTGTTGTTCCCGAATATTCCTGACTTTGTAGATGTAGATGCTTTCTACTTGCTTGCCTCGGGGAATCCAGTTGCCATTTTGCTTGGTGATCTGTATCATTCTGTCCACTACAAGAATGAGAACAGGAGAGGGAAAATAGTGTCTTGTTGCACTCCTTTTTTATACAGGTGGTTTGATAGCCACATGCCCAAGAGGGGTCCTTTCGTTTCTTCTGCCAACACAGCCGAGTGTTCTGAACGCCTGATGGCTTTATCAGCCGAAGACATCACCTAGTTTGACCGGGATACGCTTGGGGCTAAGATTGCTTATAGCTGCAGTGGATTCCCTAATGTTCCGTTGATTGGACGTAAGGGATGTATTAACTATAACCCAACCTTGTTAATCAGACAGTTCGGATAGGCCTTGAGAAGTCCACCGAAGGATGAGGAGGTGCATGAATCTCTGTACCTCAATGGGTTGCTTGATAGTGACATGCTGACCAAGCTGGAGCATGCTTGGACTAACATATGCAGACGAGGAAAGACACTGTTAGGTAAGAGCAACAGCCAGACTTATGAGCCTTATCAAGGTTGGGTCCAGGCTAGAGCAAAACAGTCTTTGATGCCATTTCCTCCAGTGGCTCCTCCGGCTCCCCTCATGAATGAGAAGCCTACCACTATGGACATCCAGAAGTATGAGCAGGTAGTGGCTGAGAAGGAAGAGTTGAAGAAGGCCAATGAGGAGTTGGAGAAAGAACTTGTTCAGCTTAGATGCGAGAGGAACGTAGCCGTCTATTCCTTCAAAAAACAGACCGAGCTGGTGAACCGGCTAGGCACAGACTTGACCAAATAGAGGGCTGAGCGTGAATGTTTAGGGTTGGATTTCAAAGCTGTTAATAGTGTCCTCGCCACTAAAAAGTAAGAATTGGATAAGGCATATCTGAAGATATCCAAATTTGAGACGTGGTGGAACAACGCTCTGACCAACCACAAAGAGCGAGAGGAGAAGCTGAAGCAACAAATAGCCAAGCTAGAGGTCCAGATTGAGATCAAGGACAAGAAGATTGAGGTTGAAGCATCACTTTGACGAGACGTTCAATAGAGATTGGTTGAAACCAAGGCAAACTTGCAGGATTGTCAACTCAGAGCTGATGCTAAGAGGTACAGAGTGGAAGACTGCTCTGGAGAAGGTGCTCGTAGGGACTTTGCCAAGAACCTCCAAGACACCATCAGGAAAAAGGATCTACTGATCCGGGGTCTGATCACCAAGCTTGACCATCCAACTATGAAGGAGTTATTGGAAGATTTTTGTGCCCATAGCCGCACTTGATTTTATTTGTATCTTTTATGCATTGATATGCTGACCACCACCATGCTTGTTGGTTGGGGTCACACTTGTTGCTTCAGGTGTATTCGATTACAGTTGTACGCTGCCCGCGTGGGTTTTTTCAGATATATATGAGGATTTCTTTCCATGATTGGATGTCAGACTTTATTTTTCTTGGAAACTGGAATCGGGGAGAATCTCTCCCAAGGCACAGACACACGTTTGCACTTGCATAATCATTTTGCATAGCATGTGCCTCTGGCTTATTTACCTAACCCTCTGTTGTTACAGGTTGTTTCAGGATTGATCGCAGGTTGACCCGAGCAATGGATCAGGTACAAGCGGAACTGAAGGACGTTCAGAGCCAGCTAGGGCAGTTCATGAAGGACATGCAAGCGTTGCGCTGGGATCAAGAGGCGCTCAAAGAGGAGAATAACCAGCTGAAGAGTCAGGTGGGTTTGATGGCAGAAGTGTTAAGGAACATACTCAGAAGAGAATGTGAGCAAATGCCCGAGGTTGTAGCCGGCATACTTGCTCCATAAGTCTCTGAAGAACCTGCACCAAGGCATGATAGGCCTAAAAGACCCTCTGCACAGCTTGAAGCTCAAAACATTTCTCGTCAGCGGCCACGTCCGGTTTCTCAAGACAACCCCAGAAGACATGGTCAAAAGATGAAATTATCTGACAGAATCCTCGATCCAATCCCTTTGGATTATGCCTAGTTGGTGCAACTCTTGCTCCAACTTCAGTTGGTTAAACCTCGAACTTTGGCTCCATTGATTGGACAACTATGACCCGGCTGGGACGTAAACGCCCGTTGCGAATTCCACTTTAGAGCACTGGGGCACGATGTAAGCAACTGTAAAGCTTTTAAGAATAAGGTTCAATACTTGATTGATTCGAGAGCAATTGAATTCATGCTGGGCGGCATGAAAGCATCAGGCAAATTCATCCCTTATCATGCAAAAGAGGTGGATGTTCCCATTACCTCACCTGAAGTTGAGAAAGATCAGGAGTATATCCTGCGGTCTTTGAAGTCTAAATTGCCTTGCCCGCAATTTTGTTTTGTTCCTGGATCGAGCTTAAGGATGAAAGCCCCTGAACAGAGAGAATCCTCACTAGTTCAGACCTCGTCTCCAGATGTTTCTTCCGTTCAGAATCAGCAACCTCTTGCTCCATTGCAGCAAAACTATCGGAGCCCGAATCAGAGCCAGCCTCACAACAACCGGTCTTCTGATTGAGTTTGAAGACTCCAAAGGGTCGCTCCCCTCAGCAGCAAATCAATGTGAAAGCCCAGTTCCCAGAAGTTGGCAATCTGCATTTTATCATGACATTTCTTTACATTTGTAGTTTCTTTCCTGTTAGAATGCAAATTTCGTTTGTAAAGCATGTTGTTTTTCAATTGATATTGATAATGAAATAAATATGCATGTTTTGAACTAATCCATTCGTGTTCACTCTATTGTTTTTCAAATGCTTTCTTTTATTGATGATGTACAGGCATTGTTTCAATCCATAAACACCAAAGATATAAGGAAGATAATCCCTTGTTAACCCCTTTGAGCCGAGTAGTAGGAGTTTCTTTCTGAAGATAGAAAACCCTAAATCTTAACCCGGGGCAGGGTAGGTGTCAGTTAATTTGATCAAGCGTTCAAATTACAAAAGGAGTGTCCGTTCGAGGATCAATCACACCGCTATAGGTCGTACCTAAAAAACCATGATAGTCAAACCTGGTCGATCAGGAGTGGAACAACCACAATCTCTTTAACAAGTCAGACGAGCCGGTGTCATGAGATTTGTTCAAAAAAAAAATATATATATATATATAGAAAAAAGAATCGAAAGAAGAAAGGCCGCTAAGTCGAATCTTGCGAACAAGCGACTTAGGCAAAAATTAGGGTACCCCGCTGGACTTTAAAATTGAAGAAACTCTGAAGAGTTAGTCCAGGAAAAATTTAGGGGAAAACGGAAAATGAAAAACAAAAAACGAAAAGCAAAAAGGATTGCAAGAGAGAAAAATCCTCAAACAAGAACGAAATCGTGTGGCTCCGGACGCCAAAAGACGAAAAGAGAGTAATTGTCACTTCGAAAAAGTGTGATTTCTTGAACCACCACTCAACCTTTGAAAGGTGAACACTAAGGTAGAATTAGTTGAACGTAGGGTTGGAGAACATCAAGGAGAATGGGTGGGTTAAAATGAATTTTGAGTCGTATATCCTTTCCTTGGTAACCGTGAACCCGACCACGTTACAACCTTTAAAAGTCCTAATTGAAATAGGTTTGTTTCGAAAGCATATTTCGGTAAAGATCGCATCAGAACTGACTCCTAGAAAGGATCCCCTTTACAGCGTTATATTGATGTTGACATGTTGATGAATGATTCATCCACTTTATGTCTTAAATTTTTCCATAACAGGAATTGGATTTTGAAAACTGCCATATGCATTGCATTTGATATGTATTTTATGCAGAACAACTTGTTTTACTAGCGAGTAAGCGCTTGACAGCAAGAAAGTGAAGGTGAGATAATACTTAGAAGGGGGGTTGAATAAGTATGAAAATTAAAACTTAGAAATAAAAACTCAAGTATTTTTATCCTGGTTCGTTGAACTCAACTACTCCAGTCCACCCTTCCTAGAGTGATTTGCCTTTCTCAATCAAGGACTTAATCCACTATTTAATCAACTGATTACAATAGTAAGCACTAAGAACAACTGTTCAAAGTTTTCTCAAGAACTACTGATCCTAACTGGAGCTTCTTAAGGTTTACAATCAAATGTAATACAAATACAAGTGTTTAAGATTTCTTCTATAAAGCTTTATCACAACTGTGATTTTTCACTTAACTATTTAGAACAAAGAAATTAATTCTTAGAAAGAATATGAATTGTATGAGAGCTTGAATATTGATTTCTTTTTCATAAAACGTCAACTGAAGAAATTGGTGAAGTCTTGCTTTTATAGGCAGCTGATCCAAGGTGAGCTTCACGTTGAGAAGAGTGTCAAAAAGGTCTGAGCCTTTTTGTCTTCACATCAAGTGACCTTTCCTAGAAGAAGAAAGCACAGAAAAATCATTTTTGTCTGTGTTCTTGTGTCTAGCATAAATAAGGAAAGAGACGTTTGGATCATTCCAACGGATATAAACTTTGAATAATTCTTCTTCAGTTTTCAACAAATTCATCAGAGTCTAATTAGATCAGAGCCTTCTGATGATGATCAGAGTTTTGCTGAATCAGAGTCTTCTGCAGCAGGTGTGCTTTTAGCGTGTTTAAGATCAGAGCATATTTGAGACAGATCTTCAGTACTGGCAGCTTTAGTACTTTCAGAATCTTCTGTAGAAACTATGCTTTGAAAAACTCTTCATACAGAATTCTTCTTTGGTTCAGATGCTTCTGACTTGCTTCAGATTCTTCTGGAGCTTCTGCTTCAGATCCTTCTGGAGCTTCTGCTTCAGAATCTTCTGGAGGCTACGCTCAGGATCTTCTGTTGGCAGCAATCAGAATCTTCTAATGGATGCATCTGGCGCTTCAGAGTCTAGCTAATTTCTTGTGTTCAATTCTGATTTGCTTCTGGAGTGTTAATTCCTTTACTATCTGCAGTAAAAACTCTCAAGCAAATTTTAGAGTATATAATTCTTAATTACAAAATTTCATAATAGTTATCATCAAAACATAGAGATATTATTAAGAACCAATCTGTGTTCTAACAATCTCCCCCTTTTCGATGATGACAAAAACATCAGAAATTTTGTTTTATTGAAAATATAATAATTATAACTCCCCCTGAGATGATGAATCTCCCCCTGAATTAAATACAAATAAGGAATAGAAACTTCCCTTTTGTCTTGAGTAATTTTCATAGTTAGATCTTGATTGTTCTTATAACATTTGAGAGTCAGAGTGTCTTGCAAATTTCAGATTCAGAGTTTGATAATTGTCAAATGATCTGAGAGTCTTAGAGTTTCTTTTACAGAGTGTACTTATCAAATGTTCTGAAATACTCTGATTTAATGTTAGATAGAATAGATATGTCTGAAGTTTCATTCTGGTGAAGTTTAATTAAACAGTTCAGATCTATATTTTCTCCCCCTTTTTTGTCATAAGCAAAAAGTAAAAAACTTTAAAAAGACAAATAAAAGGAAACAGTAAAGAAGATAAATCATGTGGAGAAAACTTTGAGATTTCATTCAAAATAGTTCAGAGCCAAAGTACATGCATCAGAAGATATTTAGAAATACATAATCAAACATCAAATGCAAAAACATCAGAATGAAAAAAAATGAAAAACTAAGAGTGTTTTGACAAAAGCATCTTCAACAGATTCGTGATCTCAGAGGAGGACTGTTCTTGCTTTGACATCCACTTAGCCATTGTTTCATTCTTCTGATCCTATTTTGACATCCACTCAGTCATGTCTTCAGACTTTTTATCCTGTTTGGCCATCCAAGACTTGATCTCTGATTGACCAGCTTCCAGAGCAGCAATTTTATCCTCAAAATCTGGATGTTCTTTCTTTATCTCAGATGAAGAAGGTTGACCATTTTCTGGAGCTTGAGCAGAGTCAATTTCCATAGGGTATGTAGAGCTTGGAGCATTAGAGCCAGAAGGAAGTTCTACCAGAGTCATGGCCAAGGGATTGTCTTTAGATGCAGATTCATTAGTTTCTTCTGATGATGGAGAAGCATCTGTAAGAAGCAGTGGTCCAGATCTCTTGACAGTCCAGAACAGATGTCTTGCAGCTTCAGCAAATCTGAGCTTCGCATCATCAGAACATATGTTCTTCAGATTTGATGCTACAGTGTTGAATCTGTTGATGAATCCATTCCAGATGACATCAGATTCTTGTGCATCCATTGTTGTTGAACACTTCCTCTGTACAGTACCTAAATACAACTGTATTTCTTGCAAAAAAGATTTAAATAAATGATTAACATTAAGTCTAGGTTTGGGATGTAACAGAGTCTCCAATGTTATTGGTTTTGGTTGGGGAGTAGGTGGAAAATGGATTTCTGAATGGAGATCAGAGGAGGAGGGTAGTATGGTATGAAAGGAATTTCAGGTTCATCAGGTTTGGATCTGTTTAAAGCATTTAACAGATTTGGTTTTGCTTTGGTGTGATAGGAAACCACATCAAAGGGTTTATTGGAGTAAGGTTGGAAAGCAGATTTTGGAGGTTCATCAGAAGCAGCAGTTTTATCAGATGAAACTGGTATAGCTGAAGTAACAGCTTTTGCAGATTTAGCAGAATATGATATTGTTGATAATGAACCTACATCTGACATGGATTGAATATAGGTGAGAAGCACAGATGGTAGGGTGATTGTGAGTTTGGGTTTCAAGGGAGTGATAGGGTCAGATGGTTCAACTCTGTCATAAAAATCTTTGAGTTTGAAACCATAGGCAAGATTGTGAAACAGGGATGAGAATTGTGCACATGAAATAGATGTTCTTGGGTTAGATGTTGGGTTAGAATTTGGAATGAGGATTTCAGATGATGGTGCAGGTGTGGGAGTAGGATCTGAAATAGGAACTTTGGAAGAAACAGGGGGTTCTGGTTGGTTTACCTCGGAATCTCTGTGAGAGGGAGAGATTAGAAAATCTGGGTGAATGTCAGATTCTGAGGAGTTTGATGAAGTGGTTGGTGTGCAAGAAGTAGAAGACACTTGAAAAACAGTTTTTAGAGGTGTAACATCACGAACTTCTGTCTCAGGGATGTTGGTTTCAGAAGGATTGGTTGATTCTGAAGGAATTACAGAGGGTTTTGATGGGGGTTCTGAGGTGGGTGGATCAGATGAAATTTTTATTGGTTCAGATGAAACTGGAACAGATTCAGTGGGTTTAGATGTGTTGGAGGGTGGATTTTGTGATTGTGGTTGTGTCTTTTGTTGTTGTATTTGAGGTTCAGATGATTTTTGTGGTTGATGTTCAGAGTCCTTTGCTGGTAGAGGTTCAGATGATTTTGCTGGTTGTTTTTCTTGTGGTTGTTTTTGTTGTTCAGATGGCTTTTCTTTAAGTTGTTCAGATGGTTTTTGTTGTGCAGATGGTTTTGTTGTTTGTTGTTGTTCTGTGAGTTGTTTTTCTGATGGTTGTTTTTGTGGTACAGATTGTTTGGTTGGAATTATTGGTTGTGAAGTTTGAATTGTTTTTGCTGTTGTTGGTGTTGGAACAGATGATTGTTTTTGTGGTGAGATGGGAATTGAATTAGAAGATTTTTGTGGAGATGGGATAGAAACATGAGGTGGAGCAGTAACAGATTTATTTTGTGTAGAGGGTGGTTTTGGAATAGACTTAACATTAGAATCATTTATAACAATAGGATTTGCAGAAGATACAGAAGATTTAGTACCTTTAATCTTGATTCTTTTAGCTGGTACAGAAGGAGTGGCTCCAGATTCTTTTCTCTTTAGCAGCTTCTGAGGATTTTCAGCAATCTTGGGTTTCTTCTGAACAGGCGCAACTTCTGCTTCTGGTTGAGTCCTCTTTCTTGGTGTTTCTTCTTCTTCTACAACAGGCAATGGTTGTCTTTCTCTCTTTATAATATCTGCAGGAATAGGCTTTCCTTCTGCCTTGCACTCATCAATATATCTCACTACAATTTCCCTAGGTTCTTCAGCATAGAACATAGGGTAATCATCTATAGGAGTTCTTTTCTGACTCAGTTCAGAAATGTTCAGCTTCTTGGGAGCTGTTGTGAGTTCATCCACTATTTTAAGTCTCTGAAGACTTTTGGCATTCAGAGGCTTTCCCAAAATAAATTCCAATTCCTCTGTGACTCCAGCAGCGTATAGAGCAGTTACAAGTCCATTCTCAGTTAGAAGATCTGAGATTAACCTTCCAAAAGGAATCCAGGTTCTGATCTTCTGACCTTTTTCTTTCACATATTCTCTAGAGGCATTTATATGATTCCAAAGATGCATAAAAAGAATATATGGAAGATCTACCTTGGTGCTCTGACTTACGCAATACATAAAGTAGAGCTGCACATTATTGACATAGTCTGGAGAGTTGGTTGACTTCCTGTGATGAGTGCATCCCATGAAGATCTTAGCCCAGATCTTGTAGTCGGGCTTCAGATCCTTGAACTTATTAGAAGCTTGTCCAACAGTCATCACTTCTTCATAAACTTCATCCATATCCACACGCCCAGCTGGCAAGTGTGATACTCCATCTGTTTCCTCATAGCCAATGAGTTTCCTAATCAGATCTTCTGTTATGATAATCTCTTTGCCCAGAATAGAAGATAAGATAAACTTAGGGTAAACAGAGGCATGGATCCAGAAATCTTTCACAAGAAGGGGGTAAACTGGTCCAAAAAGTCTGTCAAAATACTTCACCCATCCTTGAGCACCTATAATGGAGCGAAATTCAAACCCAATCTCAGCAAGTGAATCAAATTCCACCATTGATTCACATAGAACTTCCAGCTTTTCAACAGGTGTGAGCAATGTTCTTTTTGGTGGAGTATAAGGAGTTACACCCATGTTAGCAGAGGTAACTGCAGCCATTGTAGATTGAAATTGTGCAGCAGTTGATGATGAAGTTGCCATTGAAGATTGTTTTGTCACACGCTTAGGGTTTTTATGGAGAGAGAAGAGAAGATTGAAATGCATAAAATGTTTGAGATGTGGAAAGTGTGAATGTGAAGAGAAGAGATGTATTTATACTAAAACGCATAGGCATACAAACAGTCAGAATTTGGCACGTTTGAACAAGGCATTTAATGAAAAGAATAAAAATCATTTCAAGCATTTATTGATTCTAACAAAATGGGGGGAAATTCAAGATTTTCACTATTCAAACTTCACCTCAAACGTCTCTTCAGTAGTGTACACGCCACCTTTGCAGATTTGGAGTGACACGTGTTTGCTTGCATGTGTTCTGAATTCTCTTGAGAAATGAAACGTTAACCAACGGTCAGATCCTCTAAGGATTGTTAGTTTAGAGTTTCACAAAAATAATTAAAGAAAATAGATAAGCAATCAGAAGAAATACTTCAGAGCATTAAGCATTTTTGCATCTGTAAAAATTTGCTTCTGACAAATATCATTCTGGACAAAAATCCATACCAATATTTTTCAGAATAAACTTGAATCTATCTTCAACAAGGGCTTTTGTGAAAATATCTGCCCATTGATGATCTGTATCAACAAAGGCTAAACTTATGATTCCCTTCTGAACATAGTCTCTGATGAAATGATGCTTAATTTCTATATGTTTTGCCTTAGAGTGTAAAATGGGGTTCTTAGACAAACATATAGCAGAAGTATTATCACAGAAGATAGAAATGTTACTTTCAAATATTTGATAATCTTCTAAATGACTTTTCATCCAGAGCATCTGCGTGCTACATCCAGCAGCAGCAATATATTCTGCCTCTGTGGTTGAAAGTGCAATTGTGGGTTGCTTCTTACTGTACCAAGAGATTAGATTTCTTCCTAGAAATTGACAACTTCCAGAAGTACTTTTCCTTTCCACTCTGTCTCCAGCGTAGTCAGCATCACAGAATCCAACTAATTTAAAATCATCAGATTTTCTGTAACACAAACCCACATTAAAAGTACCTTTCAGATACCTTAGAACCCTCTTGACAGCTGTCAAGTGTGATTCTCTAGGATCTGATTGGAATCTAGCACACAAGCATACACTGAACAATATGTCAGGTCTATAAGCAGTTAAGTAAAGAAGAGATTCTATCGTACCTCTGTAGAGCTTCTGATCTACTTTCTTACTTACCTCTTCCTTGCCAAGTGAGCTAGTTGGATGCATGGGAGTCTTTGCCAGCTTACTATTAGTCATGTTAAATTTCTTCAGAAGTTCTTTAACATATTTGGTCTGATGTATGTAAGTGCACTCTAGGGTTTGATTGACTTGGATTCCTAGAAAGAATCTCAGTTCTCCCATCATGCTCATTTCAAATTCTCCCTGCATACATTTAGCAAACTCCTTTCCCAGCATAGTATTGGTAGATCCAAATATTATATCATCCACATAAATTTGACAAATTAGAAGATCTTTCTTAATTGATTTACAAAAGAGTGTTGTGTCCACTTTGCCTCTGATGAATTTTTTCTCCAGAAGAAAATTGCTCAATCTCTCATACTAAGCTCTGGGAGCTTGTTTTAAATCATATAGAGATTTCTTTAGTTTGAAAACATGATCTGGAAATTTTTCACTCTCAAAACCAGGAGGTTGGTGGACATAAACTTCTTCTTCTATATTACCATTTAGAAAGGCACTTTTAACATCCATCTGATACAAAGTGATGTTATTTTGTGCAGCAAATGGAAAAAGAAGGCGTATAGATTCTAACCTTGCCACTGGAGCATAAGTTTCAGTGTAATCAATACCTTCTTGTTGACTGTACCCTTGAGCAACAAGCCTTGCCTTATTTCTTTCAACTTCTCCTTTCTCATTTAGCTTATTTCTGAAGACCCATTTTGTTCCAATTATATTGAATCCTTGTGATCTTTGAACTAAATCCCACACATCATTTATGGTGAATTGATTTAACTCTTCTTGCATGGCAATAATCCAGTCATTGTCTTGCAGAGCTTCATCTACAGAAGATGGTTCAATTTCTGACACTAGTCCAAATAATGATGCTTCAGATGACCTTAGAAAGGATCTTGTTCTGGTGGGATCATCCTTCTTTCCAATAATGACATTCTCTGGATGAGAAGCTTTAATTCTGGATGATGATCCTCTAACAGTTGATTCTTCAGAAATGTTTAGATTGTTCATCTGAGAAGTTAAAGGAATAGCATCTGGAGTTGTTTCTGGTTCCTTCACTTGAGCTTTGTCTGCTTCTGGGACTTCAGAGTCTGTGAAGACTACTTCTCTATCTGCAGAGTTTTCATACTGCTTTGGCTTTTTATTGCCAAACTTATCATCAAATCTAACATGAATAGATTCATTCATAATCTGTGTCTCAGTGTTGTATACTCTGTAGCCTTTAGAGCGTTCAGAATATCCAAGCATGAAACACTTCTGTTCTTTGGAATCAAACTTGTTCAGATTTTCTTTAGTATTTAACATATAACAAATACATCTAAAAGGATGAAAATATGAAATGTTGGGCTTTCTGTTCTTCCACAGTTCATATGGAGTCTTCTCCAGAAGAGGTCTTACAGACACTTTGTTATGAATGTAACAGGTTGTGTTGATTGCTTCTGCCCAAAAGTGTTTTGCCAGATTTGTCTCATTGATCATGGTTCTGGCCATTTCTTGCAAAGTTCTGTTTTTCCTATCTACAACCCCATTTTGTTGTGGAGTTCTAGGACAGGAAAAATCATAAGCAATGCCATTTTCATTAAAATACTTTTCAAAATATTTATTTTCAAATTCACCACCATGATCACTTCTGACTTTTATAATTTTGAAATCTTTTTCATTCTGGACTTGCTTGCAGAAGTCAAAGAACACAGAATGTGACTCATCCTTGTGTTTTAAGAACTTTACCCATGTCCATCTACTATAGTCATCAACAATGACTAATCCATACTCCTTGACTCTGATGGATGCAGTTTTCACTGGTCCAAACAGATCAATATGAAGTAATTCTAGTGGTCTGGAAGTAGAAACAACATTTTTTGATTTAAAAGATGATTTTGAAAACTTCCCTTTTTGGCATGCTTCACAAAGAGCATCTGAGGTGAACTTCAGATTAGGAAGTCCTCTGACAAGATTAAGTTTATTAATCTGAGATATACGTCTCATATTAATATGCCTCAATCTTCTGTGCCAGACCCATTGCTCTTCATTAACAGGCAAGAGGCATTTAACATTCTGAACTTTAAGTTCTGAAAGATTTATTTTATAAATGTTGTTTTTCCTCTTACCACTAAATAGAATAGAGCCATCCTTTTGACTAATAACTTTACAACATTTTTGATTAAAGGTAATATCATAACCATTGTCACTTAATTGACTTATGGACAATAAGTTATGCTTTAACCCTTCAACAAGTAAAACATTAGTAATAGAGGGAAGTTTACCATTTCCAATGGTGCCAGATCCAATGATCTTGCCCTTCTGGTTCCCTCCAAATTTCACATCACCTCCAGATCTAAGCTCCAGGCTTTGGAACATAGACCTTTCTCCTGTCATGTGTCGTGAGCATCCAGAGTCCAGGTACCATGATTGGTGTCCTGACCTTGCTGCTAAGAACATCTGCAACAGGAATTATTTTACTTTTAGGTACCCAGATCTTCTTGGGTCCTTTAGGGTTAGTTATTCTGAAGGTTTGTCTAAACTTCTGTTTTTCAACATAAGGTTTATTCTGACTAACCTTAGATTTAAACACATGAATATTCTTTTCAGAGCGTGTTTGTTCAATATCATTCAAGTGACCAAATTTAAAGTGTGAATATAAAGGAGTTTTCTTGATGATAATTTTATCAACAGGTTTTGGATTTAAATCCTTTCCAGATGAGGATTCATATCCAATTCCTTTTCTGTTATTTCTGCTAACTCCATAGATTATAGAAGCCATTTTGCTTCTGTCTATGCTTTTAGCAAGAAACTTCTGAAAGCTATAATCATATTTTTCCAAAATATTTTTGTATTCAGATTCAGTTTCAGAATCAGAGTTTTGTTGAGCTAATTCAGAATCATTTTTCATATTTAAGTTCTTTTTATTTAGCTCAGCTACTTCTGATTTGAGAATATTATTCTCAGATACAAGATTGCTTTGACGCTTCTTGTATTTGAGCTTAATATTGTTATAGCTTTTCAGAACTTCTGATAACACTTTGATAAGTTCTTCTTTAGTAAGTTTAGCCATTACCTCTTCAGCGTCAGAGTCAGATTCAGAGTCAGAGTCAGATCCTGAAGTTCCTTCCTCCTAATCTTCTATGTCTGCCATCAAAGCTACATTGGCACATTCTTCTTCTGACTCAGATTCAGATTCAGATGTATCTGAATCATCCCAGGTGGCCATCAGAACCTTTTTCTTCTTATCAAATTTTCTTTTAGGCTTTTCTTTCAGCACCTTTGGACATTCATTTTTGTAATGTCCAGGTTCTTTACATTCATAACATACAACCTCCTTTTTGCCAGATCTTCTGTGTCCAGAAGATTCTTTTCTTTGGTCAGGCTTCCTGAAGTTTTTGAACTTCTTTCCTTTATGCTTCCAGAGTTTGTTTATTCTTCTGGACAGCATGGACAGTTCATCTTCATCTTCTGATGAGGATTCTTCAGAGCTTTCCTCTATTACCTGCAATGCTTTAGCAGATTTATTAGATTTTAAAGCAACAGATTTACCTTTCTTTTGAGGTTCATCTTCCTCAAGCCCAATTTCATGACTTCTTAGTGAACTGATCAGTTCCTCCAAGGAGATCTTGTTCAGATCTTTAGCCATCTTCAGCGCTGTCACCATAGGTCTCCATCTTGTGGGTAAGCTTCTGATGATCTTTTTTACATGATCAGCAGTAGAGTATCCTTTATCCAGAACCTTGAGTCCAGCTGTAAGTATTTGAAATCTGGAGAACATAGCTTCAACAGATTCAGAGTCTTCCATCTTGAAGGCTTCATACTTCTGGATCAGAGCCAGAGCCTTTGTTTCCTTGACTTGAGAGTTTCCCTCATGAGTCATCTTTAAGGATTCAAACATGTCAAATGCAGTTTCCCTGTTTGTAATTTTTTCATACTCAGTGTGAGATATTGCATTCAACAATATTGTTCTGGCCTTGTGATGATTTCTAAATTCTTTCTTCTGAGCATCTGTCATAGATTTTCTGTCCATTTTCTTGCCATTCCCATCAGTGGGATGAGCATATCCATCTATGACTAGATCCCATAAATCAGCATCATATCCAAGGAAAAAACTTTCAATTCTGTCTTTCCAATAATCAAATTTCTCCCCATCAAACATAGGGGGTTTGGTGTTGATTCTGTCCCTTTCTTCATATTTGTTGTTAATGTTAGACATTGTATTATCAGCCATAGTAACAACCAAATATATATCAAAGTATTTCTCTCTGGATCTTTACTGTCACTGTTAAGTGGTAGCACACACAGAACCGGAGCTCTGATGCCAACTGAAGGTGAGATAATACATAGAAGGGGGGGTTGAATAAGTATGAAAATTAAAACTTAGAAATAAAAACTCAAGTATTTTTATCCTGGTTCGTTGAACTCAACTACTCCAGTCCACCCTTCCTAGAGTGATTTGCCTTTCTCAATCAAGGACTTAATCCACTATTTAATCAACTGATTACAATAGTAAGCACTAAGAACAACTGTTTAAATTCTTCTCAAGAACTACTGATCCTAACTGGATCTTCTTAAGGTTTACAATCAAATGTAATACAAATACAAGTGTTTAAGATTGCTTCTATAAAGCTTTATCACAACTGTGATTTTTCACTTAACTATTTAGAACAAAGAAATTAATTCTTAGAAAGAATATGAATTGTATGAGAGCTTGAATATTGATTTCTTTTTCATAAAACGTCAACTAAAGAAATTGGTGAAGTCTTGCTTTTATAGGCAGCTGATCCAAGGTGAGCTTCACGTTGAGAAGAGTGTCCAAAAGGTATGAGCTTTTTTGTCTTCACATCAAGTGACCTTTCCTAGAAGAAGATAGCACAGAAAAATCCTTTTTTTCTGTGTTCTTGTGTCTAGCATAAATAAGGAAAGAGACGTTTGGATCATTCCAACGGATATAAACTTTGAATAATTCTTCTTCAGTTTTTAGCAAATTCATCAGAGTCTAATTAGATCAGAGCCTTCTGATGATGATCAGAGTTTTGCTGAATCAGAGTCTTCTGCAGCAGGTGTGCTTTTAGCGTGTTTAAGATCATAGCATATTTGAGACAGATCTTCAGTACTGGCAGCTTTAGTACTTTCAGAATCTTCTGTAGAAACTATGCTTTGAAAAACTCTTCATACAGAATTCTTCTTTGGTTCAGATGCTTCTGACTTGCTTCAGATTCTTCTGGAGATTCTGCTTCAGATCCTTCTGGAGCTTTTGCTTCAGAATCTTCTGGAGGCTACGCTCAGGATCTTCTGTTGGCAGCAATCAGAATCTTCTAATGGATGCATCTGGCACTTCAGAGTCTAGCTAATTTCTTGTATTAAATTCTGATTTGCTTCTGGAGTGTTAATTCCTTTATTATCTGCAGTAAAAACTCTCAAGCAAATTTTAGAGTATATAATTCTTAATTAGAAAATTTCATAATAGTTATCATCAAAACATAGAGATATTATTAAGAACCAATCTGTGTTCTAACAGAAAGTTTCCACGATGGAAAGATTTGATCAGGACAGAATGCAGAACACCTGAGCATTCCGGTGAACCGAGGAAAGCTACGTCAAATGATCACAGCATGGGAGTCAGCCATCCAAAAGTCAGTTGATCTGGGGCAATCAGGGCGAGATTTGATGAATCTCTCGCAGCCAAGGATACTGTTCCCCCACAGATCAGCCCATGAAGGGCAAAGTCATGACAAGGCTGGGGCAGGCCACCACGAGAGCACCGAAGCTATCCTTATCTTGAAGGCGATTAACTTGAAGCACCTTTGTAAGGTTCAAAGTGCTGAGGCTGTTCGTATCAAACCACCAGAGGCCAGAGATCTTAGGTTTCCTTTCGAGAGGATGTTACGAAGATCCCACAGGCTGGGGCAAAAGTTGAAAGCGAAGGAGTCGTTCCTCTCCATATTGGCAGAGTTTGTCAGAAGTTGCTATAGATTCAGGGGCAAGCCATTTCAAGTTCGTTTCATGGCGTGTTTTTCCAAGCAGGATGATTCCTCCTTCTTCAACAGGTTCAGTTGTGTTTCCCCACGGAGTTTGAGCATGGGGCTGTGAGCAGTGATATGTCTCCCCAAACGGAGATAGATTCTCCCCAACCAGTTGCATCCTAGGCAGGATCATCATCTCCCCAACTGAGTCAAGCGCAGAGGTGTATACTAGTTCCCAGCAGCGGGTCAATGTGCAGTTTTCTCGTAAAAGACTATTCGTAAGTGTTCAACTCTCGATAGTTCATACTGAAGTCCCCAACAGAGTTGAACTCCCCACAGAGTTGTGTTCTCCCCGACAGGTAGGATTGGTTCCAGCGTCTGGTTGTCTATCCTCAGCCGAGTTCGCAGTCCTCCAAGAGAGCCGAGTCCTTGGAAGCCGTTCAAGCCATTATTGGTTTTCCCCGGCGGAGAGTGGTTGAATATCTATTGCTATACTTCCCCATCAGAGTCCGTATCTCCATGAAGATTCTATCTGCGAAGGCTGTGCAGTTTATTTCTGCGATTGACATCGTTTCCTCAGCAGTATGTGGTTCGTATGCCCAGTTGAGCAAGTACAAGTTCTCGTAGAACTTTGTTTCCCAGTGGAGATTCGTCTGAGGTTCATTTCCCCAGGTTAAGTCCAATTGAGATTGGTGTGATTTCTTCTCCTCAGCAGGATGATTCCTTCTCCCCATCAGAATGGTTCTTTCGCCTTGACAGGAGGCTTTTCCCTTCAGCATTTATTTTGCCGGTGTAGTTCCATAGCATTTTGCATGATTGCATAGCATCTACCCTAAATGCGTAACATTTCCACCGTGTGGAGCATTACGCCATTGTCAAACATATACATATGAAACATGAGCTAGGTCGTTACCGTTCTTTTGTGCAGGTGTTCCTTAGAAGAGTTGTTTGCTCAAGATGATTCTTGAGGTCACCAGCGAAGTTGTTTGTTCAGGATGATTCTTGAATTCCTTAGAAGAGTTGTTTGCTCAAGATGATTCTTGAGGTCCCCAGCGAAGTTGTTTGTTCAGGATGATTCTTGAATTCCTCAGCAGAGTTTATTCGTCCAGGATGACTCCTGAATCCCCAAAGCAGAGTTACTCGATAGTTCTCCAGAATCCCCAGTGGAGATGTGTCACCCCCAGCACGTTTCAGATAGAGAAGTTGAAATTTCCCTTGAAGACTCGATGATTGAAGTCCGGCCACAGTGCCAAGCTCCCTATGACTTACTGGCGAAGTCCGACCGTAATGTCGAAGAAGTTCCCCTAGCTGACGAGGAGTGCCTGACGAAAAAAGATTAGATATCCTTTTTGGTTCGTGATTGATTAAGGATTCTATCCCACGACTGACTGATGAAGTCCGACCGTAATGTCGAAGAAGTTCCCCTAGCTGACCCGGAGTGACTGACGGCAGAGGTTTAGATATCCCAATTGGTTCATAATTGACTAAGGATTCTATTTCCGACTTACTAACGAAGTTCGGCTGACTCCCTAGAATTTCCTTGAATGCCCGACAGCATAATTGACTTGATTTTTAAACGTCCAGTGACCTGACGAGTCCAGAGGTGACGTTAAGGAGTTCTTCTGCTGTAACGTAGAATGCCCGACGGCATAATCGACGATCCTTCACCAGTTACCGTGTAACTAGTGATCCTTTATTGACTTACTGACAAATTCTGACGGAGATTGTCAAACGTTCCTAATGACTTGAGGAGTCCAGTGGAATTCTTCTGCTGTGCCGGAGAATGCCTGACGGCAATATCAGCTATCTTTCACCAGTGATCCCTTATTGACTTACTGGCAGTGTCCGACAAGGATTGTCGAACGTTCCTAGAGACCTGACGAGTCCATAGGTGACGATAAGGAATTCTTCTACTGTGGCGCAGAATGCCCGACGGCATAATCGACCATCCTTCACCAGTTACCGTGTAACCGGTGATCCCTTGATGACTTGAGGACGTAGTTCTACAATGAAATCAGACGATCATCCTGACGGAGATTTGAGATTTATCCTTCACCAGTTACCGTGTAACCGGTGATCCCTTGATGACTTGAGGGTAAAGTTCTATAGCAAAGTCAGATGATCATCCTGACGGAGATTTCAGATTAATCATTCACCAGCGAGTTGCTGTGCAACTATCATTTCAGTTTCCGAAGAATTTGTCCCCATCAGAGTATCGTTTACTTGTGCGGTTGGAAAATTTCCGGGTTTATTGGTATTCAACCGTCTTTTACCTTGATTGTTTGAGAGTCGTTCGCTTCTCACCCAATCAGGTCCAACCCGTTTGAATAGGGGCAGCTGTTGCACCCCAAAATTTGCCTAACCTTTTCTTTACATAGCTTGGGTTTCATTGCATTCATTCTAGCATTATCATCTGCATTGCATTGACATGTGTGCAGGAGATCAAGAGGTATGACTACCAAAAAAGTGCTAAACAAAGTTATAAAGCTATCTAAGAATCCTTATTCAAGTATTCAAGGGTTGATATCCTTATTAGAGAAGTTAAATATCCTCAGAGAAGGGGTTGGATATAAGAGTGTATGCCTCCTAACTTGAAGGTTATGGGAAGCTATTCAGATGATTCTGAATCCATGGAGTTGGACTTGAAGCCTTGAGAGAGCTTATGAGAAGTATTGAAAGTCATTTTGAAGCCTAGACAGGTCATCATGTGAAGAATATGAAGCTACTACCTAGATTGGTGCAATTAGGTTTTCATCTGGTCAACCCTAGGTTAACAGATGATTTGAAGAAGGTTGAGACCTAATTTCAAGGCCATGTGATCATGGATTGATGTCTTAAGAGGCCCACGGGATGATTCCAAGGTCAAATCATCATGAATCAAGAGTGTGAGGAGTTCCTAGGCTAGGGTTTCTAAGCTTGACAGTGTAAAATCCCCTGGTTTAGTGCCTAACTTCAAGACCACATAACTCAAGATGTAATTTTCATCTCACCTTGACCCTAACATGATTGTTGTAGAGCATGATTATAGCTTTAATTTGAGTACTAGAAATCCTTGATAGGGTTTATAGAACTCAAGTTATGAGTTAGACAATTACATGTCATCAGATGAATGTGAATTTGGAGCTTGAAAGTCAACCAACTTGCATGACACTTTTGCCCTAGAAGGATGTTTCACATGAACTTTTTGCCAACATTAATGTTGTTCCTTATCTTCTTATATTTCTAAAAAGTACTAGAATTCCATGATTGGATTTGTAGAACTCAAGATATGAGCTTTGCAAGACAAGGGTATTTTGGGAATTTGAGATTATAGGCCATTTTTTATTATGGGTCAATTTCCCATCTTACACACCTCAAATGGAATTTTGTTCAACTTGAAAGTTGTTAAAAATGGTTTTATTTGTCCAACCATGACCCAAGAATTCATTGATGTGGATTAGATTGAGAAGTGTATGAAGAAAACTTCATAAAGGAATCATTAAAAGGCATAAAAATGAGGAAATTGCAAAATAAATCATATTGGTCCAAAGTGTTACAAGTTTGTGCATTTTTTGAAGGTAAAGGATATTTGGAATAGATTGGCATCTTTACATTTCCAATTTGAAGCACATCTCATGGACAATTTCGAAGTTTCTTAAGAATGAAGTAACATGATCAACACAGACCATAGATTTGAATTGGAGAATTAATCTTGACCCTTCATCATCACCACCATACAAGCAAAGTATTTGAGCTATTTGGAAGGTAAAACAGAGATGTATGCGTGTTCTTCCATGAAGCAAAAGTGGGAAAATTGTGAAAATGGAATTGGACTTTCAAGCAAGTTTTGGGCCCCCATTTCAGCCTAGATCAGTTCTATATAATCTCATGATTGAGTTCAGAGCAGGTTTGGTGATGTAATGAGCTTGCAGAGGTAAGAAACAGTTAGAGAAAGTTAGTTACAAGTGATAATCTAATTTCACAATTTGAGGCATTTCTGAGGAAATTGGAGGTTGAAGAAGCTTCTACCATCATCAAGGAGTGATTATGCAAGGTTTTGGATAAAGGTTGGTGGATGTATCATCCTCTGTTGAAGCTTAAACCAGGTTTTCTTCTTTTCATGATTACACTCTATTGATGATGAATTAGAGTAATTATTGCATGTGGTTAGGTAGAACTTAAGTCATAGATGGATTTAGGTTTGGTTTGGGAGCCATTTGCGAAGTTTCTTGATGATGGATGAAAACTTGGAAGGATCGGTTTAGGCTTAATCTTGATTGATATCAAGTTTTATTTGTGGATTCTTGATCAGTGTTAGATGTAGAAGAGATTGGTAGAAAGAATTTGGAGTTTAGTGATGATTTGCCTAAGTGTGATATTTCTGTTCAAGATCGTATTTGCTTATTCCTTGAGAAAAACAAAAAAAGAAGTGTATCATGATGATCAGGGTGGAGAGACGAGTAGATCTGGGTAAATTTTATGAAGTTTGGTGTTGTCTGAGTTCTGGCCATCGTGGACTCGCCGGAGAAGACGATCGGAGTCTTCTCCGGCCGCCATGAGTTTCCCCCCCTCAGTTTGCAGTTCAAAAGGTTGAAGATGAAGTTTGCACCATTAGATCATCTTGACTGAGTGGACTTAGTAAACAGATCCAGGGCGTGTGGTGCAATCTTGAGAATGTTGACTATTGACCGCTGAGGTGGCACGCTGATGTGTGTTGGATTGTCATACTTTTAGAATGGACGTGTGAGATTAGAGACTAGGTTGAACCTTAGTCAACTGAGAGCATGTGATTGTTAATGAAACGAATCGTTTCATTAAAACCCTTCTGAGCACGCGTGGCAAGCTGGAGAGCGTTGGATGGTTTGACTAGTCTATTGATCCTGTGGCTGTAGTATTTTCTCAGCTTTTAGTTTCTTTAATGCATTTTCTTATTTTCTTTTATTCATTTAATTGTTTTTAATGTTTTAAAAATAGAAATAATTGTCAGAAAAATATGAGAAAAATCATGATTGATCTTTGGCATGTTCCTGATTTTTTATGCAATTTAATTGATTTTTTGGTTGATTTTCCATTTATTGCTATTTTTCCATTTTTTATTAGGTGATAAAAAAATGTTAAAAATGAATGATTTCTTTTCTGATTTTTGTGCTATCTCATGGATTTAATTTTAGTGCTGAAATTTTGTATGATTGTTTTCGAGATCTTGACAGAGTTGTAGCATTTTTATTTGATTTTTTAGAGACTTTTAGGTATAGGTTTGAAATAGATTTCTAGGACCTTCCCCTTGTGGATTCCCTTGAGCATACCTTTAAGTGTAGAAATTGTTTAGACCCTTTAGACTTAGGTCTTGGCTCTGGATTTTGTACCATGATTCCTTAACACACTTAGGAAGCCTTAGAATTTTTCCTAGCCTTTTAGGATTGATTTTAGTATTTTTCATAGAATTTAGAAGTTGATTGTGTTTAGGGTGATCCTAATGTAGCCCTCTTCATAGTTTAGCTTCTAAGGTGAACCTTAGCTAACTCTAGGCTTCTAATACCTTCTTGATAGAATAGAGCATAGGTAGATACCTATTTAGAACAATTGTTAAGCCTTGATAGAGCTTCTAAATCCATTTGGTTAGGTGATCCATGTAACTAATCATTAGGGTTTCCAGTAAAACCTGTAGGAAGATGATTCCCCTTCTAGCTTTGCTGTGCATTGCTCATATTCTTCCATGGATGGTTGAGTATCATGATGGATACCTTTGGTATACAACATGCTTCCCATGAATTCAATTCTTCCATGAATGGTTGAGTGTCACGATGGATACCTTTGGTATACATCATGCTTCCCATCATCAAATTTCATCTTTGGTTGAGTGCCTTGATGTATTCCTTTGCTTTACATCATGCATGCCTCCATCCATCAATCTCCTCCTCTCTAGGTTAGATGCCTTATTTGATTATCTTGGAGTGATTTCCTTACATGTCATATTGTTCATCCCCTCAGTCTTTCATTCATGATTGTTTGACATTGCTTGATGCATTAGGATAGTATCATGTATAGAGTATTTTAGGCTAGGTGCATGACTGCATTGAAAGGTTGAGCTGAGCTACCTTTGCTTGTTTGCTTTAAAGGTTGAGTTTCTCCCTCTGCTTGTGTGTTATTTTCCCTTTTCTAACAGATGTGTTTGCATTGAAAGGTTGAGGTGACCCTCCTTTTGCTTGTCTGTTTTTGTTTGTTCTCTTTGCCTGTTTGCTTAGAGGTTGAGCTTCTCCCTCTGCTTGTATTGCTGCATTCCATTTGCATCTTTACTGTCTACTTTTCTGTTTTATATGCTTTAATGATTTTAGCATTTTGTTTGTTTCCCATTGACATGATCCCTTAGGACTCTCACTTCCTTTGATAAGGAAGTGATGACAGACTTTTAGGTTGAAACCTTTGCATGATAACATTTAGGAGTTCCCTGTTTCAAACTCAACCATAGGATGAATCCATTGTATGACAACAGTAAGGAATCTTGATAGTCTCCCCTATAGTCCTTTCTCCTTCTCATCTCCAAAACAACAGTAAAATACGTAATAAAGAAAAGTTGGTACCGTACGTTACGAGCCTTAAGCCACTTAGGAAATGGTTATTGGAGGGTTTCCTTCCAGTAATCAGGATGTTTAGTACGGTACCCTTTGGGTGACATGCGACACATTCACTCCTAAGTCATAGTCTCTAGTGCAGTACGAACTACAAACATCCATAAAAACACTTCTTCCATAAAAGACAGAAAACAAATATCAAACCTCTCTTTTGCCCCGTGGGCTCCTTTAATCAGGAAAACCTTTTTAGAAAAAGAGTGTCGTTAACTCTCAGTTCTACCGCAAACGGTAAGGCACGAGTCTCTGACGAGCGAGTTGCATACACCAAACTGCTGGAATTGTTTGTTAACCCTACTCGGGAAAATAGATGAATCAACCCGTAATTCGTATTTACCCGAACTACGTTCGCTATGATTTCTCTGATGAGAATACGTAGGCACAAGATGCGATATCTTGGCGAGCAAACTTCCCTTCGTCCGTTGTTAGCCAAACTACGTTGACTCTTATTTCTCATTCTCTGACGAGAATACGTAGGCACGAAGCGCGATGCTTTGCCGAGTCATTTTTCTTTTCTTTTCAGACCAGCCTTGATAGGTAGATAGTTAAAACAACCCGTCAGATAAACATAGCAAGCGTGGATGCCATCGAGTACGATGGACGTGAGGGGTGCCAATACCTTCCCCTTGCGTAACCGACTCCCGAACCTAGACTAGGTTGCGATGACCTTGTCTTATACCTTTTTGTCAGGTTTTTCCGATCGTTTCCTTTCCCGTTCTGTGGGATAAATAACGAAAGGTGGCGACTCTTCTGTTTTGTCGGCACCTTATTTTTGCAGTAGCGACAGTGCCTTACAGGGATTCTGCCAAGAGATTGTTACCGTTCTTTGATAGAATCAAGTTCCATCATGTGCCGAGAGTCGAGAATTAGATGGCAGACGCCTTGGCCACGCTATCTTCGATGTACAAAGTAAACTTCTGGAATGAAGCTCCAGCCATCACCATTATGCGTCTGGATAAACCTGCTTTTGTGTTTGCAATTGAGAAAGCATCAGATGGAAAGCCTTGGTATTTTGATATCAAGCATTTTCTCAAGACTCAAGAGTACCCATCTGGGGCATCTAGCAAAGATAAGTCGACCTTGAGGAGGTTAGCCGGTAACTTTTATTTGAACAAAGACGATGTGCTTTATAGGAGAAATTTCAACATGGTCTTCCTGCGCTGTGTTTATGAACTTGAAGCAAACCTGTTGATGGAGGAAGTGCACGAGGGTTCTTTCGATACTCATGCCAATGGACATACAATGGCTAGAAAATTGTTGAGAGCTGGGTATTATTGGATGACTATGGAATTCGATTGTTTCAAATACGCCAAAAAATGCCATAAATGCCCGATTTATGTGGATAAGGTGCATGTGCCACCGGCTTCTCTGAATGTGTTAACGTCTCCTTGGCCTTTTGCTATGTGGGGAATCGATGTGATCAGAAAGATTGAGTTGACTGCTTCTAATTGACATCGCTTCATTCTGGTTGCGATTGATTACTTTACGAAGTGGGTGGAAGCAGCGTCTTACGCTAATGTCATGAAACAGGTGGTAGCCCGATTTATAAAGAAGGACATCATTTGTCGTTATGGAAATCCTGAGAGAATCATTACCGATAATGGTTCAAATTTGAACAAAAAAAAGATGAAGGAACTGTGTCAGAGTTTCAAGATTGAGCATCACAATTCTTCTCCATATCGTCCGAAGATGAATGGCGCTGTTGAGGCAGCTAGCAAGAATATCAAGAAGATTGTGCAGAAAATGGTAGTGACCTAAAAGGACTGGCACAGGATGTTGCCCTTTGCTCTTCACGGTTATCGTACTTCGGTGCGTACATCAACCGGGGCAACTCCTTTCTCACTGGTGTATGGTACGGAGGCGGTCCTGCCATTAGAAGTTGAGATTCCTTCTTTATGGGTATTTGTAAGTTATATGTATGCCTAAGAGGGGGGTGAATTAGGTTCTTAGACACTTTTTCCGGTTTTTATGATTCTTGGATTTTTCTTCTTTAAATTCTTCTAGATGATGAAAAGCAGTAAAGTGCAGAAGGTAAAAGACACAGCGATTTATAGTGGTTCCCCTCACAATCCGAGAGTACTCCACTCCCCTTTCAACATGAAAGAGAATTTTACTATCAATGTTAGATTTCTACACAAGACAATCCTAACAACCAAGAACACCCTTCTTGGATTTACACAATTTTAAAGTCCTACCGAGAATGAATATCTCACACAATGACCTCTTGTATCCACAATCCAGATCACAAGGAAAACCCTACAAACTTATGTTTTATAATTCTAAGAATAAGTTGTAGTCAATTCTGAATTTGTATATAAGTAACAATTGAATGTATATCAATATGAAATATTGATCTTCTTCTTGAAACAAAGATTACTCAAAAAGTATGCAAGTGTTCTTATTGTGAAAGCAAGCTGTGAAAAATGTGAAAGTGTATTTCAATGGCTTATTTCAAAAATGTTTGAACACTTTTATGAAAATTCAAAAGGTTGAAGACAAAGAGTAATTTTTGAAATTTGTTTCTTGAAGGTGAATTTGATTTTGAAAACTGAAATCAATTTATAAGAGTGAAAAACCTTTTGAAAAAGGTATGATTATGGGACAGAAAAATAGCTAGTAAGAAAATCATAGAGCAATGCAATTCTCCATGAACAGTTGCTATTTTTGCTTGCTGTTACAGTGTTAATCGGTTAACCATATAGGTTAATCGGTTAACACCTTTACAACGTTCAAAATATTCAAATTTTACATGTGTTAATCGGTTAACCTATATGGTTAATCGGTTAACACTGTATGAAATTCCCAAAATCATAATTTTAACTTGTGTTAATCGGTTAACCCCACAGGTTAATCGGTTAACACTGAAAGTTTTTGCAAAAATACTTAATTTAAAATATCAAGAGTATTTTAAAAGAGTTTTAAAAAGGTTTATGTTAGTGGTGTAGTAAGGTGAGATTAAATAACACTTGCATACATAATTCTAAGTAAACAATGTTATACCGTGTCTTGAATCTTTAACACCACTTGAAACTTGATAGATGAAACTTGATCCAATATTGATAAATGCGACTTTGCCTTGATCTTGATAATTTATTCTTGTTGATATGCTTGCACCTCTTGCTTTTTGTGAAGTGTTCAGAATAGAGATGCTTCGGATTTTATCTTTAGTGTATATACCCGCATGAGTATATAGTATCTTGTGAGCTAAGCTGATATGAGTTATCTTCATCAAAACAATAGAGGCTTTTGAATCTTGATTCTACAATCTCCCCCTTTTTAATGATGACAACCGTTTCTTTTGAAAATCTTGCTTCATACTTGGTTTAAAAACATTTCTCCCCCTTAGTTGGATCTCCCCCTAAATACAAGAGAGATAACACTTTTTCTACACAGGAAAATGTTAGAACCACAATGCTTCTCCCCCTTTGTCATTAGCAAAAAAGAAGAGGGGCATGCAAAGATAATAGCAAACAATCATTCATATCAAACACAACAAGCACAAACAATTATCATAGGAAAAGACATAATATTAATTGAATTAAAATGAAGCAAACCATTGTACAAGTACACAAATGAAAATGAAACTGAATTCTAAAAACTTAAACAGAATCATAGTCTAGAAAGCAATAACATAGTAGCAAATATTTTCTAAATATCCTCAGTCGACATATCCTCTTCTTCACTACCATCCTCTTCTTCATCCTCTTCTTCAATGTTTCCCGTGTTTGAATGTTGAGAATTAAGCACAAGGTTACGGAGAGATGTAATGGCTCGAGAGGTTTCACAGTGATGGTTCATCATTGTTATGTAGAGAAACTCATTTGTTATTCCTCCTTCTAGAATGGAGTATGAATGGTTGGAAGTTGAGGAGCCTTCGTCGGCGTACTTGTAGATACCATTGGTGTCTTTGATGATTCTGGTGTTCTTGATAATAGTGATTTCATTGATTTCATTTGTTGTTGGTTTCATTTTGGTAGCAGGTTCACGGTTGAGGTCCAATTCCGTTAACTCAAGTATTCTTGAAATCAACCATGCAAACGGAAGCCTTGTTGATAGAGAGAGTTGTTGCTGTAGATGATACATTATAGTGAGAATCCAATTTACTTTTATCTTGTTCTTGATTGCAAACAGCAGTTGCATCTCCAAATCATTAATCTGAGAATGATTTGAGTCTTTTGGAATCAGAACATAACAGATAACATAGTGAAGCATTCGATCATTAACCGTCATATTTTTCGCATAGCATAGTGTGCGAGCAGCCCTCTGGTTTGCAATAACAGACTCTTTTGGGAACCTACAAATGCGATAATAGTACTCCATCTCGTCGTAATTTTCCCACGGCCCATCCACATGGTTTACCCCTTTTCTCAGAAAACAACCTTTGGATGGTATCTCTAATCTTCCAGCAATGTCGGACAGATTTTACTTCAATGCATAGTCCCAAACAAAAGTTTCCAAAAAATGTTCATCATCAGCATTCAAATAAACAGACAGCTTATTCATAAAGGATTTGACCAAATCGGGGTAACATTTTCCAGTATCAGACACAAACTTATGAATCCTTTGAAATTTTAGCAGTGCTGGGAAATCAAACGAAGAAGCCGGAAAAGCTTTGAGGTTAACGTACTTTACCGGTAAAAGATGACGTACCCGGACCTTGAAGTCCATTCTGCGCTTCTTAGTGGTTTCCAATGGAGTATTGTCTTCATCAGATGGAGAGTTGTGTTCCGGTAATTTTTCCTTTCCTCTGTTGATTCAAGCCATGGATGAAATTTTGAGAATCTGAAGGTTTGAGGAGCTTTGAAGGTTTTAGGGTTTGAGTGAGATGAAGAGGTTAAGTGATACTAATATAGTGAGAGAGTTTTAAGTGGGTTTTTAAGTTAGGGTTGGAAGTTGGAAGAGAAAAGCTCTTGTAGTCAAAGAAGAAGAAGAAGAAGAAGAAGAAGAAGAGTTCCAAGGATAATGTTAGGATATTTAAAAAATATATTGACCACACATAAAACATATTAAACACACATTTAACTAAAATTATAATTAATTTTTCATTTCTGATTTTTGAAAATTTTAACAGTGTTAATCGATTAACCATATAGGTTATTCGGTTAACCATATAGGTTAATCGGTTAACACATTAAAAATTTTAATTTTTGAATAAAAAATAACAGTGTTAATCGGTTAACCCTGGGGGTTAATCGGTTAACATATTAAAAAATTAACTCAGAATTGAAAAATTAACAGTGTTAATCGGTTAACCCTATAGGTTAATCGGTTAACACACGCGAATTTTAGAAAAATGCTTAAAAAACAGAGTGCAAACAAGTTTGAAAACATACAATATGCACACATTAACTTAAGAAGAGGTTAGATGTCACCTTCATCGAGAATCCCAAGTTCTCGTCGAATCTTGAAGAAAGGTTCCTTTGCAAGTGGTTTTGTGAAAATGTCGGCGAGTTGATTATGCGTATCCACGAAGGTAACTTCGACATCTCCTTTAAGCACGTGATCACGGAGGAAATGATGTCAGATGTCGATGTGTTTGGTTCTTGAGTGCATGAACGGATTCTTTGTGATGTTAATTGCACTTGTGTTATCGCATCGCAAAGGAATGCATCCAAGATTAATTCTGTAGTCTCTTAAGTGTTGCTTTAGCCATAGATTTTGCGCATAACATCTTCTCGCCGCTATGTATTCTGCTTCTTCCGTACTGAGAGCAACACATGCTTGTTTCTTGCATGACCATGAAACCAATGCATTTCCAAGGATGTGACAGGTTCCACTTGTTCTTTTTCGATCATTTTCACATCCTGCATAATCCGCGTCAGAATAACCAATTAAAGTACAAACACTACCTTTTAGGTACCATAGGCCGACGTTTGATGTTCCCTTGAGATATTTCATGATCCTTTTGACAGCCGTGAAATGTGACTCCTTTGGATTTGCTTGGAAGTGAGCACATAAACACACACTAAACATTATGTCAGGACGGCTTGCTGTCAAATATAATAAAGAACCAATCATACCTCGATATTTTTTAATATCAATTGATTTTCCCGATTCGTCTTGATCGACGTAGGTTCTGGATCCCATTGGTGTTGACATAACTTTGCATTCATCCATATCAAATCTCTTTAGCAATTCTTTGCAATACTTTGATTGGTTGATAAATATTCCGTCTTTTAGTTGCTTGATTTGCAATCCAAGGAAGTAGTTCATCTTTCCCATCATAGACATTTCAAACTCGCCTTGCATCATCGAAGCAAATTCTTCACATAAATCTCTGTTTGTTGATCCGAAGATGATGTCGTCCACATAGACTTGAACAAGTAAGGTATTATCCTTTATCCTTTTAATGAATAAAGTCTTGTCTACCTTTCCTTTTTCAAAACCTTTATTACATAGGAAAGTGCTGAGACGATCATACCATGCCCTTGGTGCTTGCTTTAGACCATAGAGAGCCTTCTTCAATTTGTATACATGTGAGGGATGCTTGAAGTCTTCAAAGCCTGGGGGTTGTTTGACATAGACTTCTTTGTTGATGTATCCGTTCAAAAATGCGCTTTTGACGTCCATTTGGAAAAGTTGAAAATTCATTGAACAAGCATAAGCAAGTAATAAACGAATAGCTTCTAACCTTGCAACCGAAGCGAATGTTTCTTCAAAGTCGATTCCTTCCTCTTGATTATACCCTTGAGCCACCAACCTTGCTTTGTTTCGAACAATTATTCCATTCTCATCAAGTTTGTTCTTGAACACCCATCTTGTTCCGATAATATGTTTATCTTTTGGTCTAGGAACAAGTTCCCAAACTTGATTTCTTTCGAATTGGTTTAATTCTTCTTGCATTGCACCAATCCATTAATCATCGTCAAGAGCTTCATCAACTTTGGAATGTTATATTTGAGAGACGAATGCCATATTTAAGCATGCATCTTTGAGATTCAATCTTGTAGCAACACCTTGACTTATGTCTCCGATCACTTTGTCGATAGGATGATCTCTATGAGTTCTCCATTCTTTTGGTAGATCGTTGACATTGGAATCTTGTTGAATCGGTATATCTTGTTCTTTCATGATATCGTTAGAAATATTTTCATCGGGAATTCCAACAGAATCATCATCATTATCACAAAACACAGTATCCTCCTTGGAGGGGTTAGATTCGTCAAACATGACATGCATAGATTCTTCTACAGTTAATGTTCTTTTATTATAAACTCTAAATGCTTTACTAGTAAGGGAATAACCGAGAAATATACCTTCATCTGATTTTTCATCGAACTTACCAAGATTGTCTTTGTCATTGTTGAGGACAAATCACTCGCATCCAAATATATGAAAGAAAGCAATGTTTGGTTTCCTTCCTTTGAATAATTCATACGGTGTTTTCTTGAGGATTGGTCTGATATTTACCCGATTACTCATAAAACATGCCGTACTCACCGCATCTGCCCAAAAATATTTAGGTAGATTTGAGTCGCTAAGCATTGTTCTTGCAAGTTCCACCAATGAACGATTCTTCCTCTCTACGACACCGTTTTGTTGAGGAGTTCTTGGTGCCAAGAAGTTGTGCGAGATTCCATGTTCTTCACAAAATTCTTCGAAAAAAGTATTTTGGAATTCTCCACCGTGATCGCTTCTTATGGAGGCTATTGTAAGAGACTTCTCATTTTGGATTTGTTTGGCAAACTTTTTAAATGCTTTAAAAGCGTCACTTTTCTACACTAAAAAGTAAGTCCAACAAAATCTAGAATAATCATCTACAATAACTAAAGCATAGAAATTACCTTCGAAGCTTTTTGTTCTAGATAGACTAAAAAGATTCATATGCAACAATTGTAGTGGCCTTGTTGTGGACACCACATTTTTAGATATGAAAGTTGATTTAATTTGTTTCCCCTTTTGACATGCGTCACACAATCTATCTTTGACGAATTTGATCTTCGGTAAGCCAATAACCAAATCATGCTTAATTATTTTGTTTAAGTGCTCCATGTGAATGTGAGCGATCCTTTTATGCCTTAGCCATGACTCGTTGTTGTTCACCATAAGACATTTAACCTTCAAAGATAAATTGTCAAGGGAAATCATAAAAATATTATTGATTCTATTACCTTTTAACATAACCTCGTGAGTGACTTCGTCTTCAATCAAGCATTCGTCTTTGTTGAACTTGATTTTGAATCCTTTGTCACAAAGTTGGCTAAGACTAAGAAGATTGTGCTTGAGTCCTTAGACATAAAGTACATCTTCTATTGTTGTACAAGGTAGTGAACCAATAATTCCTATGCCAAGAATCTTGCCTTTATTATTATCACCATAAGTAACATAACCCTTGGCTTTCAGCGTTAGATGTGAAAATTTGTTTATATGTCCCGTCATATGCCTTGAACACCCACTATCAAGATACCAATGATTTCTGGAGGTCTTCAAGCATACCTACAAAACAGGATTAAGTTTTGTTAGGTACCCAAATTGCTTTGGGTCCTTGATAGTTAGTTCCCTTTTTCACCTACACATAATGCCCTTCTGGAACACTAAAGTTACGAACATAATAAGCATTAGGTGTGTGGCCTTTAATTCCACAATAAAAGCAAGTTGGTTCAAAATTGCTTTTATATCTAGGAACATAAGATTTCTTCTTATCAAAAACTTTCTTTTTAGGATGATGATGCACAATTTTAGAATTGTTTACTTTTTCCTTAGGAATTTGGTTCTTAGGCCTACCAAAGATTGTTTCATTTGAACTTGGTTTAGAGAACTTGGAATATCCGAGTCCCATTTTATCATTAGAGAATCTTTAATGCCTAAGAACTTCTTCCAAACCAATCTGACCTTTCTCATATCTTTCAATAACTCTTTTAAGTTGAACAATTTGAAATGAGAGAGATTCATAATTTTTACATACAGAATTCTGTTTTTCACTTAAAACTTTTTGTTTCTCATCTTCAACATATTTTATCAAAGCAATGTTCTTTTCTTCTAGAGAAGCCATTTGTTTCTTTTGAGATGAGATAGTTTTATACAAATTTTTGCATTCAAGTAACAATTCATCAATAGCGTCTTGTGCATCATTATCGTAAATAGAAAAATTACTACAAACCTCATCTTTTTTGTCATCAGAGTGGTGTGAAGCAATTAGAGCAATATTTGCACATTCATCGCTTTTCGATTCCGATGAGGAACTTATTTCATTATCTTCCCAAGCAATATACGCCTTCTTGTTCTTGAAGTCCTTATTGGCTTTGAATCCTTCTTTCTTTGGAAGCTTTGGACAATTTGGTTTTATGTGGCCTTGCTTTCCACATTCGTAGCATGTAACATCTTGCGTTGATGTGGATGCTTCCCTTTTTCTGAAATGTCTATTCTTTTTATCATAAAGGGGTTTATTATTTTTATTGAAAAATTTACCAAGCCTTTTTACAATAAGCATGAACTGTTCATCTTCCTCCAATGCGTCATCATTTTTCTTTTCTTTTGACTCCACTTTCAAAGCAATTCCTTTGGACTACTTTTCTAGAGTTTCATGTTACTCAAGCCTTCCAAGTTCTAACTCATGTTCTTGGAGTTTGCCAAAAAGTGATGCGAACGTCATTGTTGAGAGACTTTTCTTCTCCGAAATTGCTGTCACTTTTGGTTGCCATTCCCTGGTTAAGGATCTAAGAATTTTAAGATTCAAATCATCGTTAGTAAAAGTCTTACCAAGAGAAATTAAGTGATTTGTCAAGTGGACGAATATTTTCTGTAATGCCACAATGGATTCTCCGGGCAGCATTCTAAACATTTCGTATTCTTGACTTAGTGTGTTCAATCTGGATCTCTTTACTTCGGTGGTGCCTTCATGTGTTTCCACTAAGGTGTCCCATATTTCTTTTGATGACTTGCATTGAGAGATTCGGAAGAACTCATCCATACTCAAAGCACTTTGTAATATGTTGATAGCCTTTTTCTCATTAAGAATCCTTTTCTTGTCATCATCATCGTATGATGATTTAATCTTTGGATTTCCTACACCATTGACGACACTTGTTGGTTGATGAGGTCCAACTTCAACAGTTTCCCATATTCCTTCCCCTTGGGCTTCTAGATGTGCCTTCATGTAGATTTTCCAAAAATCAAAATATTCTCCAAAAAACAGTGGGGATTTGTTACTACTTCCACCGTCTTTGAAAACCGGGTTGGTACTAGCGGAAGCCATTCTGGATCGATAGGAACAGGTTACCTTAACCTGCTCTGATGCCAAATGTAAGTTATATGTATGCCTAAGAGGGGGGGGGGGGGGGGGGGGGGGTGAATTAGGTTCTTAGACACTTTTTTCGGTTTTTATGATTCTTGGATTTTTCTTCTTTAAGTTCTTCTAGATGATGAAAAGCAGTAAAGTGCAAAAGATAAAGGACACGACGATTTATAGTGGTTCCCCTTACAATCCGAGAGTACACCACTCCACTTTCAACATGAAAGAGAATTTTACTATCAATGTTAGATTTCTACACAAGACAATCCTAACAACCAATAACACCCTTCTTGGATTTACACAATTTTTAAGTCCTACCGAGAATGAATATCTCACACAAGGACCTCTTGTATCCACAATCCAGATCACAAGGAAAACCCTACAAACTTATCTTTTATAATTCTAAGAATAAGTTGTAGTCAATTCTGAATTTGTATATAAGTAACAATTGAATGTATATCAATATGAAATATTGATCTTCTTCTTGAAACAAAGATTACCTAAAAATTATACAAGTGTTCTTATGGTGAAAGCAAGCTGTAAAAAATGTGAAAGTGTATTTCAATGGCTTGTTTCAAAAATGTTTGAACACTTTTATGAAAATTCAAAAGGTTTAAGACAAAGAGTAATTTTTTAAATTTGTTTCTTGAAGGTGAATTTGATTTTTAAAACTGAAATCAATTTATAAGAGTGAAAAACCTTTTAAAAAAGGTATGATTATGGGACAGGAAAATAGCCAGTAAGAAAATCATAGAGCAATGCAATTCTCCATGAATAGTTGCTATTTTTGCTTGCTGTTACAATGTTAATGGTTAACCATATAGGTTAATCGGTTAACACCTTTACAACGTTCAAAATATTCAAATTTTACATGTGTTAATCGGTTAACCTATATGGTTAATCGGTTAACAATGTATGAAATTCCCAAAATCATAATTTTAACTTGTGTTAATCGGTTAACCCCACAGGTTAATCGGTTAACACTGAAAGTTTTTGCAAAAATACTTAATTTAAAATATCAAGAGTATTTTAAAAGAGTTTTAAAAAGGTTTGTGTTATTGGTGTAGTGAGGTGATATTAAAGAACACTTGCATACATAATTCTAAGTAAACAATGTTATACCGTGTCTTGAATCTTCAACACCACTTGAAACTTGATAGATGAAACTTGATCCAATATTGATAAATGCGACTTTGCCTTGATTTTGATAATTTATTCTTGTTGATATGCTTTCATCTCTTGCTTTTTGTGAAGTGTTCAGAATATAGATGCTTCAGATTTTATCTTCAGTGTATATACCCACACGGGTATATAGTATCTTGTGAGGTAACTGATATGAGTTGTCTTCATCAAAACAATAGAGGCTTTTGAATCTTGATTCTACAGTATTGTCGAATGTAAAGCTTGACGAAGCTGAGTGGGTACGAACCAGATTGAATCAGTTGAGTTTGATTGACGAGAAGAGAATGACGGCTAATGCGCATGGCCGGGTGTACTAGAGTAGGATGAAGAAAGCCTTTGATCAGAAAGTGCGTCCTCGGTGCTTCCATACGGGTAACTTGGTGTTGAAAATGATCCTTCCTCCTCAGACAGATCACAGGGGAAAGTGGACTCCTAACTATGAAGGTTCGTATGTAGTAAGAAAGGTTTTCTCTGGTGGAGCCTTATTATTATCTACAATGGATGGTGAATATTTTTCGTCCCCTGTGAACGCAGACGTGGTTAAAAAATACTTTGCTTAAAGAGACCCGCTGGACTGAAAAATAAAAGTCCAGGCAAAATGGGACATCCCGACAAACCATAAAATGAGAAGGTTCGGGCAAAAATTAAGGAAAATAAAAATGAAAGACGTAAACCCGCAAAGTTGAAAACCTAAAAAGGAAACTTTGGCAAAAATGGGTATCCCGGTGGATTAAAAACCCGAAAGGGCGATCCAGGCAAAAGTTAGGGATTTGAAAGCAAACAACTGTGGTCCGCGTTCGATCTGTGAGCTTAAGAGCAGTTATCCCGAAGGAAAGGAATCAGTCCAGTCAGTCTTTTCAGAGGGCAAAATATGGGGTATATCGGAGACATACAGGTCATAGCCGAATCGACACATGATGGTTTTCTGTTTCCACGTTGCCGAAATTTGTATATATTCTTTTGCTTTTTTGCAATTGCCTCTTTTCAGGAATTACGTCCGAATTGTAATTTGCCTATTTACAAGCCTTTTATCAATAAAAGTGTTCACTTCAGTCAAAGAGCTTTCCCTCTTCTCTTTTTACTTTTACTGTTTTGTTTGCAAAAACGTCCGATATTTTGATAAACATTGCAGGAAAAAACAGGAGGCTTTATAGAGCGTAACGAAAGAAAATGACTTTGCTCATGTGGTAAGTGTCATGAATGGTAACTGAGGTAACCATTTCACATGTGTACTTTCTTTTGATTTATTGCAGGATGACAGCTCTCCCCAGCAGAGGTGTTCCTCCACGGCATTGAAATTATATTACAAATTCGTTTCTCCCCTGGCAGAGATTTTGTCTTACCCGCAGAGCCTCACTATCAAGTCAGGTATCGCCAACAGAAGTGTGTAGTTATTCTCCAGCAGAGGCAACGTTTTCGACGCCCTCTCCCCAACGGAGTCGACTTTCTGGTGTTTTCCTAGTAGTATCGGTATTCAAGGTTTCTTCCCCAAGCATAGTTCAGCGCTGATTCCTTCGATGTGACAGATGTTTAGGCGAAGTGTGGTCTATTTCTCGAAAAAGTGGAGCTTTCTATGGATGTATTTGGTATTCTCAAGCAGGGTGGGATTTCTTTCCAAGCAGAGTGAAGCTATTTCCCAACAATACTTTACTTCCCGGTAGGGTCGTGTTCTGAACGGTTCTCCCCAGGTGTTGCACCCTAAAATTTGCTCAACCTTAGTCACTTGGTTTAGGTTTCAATATCATTAGCACTTGCATATAGAGTCATGTACATAGTCTAATCATCTGCATAGCATAGCATAGCAAATCATCCAACAGGGGACCAAGCATTATTCTCATCTCTATGAGCCTATCAAGAGGTTATTATCCTAATTCAATCCCATTCAAGTCATCAGAAAGAATTTGAAGACTGGGAAGTCAATGGATCAAGCAGTGCATCCATCTCCTATCTGAGGGTATCTGGGGATCACCAAAGAAATTGTGAGCTGTGGGCTGAGCATGGAGAGTATGTGGGCATCATGGGAGACTTAGAAAGTCATTTGGAGAAGGAGACAAGTCATTGGTATGATCACAAGAGTTGCAGTTGAAGACAGTCAACTAGGGTTTCATCTGGGTCAACTCTAGGTCAATTGATTGATTGAAAGGCATTGAGGTCTATTGGAGAGATGTGGGGTTCATCATTTGACATGTAAAGAAGGATATGTTGTTGTGCTAAGAAGAAGTCAAGAGAAATCAAGGAGAAGAGGAGTTTCTAAATTAGGGTTTCTGTGTAAAATCCTCTAGTTTAGGTCAAATTTCCAAGCAAGATAAGTCAAAATGAAAGCTTCAAATGGATCCTTGGCCAACATGAAACTTGTAGAGTATCTCAATCCCTTTAATTTGAGTGGTGGAAGACATTAAGGAGATTTATAGAACTCACGTTATGGTCCTTGCAAGTTACAGGTCATCTGAGGTATCTGAAATTTTGTCTGTGAAAATGACTTGACTTCCAAGCAATTTTTACCCCTCAAGGAGATTTCAAATGAATTTATGGTAAACATAATAATTGTTCCTCATTGTCTTAGCTTTCTATAATGGTATGGTATGCCTTCATATGATTTGTGGAACTCTACTTATGGTCTTGGCAAGCAAAGGGTATTTTGGTCATCTGAGAATTACAGGTCTTTTCAAGCCTATGCCCAAAACTCATACAAGGAAGCTTCAAATGAAAAACTTCACAACATCAAACTTGCTCCAAATGACATTTTGAGTCTAAAAAAGTGACCATGAAAGATTGGAAAGGTTCATAGAACAAGGTTTCAAAATTGGTGGATTTAATGAATAAAAATGACCTAAAAAATGAGATTTTTCATACTTTGGCCAAATGAGGTGAAATTATAGGTTATTTTGATTGGAAAAATCATTTTGAAAACATTGGCTAAAGTGGAATTTTGAGTTTGGTTCAAGTTTTGAAAGTTATTCATGGTTACTTATAATGGAAGTTACATAATCAAATTCAAGGGAAATTGTGCATGAGAAGTTTCTCCAAGCTTCTAGGAGTTTCTTATCTCATGTATATATTGATATGAAGAGCTTCATGCATGGGTTGGTGATTCATTGTGCTCATAATACCAAGTTTCACACACTTTCTCCAACTTGCAAAATCAATTCAAACTCTCCCAAATCTCCCTCAATTTTTACATTTCTTGATCTGGTCTTCATCACCATCATCCATAGATCACAATTCACATCAAGATTGGTTAGAATTGAGCAAAGATCGTGCCATACAAGTTCCATCATCCAAGGTGCAAGAAGTTGAAATCACAAGATCTAAGAGGTTTGAGTCAGATTCATTGCATACAGAACTCAAGAGCAAAGTCATTGATCAATTTCCACTCATTGCAAGCAGTGGATCAAGAGGTTTTAGCACCTGTTTTCATCACTTACACCAGGTAGGTTTCTCCTTCGAATTGCATGTTTAAGTTAGAATTACTAGGTTTTATTAGCATAGAAAGGTTAGGATAGGTTAGATGACTGGTTTTGGTGAGTTTGAAGAGATTCCATGAAGGTTGCCATTGGTGTGCAAGAACTGTTAGGGTTTGTATCTCATAGGATATTGCAAGAAAATCTTAGGTTATTAGCTTGATGTGATCAACACAAGGTGTAGAGCATGCTAGGGCAAGAATTAGGGAGAATTTGAGAGGTTGATGACAGGTATTAATGGTGGATCCAAACTGTTATTCTCATCGGGTTCCATTGTTGGTTGAGTTTTAGAGGAATTTATGGTCATGGCTGTATAGAGGGAAGTTTATAGAACAACTTTGCTCTTTGAATCGAGGGAATCCATGGAGTGATGAGGGAGAACAGAGGAGTGGAAAATCGTGCATGGGAGAAGAGTTGCAGAGTTAGGGTTTGTCCAAGGTTGAAGACAACCTTCTGGCCGTTTCATCTGGACTCTGACTTTGATTGGGGACTGAAACCAACGGCCACGATTGAAGAATGAAAACGGAGGGAATTTCAAACACCAATACGCACCGTTTCATTAAAGATTTCAGACTGGGCTCAGATATCCATTGCTATTGGCACCCCTTAAACCAAGCCCAAACTATAATGAACTGAAATTGTTGCTATTCACACCGCTCGCAGTTTTTTAATTTTTGTTATTTTCTGATGCTTCCTGGGCCTAGCGCCATTTAATATTAACACCCCCACTGCCTGGCCCGTTTCTTTTTTTAACTGCAATTCCTTACTTGCTGCACCCCTTCCAATTTTAATTCATTTTATTTTCTTTCAAAAAATATTAAATCTTTAAAAAATCATAACAAATAGGAAAATGCATGTTTTTCATTGGTTCTTTTTGCATTCTTTTCATAATTTTGTCAAGAAAATTATCATACAAAAAAATTCTAATTTCATTTTATTTTAATATTTTTGGCATATTTTTCTTTTAAATAGGTGTAAATATCATTTAGTTTGATGCATGATTTTGTTAATTTTAGTTTGAATAGATGCTTCAACATTTTTAATCCCTTCTTTTTAGGTTGATTAGTTTAGACATGTATCTTGTATATAAAATTTAGTTCATATTTTTAGAACTTAATTTTAGGTGATTTGATTAGATGTGAATAACATGAACAAAATTAGGGTTTAGGTGACAACATAGGTGAATAAGTTCATTTCCCTTAGGAGTTAGAGATTGAATTTCTGGGGTATGGGACTATAGGGACTATGGGTAGTTATTAGATCCCTTAGAAAATATTAGGATTCCCCTACTGCTATTAGTATACTGTCTATATTTGCTTGACTGGTGTGGTGTGCCCTCTCTGGGGATTATGATTTGTCTGTGTGGGTATTGGGATTGCTTGGGGATTGGGAGAGCTGAAGACTTGTGATGATGAAGCCATTGGAGATCCAGAGATTGAAGTCCAACTTCCAGAGTTGATGAGGAGATTCTTGCTAGCAGCTGTTGAGGAGACTAGGGTTTAGGAGCTAGGCAGAGCTCTAGATTAGAAAGCTTGTTTCTCAAACATGGAATGCCTTGTCTGCATCCATCCTTTCTCTATGATTCAAAGTCTATTTCAAATATCCACCTCCTTCCTTTGGAAGGATCAGTGAATGCATTTGAAAGATAGAACTTTTGAGAGAAAATTGTCTGTATAATGTTAACAGTTGATGAGCCACCCTTGGTAGGCAGTCTTCTGTTTAACATTCACTTTTATCTTGTTGACTGATGTCCATCCTGGAATTTGAGACTTGAAGAAAAGCCATGGCAGATGGAAGACTGATAATCAAAGCCCTTGCTTGAAGGCTGTGGAAATGGAGACTGAGGCTTGCCAGAAGCTTGTAGCTGTTTAGAGATAACTTGAAGATAGGTGTTGATGCAGAGCTGCTGACGCTGTTTATTTTTTTGCTGTTTATAATTTTTGATGTATTGTTTGGTTTTCCTGACTGTATTGTTTGCTGTTTAACCTGTTGGGTTGAAAGTGAAGTCTGTTCACTTTTGCCTATTGTTTTCTAGGTTCGAGGTTGAGTGGGGCTCCCTTGCCTCGCTTGTATTGTTGCATCCATGCATTTTTTTGCTTTACTGTATATATTTGCTATTGTTTCTGTTTCCGTCTATTCCCCTAGGATCTCTGTTTCTCTCTGCGCAAGAGAGGAGCATGATAGACATTAGGTCTTAACCCATGCATGATAACACTAGGTTAGTTTGATTCCCTTCACAACCGTAGGTTAGAGTACTGTCTCTTCTTTCTCTCAAAACAAATAGAAAAACACAATAAATCTTTCAAACACAATAAAAGACACTTCTTCCGTAAAAGAATGTGAACTCATCAAAACGTCATTTTCGTCCGCTTGGACCGGTAATCAGAAAAACCCTTTTTCAGAAGGAATAAAAACAACCAAGTCAGACTTGAGTCGTACGTGGCCCGAACTACGTTTGCTCTGATCTTTCATGCTGTATGAAAGTGCGTAGGCATAGGATGCGATATCCTAGCGAGCAACCTTCCCCTCCTTTCCCGTAGGTAGGCGAACTACGTTGACTCTGATTTCTCGTTCCAGACGGGAATACGTAGGCATAAAGTGCGATACTTTGCCGAGTCATTTTCTTTTCTTTTAACCCCTGACCTGTAGAGTAGATAGAATAACAATCCATACCCGAAAACAAGCGTGGATCCCGTCGAGTACGACGGACGTGAGGGGTGCTAATACCTTCCCCTTGCGTAACCGACTCCCGAATCCAGGTTTTTAGTTGCGACGACCATACCTTTCCCGTGTTGTGCGAGGTTTACTCTGAGCGTTTCCTTTCCCTCCCGTGGGATAAATAACGCACGGTGGCGACTCTTCTGTTCAGCCGGCACCGATTTTCGCAGTAGCGACAACTGGCGACTCTGCTGGGGATCCAACGTCCCCTGGCTACTAAGGACTGTGATAGTTCTTATGCATTTGGGATCCAACGTCCTTTAAGCGAGTCAATCCTAACGCTTGTTTTCCCGTCGAGGATTTTGTATGGATTTATATTTCTGACCTTTATTTTCGGCATTATATATATTGGTTATTATTGTTGTATTGGGGTGTGATGGGTGGTTCTATGATTGAGAGATAAGCCGAACCTGGGCTTGAGTGCACCTAGAATTAGAGTAGAAAGTAGTGGGCGCGTGTCGGCTTTGCTTGCATTAGTGTCTCATGAAATCTACACTCGGACGAGGTTCTTCTGGTTGGCTTCTTTTTCTACCCTTTGGGTCGAAGGGGTTGTTGGTCAGCTGAATTGTCGACTCCGGGAACCGATCATTTGGAAGTTGGCTAAGTGAGGCCTCTTCAGGATTTGATGATGCCACTCCTTCTGGGAATCGTATCATCAACCCTGAAAGTCTGTGACGCCGACGACCGCATAGGATGTCATACCTTTGTCAGTTACTAGGACATCCACCTGTGAGAGGGTTTGGGGTTATGCAGGTAACTAGACCTTCAGATTACCGGTTATTTCTTGATCAGAGGTCCTGGGTATTTATGGAGAGTTCTGAGGTCCGTCAGAGACCAGTGGGAGAGTTCTGAGGTCTGTCAGAGACCAGTTGGAGGTATGAGCTGAGGTCTGCCAGAGACCAGTTGGAGTTATGGTTTGAGGTCTGTCAGAGACCATTGTTGGAGCTTTGTTTTAGGTCTATCTGAGACCAGGGTTTGAGGACTTCTAAAGAGTCTATTTGAGACTTCTTGATATGGTTCAGGCTATTCAGCTACGACAGTTGGTCCCTGTTGCATGTTACTTGCATTGCATTTTTTGCATACCCATTATCATTGCATCCCATTAACGTGTGTCTGTGCTGCAGGTGCATTTGCATATCCCCCGGTTCTAGTGCCCAGACTTCTGAGTATTGATTATGGTTGGTTTGAGGAAAACAGTTGCGTATAAGCTGCTCACACCTGATATTACTCCTTTGCTGGGTCTGATATCTCTTGCTGATGAGGAGGTTAGGAGAAGCTTCAGAATGAGTCATGGGAGATTACTGAGATTAGTCTGCAAGCCCACTGCCGATGAAATGAATGGGCTGTACACCTTGATGCAGTTCTATGACCCCGCATTGAGGTGTTTCACGTTTCCTGATTTTATTCTGGGGCCTACCATTGAAGAGTATGTGGAGTTTACTGAGCTACCAGTGCAGAACAAGGTTCCCTTTATTCACTCTGCTGCTGAGCCTAAGTTGGAGGACTTAGCTAAAGCCTTGCACATGGACGCTGCAGAACTGTTAGTGACTTCTTGGCTTGGAGTTTCAGGTTTCTCTCTTGATTTTTTGGTTGGCAAGGCTCAGGAGTATGCCAAGAGCGGATGTTGGGTGGTTTTCAATGCTATTTTGGCTCTATGCATCTATGGAATTGTGCTGTTTCCTAACTTGCCCAATTTCGTAGACTTGGACGCTTTCCATATATTTGCTGCTGGAAATCCAGTGCCCACGTTGATCGGAGACTTCTACCACTCATTGCACTACAAGAATGAAAACAGAAGGGGAAAGGTTGTTTACTGCTGTGCGCCTTTGTTGAATATGTGGTTTAAGAGCCACCTTCCCCTGAAGGGATCTTTTGTGGAGAGTGCAACCACAGCCAGCTGGTCAGAGCGCCTGATGAGGCTATCTTCCGAAGACGTTGAGTGGTTTGATCGAGACCTGCTGGGGTCTGAGCTCATCTTCAGTTGTTCTGGGTATCCCAATGTTCCGTTGATAGGAAGAAAGGGGTGTATCAACTACAACTCATCTCTGTTGGTCCGTCAGTTCGGATATGCGCTGAAGAACCCACCAAAGGAGGAAGAAGTACAGGAATCTTTGTACTTCACCGGAGATTTGAAGGGGGAGTTATTAGCCAAGCTGCAGCATGCCTGGACGCGTATTAACCGAAGAGGGAAGCCTCTGTTAGGGAAGAATGACTGTCAGGCTTATGCACCTTACAGAGTTTGGATCCAGGAGAGAGCAAGTCAGTTACTGATGCCATTTCCAGCAGCGCCAATCCTTGTTCCTATTCCGGTAGCAGAGCCAACTACTGTTTCTAGGGAGGCATACGAGCAAGTGGTGAAAGAAAAGGAAGCCTTGATGAAGATCAACGAAGGGTTAGAGCAAGAGCTAGCCCAGATACGCAGTGAGAAAAACAAGGTCGTGCATGCTTTCCAACAGCAGATTGAGCTATTGAACAGACTAGGGGCTGAATTGACTGAAGAGAAGAAGAAGCGCGAACGTCTGGGGCAATAGTTCAGAAGCTCCCATGACATGCTGGAATCCAAAAAGAAGGCACTCGACGCAGCACACCGAGAGATCTCTTCTTGCAATAAGACTTGGAATGCTACACTGACCAACAATAAGAAGAGAGAGGATAAGTTGAAGCAACAAATTTCCGATCTCGAAGAGCAGTTGAAATCTAGCATCAAGAAGTGTGAAGAAGAAGTGATGACCCGGTATAGTCTCCAGAACGCACTGAACAAGGCCATCAAAGGCAGGGATGAAGCTGTGTCTCAGAAGCGTAAACTAGAGGATCGCTTCGGAGAAGGGGCATGGGAGGAAACTGCTGGAGACGTGTGACGTGTTCTTAAGAGAAGAAACCAACTTGTTGAAGGGCTGCTTACCCGACCAAGTCATCCGGAGACTAAGAAGTTGCTAGAAGAGTACCAGACTTATGGGAGTGCTTGATCATTTCATGTATTAACTTGTATGCTTTATTTGCACAAGTGCTGACCATCACCAGGATTGTTGGTTGAGGTCATGCCTTCTCTTTGTACTCAGTGATATTGTATTCTTGACTCATTGGTGTTCTCTGCAATATATGAGGCTTTCTGTGATTCAGATCTGATCTTTGTATTGCTAGCACTGTCACTGCACCGGCACCTTCACATTAGAATCGGGGAATGAATTTACCTAATGCACAGACACACACATTGCATTGCATTCATATTCATATTGCATTACAGGTAATCATCGGATGATATCTTATTTCCTGCTCTGTGCAGGCATTTTTAGGATTGCAGATCAGCACCCGCACCGATATTCCACTCGCACCAACTGTCGAAGAATCATGGATCAAATGCAGAACGAGATGCAAGATATGCGCGAGAAGCTAGCACTCTTCATGCAGACCATGGAGACTATTGCAAAAGGTCAGGAGAATCTGCAAGCCATGGTGCAGCCTCTGTTGGTCAGAAATGCTGGTCAGGGGAATGAGGATCATCAGTCTGTGCGAGTCGACACTATTCATGGAGATGGCACTCCCACACCAGTGGCTCCACCTGTAGTCAATATACCTGCTGTTAATGTCAACAACGCTACCGCTGCTGGGAACGGTAACGTCGGGGTTGGGAACGAGACTGCCGTCCATAACGTTGGGCTTGGTGATATCAACTTGGGTGATAATATGGGAGGCAACGACTTCGGCAATGCTGGATTCGGATTCAATGATCAGGGTTTCGATAATGCTGGGAAATATGGTCTCAATGCTCAAGGCTTTGGGCAGGACGGTTTTGGTGTGACCAATCAGGGTTATGGAGGTTTCGGAAATGGAAACGGCGCTGGGCTAATGGCTTTTGGACCTGCTGGAGTTGCTCAGGGGTACGGCAACAGAGGGCGAGGCCCGGTGATGAATCAGATCAGAGCTGGCCGTAATAATGGATACGATGGGTATGGAGCTGGGAATGGTATGTGGCAAGAAGATCAGCAGGAGGACGCTTTCTCCGGAGGAGGTTTCGAAGGGCCGATGGATGACTCCCAGAAGATCAGAATGCTAGAAGAGCAGATGAGGGGGGTCCCGAACCAAAGTGTTGTGGGATTAGACATGTCAACAATGGGTCTGGTACCTGGCTTGAGGGTGCCAATCAAATTCAAAGCTCCTACGTTTGATAAGTATAAAGGGGACACTTGTCTGAAAGTGCACGTGCGGGCTTATTACAGAAAGATGTCTGCATACTCAACTGATGAGAGAATGCTAATGCATTTTTTTCAAGATAGTCTGTCAGGCCCTTCCCTCGAGTGGTACATGGGGTTGGAGCCAACTAATATAAAGACATGGAAGCAACTGGCAGAGGCATTTGTAGCTCACTACAAGTATAACAACGACTTGGCGCCCAATCGGGTCCAATTGGCAGGGCTGTCTCAGAAGAAGCGTGAGAGCTTTAAAGAGTACGCGCAAAGATGGCGCGACATGGATGCCAGGGTCCGTCCTCCTTTAGAAGACAAGGAAATGAATGACATGTTTATCGGAACGTTCACAGACATGTTTTATGACAAGTTGTTTCACACATCTTTGGCCAGTTTCTCAGACTTAATTCTGATGGGAGAAAAGATTGAAAACAACATTAAACAAGGTAGGTTCCAGGCTGAGGAATCAACTGCATCTGGCGGTAATAGGAAGGCTTTTGTTGGGCGCTGTCAGGGGGAGGCAAGCGCAATGTTTGGAGGCCGAGGCAGAGGTCGGAACCAATATAATCAGCCGCAGCAGGTGGCGAGTGTTACTATTCCATTCCAACAACAACCATTTCAACAACAACAACCGTTTCAGCAGCAGCCAATGCAACAACAACAATCGTTTCAGCAGCAGCCAATGCAACAACAGCAGCAGCCACAGCAGGGGGCACAGCCTGCTCAGCGAAGATTCCAGGGTGGTAAACCAAGAAGAGTGTTTGAGAAGCCTCCCTCAACGTACGCAGATTTGTTGCAAACATTGTTGGGTTTGAACCTGGTAGAGAAGAGAACTCTGGCACCGATAACGAGAACTCCTCCATATGGATATGATGCAAGCAGGCACTGTGAGTTCCACTCTGGGGCTCCGGGCCACGATGTAGAGGGTTGCCATGCTTTTAAGCATGTTGTGCAGGATCTTTTGGACAACAAAGCTATCAATTTCGGAACGGCAGGTCCGAATATAGTGCACAAACCCATGCCTAATCATGGGGCAAACGCCATTCTGACTGAGGAAGGGTTGAATCTGATTATGAATGTCAACGATTTAAAGACGCCGCTGAGCGAGATAAAAAGCAGATTGTTGCAAGGGGGTGTTTATCCAGGATGTGACGAGTATTGCTTAGAATGCTGGACCCTATCTGCTCAATACTCCGTATTCTCCTTCATGGATGGCTTTTCAGGCTATAATAAGATTAAAATGGCGCCAGAGGACATGGAGAAGACTACTTTCATAACGCCTTGGGGAACATTTTGCTATAAAGTGATGCCCTTTGGTTTGAAAAATGCTGGGGCAACGTATCAGCGTGCGATGACGACTCTTTTCCATGATATGATGCATAAAGAGATCAAAGTTTATGTTGACGATATGATTGCCAAATCCCAGACGGAGAAAGAGCATCTGGTGAATCTTCTGAAGCTATTCAAAAGGCTTAGGAAGTTCAGGCTGAGGCTGAACCCTAACAAATGCACCTTCGGGGTGAGATCGGGTAAACTGCTGGGGTTTATCGTAAGCGAAAGAGGAATAGAGGTGGATCCTGCTAAAATAAAAGCAATTCAAGAAATGCCGACGCCTAAAACAGAGAAAGAGGTGCGCGGGTTTTTAGGGAGGTTGAACTACATCGCTCGGTTCATATCTCACCTAACTGCTACGTGTGAACCATTGTTCAAGTTCCTGAAGAAAGATCAAGCTGTAACGTGGAACGAAAATTGTCAAAAGGCGTTCGATAAAATAAAGCAGTATTTGCAGGAGCCTCCTATTTTGATACCCCCAGTGGCAGGGAGACCCTTGATTATGTATTTGACAGTTCTTGAGGGAAGCATGGGTTGTGTTCTCGGTCAACACGACGAGACAGGAAGAAAAGAGCATGTGATCTACTACTTGAGTAAGAAATTTACAGATTGTGAATCTCGATATTCAATGCTTGAAAAGACTTGTTGCGCGCTAGCCTGGGCCGCCAAGCGTTTGAGGCAATACATGCTGAATCATACAACCATGCTCATCTCGAAGATGGACCCTATCAAATATGTATTCGAAAAGCAGGCGTTGTCAGGAAGAATTGCCCGTTGGCAGATGGTCTTGACTGAATATGACATCCAGTATGTCTCGCAAAAGGCTATAAAGGGGAGTGTACTGTCTGAGTATCTGGCGGAGCAGCCTATTGAAGATTACCAATCGATGAGGTTTGATTTTCCTGACGAGGATATCATGTACCTAAAGATGAAAGATTGTGAAGAACCGTTGCCTGACGAAGGACCAGAATTGGGTTCCAAATGGAAGATGATATTTGACGGGGCTGTGAACGCTTACGGTAGCGGAATAGGGGCAATCATTACTACTCCACACGGGTCGCACATCCCGTTTACTGCCCGATTGACCTTTGGAGTTACCAATAATGAAGCCGAATACGAAGCTTGTATAATGGGGCTTGAAGAAGCCATTGATTTGCGAATCAAGAATCTGGACGTATACGGAGACTCAGCTCTGGTGGTGAATCAGATAAAAGGGGAATGGGAGACACGTCAGCCCAACTTGATACATTACATGAATTATGCAAGGAGATTGCTGCCTTTCTTCGACAAGGTTGAGTTGCATCATGTACCGCGGGCAGAAAATCAGATGGCTGACGCCCTGGCCACTTTGTCTTCCATGTACAAAGTCAACTTCTGGAACGAGGCTCCCAGGATCATTATCTCTCGGCTTGACAGGCCTGCCTTTGTGTTTGCTATTGATGAAGCATCTGACGACAAACCGTGGTATTTTGATATCCTTAATTTCCTGAAGAATAAAGAGTATCCGGCTGGGGCATCCAGTCAAGATCAGAAGACTCTCAGGAGATTGGCGGGTAATTTTTACTTGAACCCAGATGGCGTCTTATACAGAAGAAACCACGATTTGGTGCTGCTGCGTTGCGTAGATGAAAAAGAGGCAAAGCTGCTCATGGAGGAAATACATGAAGGTACATTTGGTACGCATGCTGGTGGACATGCTATGACGAGAAAGCTGCTGCGGGCAGGTTATTTTTGGCTGACTATGGAAACTGATTGTTTCAAGTTTGCGAGAAAGTGCCACAGGTGCCAAATCTATGCTGATAAAATCCATGTGCCTCCGAGCCCTCTAAATGTGATGTCATCGCCATGGCCATTCTCGATGTGGGGAATCGATATGATTGGAAAGATCGAGCCGACAGCTTCTAATGGGCACCGGTTCATTCTAGTAGCAATCGATTATTTCACCAAGTGGGTGGAAGCGGCATCTTACGCAAATGTAACTAAGCAGGTGGTGGCCAGATTCATCAAGAGAGATATCATTTGCCGATATGGGATCCCCGAGCGGATAATCACGGACAACGGTTCGAACCTGAACAACAAAATGATGAAGGAGCTCTGTCAGAATTTCAAGATCGAACATCACAACTCCTCCCCTTACCGACCCAAGATGAATGGCGCTGTCGAAGCGGCCAATAAGAATATCAAGAAGATTGTGCAGAAGATGGTGGTGACCTATAAGGATTGGCATGAGATGCTACCTTTTGCTTTGCACGGTTATCGCACGACGGTGCGTACATCAACCGGAGCAACCCCGTTCTCGTTGGTATACGGAATGGAAGCAGTGCTACCATTGGAAGTCGAGATTCCTTCTCTGAGAGTATTGCGAGATGTCCAACTAGATGAGGCAGAATGGGTGAAAGACAGGTTGAACCAACTGAGTTTAATGGATGAGAAGAGGCTAGCTTCTCTAGCATACGGTCGTTTGTACCAGAGCAGAATGAAGAAAGCGTATGATAAGAAGATACATCCGCGAAGCTTTCAGACGGGCGACCTTGTGCTGAAAAGGATTCTCCCGCCGCAAGCAGATCACAGGGGCAAGTGGACCCCCAACTAAGAAGGGCCATATGTTGTCAGAAAAGTCTTCTCAGGAGGAGCATTGTTGTTGTCCACCATGGACGGTGAAGACTTTACGTCGACTGTGAATTCGGACGCAATTAAAAAATACTTTGCTTTAAAAATTGACCCGCTGGACAAAAAAGAGAGAGTCCAGGCAAAAATGGGGCATCCTGGCGAACCAAAAACAGAATGAAAGGTTCGGGCAAAAGTTAGGGATAAAATGAAAAATGTACACCCGCGAAGTTGAAAACCTACACTGGGCGGCTTCGGCAAAAAGGGGTATCCCGGTGAACTGAAAACCCGTAAAGGGCGGTTCACGCAAAAGTTAGGGATTTGAAAAGCAAATGACTGCGGTCCGAATTTGATACTGCATTGAGCATTGGTGCAGGAGAATATACTTGAGGGGTCAATTATCAGATACAATCTCTTCGGAAGTGTGGATACCGGGAAAGCATTAGAGTCGGGCGAGTCATAGGAGGATCAGTTCGTGATGTTCGTCTGCATCCCGTTGCCGACATGTGTACAAATTTAATTTTTCAAAATATTTATGCTTCTTGTGCATACTTGTATATTTGCTTTGCGTAGCTTCTTCTTTTCAGGAGTTACATCCCGTGTACAGAACTCCGCCCATTCAGGGGCCCAATCAATAAAATATGTTGCTGGTTCTTTACTGTTTTGTGCATGATAAAGCGCCTAAGTTTACTGAAACTAGAATGTGTATAACATCACTGGCCCTTGCCAACAATTGCTAAAGCTTTGAATGAACTAAAAATGATGTCACTAACCTGAATAGATTTGGTTGCATAGGCTTGTTTTGTCTTGTTTGTGTTGTTGCAGGTTTCATAACCGTACGAGGAAGACGATCAAAAGATTGCAGTAACGAAAGGCTCGACCCCCGCGCATGTCATTCGTAAGGGTCGAATTCCCCAGCTAGTCGTAGCTTATCCAAAGGATATTCTCCAGCAAAGTCGTTTATCCTCAGCGGAGTTTGGCGATCCCAAAGTGGAGGCTGTATTCAGACAGTGTGGTGTCCCCCAAAAGGATTCCTCTATCTTAAGCAGAGTGGGTTTAGCCTCAGAAGATTAATATTTGTGAGCTATATTCAGACAAGTTCACCTTTCCCCGCAGAGTCAGTTACTCTTCCCCAGCGGAGTTCTCTTTTCAGCCAATATTTTCATTCCTCCTAGTGGAACTCGAAGATTAAGGCTTTCCCGGGCAGAGTTGGTGTGGGTCCGGACATTTATTTTGTCAGAATACCGTGTGATATCAGTTCACTCTCCAGCGGGAGTTCGATCATACCAGGATCATATGCTATTCTCCAGCAGAGATATATCCCCCAGCAGGATGTTACTTCAATGAGGTGCTTGGTTTAAGTTCCCAATTTCTCAGCTGGGTCGACTTCACTCTTCCAGCATTTATTTTGCCGGAATAATTCTGTAGCACATGGCTATCCCCAGCAGAGTCGGCATTGTTTTCAGCATTTATTTTGCTGGAGCGGCTCCTGTATCTCAGCAGTTCGAGTCTGCATTGGCATCGGCATATAGTGTCATACTTGCATCCACCAAATAAAAGCATAGCATTTCCATGTCGAATGAAGCATTGCATCACCGTCAAACATACGCATTTTTGAAACATAAACCAGGTTGGCTAACCGTTGGTTTCAAGTATTGTTTCTCTTGCAGGTAGAAAGAGCCCTTGCTCAAGTGAATCGATAAACATTCGAGGTCTCGGCGTGAGACATTCAACGAAGTGTCAGCTTTGGCACTATTCCCCACACAGTTATCATGATGAAGTTTCTTTGTCCCCGAGCAGAGTTATTTGTGAATTTCTCGTGTTTTCCCCGCCAGAGTGAGTAGGCAAATTTCTCCTCATTCCCAGGCGGAGTTGTTTGTCATCAACGGGTTTCAGGAATCAGAATTTTAAAGGCCACCGCCGGTTAGCAGGACAGGCGTCCGGTAGTCTGGTTTCCAAATATCCCCAGTACAGTCCGCCTCAAAGTTGCTGTAACGTCAGTGATAAGAAGTTTGTGGACCCATGGAAAGATGAGTCCTGACGTGGACAATTTTCTTTACAGGTTTTCTTTGTGCTAGAAAAGTAGGGGTCCCAACATGGACAAATTTATTTCCTCATGGTTGATAAAAGGTGTTAGTCCTAGCATGGACAGGTTCGATTTTTCAGAATTGTTGGAATGTGGAGTCCTGACGTGGACATTTCTTCCAGGTGACGATATGTGTTAGTCCTGACGTTGACTGATTCGAGTTCTTGGTATTGATTGAGTGTGAAGTCCTGACGTGGACGAAGTTGGTTACTCTTCGTGTTGGTGTCCTGACGTGGACCATTTGTTTCCAGCAAATAGCTTTATTCGTAATGGTGAAAGGGGTGTCCTGACGTGGACAAGTTTGTAGTTCTTTGTGATGACAAGATACGAGAGTCCTGACGCGGACAAATTTGTCCTTCTTCGTGTTGTCAGCAAAGGGTGTGTCCTGACGCGGACGAGTTTTATTTCCCCAGCAAGTTGAAGACGCGTAAGTCCTGACGTGGACAGGTTTTATGTGAGTCCTGACGTGGACAAGTTTTATTTCCTCAGCGGGTCGAAGATGTGAGTCCTGACGTGGACAAATCAAGACGAGGTGGGTCCTGACGTGGACGATGTATTCCTGACGTGGAAAGATTGCATTCCTTACGTGGAAAGATTGGAGTCCTTACGTGGACAAAGCAAGGTGAAAGTTGAGTCCTTACGCGGACAAATCAAAAGAAAAGGTATTCCTAATGTGGAAGAGTTTAGTCCTAATGTGGACAGATACAAAGATTTATTCCTTACGTGGAAAGATTGAGTCCTTACGTGGACATATCAGACTGGAGTCCTTACGTGGACAGATGAAGAAGTATTCCTTACGTGGAAAGCTTGAAGTCCTTACGTGGACAGATCAAAAATTTTTTTTCTTACGTGGAAGAAAAATTGGTTTCCTTACGTGGAAAGAAGACGGGTTCCTTACGTGGAAAGAGGGGAGTCCTTACATGGACAAATCAGAAAGAGTTGGATTCCTTACGTGGAAAGAAGATTGATTCCTTACGTGAAAAGATGAGTTTATTCCTTACGTGGAAAGATTGAGTCCTTACGTGGGCATATCAAGTTGAGTCCTTATATGGACAGATCGAGACGATAGATGGGTTCCTTACGTGGAAAGAAAGATTGATTCCTTACGTGGGAGAGCGATGTATTCCTAACGTGGACGGTGTTATTCCTAACGTGGAAGAGTTTAGTCCTAACGTGGACAGATCCCGACGAAGAGTTTAGTCCTAACGTGGACGGTGTTATTCCTTACGTGGACGGTGTTATTCCTAACGTGGAAGGGTTTAGTCCTAACATGGACAATTTATCTCTGACGAGAAGGCAGACGAGCTATCCCCCAGCAAAGTTGTTGAAGTTTTTTCGAGTTGACGAAGCAAGCGTCCTAACGTGGACAAGGTTTTATTCTTACAATGATAGAAGTTTTTCGGGCTGACGAAATAATCCCCAAGCAGTGGTGTAGTTCATTTTTGCAGTTGACAAATTTTCGGGTTCTTAGTATTCAACCGTCTCGTACCGCGAATGCTTGAAGGCTCCGGACTCTTCACTCAATCGGGTCCAAGTTGCTTGAATAGGGGAAACTGTTGCACCCTAAAATTTGCTCAACCTTAGTCACTTGGTTTAGGTTTCAATATCATTAGCACTTGCATATAGAGTCATGTACATAGTCTAATCATCTGCATAGCATAGCATAGCAAATCATCCAACAGGGGACCAAGCATTATTCTCATCTCTATGAGCCTATCAAGAGGTTATTATCCTAATTCAATCCCATTCAAGTCATCAGAAAGAATTTGAAGACTGGGAAGTCAATGGATCAAGCAGTGCATCCATCTCCTATCTGAGGGTATCTGGGGATCACCAAAGAAATTGTGAGCTGTGGGCTGAGCATGGAGAGTATGTGGGCATCATGGGAGACTTAGAAAGTCATTTGGAGAAGGAGACAAGTCATTGGTATGATCACAAGAGTTGCAGTTGAAGACAGTCAACTAGGGTTTCATCTGGGTCAACTCTAGGTCAATTGATTGATTGAAAGGCATTGAGGTCTATTGGAGAGATGTGGGGTTCATCATTTGACATGTAAAGAAGGATATGTTGTTGTGCTAAGAAGAAGTCAAGAGAAATCAAGGAGAAGAGGAGTTTCTAAATTAGGGTTTCTGTGTAAAATCCTCTAGTTTAGGTCAAATTTCCAAGCAAGATAAGTCAAAATGAAAGCTTCAAATGGATCCTTGGCCAACATGAAACTTGTAGAGTATCTCAATCCCTTTAATTTGAGTGGTGGAAGACATTAAGGAGATTTATAGAACTCACGTTATGGTCCTTGCAAGTTACAGGTCATCTGAGGTATCTGAAATTTTGTCTGTGAAAATGACTTGACTTCCAAGCAATTTTTACCCCTCAAGGAGATTTCAAATGAATTTATGGTAAACATAATAATTGTTCCTCATTGTCTTAGCTTTCTATAATGGTATGGTATGCCTTCATATGATTTGTGGAACTCTACTTATGGTCTTGGCAAGCAAAGGGTATTTTGGTCATCTGAGAATTACAGGTCTTTTCAAGCCTATGCCCAAAACTCATACAAGGAAGCTTCAAATGAAAAACTTCACAACATCAAACTTGCTCCAAATGACATTTTGAGTCTAAAAAAGTGACCATGAAAGATTGGAAAGGTTCATAGAACAAGGTTTCAAAATTGGTGGATTTAATGAATAAAAATGACCTAAAAAATGAGATTTTTCATACTTTGGCCAAATGAGGTGAAATTATAGGTTATTTTGATTGGAAAAATCATTTTGAAAACATTGGCTAAAGTGGAATTTTGAGTTTGGTTCATGTTTTGAAAGTTATTCATTGTTACTTATAATGGAAGTTACATAATCAAATTCAAGGGAAATTGTGCATGAGAAGTTTCTCCAAGCTTCTAGGAGTTTCTTATCTCATGTATATATTGATATGAAGAGCTCCATGCATGGGTTGGTGATTCATTGTGCTCATAATACCAAGTTTCACACACTTTCTCCAACTTGCAAAATCAATTCAAACTCTCCCAAATCTCCCTCAATTTTTACATTTCTTGATCTGGTCTTCATCACCATCATCCATAGATCACAATTCACATCAAGATTGGTTAGAATTGAGCAAAGATAGTGCCATACAAGTTCCATCATCCAAGGTGCAAGAAGTTGAAATCACAAGATCTAAGAGGTTTGAGTCAGATTCATTGCATACAGAACTCAAGAGCAAAGTCATTGATCAATTTCCACTCATTGCAAGCAGTGGATCAAAGGTTTTAGCACCTGTTTTCATCACTTACACCAGGTAGGTTTCTCCTTCGAATTGCATGTTTAAGTTAGAATTACTAGGTTTTATTAGCATAGAAAGGTTAGGATAGGTTAGATGACTGGTTTTGGTGAGTTTGAAGAGATTCCATGAAGGTTGCCATTGGTGTGCAAGAACTGTTAGGGTTTGTATCTCATAAGATATTGCAAGAAAATCTTAGGTTATTAGCTTGATGTGATCAGCACAAGGTGTAGAGCATGCTAGGGCAAGAATTAGGGAGAATTGGAGAGGTTGATGACAAGTATTAATGGTGGATCCAAACTGTTATTCTCATCGGGTTCCATTGTTGGTTGAGTTTTAGAGGAATTTATGGTCATGGCTGTGTAGAGGGAAGTTTATAGAACAAGTTTGCTCTTTGAATCGAGGGAATCCATGGAGAGATGAAGGAGAACAGAGGAGTGGAAAATCGTGCATGGGAGAAGAGTTGCAGAGTTAGGGTTTGTCCAAGGTTGAAGACAACCTTCTGGCCGTTCGATTTGGACTCTGACTTTGACTGGGGACTGAAACCAATGGCCACGATTGAAGAATGAAAACGGAGGGAATTTCAAACACCAATACGCACCGTTTCATTAAAGATTTCAGACTGGGCTCAGATATCCATTGCTATTGGCACCCCTTAAACCAAGCCCAAACTATAATGAACTGAAATTGTTGCTATTCACACCGCTCGCAGTTTTTTAATTTTTGTTATTTTCTGATGCTTCCTGGGCCTAGCGCCATTTAATATTAACACCCCCACTGCCTGTCCCGTTTCTTTTTTTAACTGCAATTCCTTACTTGCTGCACCCTTCCAATTTTAATTCATTTTATTTTCTTTCAAAAAATATTAAATCTTTAAAAAATCATAACAAATAGGAAAATGTATATTTTTCATTGGTTCTTTTTGCATTCTTTTCATAATTTTGTCAAAAAAATTATCATACAAAAAAATTCTAATTTCATTTTATTTTAATATTTTTGGCATATTTTTATTTTAAATATGTGTAAATATCATTTAGTTTGATGCATGATTTTGTTAATTTTAGTTTGAATAGATGCTTCAACATTTTTAATCCCTTCTTTTTAGGTTGATTAGTTTAGACATGTATCATGTATATAAAATTTAGTTCATATTTTTAGAACTTAATTTTAGGTGATTTGATTAGATGTGAATAACATGAACAAAATTAGGGTTTAGGTGACAACATAGGTGAATAAGTTCATTTCCCTTAGGAGTTAGAGATTGAATTTCTGGGGTATGGGACTATAGGGACTATGGGTAGTTATTAGATCACTTAGAAAATATTAGGATTCCCCTACTGCTATTAGTACACTGTCTATATTTGCTTGACTGGTGTGGTGTGCCCTCTCTGGGGATTATGATTTGTCTGTGTGGGTATTGGGATTGCTTGGGGATTGGGAGAGCTGAAGACTTGTGATGATGAAGCCATTGGAGATCCAGAGATTGAAGTCCAACTTCCAGAGTTGATGAGGAGATTCTTGCTAGCAGCTGTTGAGGAGACTAGGGTTTAGGCGCTAGGCAGAGCTCTAGATTAGAAAGCTTGTTTCTCAAACATGGAATGCCTTGTCTGCATCCATCCTTTCTCTATGATTCAAAGTCTCTTTCAAATATCCACCTCCTTCCTTTGGAAGAATCAGTGAATGCATTTGAAAGATAGAACTTTTGAGAGAAAATTGTCTGTATAATGTTAACAGTTGATGAGCCACCCTTGGTAGGCAGTCTTCTGTTTAACATTCACTTTTATCTTGTTGACTGATGTCCATCCTGGAATTTGAGACTTGAAGAAAAGCCATGGCAGATGGAAGACTGATAATCAAAGCCCTTGCTTGAAGGCTGTGGAAATGGAGACTGAGGCTTGCCAGAAGCTTGTAGCTGTTTAGAGGTAACTTGAAGATAGGTGTTGATGCAGAGCTGCTGACGCTGTTTATTTTTTTGCTGTTTATAATTTTTGATGTATTGTTTGGTTTTCTTGACTGTATTGTTTGCTGTTTAACCTGTTGGGTTGAAAGTGAAGTCTGTTCACTTTTGCCTATTGTTTTCTAGGTTCGAGGTTGAGTGGGGCTCCCTTGCCTCGCTTGTATTGTTGCATCCATGCATTTTTTTGCTTTACTGTATATATTTGCTATTGTTTCTGTTTCCGTCTATTCCCCTAGGATCTCTGTTTCTCTCTGCGCAAGAGAGGAGCATGATAGACATTAGGTCTTAACCCATGCATGATAACACTAGGTTAGTTTGATTCCCTTCGCAACCGTAGGTTAGAGTGCTGTCTCTTCTTTCTCTCAAAACAAACAGAAAAACACAATAAATCTTTCAAACACAATAAAAGACACTTCTTCCGTAAAAGAATGTGAACTCATCAAAACGTCATTTCCGTCCGCTTGGACCGGTAATCAGAAAAACCCTTTTTCAGAAGGAATAAAAACAACCAAGTCAGACTTGAGTCGTACGTGGCCCGAACTACGTTTGCTCTGATCTTTCATGCTGTATGAAAGTACGTAGGCATAGGATGCGATATCCTAGCGAGCAACCTTCCCCTCCTTTCCCGTAGGTAGGCGAACTACGTTGACTCTGATTTCTCGTTCCAGACGGGAATACGTAGGCATAAAGTGCGATACTTTGCCGAGTCATTTTCTTTTCTTTTAACCCCTGACCTGTAGAGTAGATAGAATAAAAATCCATACCTGAAAACAAGCGTGGATCCCGTCGAGTACGACGGACGTGAGGGGTGCTAATACCTTCCCCTTGCGTAACCGACTCCCGAATCCAGGTTTTTGGTTGCGACGGCCATACCTTTCCCGTGTTGTGCGAGGTTTACTCTGAGCGTTTCCTTTCCCTCCCGTGGGATAAATAACGCACGGTGGCGACTCTTCTGTTCAGCCGGCACCGATTTTCGCAGTAGCGACACCAGGTGAGTGCGTATTCCCCAGATGGTTGGAAGGCTGTTCCGGGTGTTTGCCCAGCTTATGCATTTGATCCCCATAAGAGTTGTTTTCTAGGAAGCCATCCAGGGTGTTTTCTTCAACAGAGTTTGAATCCCATCGGAGTGTTGTTGTTCTCTATAGAACAGTTGTACCCGAGAAGGTGCTTTACAAGGAAGACATCCAGGGTTTGTTCGTTCCCCAGTTTGAGTCCGATCGTACTCGGCACGTCCTTTTTCTCCCCGGAAGAATTGGTCGCTTCTCTCCAGCATTTATGTTGATGTGGTGGTTCCTTTGCATTTGCATTTTTGCATAGCATCCTCCCAAATGCGTAGCATTTCCATTTCGTATGGAGCATTGCGCCATTTTTAAACATATGCGTCTGAAGCATAAGCTCGGATTGGTATCTTTAAGACCGTTTGTCTTTTCAGCAGAAACTGTTCAATTCAAGGGGTTTTCGTGTTATCCGCGTCAGGATGGATCTTTGGGTTATTCATGTTGTTGGATTGATTCCCAGTTAGTCGTTTGGTCAAACGTCTTCTTTTTTAGCTGGATCGTTTGGTTAAATGTCTTCACTTTCCCCAGATGAGTCACTTACGAGTGTTGTCTGGTCAAGCCTGTTGTTCTTTTCCCCAATAGAGTTGTTTGGTGAACTGATGTTCCTTAGAAGAGTCGGTTGTTTGAACCTCTCTTTACAAGTCGTGAGTCGGTTGATTCTGTTGCCTACCTGTTTGGGGTACGTTATCCCAACTTTTGATTGGTACTCCCCAGCGCAGTCCAGATTATTGTGCTTGGTTTTCCAACTTTTGGTTGGTAATTTCTGGGATGTGTTGTTAGAATTTTTGGTTAGTAACCCTCAGTTTCCTCTGCATAGTTATTCCAACTCTTGGTTGGTCATATTTTCTTTATTCCAACTCTTAGTTGGTGACCCAGTGGCGTTTGGATGTTATTCCAACCTTTGGTGGTTAATCCTTATTTTCCTCAGCAAAGTCGGGGGTTCTAACCTTTGATTGGTACTCCCCAGTGTAGTCCAAATTGTGTTTTGGGTTCCAACTTTTGGTTGGCCTAGAAGGTGATCCCAACTGTTGGTTGGTAATCTCTAGTTTCCCCTTGCAAAGTCTTTGTTCCAACTCTTGGTTGGCAATCTTGTTAGCTTTTATCCTAACTCTTGGTTAGTAGCTTTTATTCTAACTCTTGGTTAGTAGCTTTTGTTCCGACTTTTGGTCGACGAGGATTTTCCTGGAAATCCTAACTCTTGGTTAGTAGCTCTTGATCTGACTTTTCGTCGAAGAGGATTTTCCTGGTGATCCTAACTCTTGGTTAGTAGCTTTGTTTCCCAACTCTTGGTTGAATATTATCCCCTGTAGTTGTTATCCCGACTTTTGGTCGATGGTCTGATTGGTTGTTGTTCCAACTTTTGGTTGGTAGTCCTCCTCTATTCCTTAGCGGAATCGTTATCCCAACTTTTGGTTGGTAAGATTTGGTTGACATTTTCCAACTTTTGGTTGGTAAGATTTGGTTGACGTTTTCCAACTTTTGGTTGGTAGTCTTTGATTCCCAAGTAAGGTGGTAACATCTGGTATGGTCGCCTTGTTGACGTTATTTCGACTTTTGGTTGATTACCTTTGTTCTCTGGTTGTTGATTCCAACTTTTGGTCAGTGTACCTCCCCAACGAAGTCGTCTCACCATTTAAATTTCGGTTAACGTTGTGGTGGTTCCAACTCTTGGTTGGTGGTGCTTGGTTGTTATCCTTAGAGAGTAAGTATTATCCCGTCTTTTGGATGGTATCTTTGGATGAATGTTTATCATGTGCGGAGTCGTCTGGTTAGTATTCTCTTTCCCCAGTGAAGGAAAGTCATCATGTTATTTTCTCACGAGATGCGGTTTGCTTGGTTGATTCTATCTCTTGTTCCTCAGCAGGGTCGTTATCCAAACTCTTGGTTGGTATTTTGTGGGAGAATTATCCTGACTCTTGGTTGGTATCCTGGATTTGTTATCCCAACGCTTGGTTGGTATCCTGGGCTGGTATCTCTTGGATAAAGTTCAGATCGCATTGGATTGGTATCCCCAGCGTGTCGTATTCCAACTTTTGGTTGGTATTCGCTGTTTTTGCATCCCCGCAGGGTGCAAATTTCCGGGTTCTTTTGTATTCAATTACCTTATACCTTGAATGTTTGAAAGCGATTGCTTTTCCTCCCTTCAGGTCCAAGTTGTTTGAATAGGGGCAGCTGTAGCACCCCAAAATTTGCCTTTCCGTTTTAGCAGCATCTGGCTTTTGTTTCTTTGCATTTTCGCGTTTCTGCATTTGCATAGCATTCGTTCTTGAGACAGGGGATCAAGGTATTCCCGTGGCTCAGCTTTCATCTCAGCGCATGAACCTGAACAACGAGCATCAAAGGCTCTGACATTTATTTTGCCCAGCGGTCGGGCGACCGATTTTATTTTATTTTATTTTGCAGGGTATTTTCAGCTCAGAAAGCAGCATTCAGGCTATCTCAAGCATTTTCATGGTTATGATACTCAAAAGCAAGTTTCAGAAGTTGAACAAAGCTCAAACAGTTGGAAATGGACAAAAGGGCAGATTTCCCTCCAAAAGGCGCCAAAATTCAAATTTTGGAGATGTTAATCAATTAACACATATGGTTAATCGATTAACCAAGTGAAAATCAGGTCAAATATGAAGTTTTGAAGGTGTTAACCGATTAACCTATATGGTTAATCGATTAACCAATGCAGAGTTTTCCTCTGCACGTGAATTTTCAATCCAAGACATTTTGGGGTCCAATTTTGGTCATGTGCAAGTATGATTTTCACTTTAGGAAGGATCTAGAACCTATTTGAAATTTGGTTAATTTCATTTTCCCTCCAAATGCCCATTCCTCATTCCAATCCAAATTTTCCAAACCATATTCCAAACCTATCATTTGGATCCAAGCCTAAGTGATATTTAAGTGATCCACTCCAAAACTCACACATCTAATCCTCATAATTCACTCTCATTTTCAGAATTGATCTCATTCTCTCTCAATTCTCTCTCAATTTTCCAATCTCCAAAACATTCACCAAAGCTCTTCTCATTGAACTCATTGATTCTTCATTGGAATCTTTGATTTCTAAGAGCTAAACCTTCATCCATTCTCTCCATTGAATCAATTTCTCCATCCAATTTTCGTGCAAAATTGGATCTGAACTTGGAAGTGATTTTGGAAGTGATTATTTGGCTTAATTTGGTTTAATCTTGAAGGATCTTCATTGCTACTACAAAAACTGGTGTGGATCTTGAAGTATTCCGGATTTCTAGCATTGGATATGTTCAATTACAGTTGAATCAACATTAACCAAAGCAATTCTCCGCTTCGAAGGGTGGAAATTCTTGATCCGAATCTGTTTTTAGCTTATTTGCATAATCATGTGGATTTTCATATTTGATTAACTTTTGGTTAATTTGATCTGATTAATTCGTGATTTGGTTGTGTTAATCTGTTTACATGCTTTTTGAATCATGATTTGCTGGTTTAATTTTGTGATTAAGTGATTATGCGATCATTCGGTTGATCGGATAAGTGCTTATTTGCTGAACATACTGCTTTGTTGTTGTTTTTCTGCTGTTGGCACAGTGTTAATCGATTAACACATATGGTTAACCAATTAACCATTTCAGATATTCAAATTTTTTCAAATTTTTCAAGGTGTTAATCGATTAACGCCTGGTGTTAACCGATTAACATGTACAAATTTCCAGATTTTCAGCCATTTTTAAGTGGTTTATCGGTTAACCTCTGGCATTAACCGATTAACATTGTGCTAGTGGGTATGTTTTGCTGATTTTCTTACTTGTTTGAGTACCGTTTCACATCGAATCATCGTAATTCAATATGATGCATTAGAAGTGAAATTTTTTGGGATATATGTCGCTGTTTTTGGTGTTTAATCGAGACTTCGTCGACTTGTGTTTGTTTTCCACTTGGATGCCTACTTTCGTAGTTTGTCGTTCAAGGTGATATTCATCTTTTGTGCTTGCATATTCATGTTTGCTTGCCTTCTTGCATTTGCATTTCCTCTTGTGTTTTGAATCTTATTTATTGCATTAATAAAGGTCGAGATGTGCTTGTGGTGGTGTTTACCCCACACTTTGTTCCTCCCTTTGCTTGTGTGTTGCATTCCATGTTTGCATTCCTATTTTCACTCTCATTTGTGCTTGATCTTTCTTCTTCCTTTGTCTTTCTTTGCCATGTTCCCCTAGGATCTAATCTTCCTTGTTTAAGGTTGGTTATGATAGACATTAGGATTCAAACCATGCATGCTAACATTAGGGTAGATGTTCCCCCTTTTAATCCTAACCTTAAGACCACTTTGTATGACAATGTTAGGGCCGAGTTTCCCTTAGACCTTCCGTGTGTCTCTCTCTTTTCTCATCTTCAAACAATTTCAAAACACTTAATAGAGGCTAATGAATGTTGTGCGTTATGAGCCTTAAGTACTTGGAAAATGATGATTGGGTGGCTGCCTCTCAATTGTCTAGAATGTTTAGTGTACACCCTTTGGGTGATATGCGACGCATTCGCTCCTAGGTCATAGTCTTTAGTGAAACATAAATTACAAACAATAATCAATGCACTTCTTCTTAAAAAACACAAAAAACAAAGTTCAAACCTTTTTCATCCTTCGGGATCCTTAATAATGGAAAACCTTTTTTTTCATAAAAAAGAGTGTTGTTAAGATTTGGTTCTACTGCAAACAGGCATCGTCCCTAACTGCTAGAACGAAGGTTTAACCCTACGTTGACTCTGACTTTCCCATTGCACGAGGGAATACGTAGGCACAAAGCGGCGATGCTCTGCCGAGTCTCTTTTCTTTTCTTTTTTTCCTATGAGCCTGTAGCGTAGATAGTTAAACACACCCTTAGATAGACAACAAGCATGGATCCCGTCGAGTACGACGGACGTGAGGGATGCTCATACCTTCCCCTTGCGTAACCGACTCCTGAATCTAGGACTTGGTTGCGATGACCTTGGCTTTCCCTTTTTTCCGTTAGGTTTTTCTGATCGTTTCCTTTCCCTCTCTCTAGGATAAATAATGAAAGGTGGCGACTCTTCTGTTTTCCGCCGGGTGTTTTTCGCAGTTGCGACAGCATCGTACCCAGGTGGTGGAGCACCTGCCAGAGGAACCATGGTTCTCTTTTGTATCAACTGCAACTGTAACAGATGTTGAAGCAACTGAGAATACGACATTGGAGGCACGTCAAATTGTCTATTCACCACTCTGCCTCGATCCTGATACCTTCGTGGAGCATAGTTCTGATTCTGATTCTGCGGTTGTTGTTGTTATGGTGCTGCAGGAATTGTGATACTCGCAACCTGGGGTTGCGGCTGATGATATTGCTGGCATTGATTTATATTCTTGTTATGAGAGCCAGACACTGTGTTAGTCTCACCTTCCTTCTTTTTATTGCCAAACGGCTTTCTTCCTCCTTCAACTGAGGATACTTCGCCAGCATGAATTTTACCGAGCTTAATGCCATTCTCTACCCTCTCCCCAGTGATGATCAGATCAGAAAAGATACCTGACATGCTACCGATCAACTTCTCATAGTATACGCTCGACAACGTAGCCACGAACATATCAATTAGTTCACGCTCCACCATGGGAGGCTGCACCCTAGGTGCTAGTTGTAACACCCCACTTCCCAAAATTAAATAAAATATGATTAATCCACATAAACATCAGAGTCTCCCCTCAACAAGTGGGATATCACATCACATAGTCCATAATACACTTCACTAGAAGGTTTTCAAAATAAAACAGCGGAAATAATCATTACTTCATCATTCTCGGCCATCCGCCGAATTACATAAAAAGATTCAATAAAATGTTCACCAACATGATACATCACAGGAAATAAAACGAGTTCAACATAAAAAATAAATAAACACCCAAGTCTCGTGCTACGTATCAGAGCATCCTAAGACTCGACTCGCACACCACTATCCAAGCTAGCTAAGTACCTGGGTTGTCTGTACTTCCGAGGAAGCACAGACTACAACAATTACAAAGGGGTGAGAAAACATGATCAAAATTATCGATAATACAGTACATGAAAAAGGTAGTAATCATATAATTCATCACCCATCATTCATCAAACATGACCTACTGTCCAACATCAACACAACACACCATAACGCAATTATGCAACTCAACACCATGCATGCGGTACCGACTCATTGGTTCATTCAATTGAACCTCGGATAGATCACATACACCCGTCCTTGGCCATGAACTATCCCCACCATTCTCCGCAATGGAGTACGGATGAATCACATACACTCCTCTTGAGCAATGATTCGTCCCACCAAACACCATGATATGCATAACACCAAATGGACAACAAATGAACTCAAGCACACAAGGTGCACACAATCCACTGACCACATCACCATACATCATACATACATATTGTTCATCAATTAATTATTTTAATTAAAGTCACACGATCCCCCTGATCCCTTCACCTTACCTCACACATATCTCACACCACAATCTACTTATTTTAATTAAGTTCCATCACTACATAATCTCACCTTTTAATATCAAGTATACACTCTTCACCACCAATCACCATATATATACTGGTCACAACTCAAGTAATACTAAAAAACAACGGAACCACCTCACCATACAAAAATCACAATTACTGTCATGTTCGCTGGCTCATTCGCTTAGCGAAGCCCTAGCGAACGCTCGCTAGCTGCTCACCTAGCGAACTCCCTAGCGAAGGAAAACAGTAGCTACTGGAAGTGTTTGCTACCTCACTCGCCTAGCGAAGGTGCTAGCGAATGCTCGCGACTAGCTCGCCTAGAGAAGGTGCTAGCGAGCGTCTGCGGTCTCTCAAAACCCTCACTGTCCAGAAATGTTATCTTGCTCAAATTCAATCCTATCACTCTACTTATATCTTCAATCCTATCAATACTACAACTAATAAACACTACTCTATCATTTTCTATCAATTTTAACTCCAGAACCCACACCTATGTTCACCATCAGAACTACAGAAGTTACTCAGAACCTAACCAAAATCACACCATATGTGCACCCATTCATCAATGGCAGCAACAATCATAAACACATCAACATGCACACCAATTTCATCATAATCAACAACAATCAAAGACATACCAACATAACAAACATATTTATCAAAATCCCTACGGAGTTAAGGAATCCCCAACTACCCAATTCATGCAATTACCAATCCCAATCCGTTTCTCCCCCTTACCTCGATTAATGTTCCGATTGACGAAGAACTCTGAAGAATTGTTAGCCCTAGCCTTCTTCTCTTCCTCCTTGTTCTTCCTATTTCCTCTTCTCTCTAAAACTGACTTATAGTGTTCTAATTCTTCTCCTTTCCTCCCAAATTCTTCTAATACCCCTTTAATCCTTATTTTATGAATAATAATAATAATACAAATAATAATAATAATAATCATAATAGTAATAATAATAATAATAATAATAATAATAATAATAATACTAATTATTAGATTATCATCATTATTAATTATATTATATTATTATTAAACTCTGCATTTATTAAATAACTCCTATACATCAAGGACACCTAACCACGTGCTCAGATACACTCCCCCACAAAGGACACACCCAAAATAAAATAACACCAAAAGACTAAATAATTAAAATGGGTGTTACAACTCTCCCCCACTTTAATTATTTTCGTCCTCGAAAATTACCTGATGAAAACAATTCCGGATACGCTTCCCGCATCCTGCTTTCCAATTCCCAGGTCACACTTCCTCCTGCAGCACCTCCCCAAGCTACTTTCACCAAAGATATTTCCTTCCATCAGAGTTGTTTCATTTTGCGATCTTTGATCCTCAACGGCATCGCCTCAACAATAAGATTCTCCCGGACTTTAACCTCATCTCTCGGAATCATATGAGATGGGTCCGAGACAAACTTTCAAAGTTGCGGTAACGCCACTCTATAAGCTACAACACCAATTCTCTGCAAAATCTGATACGGTCCAATAAACTTAGGATCCAACTTCTTGGATTTCAACGCACAACCCACACCGGTCATCGGGTTAACTCTTAGAAATACATGATCACCTTCACTGAATTCCAGTTCTTTCCTTCGGTTATCATGGTAACTTTTCTGCCTACTCTGAGACGCTTTCATTTTCTCACGAATCATCTAAATGGTCTCAGTAGTTTGCTGCATAATTTCTGGTCCCAATACCACATTCTCACCTGTTTCATACCAACACAGAGGAGTTCTGCACCTCCTACCGTATAAAGCCTCAAACGGTGCCATTCCAATGCTAGAATGGTAACTGTTGTTGTATGTGAACTCTATCAATGATAAATGAGTATCCTACGCACCACCCTTTTCCAACACACAAGCTCTCAGCAAATCCTCCAGCGACTGAATAGTCCTCTCTAACTGGCCATCAGTTTGCGAATGGTAAACTGAACTCAGCTTCAACTTAGTACCCAAAGCTTCCTGCAAACTCCTCAAAAATTCAGAAGTAAACCTCAGATCTCTATCCGACACGATACTCGACGGAACACCATGTAGCTTCACAATTACACGAATATAAATCTCTGCTAGCTTCACCAACGAAAAGCTGATATTAATCAGTACAAAATGTGCAGACTTCATAAGTCGATCCATAATTACCCAAATAGCGTCAAATCCTCTTGCCGTATTCGGCAAACCCATCACAAAATCCATAGTGATACAATCCCATTTCCAAACCGGAACTTCCAACGGTTGCATAAATCCAGAAGGTCTTTGATGTTCTACCTTCGACTTCTGACATGTCAAACAGGCATAAACAAATTGAGCTATATCTCTTTTCATACCGGACCACCAAAATAACTTCCTTAAATCATGGTACATCTTCGTAGCTCTCAGATGGATACTTAGACTACTACGATGTCCCTCATTCAAAATTGACTTCTTCAGTTCTTCATTATCCGGCACACAAATCCTGCCTCTGAATCTCAACACACCTGTACTATCCAACCTAAAGTCACTGATGGGGTCGCTCTCTACCCCAAGCATCAAATCTACTAACTTCACATCTAGCTTTTGGCTTTCCTTAATCAAATCCAAGAAATCATTATTCACCTGCAACTTGCCCAACATCACACCATCGGTCGTAGTCTTACAAACCATGTTTAGATCTCTGAACTGCTCAATTAGTTCCATCTCTTTCACCATTAAAGCTGACATATGAATTGCTTTCCTGCTCAAAGCATCTGCTACCACATTCGCCTTTCCTGGATGATAACTTAAGTTGAAATCATAATATTTCAAGAATTCCAACCATCTTCTCTGTCTCATATTTAGCTCATTCTGATCAAACAAATATTTCAGACTCTTATGGTCACTGAACACCTCAAATCTCAAACCATACAAATAGTGCCTCCAGATCTTCAACACGAAAACTACCGCAGCCAACTCGAGGTCATGAGTAGGGTAATTCCTTTCATGCACCCTCAGTTTCTGTGAAGCATACGCTACCAGCTTACCATCTTGCATAAGAACTCCGCCTAATCCCATCTTAGATGCATCACAGTACACCACAAAAGGTTCACTCGGAGTCGGCAACACTAACACCGGTGTCGTAGTCAATTTCTTTTTCAGCTCCTCAAAGCTTTCTTCACAAGCAGCATCCCACACGAACACTTGATTCTTTCTCATCAACTGAGTCAATGGCAACGCCAAATTAGAAAACCCTTCAATAAACCTTTGATAGTATCCTGCCAAACCCAAAAAGCTTCTAATTACCGTCACTGTCTTCGGCGGTTCCCACTGCACTTACTTTCGATGGGTCCACCGATATACCATCACCGGATATTTCATGCCCCAAGAAACTCACTGTCTTCAACTAGAACTCACACTTTGATAGTTTAGCAAACAACTTATTATCTTTCAACACCTGTAAAGCAATTCTCAAATGTTCTGCATGTTCTTCCTCAGACTTAGAATAAATCAGTATATTGTCAATAAACACAACAATGAACTGATCCAAATAAGAATGGAAAATTCGGTTCATATACTCCATAAACACTCCCGACGCATTAGACACTCCAAAAGGCATTACAACATATTCGTAATGTCCATATCAAGTTCTAAATGCCATCTTCTGAATATCACCTTCTTTCACTCACTACGCCAGAAATCACTTTTAGCAGCGCATAGAAAGACAGCGCTTTATACAAAAGCGCTGCTAAAGGGCCAGTAAAAAAAAAAGAAAAAAAGCGCCTACCAAAGACAGCGCTTTTAAAAAAGCTGCTAAATGGTGGGGCTAAGAAAGCGCTTTTAAAAAGTGCCGCTAAAGGGGGGGCCTACGAAAGCGCTTTTCAAAAGCGCTGTTAAAGGGGGACCCTTAGAAAGCGCTTTTTATATAAAGCGCTGCTATATGGAATTGATAAGGCACCCTATGAAAGCGCTTTTAAAAGCGCTGCTAAAGGCCTTTAAAAGCGCTGCTATAGGTATTCATATTATAATTTTAAAATACCCTCCAGAATTTTAATAGAATCAGAACAGTCACGCAACACATTTCTTCTTTCTCTGGCAAACGAAAATGAACGAACGAACCACTGTTCATCGTCCGACCATCAACTTCTTCCGTCCGATCATCCTTCCGACCATCACCGACCGTTCACCGTCCGTTTTTGAGTTCATTCATCCGTCTGCATTGCCGGTCCACCATTGTTACGGTACGTGAAGCTTTACTCTGCTTTTCTTGTTTTTTTTATCTTTTCACCATTGTTGTTCTGATGATATAGATGGTTTTTATCTTTTCAATGATGGTTTTTGTTGTTGTTGTGTTATTTGTTGTTGTGTTAATATGATATATGAGATATATATGATATTGTTGTTGTTGTTGATGTAAAATAGTTTATATAGATGGTTTGTATTTGATATAGTTTATATTTGATATAGATGGTTTGTGTTATAGTTTATATTTGATATAGATGGTTTATATTGTGTTATATAGATGGTTTGTATTTGTTATAGTTGATATAGATGGTTTATATTTGTGTTATATAGATGGTTTGTGTTATAGTTTATATTTGATATAGATGGTTTATATTTGTTATAGTTTATATAGATGGTTTGTATTTGATATAGTTTATATTTGATATAGATGGTTTATATTGTGTTATATAGATGGTTTGTGTTATAGTTTATATTTGATATAGATGGTTTATATTTGTTATAGTTTATATAGATGGTTTGTATTCGATATAGTTTATATTTGATATAGATGGTTTATATTTGATATAGATGGTTTATAGATGGTTTGTTATAGTTTATATTTGATATAGTTAATATGATATATGATATATATGATATTGTGTTATAGTTTATATTTGATATAGATGGTTTATATTGTGTTATATAGATGGTTTGTGTTATAGTTTATATTTGATATAGATGGTTTATATTTGTTATAGTTTATATAGATGGTTTGTATTTGATATAGTTTAGATTTGATATAGATGGTTTGTGTTATAGTTTATATTTGATATAGATGGTTTATATTTGATATAGATGGTTTATAGATGGTTTGTTATAGTTTATATTTGATATAGTTAATATGATATATGATATATATGATATTGTGTTATAGTTTATATTTGATATAAATGGTTTGTTGTTGTTGTTTAATATGACATTTGTTGTTATTGTTGTTGATATTTGTTGTTGTTGTTGTTGTTATTTTGAATTACAGGTATATTATGGCCAGCAACCAGGAAACATCACATGATGGAAAAGAAACACCCAAAGACGTTGAAGGCGAAATTAAAAGAGGCATAACGATAATGAAAAGTATCATCCGTGCGAGAGATAGAGGTGTAAAGTACGATGTCCATTGGAATGAAAGAGATCAGTTGGTTGAGCCTAATGGTGCGCTGCTGACAAGTTATATTGGAGCAGTTGTACGTTCGCAAGTTCCGATTACTTGCGATAACTGGAGAATTCCTGCATTAAAAGCGGCTAAGGATAAAATTTGGACCGAGATTCAAGTATGAGATTTGATCATTTTTAATTATGTTGACAGTTACATCTTTAAATTAATTATATTAACATGTTATATGTATGTGTATTTGTTTGCAGAGATATTTTAATATTGAGGATTCTAGGAGAAAATATTGTATTCAGTTGGCCGGAAAACGCTTGAGGGGATTTAGAGCGTTTTTAACCAACAAATATCTTAAAGATTCTGATGGCAACTTTGTAGAGTCGGAGCGTCCAGCGAAGTACGCTGATTTGATTTCGGATGCAGAATGGGAGACATTTGTTGCGAAGCGAAGAACCAAAGAATTTGAAGTAAGTACAACTTATCATGTACAATGTATAATATATATACCTATTCCACAAACAAACTGATATGACTTAAACTTGTTTTTTCAGGTTAAGAGTGGCGTAAATCGGGAACGGGCATCAAACCTTGCGTATCCATATAGAAAGGGGCGTTTGGGATATGCACGCTTAGAACAAAAATTAGTAAGTGCATATATATGCTTTAATATGATCTATTTACAAAAAATAGTAAGTATACATAATAGGATATAATGCTTTATTGTTCGTCTTAATGCGTAGTTGGAAGAGGAGAAAAGTGATGCGACATCTCTTCCGGACCATGTCGTATGGAAGGCTGCCCGGGTGGGAAGAGATGGAGCCGTCCAAGAAGAAGTTCAACAAGTGTTTGAACAATGTGTAAGTACAACATTAGTTTTTGAACAAAGTGTTTGAACAAAGTGTATAAAATATTTAAATATACTTTTATCTATATTTCAGGAGTCCCTATCCCAGACTATAACTCCTGCTGAAGACGATGATTGCAGGAGTTTATTGAGTCGGGTGTTGAATATTCCTGAGTACTCTGGGCGTGTGAGGGGCAAGGGATTTGGTGTCACTCCATCCAAACTGTATAAGCAGCCAAGGAAAAAAATCCAACCAATAAAGAAGTGATGGCTACTTTGGAGGAAATGAAAGCTCAAATTCGTGAATTACAGAAGGATAAGGAGAGATACATGTCCGAAAGGCGCGCTCCAGAGGCCGGTAAAGCTACTAGTGACAAAGATAGTATCGGTTGTCCGCAGAAGCTTCCAGAGGTAATTGTATATATTACATTGAAATTAATTTAGCACATTTTTCTTAATTGACACATTAACAGATCATTATTTGTTTAAGGCATTTCACCTTGTCGACTATATTTATCGTCGCCGACTTATCGCATGGTTGGCAAGGGAAAGGTGCATAACACCCTGGGAGACTTACTTCACCATAAACCCCTCCCTGCTGGATTTTTGAAAGTATCTGTTGATATTGCATTAGAGGGGGGGGCGTTGTTGCCTATGCGAGACGATGTATCAGACGCAACAGTGGTGGGAGACGCGATAGGAGCTTATGTAGCATGGCCGGAGAATCTCATTTTCATGGATGATGAGGTAGGTTGAACCTTGTAATATTCCAATGTTTTATTACCCATACATGAAAGTTATTCTGACATTTACACTTTCTTATTGACATGATGATCTTAGACTCCCACAAAATCCAAAACAAAAGATGATAAAATTATTGTGCGGGATACCGATTCAGCTGCATCAAAGTTACAGGTAATAGTACTACAGTTTAAGTGATTATTTTATTATAAATTATTTACTGAACTTATATATGGCTTTTAGGTTCTTGATCAGCAGTCGCAACAAGTCAGCAAGGGAAACATGCCTGAAACTTCCAAGGTGCCCAAAAAAAAGGTCGAGACAAAAAGAGCATTTGTTCCTCAATTTAGGTCGTGCCTTCAAACATATGTAGGGACAACAGACGTGCCTGAGGGCGGCATCCGTCTAATACAGATGGATCAAGGTATTTTCGGTTTTGAATATTCCGAAACACTTGCTAAGGAGGATTTCGACCAGGTTTTCAAACATTTAGAATTGGGCGTCGGGGTTATGCATTCCTACATCAGGTACTTCGATCCATTTTAATTAGATAATTGAACATTTTAAAATTCGCTCGTTTAACTGAATAATCTAATGTTGATTATAATTTTTTTAGGCGCTTGTATGACAAGTTGTTGGTCCCCGCTGATTTGACTTCAGTATTCGCATTCTTATCTGCTAGCAGTGTCAACTCACGGACAATAGACCAGACACCAGAAGCAGTCAAAGAGTACACAGTCCAGAGATTTATGGGTGCGAATACGGAGAAGTTGTTTATGTTGCCATATAATACTGGCCATGGGTTAGTTTTTATTCTAAATTCATTTATTATAATTGTTCGATTTTTGCCATATTATATAACATTTCCGTCTAAATTGTTCTCTTATTTTATAGTGGTCACTAGTTGTTGGTCGCAATTAATCCGATTAAAGAAATAGTGTATTATATAGATTCATTGGATGGCGATACAAACAAATATGAAAATCTGAAGAACATGGTTGATACGTAAGTGATGATATATAGTGTTCTGAATAATTATATATGTTTATTTATTATGTGACATTGTTCTAAATATGTGTTTATATTATGTTAGAGTTATACAAATATACAGAGCACAGAGAGATGCAACAGTGCCAAAAAGCAGGGCTAGCAACATCAACTGGATCAGAGTGGAGGTATATTTTCCCATGTTTGACTGTTATAGTGGTTCTACTTATAAAACTATTTAAACTATATATCTTGATAAATGTTCGTTCGCTTTTTCCCTAATACAGTGTCCTCGTCAGCGTGGTGGGATTGACTGCGGATATTTTGTACTGCGCTTTATGAAGGAAATCATTCTTTCTGGTCAATTAGAGATTCCAATCATGGTATGGATCAATTCATGAGTTATATGATTCATTTTGATAATTAACTAATATTTCACCTGAGTAATTAGTATTAAATCGTGCTTGTTCTGTTATATTATGTAGTATTTTGATGAATTCAAATGCGCTACGTACTCGAAAGTAAAATTGGAAGAAATTAAGGAAGAATGGTGTCAATTTATGATTGAGTTAAGAATTCTATAATGTATATTGGATTTGTAATTATGTGTAAATTGTATATTGTATATTGTATATTGTATAATGTACAATGTTTAAATTATGTGTAAATTATACTTGAGTTAATTATGTGTAAATTGCAAAGTGTTATTGTATAATGTACAATGTTTAGTTATATTGTGTTGAATTAAAGGCCAAGTGTTGAATTACAATGTTTAAAGGCTAAGTTATATTTAAGGCCTGAATTATAAGTAGGGAATTTAATTGTTATAAGCAGGTTTGTCTAAAAATATATAAAAAATGTGATTTTTCAAAAAAAAAAAATTTAAAAAACGTGAAGTATAGACAACGCTTTTACAAGAAAGCGCTGCTAAAGGGAGAAAAATAGGCATAAAAAAGCGCTGCTATAGGTTAGGAAATGAGGGGTCTAAGAAAGCGCTTTAAAAAAGCGCTGCTAAAGGGTGGTCTACAAAAGCGCTTTCATAAAGCGCTGCTACAGGGGGGAGGGGGGAGAATAGGCAGCGCTTTGAAAGCGCTGCTAAAGGGGTAAAAAAGCGCTGCTAAAAGTGATACCTTTAGCAGCGCTTTTTCCATAAAAAAAAGCGCTGCCTTTACCTTTAGCAGCGCCACTTTAGGCAGCGCTTTAAAGTGCTGCTAAAGGTCAAAAAAAAGCGCTGCTAAAGGCCATTTTTGGCATAGTGACTCTAATCTGATGGTAACCCGATCTCAAGTCAATTTTACTGAACACCCTAGCTCCCACCAACTGATCCATCAAATCGTCAATCCTTGGAAGAGGATATTTATTCTTAATGGTCACTTTATTCAACTGACGGTAATCGATGCACAGACGCATACTACCATCCTTCTTCTTTACCAACAACACTGGAGCTCCCCCCGGTGACACACTCGGTCTGATAAACTTTCTATCCAACAATTCTCCAATCTGAGATTTCAATTCAGCCAATTCAACTGCCAACATCCTGTACGGCGCCATAGATATAGGTCTCGTACCAAGAACAAGATCAATGCTAAATTCAACTTCTCTCGTCGGAGGTAATTCCGTAACGTCATCTGGAAACACTTCAGGAAATTCATTCACCACTGCCAACTCTTTCAATGACGTCTTGCTGTCAACAGACAACGATGCAAATAAAGCAAACATCTTAGCTTCTTCCTCCAACAAGGTCCTCAATTCCTTATTAGACAAGGAATCCGCCAATGCTTCCTCTTCTGGAGTAAGAAACAACAACACCTTCCGAAAACAATCGATGTAGACTCGGTTGAACTCCAACCAGTTCATACCCAGAATAACATCCAAATTACCAAGTGGCAGACAAATCAGATCTACCCCAAAGTCTCTACCGAAAATAGTCAGTGGACACTTCAAACACACTAAAGAAGTAGTCACTGAACCAATAGAGGGAGTCTCAATGGTCATCCATCGATTAAGAGTAGACGACACCAATCCTAACCTCTTCACACAATCAACAGAAATGAACGAGTGGGTTGCACCCGTATCAACAATAGCAGTCAAAGGAATATTATTGATGAAACAAGTACCTTTGATAGAACTCTCTTCACTGGTAGCTTGAGTTCCCACCATAGCAAACACTTTACCACTGGCCTGAGATGCCTGAGAGTTCTTCGGCTTCTCGCAATGCATACTGATATGACCTTTCTCACCATAGTTATAACAGGTAGGCATAGTGTTTCTACAATCAGCTATTACATGGCCTGGCTTACCACACCTGAAGCACTTCTTCGCCTTATTAGGACACTCATTAGCACGATGACCCGCGCCACCACACCGGAAACATTTCAAATCAGCAGATGTTTTCCCTTCTCTAGACGTCTTATCAGAAGCAACTTTATGCTTTCCCTTATCAGCAGGAACACTGTAAGGAGTACCACCAAATCTTTGCTTACCTTTACGGTCATTCACAGCCTTATAATGTGCAATCCTGGCCCGGTTATCATTATCATATATCATGCTTCTGCTTACCAGCTCCGGATAATTCCTGATCTTCTGACAAGAAATCCCCAACTTAACTTTCGGACGCAGCCCATTCTCAAATTTCAAACACTTAGAGGTCATCGCATCTTCAGTATTGTAATGAGGACAATACTGCACCAGCGATTCAAAATTCGCAGCATACTCCGCTACGGTCAGATTACCCTGCTTCAACTCTAGGAACTCTATCTCCTTAGCACTTCGTATGTCTTCCGGAAAGTACTTCTCCAGAAAACCCTTACGAACTACATCCCAAGTGATTGCAGTTTCTGCAGTCACCCATCTCTGGCGACTGTTGTCCCACCAAGCCTCAGCTTCACCTTCCAGCATGTGAGTACCAAACCTCACCTTTTGCTCATCACTACAACCCATTGTCCTGAAAATTTTCTCAATTGCTTTCAGCCACTTGTCGCTACTGCGAAAATCGGCGCCGGCTGAACAGAAGAGTCGCCACCGTGCGTTATTTATCCCACGAGAGGGAAAGGAAACGCTCAGAGTAAACCTCGCACAACACGGGAAAGGTATGGTCGTCGCAACCAAAACCTAGATTCGGGAGTCGGTTACGCAAGGGGAAGGTATTAGCACCCCTCACGTCCGTCGTACTCGACGGGATCCACGCTTGTTTTCGGGTATGGATTGTTATTTCTATCTAAACTAAGGGTTAAGGGTTAAAAAGAAAAGAAAATGACTCGGCAAAGTATCGCACTTTATGCCTACGTATTCCCGTCTGGAACGAGAAATCAGAGTCAACGTAGTTCGCCTACCTACAGGAAAGGAGGGGAAGGTTGCTCGCTAGGATATCGCATCCTATGCCTACGTACTTCCACACTGCATGGAAGATCAGAGCGAACGTAGTTCGGGCCACGTACGACACAAGTCTGTCTTGATTGATTTTATTCCTTCTGAAAAAGGTTTATCTGATTAGCGGTCCACGCGGACAAAAATGACGTCTTGATGAGTTCACATTCTTTTACGGAAGAAGTGTCTTTTATTGTGTTTGAAATTTTATTGTGTTTTTCTGTTTGTTTTGAGGAAGAAGAGACAGAACTCTACCCTATGGTTGCGAAGGGAATCAGACTAACCTAATGTTATCATGCATGGGTTAAGACCTAGTGTCTATCATGCTCCTCTCTTGCACAGAGAGAAACAGAGATCCTAAGGGAATAGACGGAAACAAAAACAATATCAGATATATACAGTAAAGCGGTAAAATGCATGGATGCAACAATACAAGCGAGGCAAGGGAGTCCCACTCAACCTCGAACCTAGAAAACAATAGGCAAAAGTGAACAGACTTCACTTTCAAACCAACAGGGTAAACAACAAACAATACAGTCAGGAAAACCAATCAATACATCAAGAAATGAAATACAGCAGAAAAATAAACAGCATCAGCAGCTCTGACTTCAAGCTTCAACAAGCATCAATCTCCATCTCCACAGCCTTCAAGCAAGGTCTTCATTATCAGTCTTCCATCTGCAATGGCTTTACTTCAAGTCCCAATCTCCAGGAGGAACATCAGTCAACAAGATGAAGTGAATGAATGTTAGACAGTTAATTACCTACCAAGGGTGGTTCATCAACTGTTAATCATTAAACAGACAGTTTCCTCTCAAAAGTTCTATCTTTCAAATATATTCATTGAGCCTTCCAAAGGAAGGAGGTGGATATTTGAAAGAGACTTTAAATCATAAAGAAAGGATGGATGCAGACAAAGCATTCCATGTTTGAGAAACAAGCTTTCTAATCTAGAGCTCTTCCTAGCTCCTAAACCTTAATCTCCTCAACAGCTGCTAGCAGGAATCTCCTCTTCAACTCTGGAAGTTGGTCTTCAGTCTCTGGATCTCCACTGGTTTCAACATCACAAGTCTTCAGCTCTCCCAATCCCCAAGCAATCCCAATACCCATACAGACAAACAATAATCCCCAAAGGGCACACCACACCAATCAATCAAATATAGCAGTAATACTAATAACAGTAGGGGAATCCTAGTGATTTCTAAGGGGATCTATCCTATACCCATAACCCCTATAGTCCATACCCCAAAAATCAAATGAAAATTTCCTAAGAGAATTAAACTATCTCACCTAAGTTGATTTAAAACCCTAATTTTGTTCATGTTGTTCACACTTACACTAATCACCTAAAAATAATTTCTAAAAATGGGAACTAAATTGCATATAAGAGTTGAATGTCTAAACTAAACAACCTAAAAAGAATGGATGAAAAATATTAAAGCAACTAGTAGAACAAAAATTATCAAAATCATGTATGAAATGAAACACCTAAAATATGCATTTATTTGGAAAATATGGGAAAAATATCAAATAAAAAATAAAATTCAATTTTTATTTTTTATAATTTTCTAGACATCTTGGAGAAATTAATGCAAAAAGAACCATTAAAAAATATGAAAATTATGATTTATTATGATTTTTTAAAGGATGAGAAAATATTAAAGAAATAAAAATGACAAAATAGGAAATTAAATGGGAGGGGTGAGAATAGCATCTGCGCCCTAGTTATAATCCAGGTGGGCCACCAGCTGGGAGGTGCGAATAGAACAAAGCAATAGGCCCAACCCGCTTCAGAATTTCAACAAAAAATCAAAAAAAACACAAACGGTGCAGATAGTAGAATTCTTAGTTGAATAATATTGGGCCTTGGCTGAGAGGGGTGTCATTAGCAAGGAATCCCAAAGCCCAGTCAGAAAGTTAAGTGAAACGGTGCGTTTGGCACCCCAGAGTCTCCCTCCATATTTCTTTTTAAACGTGGACCACACGATGAGGTCTCCAGACAATGAAATAGACTCCATCCAACGGACACCATGTTTCTTCTCCAAATGGCTAGGGTTTCAGCCATGGAAGCTCCATGCACGAGCTTATGGACCAGACCTTCCACCCCTCCATACATCCTCAATACTCCATGAAAACAAGATCTGCGAAGAGCAAAGATGCCCTAATTTCTTCCCTCTACACAACCGTGCCATCATCTCCTTCTAAAACTCACTCCAAGAACAAACCCGATGAACATAACAGATGAGTTTAGCTATTTTCACCTGGTATCAACTCTTCTAATTCTTTTCAATCTTTACCCTAGCCTAATCTACATTTCATGCTGAACAAATCAAGCTAAAAAACTAAGGTTCTCGTGCCATATTCTTGATGTTACAAGCTCTAACAGTTTTGATGCACCATTAACAACCTTCATGGAACTTCTTCAAACTCACCAAAATCAATCATCTACTTATGCTTAACCATTCTAACCTAATAACTATCCATGATTCTAGCTAATTCAGCCAATTCGAAGGAAACTAACCTGGTGCAAAAATGGTGGAAACAGCTATGGAAACCCTTGGATCTGATGCTTGCAGTGATTGGAAAGTGATCAGCAACCTTGATTATGAATTCTGTATGCAATATCTTTTGTGCAAACTCCTTGAATCTTGTACTTGAACCTTTCTTGCAACTTGGAGGGAGAAGATGGATAGCACAATTCTTGATCAATTCAGCCAATTCTTTGATAGGATTCTGACCTATGAATGATCTAGATGATGATCAAATCAAGAAAAATGGGAATTGATGGAGATTTGAGAGAGTTTGAGAAGCTTTTGCAAAATGAAGAAAGTGAGTGAAACTTGTGATTTTGAGAGAATGAGATCACCAACCATGGCATGAACCATCTCTTATCAATATATAGGTGTCCTTAGAACCTCCTAGAAACTTGGAGAAGCTTCCCTTGCATTCTTTCCATTGGATTTGGTTTATGTATCTTCCATTACAAGTAACCATGGATAACTCCCAAAATGTGAACTAAGATCAAAATTCTACTTTAGCCAATGTCTTTAAAATGATCTTTCCATTCAAAATGACCTATAATTTTGCTTCATTTGGCCAAAGTATGGAAAATCTCATTTTTTTAAGTCCATTTTTATTCATTAAATCCAACAATTTTGAAACCCTGTGATATGAATCTTTCCAATCTCTCATGGTCACTTTTCTAGACTCAAAATGTCATTTGGAACAAGTTTTATGTTGTAAAGTTTTCCATTTGAAGCTTCCTTGTATGAGTTTTGGGCATAGGTTGAAATGACCTGTAATTCTCAGATGACCAAAATACCCTTTGCTTGCCAAGACCATAAGTATAGTTCCACAAATCATATGAAGGCATACTATACCATTATAGCAATCTAAGACAATGAGGAACAACTCTTATGTTGACCAGAAATTCATTTGAAATCTCCTTGAGGGGTTAAAATTGCCTAGAAGTCAAGTCACTTTCACAGACAAAATTTCAGATACCTCAGATGACCTGTAACTTGCAAGGACCATAACTTGAGTTCTATAAATCTCCTTGATGTCTTCCACCACTCAAATTAAAGGTATTGAGATCCTCTACAAGTTTCATGTTGACCAAGGACCCATTTGAAGCTTTCATTTTGACTTATCTTGCTTGGAAATTTGACCTAAACTAGGGGATTTTACACAGAAACCCTAATTTAGAAACTCCTCTTCTCCTTGATTTCTCTGGCATTTTTCTTAGCATAACAACATATCCTTATTCTTCATGTCAACTGATAAACCCCACATCTCTCCAATAGACCTTAATGCCCTTCCATCAGTCATTTGTCCTAGAGTTGACCCAGGGTTGACCCAGATGAAACCCTAGTTGACTGTCTTCAACTGTAATTCTTGTGATCATACCAATGACTTGTCTCCTTCTCCAAATGACTTTCTAAGTCCTCCAAGATGCCTAGATACTCCCCATGCCTTTAATTCACAGCTCATACTTTCCTTGTTGATCCTCAGACACCCTCAGTTAGGAGATGTACTCAATGCTTGATCTAATGACTTCTCCAACTTTCAAATTCCTTTCTGATGACTTGAATGAGATTGAATTTGAATAATAACCTCTTGATAGGCCTCTAGAGATGAGAATAATGGTTGGTCCCCTGTTGAATGATTGGCTATGCTTGTGCTGTGCAGATGAGTAACCTATGTACATGACTCTATATGCAAATGCTAATGATATTGAAGCATAAACCAAGTGAATAAGGTTGAGCAAATTTTGGGGTGCAACAGCTGCCCCTATTCAAGCGACTTGGACCCGATTGGGTGAAGAGCCCGGAGCCTTCAGACATTCGCGGTACGAGACGGTTGAATACTAAGAACCCAGAAATTTGCCAACCGGAGAAATAAACTGCGCCACTGCTTGAAGAACGACGTTCATCAGCTGAACCTGACTGTTACGGCAACCAATTGCTCCACTAGTGACCGTGCTGGGGATTATTCGTCTTTCCATGTAAGGGATACCCGTTCCACGTTAGGAATAACACCGTCCATGTTAAGAATAAACTCTTCCACGTTAGGAATAACACCGTCCACGCTAGGACTAAGACTTTGCCTGGATCTGTCCACGTCAGGACTAAACTCTCTGGGTCATGAACACTTCGTCCACGTTAGGACTCACCCTTCCACATTAGGAATACATGTTCATGTCAGGACCCACCTTTCCATGTAAGGAATATATCGCTTTTCCACCTAAGGAAACCATCTACCGTCTTGATTTGTCCACGTGAGGACTCCACTTTTCCACATAAGGAATGCATCTCTGTCGACATAAGGAACACAATTTTCCACGTAAGGAATGCCATCTTCTTGACTTGCCCACGTAAGGACTCAACTGTTCCACGTAAGGAATCAACTTCTTTCCACGTTAGGAATAACACTGTCCACGTTAGGACTCACATTTCCACGTTAGGAATGAACCTCTTCTTCGTCAAACTCTTCCACGTAAGGAACACGTCTTCTTTTGAATCTGTCCACGTCAGGACTAAACCCCTTCCACGTCAGGAATACACTCTTTCTTTCCACGTCAGGAATACAAGCCTCTTTCCACGTAAGGAATACTATCTTTCCACGTAAGGAAACCAACTCCGTCCACATAAGGACCCACTTTTCCATGTTAGGAATAACAATCTTCTTGATTTGTCCACGTAAGGACTCCATCGTTCCACGTAAGGAACACTCCTTTATCCGTCCACGTAAGGACTTCAACCTTTCCACGTAAGGAAATGCTTTTCGTCTCGATTCGTCCACGTCAGGACTCGCCTCTTGACTCGCTGAGGAAATAGAACTTGTCCACGTCAGGACTCATGCACCTCTGACCCATTGGGAAGTGAGACTTGTCCACGTCAGGACTTGCGCGTCTTCGACTTGCTGGGGAAACAAGGCTTGTCCACGTCAGGACTCATGCTTTGTCCACAACACGAAGAAGGATAAATTTGTCCACGTCAGGACTCTAGTATCTTGTCATCACAAAGAACTACAAACTTGTCCACGTCAGGACGCACATTTCGTCACCACGAATAAAGCTATCTGCTGGAAATAAATGGTCCACGTCAGGACTCCAACACGAAGAGTAATCAACCTTGTCAACGTTATGACTTCATACTCAATCAATACTGAGAACTCGAATCTGTCCACGTTAGGACTAACACATATCGTCAACCTGAGGAAATGTCCACATCAGGGCTCCACATTCCAACAATCCTGAAAAAATCGAACCTGTCCCTGTTAGGACTAGCAACTCCTATCAATTCGGGGAAATAAATTTGTCCACGTTAGGACACTCACTTCTCTAGCGCGAAGAAATCCCATCAATAAAATTGTCCACGTCAGGACTCATTTCTCCATTGATCCCAAATCACAAACGTGACAACAACTTCGGAGCCGACTCTACTGGGGATATCTGAAAACCAAACTACTGGATGCCTGTTCTGATAACCGGTGGTAGCCTCTGAAATTCTGGTTCATGAAACCTTTTAATGCTGACGTAACAACAACTTTGAAGGAAACAATCCGCTGGCCGGACTAGAGAAACTTCAACAAGAACCCTGGCGGGGAAATAAGTAACTCTGCTTGGGGACAAAGAGAAACTTATCCTGCTAACTCTGTGGGGAATAGTGCCAAAGCTGACACTTCGTCGAATGTCTCACGTCGAGATCCTGAATGTCTATTGATTCACCTGAGCGAGGGCTCTCTCTACCTGCAAGAGAAACAATCCTTGAAACAAAAGGTTAGCCATTCTGGTTTATGTTTCACAATGCATGCGTTTGACAATGATGCAATGCTCCAATCGACATGGAAAGGCTACGCTTTTATTTGGTGGATGCAAGTATGACACTACATGCCAATGCAAATGCAGACTCGAACTATTGGGTACAGAAACTGCTTCAGCAAAATAAATGCTGAAGGCGATGCCAACTTCGCTGGGGATAGCCAGATGCGCCTGGTATGATCGAACTTCCGCTGGATAGTGAACTGATATCACACGGTCTTTTGACAAAATAAATGCCAATGCGCCACACCAACTCTGCCGGGGAGAGCCTTAATTTTCGAGTTCCACTGGGAGGAATGAAAATACTTGCTGGAAAGAGAACTCCACTAGGGGATGGAATGATTCTCTTGGGGGAAAATCAACTGACTCCGCTGGGGAAGAGTAGATGACCCTGCGGGGAAAGGTAAACTGCCTGAATACAGCTCACCGATATTAATCTTCTGAGGCTAGCCCACTCTGCTTGAGATAAGGAATCCTTCCGGGGGACACCACACCGCCTGAATACAGCCTACAATTTTGGAATCGCCAATTCTGCTGAGAATAAATGGCCTTGTCGGAGCATGCCTTCTGGGTAGGCTATGACGAGCTGGGAAATTCGATCCTTCTTCAGGAAGAACATGCATGACCTGCGTGGAGATCAAGTCTTTCGTTATTGCAATCTTTTGATCATCTTCCTCGTACGGCCATGAAACCTGCAACAACACAAACAAGACAAGACAAGCCTATGCAACCAAATCGATTCAGGTTAGTGACGTTATTTTCAGTTAATTCAAAGCTTTAGCACTTGTTGGCAAGGGCCAGTGATGTTATACACATGCTAGTTTCAATAAACTTAGGCGTTTTATCATGCACAAAAAAGTAAAGAACCAACATCAAATACTGAATAACATATTTTATTGATTGGGCCCCTGAATGGGCGGAGTTTTGTACACGGGATGTAACTCCTGAAATGAGGAAGCTACGCAAAGCAAATACACAAGTATGCACAAGAAGCATAAATATATTGACAAATTAAATTTGTACACATGTCGGCAACGGGATGCAGACGAACACCACGAACTAATCCTCCTATGACTCATCCGACTCAAGTGCTTTCCCGGTATTCACACTTCCGAAGAGGGTGTATCTGATAATCGACCCCTCCGGTATTCTCCCGCACTGATGCTCACCGCAGTATCAAATTCGGACCGCAGTCATTTGCTTTTCAAATCCCTAACTTTTGCGTGAACCGCCCTTCACGGGTTTTCAGTTCACCGGGATACCCTTTTTTGCCAAAGCCGCCCAGTGTAGGTTTTCAACTTCGCGGGTGTACATTTTTTCAATTTTATCCCTAACTTTTGCCCGAACCTTTCATTCTGTTTTTGGTTCGCCAGGATGCCCCATTTTTGCCTGGACTCTCTTTTTTCTGTCCAGCGGGTCAATTTTAAGCAAAGTATTTTTTAACTGCGTCTGAATTCACAGGCGACGTGAAGTCTTCACCGTCCATAGTGGACAATAATAAAGCTCCTCCTGAAAAGACTTTCCTGACAACGTATGGCCCTTCGTAGTTGGGGGTCCACTTGCCCCTGTGATCTGCTTGCGGCGGGAGAATCCTTTTCAGCACAAGGTCGCCCGTCTGAAAGCTCCGCGGATGTATCTTCTTATCGTATGCTTTCTTCATTCGGCTCTGGTACAAACGACCATATGCTAGAGAAGCTAGCCTCTTCTCGTCCATCAAACTCAGTTGGTTCAACCTGTCTTTCACCCATTCTGCCTCGTCCAGCTGAACGTCTCGCAATACCCTCAGAGAAGGGATCTCAACTTCCAATGGTAATACCGCTTCCATTCCGTATACTAACGAGAACGGAGTTGCCCCAGTTGATGTGCGTACCGTCGTACGATAACCGTGCAAAGCGAAAGGTAGCATCTCATGCCAATCCTTATAGGTCACCACCATCTTCTGAACGATCTTCTTGGTATTCTTATTGGCCGCTTCGACAGCGCCATTCATCTTGGGTCGGTAAGGGGAGGAGTTGTGATGTTCGATCTTGAAATTCTAACAGAGCTCCTTCATCATTTTGTTGTTCAAATTTGAACCGTTGTCCGTGATTATCCGCTCGGGAATCCCATATCGGCAAATGATATCTCTCTTGATGAATCTGGCCACCACTTGCTTCGTTACATTTGCGTAAGACGCCGCCTCCACCCACTTGGTGAAATAATCGATTGCTACTAGAATGAACCGGTGCCCATTAGAAGTCGTCGGCTCGATCTTTCCAATCATATCGATTCCCTACATCGCGAATGGCCATGGCGATGACATCATATTTAGAGGGCTCGGAGGCACATGGATCTTATCAGCATAGATTTGGCACTTGTGGCACTTCCTCGCAAACTTGAAACAGTCAGTTTCCATAGTCAGCCAAAAATAACCTGCCCGCAGCAGCTTCCTCGTCATAGCATGTCCACCAGCATGCGTACCAAAGGTACCTTCGTGTATTTCTTCCATGAGCAGCTTTGCCTCTCTTTCATCTACACAACGTAACAGCACCAAGTCGTGGTTCCTTCTGTACAAGACACCATCTGGATTCAAATAGAAATTACCCGCTAATCTCCTGAGAGTCTTCTGATCTTGACTGGATGCCCCAGCCGGATACTCTTTGTTCTTCAGGAAATTAAGGATGTCAAAATACCACGGTTTGTCGTCGGATGCTTCATCGATAGCAAATACGAAAGCTGGTCTGTCAAGCCGAGAGATAATGATTCGGGGAGCCTCGTTCCAGAAATTGACTTTGTACATGGAAGACAAAGTGGCTAGGGCGTCAGCCATTTGATTCTCTGCCCGCGGTACGTGATGCAATTCAACCTTGTCGAAGAAAGGCAACAATCTCCTTGCATAATTCATGTAATGTATCAAGTTGGGCTGACGTGTCTCCCATTCCCCTTTTATCTGATTCACCACCAGAGCTGAGTCTCCGTATACGTCCAAATTTTTGATTCGCAAATCAATGGCTTCTTCAAGCCCCATTATACAAGCTTCGTATTCGGCCTCATTATTGGTAACTGGAAAGGTCAATCGGGCAGTAAACGGGATGTGCGACCCGTGTGGCGTAGTAATGATTGCCCCTATTCCACTACCGTAAGCGTTCACAGCTCCGTCAAATATCATCTTCCATTTGGAACCCAACTCTGGCCCTTCGTCTGGCAACGACTCTTCACAATCTTTCATCTTTAGGTACATGATATCCTCGTCAGGAAAATCAAACCTCATTGATTGGTAATCTTCAATAGGCTGCTCTGCCAGATACTCAGACAGCACACTCCCCTTTATAGCCTTTTGCGAGACGTATTGGATGTCATATTCAGTCAAGACCATCTGCCAACGGGCAACTCTCCCTGACAAAGCCTACTTTTCGAACACATATTTGATAGGATCCATCTTCGAGATGAGCACGGTTGTATGATTCAGCATGTATTGCCTCAAACGCTTGGCGGCCCAGGCTAGCGCGCAACAAGTTTTCTCAAGCATTGAATATCGAGATTCACAATCTGTAAATTTCTTACTCAAGTAATAGATCGCATGCTCTTTTCTCCCTGTCTCGTCGTGCTGACCGAGAACACAACCCATGCTTCCCTCAAGAACCATCAAATACATGATCAAGGGTCTACCCGCCACCGGGGGTATCAAAATAGGAGGCTCCTGCAAATACTGCTTTATTTTATCGAACGCCTTTTGACAATTTTCATTCCACGTTACAGCTTGATCTTTCTTCAACAGCTTGAACAATGGTTCGCACGTAGCAGTTAGGTGAGATATGAACCGAGCGATGTAGTTCAACCTCCCTAAAAACCCGCGCACCTCTTTTTCCGTTTTAGGCGTCGGCATTTCTTGAATCGCTTTTATTTTAGCAGGATCGACCTCTATTCCTCTTTCGCTTACGATAAACCCCAGTAGTTTACCCGATCTCACCCCGAAGGTGCATTTGTTAGGGTTCAGTCTCAGCCTGAACTTCCTAAGCCTTTTAAATAGCTTCAGCAGATTCACCAGATGCTCTTCCTCCGTCTGGGATTTGGCAATCATATCGTCAACATAAACTTCGATCTCTTTATGCATCATATCATGGAAAAGAGTCGTCATCGCACGCTGATATGTTGCCCCAGCATTTTTCAAACCAAAGGGCAACACTTTGTAGCAAAATGTTCCCCAAGGCGTTATGAAAGTGGTCTTCTCCATATCCTCTGGCGCCATTTTAATTTGATTGTAACCTGAAAAGCCATCCATGAAGGAGAATACGGAGTATTGAGCAGTATTATCAACTAGCACGTCAATATGAGGAAGTGGAAAATCGTCTTTTGGGCTTGCTTTATTCAAATCTCTATAATCCACGCACATCCGAACCTTGCCATCTTTCTTTGGCACTGGTACGATGTTAGCAACCCATGAGGGATATTTCGTCACAGCCAGGAAACCAGCGTCCCACTGTTTTTGAACTTCCTCTTTGATCTTCACTGCCATATCTGGTCGAGTTCTGCGAAGCTTTTGTTTGACTGGCGGGCATTCTTCTTTCAGTGGCAGACGGTGCACAACCATATCTGTATCGAGCCCTGGCATATCTTCATACGACCAAGCGAATACATCACTATACTCTCGGAGCATTTCAACCAGTCTTCGCTTGATATCACTCTGCAGCGCGGCTCCGATACGAATATTCTTCTCAACCCCTTCCGACCCCAAGTTGATAATTTCGATGACCTCTTCATGAGGCAGAATGACTCTTTCCTCTTGTCTCACCAACCAAGACATTTCTTCAGGAACGTCACTATCTTCGACAACCTCTTCTTCGGCCTGAAATACCGGGTGCTCAAAGTCGGGACGAGTCATAGGTGGTTCAAGGATGTCATCTGAAAACGTTATCCTGCAAAAGGAATGGTTAAGTGCTTCAAAATGCGTATAAAGCGAATAACCGTGTTGCCATTTTATTGAAAAATGCAAAACAAGAAAGACAGAGATTACAGTATTTGCACATGAAAAAACGCCATTTATTTAATGATTAATACGCAATGTTCATAACAACACAGCCCTAAGCAAATCCTGATGCCCTGGGCAAGACATCAGATTATTCAACAATTAATAAAGCAAAGCATTACTGTTTAAGGGTCACAGGAACAAGCTCCTGAATAGACCAGTTGCACAGTCCCTGTCCTGGCGTGCTTGGATGAATCCAGGCATCCATATCACAGTCGCTGTCTCCTTCGTCAGACTCCGAAGCAGCATTGATGGTTTCATGACATACTCCACTAGCAGAGATAGTTATTGGCCCTCTGAAACGGGGTGGCCCCACAGCAGGTGTTGACGACGACGGTTGGTATCCCAGCCCGAACCGGTCCATCTTTACAGGAATATCCAGCACTTTGCCCCAGCCCTTTGCTTCTCCTGCCTCCACTAGAGCTTGAGCTTCTTTATACGACGAGACGGCTATCTCTGGCACTTTGCTCGGCCCAGGACCTTTGTCCTTGATACGCAACCCTTCGAATGCCTGGCAGGGTGTTTCGTGGATCTCTCCGTCGACCTCCACATATTTAAATGACGACAGATGGCTGACCAGGATGTCTTCTTCTCCGCACACGGTGACTATGCTGTCTCCGACCATATATTTCAACTTCTGATGCAGGGTAGACGTGACTGCCCCAGCCCCATGAATCCAGGGTCTTCCGAGCAAGCAGCTGTACGCAGGCTGTATATCCATGATATAAAACTCAGTTGCAAACACCTCCGGCCCTACTTGCAGGGGCAATGTTATCGATCCAAAGACTGTTCTTCGCGTGCCGTCAAACGCTCTGACTACCAAGTCACTGGGCGTGCACAGGATTCCTCTGACATCTAGCTTCATCATCGCCTTCTTAGGCAGCACATTCAAAGACGATCCAGTGTCGACCAATACATGCGACATTACTGATCCTCTACACTCGACAGATATGTGCAGCGCCATATTGTGATCTCTCCCTTTCGGGGTCAAATCGAAGTCGGTAAAGCCCAAGCTGTGTCCTGCATTCACATGTGCCAACACTCCTTCCAGCTGATTCACGGAGACGTCTTGGGGTACAAAAGAAGTATCCAAGACCTTCAACAAAGCATTTCGGTGAGCTTCCGAACACAAGAGCAATGACAAAATGGATATTTTGGACGGCGTCTGTTGCAGATGCTCCACAATCTTATAATCACTTTTTCGAATCAAGCGCATGAACTCTTCTACATCTTTCGATGCCGCTTCTTTTTCGCTTGCTTGCACTGGGACATTCTCAACCATCTTCCCCTTTCCTTTCGCTAGTCTTTCGGCCTCAACTTCAGGTGATATAAAGATCCTACCACTCCTTGTCATACCTCCTGAACCAACAACGTTATCAACAGTCTCAGCTGGCTGCTTATCAACATCGATCTCTATCCCGTCACAATACACCTCCAACCCATATGACCATGAGACTGCTTTTGTATTCTCATACGGGATCGGTCTGGCCTTAGTTATGGTGATCGGTGGTCGCTGGACCGGTGCTGCAATAGTGATTGTCTTTCGAGGAATCGTTACAGTGGCCACATCACTCTGATCATCTGCTACTGCCCCTGCGGGCTCTTCAGTTGCTGCTCGGTCAAACTGCAATGTGCCCCCATCAATTAAAGCCTGAATGCCTTTCTTTAAATCATCACACCCCCCAGCTAGGGTCCAGCATTCTAAGCAGTACTCGTCACATCCTGGATAAACACCCCCTTGCAACAATCTGCTTTTTATCTCGCTCAGCGGCGTCTTTAAATCGTCGACATTCATAACCAGATTCAACCCTTCCTCAGTCAGAATGGCGTTTGCCCCATGATTAGGCATGGGTTTCTGCACTATATTCGGCCCTGCCGTTCCGAAATTGATAGTCTTGTTGTCCAAAAGATCCTGCACAACGTGCTTAAAAGCATGGCAACCCTCTATATCGTGGCCCGGAGCCCCAGAATGGAACTCACAGTGCCTGCTTGCGTCATAACCATACGGAGGAGTTCCCGTTATCGGTGCCAGCGTTCTCTTCTCTACCAGGTTCAAACCCAACAATGTCTGTAACAAATCAGCATATGTTGAGGGAGGCTTCTCAAACACTCTTCTGGGTTTACCACCCTGGAATCTTCGCTGAGCCTGTTGTGCCCCCTGCTGAGGCTGCTGCTGATGCATTGGCTGCTGCTGAGACGGTTGTTGTTGTTGAAGCGGTTGCTGCTGATATGGGATAGTAACACTCGCCACCTGCTGCGGCTGATGATATTGGTTTCGTCCCCTGCCTCGGCCTCGGCCTCGGCCTCCAAACACTGCGCTTGCCTCGCCCTGACGGCGCCCCCCAAAAGCCTTCCTATTACCGCCAGATGCAGTTGATTCCTCAGCCTGGAACTTTCCTTGCTTAATGTTACGTTCAATCTTTTCTCCCATCAAAATCAAATCTGAGAAACTGGCCAGAGATGTATGAAACAACATGTCATGAAACAAGCCTGTGAATGTGCCGACGAACATGTCATTCATTTCCTTGTCTTCTAAAGGAGGACGGACCCTGGCAGCCATATCGCGCCACCTTTGCGCGTACTCTTTAAAGCTCTCACCCTTCTTCTGAGACAGCCCTGCCAATTGGACCCGGTTGGGCGCCAAGTCGCTGTTATACTTGTAGTGAGCTACAAATGCCTCTGCCAATTGCTTCCATGTCTTGATATTAGTTGGCTCCAACCCCATATACCACTCTAGGGAAGGGCCTGACAAACTATCTTGAAAGAAATGCATTAGCATTCTCTCATTAGTTGAATATGCAGACATCTTTCTATAATAAGCCCGGACGTGCACTTTCGGACATGTGTCCCCTTTATACTTATCAAACGCAGGAGCTTTGAATTTGATTGGCACCCTCAAGCCAGGTACCAGACCCATTGTCGCCATGTCTAAGCCCACAGCACTTTGGTTCAGGACCCCCCTCATCTGCTCTTCCAGCATTCTGATCTTTTGGGAGTCATCCATCGGCCCTTCGAAACCTCCGCCGGAGAAAGCGTCCTCCTGCTGATCTTCTTGCCACATACCATTCCCAGCTCCATACCCATCATATCCATTATTGCGGCCAGCTTTGATCTGATTCATCACCGGGCCTCGGCCTCCGTTACCGTATCCCTGAACACCTCCAGCAGGCCCAAAAGCCATTAACCCAGCGCCGTTTCCATTTTCGAAACCTCCATAGCCCTGATTGGCCACACCATAACCATCTTGCCCAAAGCCTTGAGCATTGAAACCATATTTCCCAGCGTTATCGAATCCCTGATCGTTGAACCCGAATCCAGTATTGCCGAAGCCGTTGCCTCCCATATTATCGCCCAAGTTGACATCACCAAGCCCAACGTTATGGACAGCAGTCTCGTTCCCAACTCCGACGTTACCGTTCCCAGCAGCGGTAGCGTTGTTGACATTAGCAGCAGGTATATTGACTACGGGTGGAGCCACTGGCGTGGGAGTGCCGTCTCCATGAACAGTATCAACTCGCACAGACTGATGCTCCTCGTTACCGTGACCAGCATTTCGGGCCAACAGAGGCTGGACCATGGCTTGCAAATTCTCCTGACCTTTTGCAATAGCTTCCATGGTCTGCATAAAAAGAGCTAGCTTCTCGCGCACATCTTGCATCTCGTTCTGCATTTGATCCATGATTCTTCGACAGTTGGTGCGAGTGGAATAGCGGTGCGGGTGCTGATCTGCAATCCTGAAAAGTACCTGGTACAGAGCAGGAAATAAGACACCATCCAAAGATTACCTGTAATGCAATATGAATATGAATGCAATGCAATGTGTGTCTGTGCATTAGGGAAATTCATTCCCCGATTCTAGTGTGAAGGTGCCGGTGCAGTGACAGTGCTACAATATAACGGTCGGAGCTGAATCACAGAAAGCCTCATATATTGCTGAGAAATCAATAAGCCCGGAATATAATGTCACTGAGAGTACAAAGAAGGCATGACCTCAACCAACAATCCTGGTGATGGTCAGCACTGTGCAAATAAAGCATACAAGTTATTACATGAAATGATCAAATCCTCCCATAAGTCTGGTACTCTTCTAGCAGCTTCTTGGTCTCCGGATGACTTGGTCGATCAAGCAGCCCTTCAACAAGTTGGTTTCTTTTCTTAAGAACACGCTGCACGTCTTCAGCAGTTTCTTCCCATGCCCCCTCTCCGAAGCGATCCTCTAGTTTACGCTTCTGAGACACAGCTTCATCTCTGCCTTTGATGGCCTTGTTCAGTGCGTTCTGGAGACTGTACCGGGTCATCACTTCTTCTTCACACTTCTTGATGCTGGACTTCAACTGCTCTTCGAGGTCGGAAATTTGCTGCTTCAACTTATCTTCCCTCTTCTTATTGTTGGTGAGCGTAGCATTCCAAGTCTTATTGCAAGAAGAAATCTCTCGGTGAGCGATGTCAAGCGCTTTCTTCTTGGATTCAAGCATGTCATGGGAGCTTCTGAACTCTTGCCCCAGACGTTCGCGCTTCTTCCTCTCCTCAGTCAACTCAGCCCCTAATTTGTTCATTAGCTCAATCTGCTGTTGGAAAGCATACACGGCCTTGTTTTTCTCACTGCGTATCTGGGCTAGCTCCTGCTCTAACCCTTCGTTGATCTTCATCAAGGCTTCTTTCTCTTTCACCACTTGCTCGTAGGCCTCCCTAGAAACAGTAGTTGGCTCTGATACCGGAATAGGAACAAGGATTGGCGCATCTGGAAATGGCATCCGCAACTGACTTGTTCTCTCCTGGATCCAAACTCTGTAAGGTGCGTAAGCCTGACAGTCATTCTTCCCTAACAGCGGCTTCCCTCTTCGGTTAATACGCGTCCAGGCATGCTGCAGCTTGGCCAATAACTCCCCCTTTAAATCACCGGTGAAGTACAGAGATTCCTGTACTTCTTCCTCCTTTGGCGGGTTCTTCAGCGCATACCCGAACTGACGAACCAACAAGGATGGGTTGTAGTTGATACACCCTTTTCTTCCTATCAACGGCACATTAGGGTACCCAGAACAACTAAAGATAAGCTCAGATCCCAACAGATCTCTATCAAACCATTCGACGTCTTCTGAAGATAGCCTCATCAAGCGCTCTGACCAGCTAGCGGTGGTTGCACTTTCCACAAAGGACCCCTTCATTGGAAGATGACTTTTGAACCACATATTCAATAGAGGAGCACAGCAGTAAACAACCTTTCCCCTTCTGTTTTCGTTCTTGTAGTGCAAGGAGTGGTAGAAGTCTCCGATCAATGTTGGCACTGGATTGCCGGCAGCAAATAGATGGAAAGCGTCCAAGTCTACGAAATTGGGCAAGTTGGGGAACAACACAATTCCATAAATGCATAGAGCCAAAATAGCGTTGAAAACCACCCAACATCCGTTCTTGGCATACTCCTGAGCTTTGCCAACCAGGAAATCAAGAGAGAAACCTGGAACCCCGAGCTAAGAAGTCAATAACAGTTCTGCAGCGTCCATATGCAAGGCTTTGGCTAAGTCCTCCAACTTGGGCTCAGCAGCAGAGTGAATAAAGGGAACCTTGTTCTGCACCGGTAGCTCAGTAAACTCCACATACTCCTCAATGGTGGGCCCTAGAATGAAGTCAGCAAACGTAAAACATCTCAATGCGGGGTCATAGAACTGCATCAAGGTGTACAACCCATTCATCTCGTCAGCAGTGAGCTTGCAGACTAATCTCAGTAATCTCCCATGACTCATCCTGAAGCTTCTCCTAACCTCCTCATCAGCAAGAGATATCAGACCGAGCAAAGGAGTAATATCAGGTGCGGGCAGCTTATACGCAACTGTTTTCCTCAAACCAGCCATAATCAATACTCAGAAGCCTGGGCACTAGAATCGGAGGATATGCAAATGCACCTGCAGCACAGACACACGTTAATAGGATGCAATGATAATGGGTATACGAACAATGCAATGCAAGTAACATGCAACAGGGACCAACTGCCGTAGCTGAATAGCCTGAACCATATCAAGAAGTCTCAGATAGACTCTCCAGAAGTCCCCAAACCCTGGTCTCAGATAGACCTAAAACAAAGCTCCAACAATGGTCTCTGACAGACCTCCAACTATAACTCCGATTGGTCTCTGGTAGACCTTAAATCACATCTCCAACTGGTCTCTGACAGACCTCAGAACTCTCCAACTGGTCTCTGACAGACCTCAGAACTCTCCATAAATACCCAGGATCTCAGATCAAGAAACAAACCGGTAGTCTGAAGGTCTAGTTACCTACATAACCCCAAACCCTCTCACAGGTGGATGTCCTAGTAACTGACAAAGGTATGGCATCCTATGCGGTCGTCGGCGTCACAGACTTTCAGGGTTGATGATACGATTCCCAGAAGGAGTGGCATCATCAAATCCTGAAGAGGCCTCACTTAGCCAACTTCCAAATGATCGGTTCGCAGAGTCGACAATTCAGCTGACCAACAACCCCTTCGACCCAAAGGGTAGAAAAAGAAGCCAACCAGAAGAACCTCGTCTGAGTGTAGATTTCATGAGACACTAATGCAAGCAAAGCCGGCACGCGCCCACTACTTTCTACTCTAATTCTAGGTGCACTCAAGCCCAGGTCCGGCTTATCTCTCAATCAAAGAACACCCGTCGCACCCCGATACAACAATAATAATCAATATATATATATATAATGCTGAAAATAAAAGGTCAGAAATATAAATCCATACAAAATCCTCGACGGGAAAACAAGCGTTAGGATTGACTCGCTTTAGGGACGTTGGATCCCAAATGCATAAGAACTATCGCAGTCCTTAGCAGCCAGGGGACGTTGGGTCCCCAGCAGAGTCGCCAGCTGTCGCTACTGCGAAAATCGGCGCCGGCTGAACAGAAGAGTCGCCACCGTGCGTTATTTATCCCACGGGAGGGAAAGGAAACGCTCAGAGTAAACCTCGCACAACACGGGAAAGGTATGGTCGTCGCAACCAAAACCTGGATTCGGGAGTCGGTTACGCAAGGGGAAGGTATTAGCACCCCTCACGTCCGTCGTACTCGACGGGATCCACGCTTGTTTTCGGGTATGGATTGTTATTTCTATCTAAACTAAGGGTTAAGGGTTAAAAAGAAAAGAAAATGACTCGGCAAAGTATCGCACTTTATGCCTACGTATTCCCTTCTGGAACGAGAAATCAGAGTCAACGTAGTTCGCCTACCTACAGGAAAGGAGGGGAAGGTTGCTCGCTAGGATATCGCATCCTATGCCTACGTACTTCCACACTGCATGGAAGATCAGAGCGAACGTAGTTCGGGCCACGTACACACAAGTCTGTCTTGATTGATTTTATTCCTTCTGAAAAAGGTTTATCTGATTAGCGGTCCACGCGGGCAAAAGTGACGTCTTGATGAGTTCACATTCTTTTACGGAAGAAGTGTCTTTTATTGTGTTTGAAATTTTATTGTGTTTTTCTGTTTGTTTTGAGGAAGAAGAGACAGAACTCTACCCTATGGTTGCGAAGGGAATCAGACTAACCTAATGTTATCATGCATGGGTTAAGACCTAGTGTCTATCATGCTCCTCTCTTGCACAGAGAGAAACAGAGATCCTAAGGGAATAGACGGAAACAGAAACAATATCAGATATATACAGTAAAGCGGTAAAATGCATGGATGCAACAATACAAGCGAGGCAAGGGAGTCCCACTCAACCTCGAACCTAGAAAACAATAGGCAAAAGTGAACAAACTTCACTTTCAAACCAACAGGGTAAACAGCAAACAATACAGTCAGGAAAACCAATCAATACATCAAGAAATGAAATACAGCAGAAAAATAAACAGCATCAGCAGCTCTGACTTCAAGCTTCAGCAAGCATCAATCTCCATCTCCACAGCCTTCAAGCAAGGTCTTCATTATCAGTCTTCCATCTGCAATGGCTTTACTTCAAGTCCCAATCTCCAGGAGGAACATCAGTCAACAAGATGAAGTGAATGAATGTTAGACAATTAATTACCTACCAAGGGTGGTTCATCAACTGTTAATCATTAAACAGACAGTTTCCTCTCAAAAGTTCTATCTTTCAAATATATTCACTGATCCTTCCAAAGGAAGGAGGTGGATATTTGAAAGAGACTTTGAATCATAGAGAAAGGATGGATGCAGACAAAGCATTCCATGTTTGAGAAACAAGCTTTCTAATCTAGAGCTCTGCCTAGCTCCTAAACCCTAATCTCCTCAACAGCTTCTAGCAGGAATCTCCTCTTCAACTCTGGAAGTTGGTCTTCAGTCTCTGGATCTCCACTGGTTTCAACATCACAAGTCTTCAGCTCTCCCAATCCCCAAGCAATCCCAATACCCATACAGACAAACAATAATCCCCAAAGGGCACACCACACCAATCAATCAAATATAGCAGCAATACTAATAGCAGTAGGGGAATCCTAGTGATTTCTAAGGGGATCTATCCTATACCCATAACCCCTATAGTCCATACCCCAAAAATCAAATGAAAATTTCCTAAGAGAATTAAACTATCTCACCTAAGTTGATTTAAAACCCTAATTTTGTTCATGTTGTTCACACTTACACTAATCACCTAAACTTAATTTCTAAAAATGGGAACTAAATTGCATATACAAGTTGAATGTCTAAACTAAACAACCTAAAAAGAATGGATGAAAAATATTAAAGCAACTAGTAGAACAAAAATTATCAAAATCATGTATGAAATGAAACACCTAAAATATGCATTTATTTGGAAAATATGGGAAAAATATCAAATAAAAAATAAAATGCAATTTTTATTTTTTATAATTTTCTAGACATCTTGGAGAAATTAATGCAAAAAGAACCATTAAAAAATATGAAAATTATGATTTATTATGATTTTTTAAAGGATGAGAAAATATTAAAGAAATAAAAATGACAAAATAGGAAATTAAATGGGAGGGGTGAGAATAGCATCTGCGCCCTAGTTATAATCCAGGTGGGCCACCAGCTGGGAGGTGCGAATAGAACAAAGCAATAGGCCCAGCGCGCTTCAGAATTTCAACAAAAAATCAAAAAAACACAAACGGTGCAGATAGTAGAATTCTTAGTTGAATAATATTGGGCCTTGGCTGAGAGGGGTGTCATTAGCAAGGAATCCCAAAGCCCAGTCAGAAAGTTAAGTGAAACGGTGCGTTTGGCACCCCAGAGTCTCCCTCCATATTTCTTTTTAAACGTGGACCACACGATGAGGTCTCCAGTCAATGAAATAGACTCCATCCAACGGACACCATGTTTCTTCTCCAAATGGCTAGGGTTTCAGCCATGGAAGCTCCATGCACGAGCTTATGGACCAGACCTTCCACCCCTCCATACATCCTCAATACTCCATGAAAACAAGATCTGCGAAGAGCAAAGATGCCCTAATTTCTTCCCTCTACACAACCGTGCCATCATCTCCTTCTAAAACTCACTCCAAGAACAAACCCGATGAACATAACAGATGAGTTTAGCTATTTTCACCTGATATCAACTCTTCTAATTCTCTCCAATCTTTACCCTAGCCTAATCTACATTTCATGCTGAACAAATCAAGCTAAAAAACTAAGGTTCTCGTGCCATATTCTTGATGTTACAAGCTCTAACAGTTTTGATGCACCATTAACAACCTTCATGGAACTTCTTCAAACTCACCAAAATCAATCATCTACTTATGCTTAACCATTCTAACCTAATAACTATCCATGATTCTAGCTAATTCAGCCAATTCGAAGGAAACTAACCTGGTGCAAAAATGGTGGAAACAGCTATGGAAACCCTTGGATCTGATGCTTGCAGTGATTGGAAAGTGATCAGCAACCTTGATTATGAATTCTGTATGCAATATCTTTTGTGCAAACTCCTTGAATCTTGTACTTGAACCTTTCTTGCAACTTGGAGGGAGAAGATGGATAGCACAATTCTTGATCAATTCAGCCAATTCTTTGATAGGATTCTGACCTATGAATGATCTAGATGATGATCAAATCAAGAAAAATGGGAATTGATGGAGATTTGAGAGAGTTTGAGAAGCTTTTGCAAAATGAAGAAAGTGAGTGAAACTTGTGATTTTGAGAGAATGAGATCACCAACCATGGCATGAACCATCTCTTATCAATATATAGGTGTCCTTAGAACCTCCTAGAAACTTGGAGAAGCTTCCCTTGCATTCTTTCCATTGGATTTGGTTTATGTATCTTCCATTACAAGTAACCATGGATAACTCCCAAAATGTGAACTAAGCTCAAAATTCTACTTTAGCCAATGTCTTTAAAATGATCTTTCCATTCAAAATGACCTATAATTTTGCTTCATTTGGCCAAAGTATGGAAAATCTCATTTTTTTAAGTCCATTTTTATTCATTAAATCCAACAATTTTGAAACCCTTTGATATGAATCTTTCCAATCTCTCATGGTCACTTTTATAGACTCAAAATGTCATTTGGAACAAGTTTGATGTTGTAAAGTTTTACATTTGAAGCTTCCTTGTATGAGTTTTGGGCATAGGTTGAAATGACCTGTAATTCTCAGATGACCAAAATACCCTTTGCTTTCCAAGACCATAAGTATAGTTCCACAAATCATATGAAGGCATACTATACCATTCTAGAAAGCTAAGACAATGAGTAACAACTCTTATGTTGACCAGAAATTCATTTGAAATCTCCTTGAGGGGTTAAAATTGCTTAGAAGTCAAGTCACTTTCACAGACAAAATTTCAGATACCTCAGATGACCTGTAACTTGCAAGGACCATAACTTGAGTTCTATAAATCTCCTTGATGTCTTCCACCACTCAAATTAAAGTTATTGAGATCCTCTACAAGTTTCATGTTGACCAAGGACCCATTTTAAGCTTTCATTTTGACTTATCTTGCTTGGAAATTTGACCTAAACTAGGGGATTTTACACAGAAACCCTAATTTAGAAACTCCTCTTCTCCTTGATTTCTCTGGCATTTTTCTTAGCATAACAACATATCCTTATTCTTCATGTCAACTGATAAACCCCACATCTCTCCAATAGACCTTAATGCCCTTCCATCAGTCATTTGTCCTAGAGTTGACCCAGGGTTGACCCAGATGAAACCCTAGTTGACTGTCTTCAAGTGTAATTCTTGTGATCATACCAATGACTTGTCTCCTTCTCCAAATGACTTTCTAAGTCCTCCAAGATGCCTAGATACTCCCCATGCCTTTAATTCACAGCTCATACTTTCCTTGTTGATCCTCAGACACCCTCAGTTAGGAGATGTACTCAATGCTTGATCTAATGACTTCTCCAACTTTCAAATTCCTTTCTGATGACTTGAATGAGATTGAATTTGAATAATAACCTCTTGATAGGCCTCTAGATATGAGAATAATGGTTGGTCCCCTGTTGAATGATTGGCTATGCTTGTGCTGTGCAGATGAGTAACCTATGTACATGACTCTATATGCAAATGCTAATGATATTGAAGCATAAACCAAGTGAATAAGGTTGAGCAAATTTTGGGGTGCAACACCACTTCTATGCAGCTTCAGGATCCAAAACTCCTCCTTCAAACCTCGGCGGCTTGTTACTCCGAAACTGTGCCAAATCTCCAAATTACGCACCCGCAGCTTGGTTCTGATTAGCAACCACCTGCGCCATTGCTTGCATAGCAGCAGCCAAAGCAGCATCGTTCCTTCCTACCATACTGCTCAACAATAACAACACCAGGTTAAAAGATACACAATCTCTATCCTAAGGACAGACTCAACAACTACACTGGCCGGACGGACCAACCTGCTCTGATACCAATTGTAACACCCCACTTCCAAAAATTAAATAAAACACGATTAATCCAAATAAACATCAGAGTCTCCCCACAACAAGTGGGATATCACATCACATAGTCCATAATACACTTCACTAGAAGGTTTTCAAAACAAAACAGCGGAAATAATCATTACTTCATCATTCTCGGCCATCCACCGAATTACATAAAAAGATTCAATAAAATGTTCACCAACATGATATGTCATAGGAAATAAAACGAGTTCAACATAAAAAATAAATAAACACCCAAGTCTCGTGCTACGTATCAGAGCATCCTAAGACTCGACTCGCACACCACTATCCAAGCTAGCTAAGTACCTGGATTGTTTGTACTTCCGAGGAAGCACAGACCACAACAAATACAAAGGGGTGAGAAAACATGATCAAAATTATCGGTAATACAGTACATGAAAAAGGTAGTAATCATATAATTCATCACCCAGCATTCATCAAACACGATCCATGCGGTACCGACTCATTGGTTCATTCAATCGAACCCCGGATAGATCACATACACCCGTCCTTGGCCATGAACTATCCCCACCATTCTCCGCAATGGAGTACGGATGAATCACATACACTCCTCTTGAGCAATGATTCATCCCACCAAACACCATGATATGCATAACACCAAATGCAGAACAAATGAACTCAAGCACACAAGGTGCACACGATCCACTGATCACATCACCATACATCCTTCATACATATTGTTCATCAATTAATTATTTTAATTAAAGTCACACGATCCCCCTGATCCCTTCATCGTACCTCACACATATCTCACACCACAATCTACTTATTTTAATTAAGTTCCATCACTAAATAATCTCACCTTTTAATATCAAGTATACACTCTTCACCATTAATCACCATATATATACTGGTCACAACTCAAGGAATACTACAAAACAACAGAACCACCTCCCCGTACAAAAATCACAATTGTTGTTATGCTCGCTGGCTCATTCGCTTAGCGAAGCCCTAGCGAACGCTCGCTAGCTGCTCGCCTAGCGAAGGAAAACAGTAGCTACTGGAAGTGTCTTCTACCTCACTCGCCTAGCGAAGATGCTAGCGAATGCTCGCGACTAGCTAGCCTAGCGAAGGTGCTAGCGAGCGTCTGCGATCTCTCAAAACCCTCACTATCCAGAAATGTTATCTTGCTCAACTTCAATCATATCACTCTACTTCTATCTTCAGTCCTATCAATACTACAACTAATAAACACTACCCTATCATTTTCTATCAATTTTAACTCTAGAACCCACACCTATGTTCATCATCAGAACTACAAAAGTTACTCAGAACCTCACCAAAATCACACCATATGTGCACCCATTCATCAATGGCAGCAACAATCATAAACACATCAACATGCACACCAATTTCATCATAATCAACAACAATCAAAGACATACCAACATAACAAACATATTTATCAAAATCCCTACGGGGTTAAGGAATCCCCAACTACCCAATTCATGCAATTACCAATCCTAATCCGTTTCTCCCCCTTACCTCGATTAGTGCTCCGATTGACGAAGAACTCTGAAGAATTGTTAGCCCTAGCCTTCTTCTCTTCCTCCTTGTTCTTCCTCTTTCCTCTTCTCTCTAAAACTGACTTATCGTGTTCTAATTCTTCTCCTTTCCTCCCAAACTCTTATAATACCCCTTTAATCCTTATTTTATTAATAATAATAATAATACAAATAATAATAATAATAATCATAATAATAATAATAATACTAATTATTAGATTATCATCATTATTAATTATATTATATTATTATTAAACTCTACATTTTATTAAATAACTCCTATACATCAAGGACACCCAACCACGCGCTCAGATAAACTCCCCCACAAAGGACACAACCAAAATAAAATAACACCGAAAGGCTAAATAATTAAAATGGGTGTTACACTAGCTCACGCCACCTTTTGGCATACTCTTTGAAGCACTTGTTGCTCTTCTAGGAAAGATTCTGTAGCTGGACCCTGTTCAGTGCAAGGTCGCTATTGTACTTCTAGTGTTTCACAAAGGCTTCAGATAAATCTCTCTAACTGCGGATATTAACAGGCTCCAAGCTCATATACCACTCAAGTGAGGGACCAGACAAGCTGTCTTGGAAAAAATGCATGAGCAGTTTTTCGTCATCCGAGTAAGCGGACATCTTGCGGTAGTATGAGCGCAGATGGACCCTCGGGAAAGTAGTACCCTTGTATTTATCAAAGTCTGGGACCTTGAATTTTAGTGGTACCTTCAAGTCTGAGATCATCCCCAGATTAGCCATGTCTAGTCCCATGGAATTCTGATTTTCAAAAGACTTCATCTTTTCTTCAATCATCTTAAACCTCTTATCAGCCTCAGACGACAGTCCAACACCAATATCTCGCATAGAAAATGTGTCTTCCTGCTGATCTTCCTCCCATTGAGGGCCATTGTTGCCATGCATAGCACACACCACTTCAGGGATTCCACCTAAGTTGCCTCCGTCCGGAGGGATAACTGTTGTGGGAATAGCATGTGGTGTACCATCACCACGAGGAGGGTTAGCAGCAGTACCTCCGTGAAGCACACCATTATTGTCCACTCTAGCAATCAATGGCTGCACCAAGGTCCTTAGTTACTCCTGAACATGTGCCACACCCTACATTAGCTCCATAAACTGAGTCATCCTGTCCCTCATCTCCTGCATCTCAGCCTGCACTTGTTCCAGTATCCTGCGTTGATTCCCTCAGGTCCCGTAACGGTGAACTGTTTGATTGCCTATCCTGAAACAAACTAACAAACCAAAGGAAATAAGGTTAACAGTTCTGATGCACCTGCTATGCAAAAATGCAGAATGATGCAAAAATGCAAACATGTATATATGCCTTAGGGATATTTCCCCCTTGATTCTAGTTCCGAGGATAACAACACGACACTAGAGAACACATAGACAAGCATAGAGAAAAACTCCTCATACATAGAACAGAAGCTCAAAAGGCAATATACAAGAGTAACACTGGGTACAATGGAATCAGAAAAAGACCTCGGCCAACAGGTCTGGTGATGGTCAAAATACATCAATAGCACAGAATACACAGAAATGAAAGCTATCAACTATGATGCCGAGACTGAAAATCATCTAGCAGCTCCTTCGTCTTACGATTATCTGGTCTGGTGAGAAATCCCTGAATAAGCAAATCTTGTTGGCTAATCATGGTCTATAAACCCTGAGTATAGTCCTCCCAGGCACCCTCACCAAAGACCTCCTCAAGCTTGCACCTCTTCGTATCAGCTCTAGCTTTGTAATCCTCCAAGGTTGCAATAGCTTCATTTAGTCTGCAATCACTGTCACGTCTGAGTGAAGCTTCAGTTGCGATCTTCTCATCCTTCAAGGTAAGCTGATTCTTCAATCTAGCAATCTGCAACTTCAGTCCATCCTCACGCTCCTTATTGTTAGTAAGAGTAGCATTCCACTGTGCATTGAACTTGGAGATCTCCAAATAAGCTCTATCTAACTCCTTCTTCTTAGAAGCAAGAACGTCGTTGACAGCCTCCAAATCTAAACCCAAACGTTCCCGAGCGTGAATCGCTTTGGTCAGATCTGTATCCAACTTGTTTACCAACTCAGTTTGCTTCTTAGCTGCATAAGTAGCATCACTTTTCCCACCCCCAGAGCTGAGTAATCTGTTCCTACAACGCCTCATTAGACTTGCGCAAATCTTCTTTCTCAGACCACAACTGATTATACCACTGTATGTCAATGGTGGTAGGCTCCTCAATCATCAGAGAATACAAAGGCTCACGAGATGGAAAAGGCATCAATACCCTATTTGCTCTGTCACGAATCCAAGTGATATAAGGGTCATAGGCTCGACTATTACCCTTCCCCAACAAAGCTTTCCCCTTCCGGTGGATGCTGCTCCAAGCTCTCTCAACTCTAGCCAAAGTATCACCCTCCAGCAAACTAGTGAGATACAGAGATTCCTGTATCTCCTCTTCCTTAGGAGGATCTCTCAAAGCGTATCTAAACTATCTCACCAACAGGGATGGGTTATAGTTAATGCATCTTTTCCTTCTGACCAACGGGACGTTAGGAAATCCACTGCAACTATAAATGATCTCAGTACCCAGCATGTCTCTATCAAACCAGATAATGTTATCAGCAGTCAATCCTATTAACCTCTCAGACCATTCCAAAGTACCTGTAGTATTAATGAAAGGACCAATCTTGGGGAGATGACTAACAAACCACTTGTAGAACAAAGGTACGCAACAAGATGCGTTCTTCCCTCTTTGGTTCTCATTCTTGTAGTGCACAGAATGATAAACATAGCCTAAAAGCGTAGGTACAGGATTCCCTGAAGCAAATATGTGAAACGCATCCAAGTCCACAAAATCTAGAAGGTTAGGAAACAACATGATACCATAGATACCTAGTGCTAAGATAGCATTAAACATAATCCAACAACCATCTTTGGCAAACTGCTGAGCTTTGTCAATCAGAAAAGGTAAAGGAAAACCAGACACCCCACTCCTCTTGGCCAACTTCCCCTTCAGCTCAGAACCATCCAAATGCAGAGCAGCAACAAGCTTAGCCAGATCAGGCTCAACATGAGTGTGATAAAATGGCATCCGGTCTAAGATAGGAACACCCAATAACGCAGAATACTCATCTAAGGTAGGCGTCATAACATAATCCGGAAAAGCAAAGCACCTCGGTTGCGGGTCATAGAACTGCAGAGGAGCATAAAGCCTATTCAACTCATATACTGAAGGCTTGCAGACACAGCTCAAAAGCTTCCCATAAGATTGCTTGAAGTCTTCCATCACTTTCCTGTCAACCACAGAGATAAAACTCAACAAAGATCCAGTATCAGGAGTTGGGAGTTTGTATGCCACTGTCTTCTTCAGAAGCTCCATGTCAGACAAAAGAAAAAGATCACTAGAATCAGGGAGAAAATATGCACCTACAACATAAATACATGTCAATGAAAATGCAGATGAAAATGCAAATGCACACAGGGGATTAAGATTGTTGTGTTGTTGATTGAGAAGAACCAGCGCTCCGCTTTGGAAATAACATAGCACTATCACTGATAGGAACCCCTTGTATCAAGAACACAGACTCACACTACAAAGAGAACCGGGTAGTCTGAAAGTCAAGGTTTCCTGCAATAACCCAATCCCTCTCACAGGTATGGACCTATCACTGACAAGGTTCGGCGTCCTATGCGTTCATCAGTGTCACAGACTTTCGAGAAACGATGATACGTTCACCATTTCTAGTTTGGCATCATAATCTCTCGAAGAGGCCTCACTTAGCTGAATCACAAATAATAGGTCCCCAGAGTCGACAATCCTCAGATCCAAAATTCTCTCAACAGTCCAAAGGACTAGAAAGGAAATCATCAAAGAGAATCTCGTCTGAGCGCGAATTTCATGAGAACTAGTGCATGCAAAGCATACAGGTTCACCACTACTTTCCACTTCTAATGCTATGTTTGTACTCAAGCCTGGGTTTGGATTATCTCTCAGTGGAACATTTCCCACCAACAGCACAACAAAACTGATATATACAATGCTGAAAGTAAAATGCAAATGCAGATAAAATACAACACATATGTACACACCCTTAGATAAACAAACAAGCGCTAGGATTGACTCACATAGGGAACTAGAGATTCTGGGTTCGATCCCCAACAGAGTCGCCAACTGTCGCATCGCTGTGAAGAGGGCTGGCAGAAGATAGAAGAGTCACCACCGTTTGTTATTTATCCCAAAAGAGGAAAAGGAAACGATCATAGAAAACCTAACGAAAACGGGAGAAGACAAGTCATCGCAACTAAATCTTGGGTTCAGGAGTCGGTTATGCAAGGGGAAGGTATTAGCACCCCTCACGCCCGTCGTACTCAATGGGATCCACGCTTGTTGTCTATCTAAAAGGGTGTTGAAATATCTAAGCTAAAGGCCACAGGGACAAAAGAAAAGAAAAGAGACTCGTTAGAGCATCGCCGCTTTATGCCTATGTACTCCCTCGTGCAATGGGAAAGTCAGAGTCAACGTAGTTCGAAAAACTACGGGTGAAAGTGAGGGAGGAACAAAGTGTGGGGCAGTAGCCTCCACAAGCACATTTCAACTTCAAGCATGCATATGAGAAGGTTCAAAAATATGCAAGCAAAGAAAAGAATGCACACACACAAACAAGAATACACACAAGAGTGAGATGAAATGGGAGAAATGAACTTCCTACAACCATTTGTCATCAATCACCATGCCCAAAGGAAAACCAAAAGAAAGGGAAGAAGCCATGATTAAATGGTAGAATGGGAGGCAATGTGAGGATAACAAGGAACTCAAATGGGTAACTCAACCAAAGCAACACCATAATCATGCAAGCAAACACAAGAAAAGTCCTCAAAGAATCACCATTCATGATATGTTTAAGGTACCTCCGAAGGAGGGACCAAACCATCTCAAATGGGACTCAAAGGTCATTGGACAGAAGTGAAGATGAGAGGAGAGAATGCACAAAGAAAAGGATCAAACACATCAAAAGGAATGCAAGAATAGGCAAGGAAAAAGACCTAGGTCTTAAACAACTTCAACATTTGGAAACCAAATGGAATACCTAAAAGAAATGCAAATCACAACAAGTATCAAACAAGTTTATGACCTATAAATGAGCACTCAAATACTTCAACATGTTATAAGTATGAATCAATAAGAGTTAGGAGCATTAGGGATCCATAGAAGTCATTTCCCATTCAAACTAGGTCAAATGCATGTATGAACCACCCTTAGAAGTAACTTAACTTGTAAGATACCTCAAAAATAGGAAAAAGGCTCAAATAATCTCAAATAAAATCTCAAGTGCACATAAGAGGGTTGTAAACCAGAGGCCAAAAGATCACAACCAATGTCACTTCACAACATCACCAAAGAATTTGATTCACAAGGGTGCCCCATTGTGACGAAGGGTTGTCAAGGGTCAAACAAAATGGGATAAAAGTCAAACCAAAAATGATTAAACCAGGGGCAAAATCATCCTCAAAGATCATTTAACTCATCATGGAAGTGAGGAAAAAATCTTGTTCATAGGAGATCAAGATTGCTCAAGAAACAAGTATGAAACAAAAAGAAGCAATTAAAATCAATTTAAAAACAACTCCAAGAATTTAATTCCATTTTAACTCAAAAATAAATCAAAAATGAAAATAAAAAATGTCAAAAATTAAATGACATTTCAAAGTATCTGAAAATATTTTTTGGTGGAATTTATTAATATTTGGAGCTATTTTTAAATGATTAAAAGCAAAACAGAAAAACAAATAAAATAAAAAAACAATTAAAAAGACTAGCATGACAAATAGCAATTAATCCAGTTCAAATCAATGGGCCAAGCCAGGGGGTGCACTTAGCACCTAAGGCCCAAAACACAAGCAATCTAAATCCGCATGTGAAACACATCGTTTCACTAATACGCGTGGCATGTCAACGCACACGCTGGCTGGTCATAATAGACCGCATCCGTTGATCCAACTCAGTCAACAAGTCAAGGCATGGACACGTAAGCAAAACGAAAAATGAACCAGATGACGGAGCAGCTGTTCCGATCATCTTCTCCGGCAAGGCCAGCCGGAGTTGCAAGTTCCAAACTCCACCAAATTGCATGAAATTTTATACAAAATTAAAGAGGAACTCACGTAGATCATAGATCCTACCACAAAATTCATTTATCATGCATATATAAGAAGAATCGAACAATCAAAGTTTCATGTCAACAACTGTAAAACACCTTAAGCACAACAATTATCCATCCAGAATTTGCCTACCAAGTGTAGGTCTTTAGATTCAACAACAATGGCAATGAATTGATGCATATCATGAGAGAAGTTTGAGAAAGAAGCTTACCTAACAGAGTCTCTCCGTTGGAGCTTCAAATGATGATGAGCTTGAGCAAAAACGTGCAGAATCACTCAATGAACTTCAAGGAAGATGATGCTTGCTTTGATTTGAGTTGAATTTGCTTGAATCTCAGTTTCCAATTTTCAAATTGCTCTTGAGTTCTCAAACTATGCTTTGCTCTTTTCTCCATGAAATTTCCTGAATGAAGGTTCAAATTTCATTTGGAACTTATATACAATAGATCTATGAATGTTTGGAGGCCCAATATGGCTTGGTTATGGTGAATTGCAAAAATGCCCAATTTTGAATGTGAGCTTCATGCATACATGAAAATGGCTCTAATTCCACTTGAATTTTATTTGAATCAGCTGCTGGCAATGTGAATTGATCATGTGGATAGAAATTAAGCCTTAATTTGATCCAATGGTGGAAATTTGATATGAAACTTCTTCTTGAAGTTATTTGCATTTACACGTGAATTTCATACCATGGACCAAAATTGACTTAGGCATTCTTCTTGTTGGACAATTTTGAATCAAAATGAGTACAAACATGGCATGTAAATGTTCCAAAACCAATTCAATTGAATTCATGACTTTTAAGTCCATTTTCACTTGATTTTATTCACCAATATCCTCATCCTTGCCAAATTCTTGACAATTTGGTGTTCCATGATGAAATTGAGATCATTTGGAGCAAGTTTCATGTTGATCAAAGTTTCATTTGAAGAGCATAAGTGGATGAAAAGGACCTATGATGAAAATGACCTATAATCTCACTTTCCCAAAATACCCCTTCCTTACAAGCTTCATAACTTGAGCTCTAAAAATGAGATGAAGAACTTCTAGGACTTTTTGGAAAGATAAGATCACGAGGAACAACTTTCATGTTCATCAAAAGTTAAGGTGAAACATGATTATAGATCAAAAGTGTCTTGGAAGTTGGTTGACTGAAAATATGGTTCATCTGAGACATCTAACTTGTCAACATCATAACTTCAGTTCTAGAAACCCAATGGATGAGTTCTAGTACTCAAAAGAAAGCTAAGAATATGCTCTACAAGTCTCTTGTTTGCATCAAAGTGAGATTAAGATTGTATCTTGAGATATGTGGTCTTGAAGTTAGGCACTAAATAGAGGATTTTACACTGACAAACCTCTGAAACCCTAATTTAGTAACTTCTCACACTCTTGATTATTCTTGATATGATCATGAAATAACATCTTATATGTCTCAACACAACCATCCATGACTCCAATGACTTGGAATTAAGTCTCAAACTCCTTGAAGTCCTCAATTGACTTTGCACTAGGCAGATGAAACCCTAGGGATACAATCCTTGACTGTGGCGTCTTGCACATGGTATAACAACTTAGATGAGCTCCACAATGGCTTTAAAAGAACTCAATGATATTCTCCATCATTTCATATCCATAACCATGGACTTGTGAACCCCTGATGATTTGAACTGAGCCCTCTTGCTTGAACTAGGAATCTTTGATAACTTTCTCTTGAGATGCACACCTCTCTTGATCTCCTGCAAATGACAATGCTATGCAAAATGCAAATTCTAAGAAATGAAATAAAACATAAACCAAGTAAGAAAAAGGGTGGGAAAATTTGGGGGTACAACAGATGCATATGCAAATGATTGATGCACAATGTACGCAAGAATGCAACTGGGTAGTTGGGTCTTTGTAGGATTTATTTTATGTTGTCAATGAAAGATTATTTGAACATTAGATGAAGAAAGATGAAAGGAATCATTGGGTATACTGGCATATCAACTTCGGGGTTGAGAAAACAAATATACTATCGACTCGGGGGTCGAGAATAAATCAAAACAACAAGTCAACTCAGGTAGAAGAAATATCAAGATAACTATCAAATCAGGGTTGAAAAAGGGTAAAGGCAACAACATCGACTCGAGGGTTGAGAAAATAAAGACAATATCGACTCGGGGGTCAAGAAAATAAAAACAATATCGACTCGGGGGTCGAGAAAAATAAAGACAATATCGACTCGGGGGTCGAGAAAGGAATAAAATATCAACTCGTGGGGTTGAAGGTAAAGGAAAATATCGACTCGGGGGTCGAGAAAATAAAGACAACATATCAACTCGGGGATTGAAAAAATTAAGATAATATCGACTCAGGGGTTGAGAAAGGAATAAAATATCAACTCGGGGGTTAAAGGTAATGGCCAATATCGACTTGGGGGTCGAGAAAAATAAAGACAATACCGACTCAAGGGTCGAGAAAAGAAAATCACAATGACTCAGGGGTCAAGATTTATAATAATATGTGAACTCGGGGGGAAATGGTTATGTTATATATGCATATGATACATGTTAATTAGATGATGCATATGTGAATGCAAGTAGGTGACTAGTTTTATGAAGGTGCCAACAGGATGGACTTTTGATGGCTGCCAAGAAAGGTTGGACTTTCGGTAGTTACCAATATGGATTGGACTTTGAGGGATGCCAACAAGGTGGACTTTTGGTAGTTGCCAATATGAATTGGACTTTAGGAGAGGCTGTCATACCCCAAATTTGTCCTACTTCGCTATTTAATGAATGTTACTGCTCCATGACTTCTGGCCATGATTCTCTAAGACTTCGTTTATATACACTTTATGGGTGCTCATAGTCCTTAGCAATTTATGTTGCATTCTTGTGGGAAGAGCGTGCCTCCATCCCATTGTACCCAAGCTCATCTGTGTCCTCGTTTTCACGATCAGACAGACATAATATGGTCAATGAGTGTCGTTACCGCGAAAATAAGGTGCCGGTAAAACAGAAGAGTCGCCACCTTTCGTTATTTATCCCACAGAAAGGGAAAGAAAACGATCAGAAAAACTTGAAAAAAAGGTATAAGACAAGGTCATCGCAACCAATGTCTGGGTTTGGGAGTCGGTTACACAAAGGGGAAGGTATTAGCACCCCTCACGTCCATCGTACTCGATGGGATCCACGCTTGTTGTGTTTATCTGACGGGTTGGTTTAACTATCTACGCTAAAAGTCTGGTTTGAAAAGAAAAGAAAATGACTTGGCAGAACACAGTAGTTCTATGCCTACGTATTCCGGTCTGGAAGGAGAAATCAGAGTCTACGTAGTTCGCCTAACTACGGGTTACGGGGGAAGGCTGCTCGCCGAGATATCGCATCTCGTGCCTACGTAATTTCACACGGCGTGAAAGATCAGAGCAAACGTAGTTTGGGATAATACGGAACACAGGTTTGTTCAACAGTTTTTATCCGAGTAGGGTTAGTAGACAGTTCCAGCCGTTTGGTGTATGCAGCTCGACCTTGGGAGACTTAGGCGTTACCGTTTGCGGTAGAACTGGAAGTTCACGACACTCTTTACTTCAGAAAAGTTTCCTGGAGTTATGGGCCCACAGGGCAATAGGTTTGAAGTTTGTTTTCAGTCTTTTACGGAAGAACTGTTTTTTAGGGTTGTCTGTAGTTTGTACAGCACTAGAGACTATGACTTAGGAGCGAATGCGTCGCATATCATCCAAAGGACATATACTAAACACCCTAGATGATTGAGAGGAGACCGCTTAATTATCACTTCCCAAGTGGCTTAAGGCTCGTAACGCGCTTGTACTAACTTGCCTTCATTACGTTTTTTACTGTTGTTTTGTGATAAGAAGAGAACGAACTCTATGGGGAAACTTTCAAACCCTAATGTTGTCATGCAAAATTGATCCTATGATTAAGGTTAGGAGGGAGCTACCTAATGTTATTATGCATGGTTAGAACCCTAATGTCTGTCGTAACTTCTCTTGAACAAGAGAAGTCAGAGTTCCTAAGGGAACATGGCAAAGGCAAGCAACATCAAAAGCAATAACTGTAAAGAAAATACTGTAAGTGAAATGCATGCCATGCAACAATACACGCAGAAGGAGATAAACTCAACTTCTTAGCAATCAAGCAAAAAAGAAAACATTCAAAACAGACAAGCAGAGGGAGACAGACTCAACCTCTATATGCAAATACGTCAATTAGAAAAATAAAAACAACACACAAGCAAGGGGAGAACCACCTCAACCTTTAAGGCAAACAAGCAGAGGGAGACCCACTCAACCTCTTAATATAGTCATGCACCTACACTAGACTATCCTAAACATGAACTATCCTAATGCAACACACCACTCAAACATGAATGAAGGCAAGGATTTATGACAGATAATGGATTCATTCCACAAGTAATCAAACAAGGAATCTATCCTAGGGAAAGGAATTGAAAATTGGGAGACCAGGGTAAGGTCCACAGGAACTTATCCCAGGCACTCAACCAACTAAAAGGGACTCGGGAGAATCCTAGAGGCTTTGCTCCTTCCAGAGATGTGCAAAATTCCCACCACAGGAGGGACTGCGCTACCTCAAGAAGGTTCCTAAAAAGAAAAGGAGAGGATTAGGAGAATGAAGATGGGAAGCAAAGTAAGGTCTACAGGAACTTACCACAGGCACTCAACCAACTTCACGTCCTCAGAAAGCTTTCATAGACTCAACTCCTTTATGATATTGCAATGAATTCCTCCACATGAGGAATCATGCTCACAAGGAGGATCCCAATTAAGCAAGGAAAATTGAAAGGGAAACTAACCCTAGAGAAAGATCATACACCTACTTGAACTTCTAAAGGACCTCAAAGATTATCTCCTAAGGAACGCCTACACTAAGGGTTCAAAGCTCTAAGGAGGCATCTATCTAATCACCATTCTATCAGGAAAGGGTATGAGACCCAGAATCATCTAATGGTCATTATTGAAGTCATTCTAAAGGAAAGGTCATGTTAGAAGCACCCTAAAAGCTACCTAAGTGTTAAATCTACTTAAAATACTAAATCATCTTCTAAAATCCTATGAATTTTTCTAAGGGACCCTAAAGGTGTTGAGAACCTAGGGTAAAAGGATCAGAGCCTAAATCAACCTCTAAAGTAACTTAAGAAATTCTATACCAAGAGGTACCAAATGATGGTTCAAGATGGGAAGTCTCTAAAACCCTACTCCAAAACAGAACTTAGAGCTACCTAAAAATTACCCTAAAAATCATGGAAGATCCTTAATGTGTCTATAACAAACCAGCAAAGAATCAAGATCAAAATCTATACCAAGAAGCCATACAAAAATCAACAAGAAAATGAGGAATTATGCCAAAATTAAAGAAATAACAAAAATAGAAAAAAAAGCAAAATAAATGGAAAATTGCACCAAAATAAAATCTAAGCATGTCAAAAAATCAGAAATAAAATCAGGAGCATCCACATATTTTTGTTATATTTTTCTGATCAATAATGAATTTATTATGAATTAAAAGTGACAAAAGCAAATAAAATAAATGCAAAATGAATTAAAGAAATTAAAATGCTGAGAAAATAACAGAGGCGTTGGATCTATGGACTAAGTCTACACATCTAAGGGTCACCAGTGCGCCAACGCATTAATGAAACTGTGCGTTTTGAGGAGTCAAAGTCCAATTCTCAGAAAGAATCTCGCGCGTTAGATTGAAGTACTAAGTCAAATAATTTATCAGATCCAAGGGCCACGCTTCATCTTCTTCATTTAAACCTCAGATGGAGGGAACTTGCACAGGCGAACCAGACGGTGGTTCTGATGGCTGAGCCACCGTCTTTTCCGGCGAAGCAAAACTTACAGGTCATGAAAACAAGACATATCTTATACCAATCTCTCTGTTTTTTCATGCTGAATTGAAATCCACCATTAGTTTCTCCTAATTCCTCCTAGATTTTAAAACCCGATCAAGAATCCAAAATATGTCACATCCTGAAATCTCATCAAACCTCCAATTAAAGCCACAGATTTAATCTACTTCTCACCAGGATCATCAAGACCTATTCAATTCATGCTAAAACCTCAAGAACAGGTAGTTACAAGCTCTAACAGAAATCATGTCACACCTTGGATCATCACGAAACTTCCAAATTTCTATCCTAAAACCATCTAGTCATCTTCCTAAAGCTTAACCACAGATCAATTCAAGCTAGATCATCCTAGAATCAGTGCAATCATGAAAAGTGCATACCTGGTTTGTAGCTTGAAATTGGAGCAGTTCCACTGTGATTCTTGCTTCCAGATGATGCAGAATCGTTCCTTGATGAAGGATAAAGCTATTGGAAACTTCAATTTGCCTTGAATTACTCTCAAACTCCAGACATGATTTTCAATTTTGCTCTTGAAACTCTCACTGCATTCTCTGGCTCCAACTGCAAATGATCACCAACCTTGATCCTAACTTCTTTCTGAACTTAAATAGAACTGATTTGGAAGGTTCTAGTGGCCCATGGAAAGCCCAAACTGAGATATCCAAAAATCAAATTTTGCTTGAAAGTATGAACATGTCAGCCACGATTCTGAGCTAATTCCTTCTCCAAGAAGCTTCTCATGTACTATTTGTGGACTGGTGAGAATGTGGGGACAAGATTGAATGCTTAATTCCATCTTATGGCCAAGATTGAATGTGTAACTTCCTCATGAAGTAACAAGTTTAAACACCATGAATTATGCCTCAAAATGAAATTCTAATGATGCCAAAGTGCTCCAAAAGGTTTTTCTGGTCAAAATGAGTACTCATTTGCATTTGTTTGAGCTCTTGTGGTTAAATTTGAATTTTTCCACTTAAAGGCCTTTTAATCTCCCCTTTGTCAAACTTCTTCAAACCAAGTCTTGCCCTAATCCAAATCAATGTCTCATGAATACATGATTGAAGTTAAAATCCCATTTTGAGAAAGTTTTGTGTTGGACAAAACTTCATTTGAAGTGTGCAAGATAGTGAAAATGACCTATAATGCCAAATGACCTATAATCTTACTTTCCCAAAATACCCCTGACTTGTAAACCTCATAACTTGAGTTCTAATAATCAGATGTAAGACTTCTAGTACAATTTGGATAGCTAAGATCAAGATCTACAACTTTCATTTTCGCAAAAAGTTGAGGAGAAACATCCTTCTAGGTCAAACGTTCCTTGGAAGTTGGTTGACTTTTGCAGACAAATTTCACATTCATCTGATGACCTGTAACTTGTCTGGATCATAACTGGAGTTCTATAAATCCAATCAAGGACTTCTAGTACTCAAATTAAAGCTAAGGACATGCTCTAAAAGTTCCATGTTGGCCAAAAGTTGAGATGAAACTTGTATCTTGAGATAAGTGGTCTTAAAGTCAGGCACTAAATAGGGGATTTTACCTTGAGAACCCTAGTTAGCAACTCCTCACACTTTGAATTCATCTTGAATTGACCTTGGAATATCACCTCATGTATCTCAACGCAACTCTCCATGATCACAGAGACTTAGAAATAGGCTTTGATCCTCTTCAATTGCACAGTTGACTTAAGGTTACTCAGATGAAAACCCTAATTGTAACACCTTTAACTGTGGCTCTTCACCCTTAGCATAATGACTTTACTGAGCTCCACCATGACCCTCAAGGCACTCCATGAGCTCTATACACACTCTATCCATGATCAAGGCTTCACAACCCATTGATGGTCTTCAATTGGCCCTCAGGTTAGGAGATGAACCATATACAAGCAACCAAACTTCTAAAGAGCATAAACCACCTCCTGATGACTTTGGTGACTTCAAAAGCTTGAATAAGACCTCTAAATAGGCTCCTCTTGATATAAACCACACTTGATCTCCTGCTAAATGAATAATTCTATGCTATGCAAATGCTATACCAATGCAATGAAACATAAACCAGGTAAGAAAAAGGTTAGGCAAATTTTGGGGTGCAACAATTAGCATAAAGTACATGATGGCAAGCGTCAAGCTATGTTTGGATTCTAAATCGGTTTGTGACAAACTTAGATTTAGCTTGAAAATTTTCAAGTTATAATTAAATTAGAATTTGGATACAATTAGTCTAGAAGATATTTCAATTCATTTCAAAGGCTTATGGTATAATGCATTAGTTCCTAATCATACAAGCTATGTTTGAGGAATGGACCACTCTTATTATACAAGTTCATCAGTCTCAAAGTCGATCTCATCGATGTGGATGTTCCAAACGAAGAGTTATTTATTTATTTATTTCAAAGTATTGCTTTAAATCACAATTGAAGAAGTTGTAAACTGTAAGATCACTATTTCGTGTTATAGCCATGTTGCTCAAAGGCCGTGGGATCAAAGCTGCGACAACAAGCAATCAATTCAATCTATGATTTATATCATTATCACTTTTAAAGCTTCAGCATAGCAAAAGCAACAAGGCAAGATGTTTAAATAAAGATATTGATACAAGTGTTGATTCTACATTACAAAAATACACCAAAATACCAAGGTTCAAATGAATCTCATAACCATTACATATTATGGATATCATTAATTCAAGGCAATACGGTGATATTCAGATAGCTTCACGCACAGAACCCTCATGACACAAGTATTCTTTAAATTGACGGTGGAAAAAATATAAACATTCAAGTACAGAATATTGCAATGAAATAGCTTCATGCATTCTCTCATAATACAAAATAGTTATAAGCGGTTATTGGCAAAAGCAAGTAGTCGGGGCTTCTTGGTGGTCAAAGATGGCGTCTTGATGGATCGAATATTCCGTAAGTTCCATGTCTGGCTCCATGAATTTCTATCATGAGATTTCAATGTGAGGCTTTGAAACAACACAACCTGCATAATAAGCATGACGAAGAACGTTAACTTTTCCGCAATTTGGCACAACAAAGATGCACATTGAATCATATTGAGCCAAAACCAAAAGGAAAGGGTGTTGAATTCTTCTCACTACCCCATGACAACATTTGTTGCACTTTGATTGAACAAAATCATGAAGGTGTTACATTTATTCCACCCTGCATCAGATAAAAGAAGTACCTGCAAAAAACCAGATATAAAAGCACACAATTCAAGGCCACATTCATTTTATGCCTCCATGATGTAATCCTAGCAGTAAGAGAAAACATTTATGGTATAGTATAAATGACCCTGTATACGATGTCGTCGAAAACAACTTCAATAGAATAAGGGGGGTTTTAGCGACACGTTATGTCCATCAATGGGGTTGGTTCTGATCTCCGCATACAACAGCGACATGTTCAGTCTGTTAGATGAATATATCCTCACTGATCCACCAAAATCTTACCCTTTGACAAAAACCCAACTTTCAAACCGTGCACACCATTTGCACCAAACTCTCATACAAAGACAAGGATGATACCCCCCAAAGAGAACTCTTGAGGAACCAACAAGCATGACAGCTCTGTTGGATAGTATTTTCCTTCAAAAAACCAGTAAACATGACAAGTTTATATAGTTGAAGACATAAATTCAAAGTCAGACTTACTTTAACAAAATACTTCCAGCACAAGTTAAGCAACAGAATTCAAATTCAATACAGCTCTCTAAAGCATAAGTTGCAAAAGGTCTTGATGTTCATGTTGCGAGAGTTGTTAGGGTGCAATCTTCACCTAAGTTGGTATCAGAAATGCCAATTTCTTCCTAAGTCGTCCTAATCTCGAAGATAGTTTCGTTATTGTGCCATCATTCCAAGTCCTCATCAATGGAATGTTTCCTCATGGTGTTGAGTTCCTAGTGGCAGAACCAATAAAAAGTAAAGGAAGGGTCAAGACCATAGGAATATGAATTTGATGAAAGTTGTAGAGAAGAATTAAGTTACAGCTTGGTATACCAATTTTATTATAGCCAATCTACACGTCTGCAGATAAAACTCTTGATTTGGCAAGGTCTTGAATCCTTGTTTGACTTAGCCATGATAGAATTAATTCTAAAGAAGCGTCTGCTACCGTCCTTGTGCCCTGTGGAAAAGAGAAGAGAAGAACAAAGTAAATCACATGCCTCTTGATATCATACTACTTCACACCAAGTTGAGAATTCACAACACATGAAGAAGGTGCAGTTTTGCATACCTCTTGTTCTGGCACAATATCACAAGCTACAAAATCATGATAGATATGGCTTCATGAGCAAAACCTCTCACCAAGAAACTTCCAAACCAAGCCATGAATTCTTGTGTTTAAACTCCACAAACTCTCCACTCAGGCTTCATTATCAGAATACCTCAAGGCCTCATCCTAACACCAAGTTACTCCAAAAGCAGCACATGAAAAAGAAAAGAATGTGTAAGGTCAGTAGACGAATGAAAGAAGGATAATCCAATATAAAACCAGATAAAATGCACCATTGTGTTACAATGTGAAGCTTAGGCGTCGTGTGCTATTCCAATACAGAAAGAGGAGTTCAGTTTACAAAGAAATTCACAGCTAGTGACTAGTTTTCAAAAGAGTCCAAACCATGCATAAAAGTAGAATTTGATAACAGCAGCAATAGAATAGCAGTAGAGTACACCACATGATATGCTGCAAAATTCCAGCTTACTTCTGCACCTCTACGAACCATCCCATGATTCTTTGAAGATTCTCCCACATCTCCATCACATCAAGGTCCTGCATAATTTTAACGTAAGACATCAAAATTAGCAAAAAGTCAAGAATCATGTTCAAGTAACCATAAATCCACATTAGCAAAATTGAGGACAGTAAAAAGCAGCATTTTTACGCAGTAAAAAAAAAGTCAGTAAAATCAGATATTTTAAAGTTCACTATAAACAAAGAAGAAGTCACTAGCATTTAAATCCTATAGAATCAGGAATCGTGGTATTAGCACATAACGGACTTGTACTACAAAAAAATACACCTCATCATCCTACACAAAACCTCACACGATATCAAACAATTTTTTCAGCAAAATATTGATTTTCACACGTACCAAGCCAAACCCTAAAATCCCTTATAAATACAACTCCATTCATTGGCAAAAATAGACAGAAAAACCATAAGGTTACTTTGCTAAAATCCACCCTCAACCTATACTAAAGCTCTTCGTTTTCAAACCTTCACAGTGCTCACATCAGAGCTCTGTGTAAGGCGAGCTAGCTCTAAATGCATGTTAACAACACACGATAGCTTCAGTGAAAGCACGGCAAAATATGAAAAAGGAGAAGAATAAGAAAAGGTTCTCGAAGCAAAGATAGGAAATCGCTCACCGTCATCGTTGAAGCAACCAAGTTGGTAAAACATTCATCGCCTTTAGCTTGTTTTTGCTCATCGATATCTTTATGCCTTTTGATGCTCTGTTGTTATTCCGCCATTATTACCGCATACTGTATAAACGTTTACAAAATTGATTATGTTCTAGGGATGTTAAGGTCTCTGATTCACCATAAGAGTAGCATATTAAGAGTTTTTGTAGTTAACATTGTAAGGTTAGGGTTTGGATTTGGAAGAAGTTAAGAGGGTTGGGTCTGATTCTATGTTGGAGACGGGGAAATTTTGAAAGGATTTAGTGGAGACTGAGAGAGAAAGGGTCTAGAGTTAGAAAGGAGAGAGGTTATTAGGGATAAGGAGCATGCGTAGAATTGAGAAAATGAAGTGGGAATATTAAGCATGAATGAAATTTATTGTATCAGTGTTTACCGTTTGAATTATTGTCATTAATTTTGTTTAATGGCTCAATGTGTTGCCATTATTGCACGCGCCCTAATGGAGGTATTTCTAATGCCACGCCGGTTTTGGGAAAGGATCCAGGTGGCTTCTCTTTTCCTTCCTCGTCCCACTAGTGATAGTAGGAATACCCCCAAGGACTATCGGATCTTAGCCTGACTGCACCAAAAAACGGGACAGGAGTTATGGGCCTTTGGGGTGGCCCGTTTCAAGCATAACCTGCCTTTGGTTTGTTGCTGAATCTTACCTCCTTATACTTGTTCGTACTCCCAGTCCGTTTCTTTTTTCTATTAGTATTAAGTGTTGGTCAAATATTTTTAAGTAATAACTATTATAGTAGATTAAGCGTATTATTAATTTTATCTTAAGTAAATGATTTCTAGAACATTTTTTTCTATATACAAATAAAAACTATCCTACTTCATCAACATTTAAGTTTTCTTTATTTAATCAAATCTTAATTAATTAATTAACTTCTTAATATAAGACAACAAATCATTTTCTTAATTAAATGATGAAGTAGTGGGTTCTTGGAGTCTAGCACTCCTTGAATCTTTGAATGACCACTCTCGAGGTGCACGTCTTGAGTTGTGGTCGTTTCTTCTTTCATCTTTAAAACTACTTAACTTTGTCTAAAACTTTTAAAATAGGCAAACCCTAGTTCGAGTGACACGCTTACTTTAGTTAAATTTACCCATGCTAATATTTTAAACCATTTTTCTTAATTAAATTACGAAAGTATCGATTTCTTGGATTCGTGCATTCCTTGAATTCGAGAGTGACAACTATTGAGGTGTGTTGCACCCCAAAATTTGCCCAACCTTTTCTTAACTTGGTTTATGTTTCATTTCATTTCTTTCTAGCATTTGCATTGCATAGCATTTTTCATTGAACAGGGGATCAAGAGTTTGTGTATAGCAAGAGGAGTCTACTCAGAGGTTCGAGCCTAAGCAAGGGGTGTTATTCAAGTTTGAATGGTCATCAGGTCATCTAGAAGTGGATAGTGGTCTTATGAAAGAAAGGATGGATGTATGTGGGTCAGCTCCTAACTTGGAGGCCAATTCAAGATCATCAAAGGATTGTGAATTCATGATCATGGATATAAGAGGTTTAGAGAGCTCATTGAGTGCATTGAGGGTCATTGTGGAGCTCATCCAAGTATTTGTACTAAGTGTGAAAAGTTACAGTTGAAGGTGTTGCAATTAGGGTTTTCATCTGATAAATCCTCAGTCAATTATGAAATTGAAGGAGATTAAAACTCAATTCCAAGTCTCTATGGTTATGGGATGTTGTGTTGAGGTGTCTAATATATCATTTCAAGATCAATTCATCAAGAATCAAGAGTGTGAGATGTTACTAAATTAGGGTTCTCAGGGTAAAATCCCCTATTCAGTGCCTAATTTCAAAACCACCTATCTCAAGACACAAGTTTCGTCTCAACTTTTTACCAACATTGAACGTGTAGATCATGTTCTTAGCTTTCCTTTGAGTACTAGAAGTCCTTGATTGGATTTATAGAACTTAAGTTATGATCCAGACAAGTTACAGGTCATCAGATGAATGTGATTTTGGTCAAAAAAAGTCAACCAACTTCCAAGCTAGTTTTGACCCAGAAGGATGTTTCTCCTCAACTTTTGGCCAACATGAAAGTTGTAGATCTTGGTCTGAGCTTTCTGAAAAGTACTAGAAGTCTTTCATATGATTTGTATAAATCAAGTTATGAGACTTGCAAGTCAGGGGTATTTTGGGAAAGTAAGATCATAGGTCATAAAATTACAAGTCCATTTCACAATCTTGCATACTTCAAATGCAGATCTTTCCAACATCAAATGTGCTCTAAATGGTGTCATTTGTTCAACCAAACATCAAGAAGTCATGGATTTGGCTTGGTTTAAGGAATTGATGTGTGAATTTTCATGGAAGAAAGCTTAAAAGGAGAAAATTGTATTTAATTCATATTGGCTCAAAATTGTGCAAGCTTGTGCATATTTTGAGTGCAAATTATATTTTAAGTACATTGGCATTAATAGAATTTGAATTGGGAGAGTTTTAATGAGCCATTTCCAAGCTTACTTCACCATGAAGTTACACAACCAATGTCAACCATTGAGATCAAACAAGGATCAAATCCAAGCCCTTCACACTCCTTATGTCATCAGCAAGCAAAATGCATCATTTTGGAGCCAAATTGGTGGAAAGTTCGTGCACATGGTGTCGCGGTGAAATTTGGATACCAAACTATTGATTAGTTTGAATCTTATATTCATTTTGCCACCGAACTTTGATTTGTCCAAAGGAAGGGATAAATATCGAAATTCCCACAATGCAATGCAAATGCAAGGTTTAGAGAGTTTTAGGTTCGGGGGTTGGTTAAACTTAGGGAAGGTGCTAGCATCCTAAGTTTCTGTAGTACTCTACAGGAACCTCTTGTTTTATGTTTGTTTATTGCTAAGTGTTTATCTGCTTAATGGTTGAAAGACCTAGGGGTTTATTTCTAAGTATACTCGATAAGATATCGCATCTTATGCCTACATATCCTTATGGGAGTGGAATCAAAGTATTTTGTAGTTCTCCTAAAGGGTATGAGGAGTTCTTTTACTGTGGTCAAAGTTCCTACGGGTTTAGGGTAGTTGTTTTGATTGATTTTAGGAGAAGGAGACGAGTTATCATTTTAAGGGAGATTTAACCGCCACAAATTGTAGGAATGTAGTCTTTGCATCATCTTAAGAGAAGGACTCAAGTACTCGGATAGGGATCGACGAGGTACGCCTCTATCTCTCTTAAGGCAAAGTTCCTATGGCATTGATTGTATTAATGTGGCGCGAGCGCGTGGGTTCACCTTGGGCGAGCATTGTGGAGCTTGTGATCTGATCCACTAGGGATCTTGTGTCCATGAGTGAAAGTGCACGGTGTGGTGTGTGTGTGTGTGCATTTACTTGATTACATCAAAATACAAACAGAAAAAAAAAATAAAGAACCCTAAATCCCAAATCGATCCCCCCATCTGGTTCCTTCGTCTCCCTCTTATCTTCTCCACCATCTCCGTCTTTTCCTACTCGCGATCGCTGTTTCCTCTTCCTTTCCTCTTCTCCAGTTTCTCTTCTTTATCACGATTTCCTTTCTACTCCGCGAATCTTCTTCTTCGATTTTGTTTGTTCTTCGCTCATCCATTTCGTAACACCTATCATAAGAAGAAAAAAAACACGAAAACACACATCAATCGTGAAATGAACATATCAATTAAGAATGTTACCCATGATGACAATAGCGATGGTTCCTTCGATGGTGGTTTGAGAGCGGTAATATATGGACGGATGGCCGGCGGACGAGGTTTACGAAGGGGATTCCGATGGAATTGAAAAGATAAGTCTTTATCTTAATTTTAGGTTTTTCTTCGAATGGATTTCTGGTTGGGGTTCGATTGCGAACACTGGATTTGATTTGGGAGATTTCTGTTTTGTGATGGGTGTGTTCTAACGTCGTTGCAATTTACAGGTTTTGGATTTTGATGCTGAGATTGAAGCACAGGGTTGCGAGTTTTTTCGAGGTAAGCTTTACTTTTTCCGATTTACATGTTTAGGGTTGGAAATTTGGGGTTTTGAAATTGTGGTTTTATGAATTGTTGGGATTTCGTGAATTGTTGGGGATTTTGAGTTTGATGTTTTTGTGGAATTTTTTATGACCTCTGTACTTCGATTTGTTGCCTCTATCCCTTCTGGGGTTTTTTGAATCCATTCTTATAATTGATTTCACAAAACTAAATAAAGAGAGGGCTTTAAGACTTTTCAAACGTGGTTGAGACATATTTATTGATTTTGGAAAGAAAGTTACTACTTTTCTACTCCTGTATGATACATGCTATTTTAATTTTAGAAATATGTGGTGTCTGATTGAACTTGTCGTGATACGGTTTTGGGAAAGGCTGAATGTTGGTGATTATTTCCATCTTGATCAAAATGCTCTTGTCCGCTTTAATCATTGCTTCGATTCTCATCAAAACTGTTACATACATCATTACGAAATCTGCTGTCTTTTTAGGATATACTGCTTAATTAAGTGTTTGGATGTTGTCTGATATGTGTTTGGGTCACTTGGCGTAGCAGCAATCTCCATGTCCAATTTCTCCCATACCTTTGACATATCACAAACTAACTTTGAACAGAGAGGGCATGCATACTGGTAATGTTCTCTCATTTCATTCAGACAGCTTTTATGGATTGTATGTCCGCATGGCATAAAATTACATCATTTCTTGAATCAAACAAATACTCAAAACAAACAGGACAATCATGATGCATTGCTCCTTCCACACAGGGGTGACTATTTTAATTTAACATACTGTATCACTGTTGTATTTATTTGATAATGTTGTGACCTTTCCTCATTGTAGGTCAAGGGTGGCTGTTGCGGTGTTGTCGTTGCTGTTGAGGTCGTAGTTACCGAAGTCGAAGACAAATGTCGCCGCTGCTAAAGAAAATGTACAACCGTTGCTGCTGGAAACCAAGTGTTGACGTAATTGTCCGCATATCATCACTGGGTGCTGGCCTTGAATAAAATGATGGTTGTATATGCTGAGTGATGATCGGTAGTGTCGCGGTGAAATTTGGATACCAAACTATTGATTAGTTTGAATCTTTAATTCATTTTGCAACCGAACTTTGATTTGTCCAAAGGAAGGGATAAAGATCGAAATACCCACAATGCAATGCAAATGCAAGGTTTAGAGAGTTATAGGTTCGGGGGTTGGTTAATCTTAGGGAAGGTACTAGCATCCTAAATTTCTGCAGTACTCTACAGGAACCTCTTGTTTTTATGTTATTTATTGCTAAGTGTTCATCTGCTTAAGGTTAAAGGACCCTAGTGGTTTATTTCTAAGTATACTCGATAAGATATCGTATCTTATGCCTACATATCCTTACGGGAGTGGAATCAGAGTACTTGTAGTTCCCCTAAAGGGTTAGGGGAGCTCTTTGATTGTGGTCAAAGTTCCTATGGGTTTAGGATAGTTGATTGATTAGGTTTAGGAGAAGAGACGAGTCTTCATTTTAAGGGAGATGTAACTGCCACAGGTTGTAGGAAAATAGTCTTTGCACCGTCACAAGAAAATGACTTACATACTCGGATAAGGATCAACGAGGTACACTTTTATCTCTCTTAAGGCAAAGTTCCTACGACTTGATTGTATTGTTGTGGGGTGGAGATTCTATCTCACTTAAGATGATTTGGCATCTTTTCTCTATATTGTTTGAATTGATTGTTGAATGTTTGAATATTGTTTGTATCGTTTTGTTTTCCTATGTTGTAAAAGACAAAGGTCCTTCCTATGGGGTAGGATCTATCTTAGAGATCGACTTGAATGGGATCAAGGATCGTAGGGGATTATGATGCAAATGATGTGCACTACACACAACATTGAATTATGTGTAGGTTTTTCCTTTGGACGGAATGCGATGCGATAAGATAAATGCGAAAATATAAATGGCGGTAATGTTAAATTGCGGAAAGTAAATTGCGGATAGTAAAGCCATACATACGCATGAAAGCGCTAAGTGTGTGAATGTGAATATGTGCGTGGAGTGTAAGCGTGCACGATTGGATTGAGTTGGGAGGAGTTGATTTATTTTAATCGGTTGATTTTAAGCGGCGATGTTGGTTCATTATTTTTTTTTAGGTGAAATTGATTATAAGTTAGATGGTTTTAAATTTTTATCTCAAAAAAGGAGGTTATTTGTAAAAGCCAAGATTGTTTTAGGAGTTAATCGTTGATTATATAAAATGGTTGTTCTTATTATTCTAAAAAAAACTAGATTGGTTTTACTAATAATAGACAAATGACCATTGAGTTTTGGGTGATTAAACATATTATAAAAATCTAATAAGTTGATTAAAAAAGATTAATTTTATTAAGAAAAAGTGGTTTTATTTAAAAAAGGTGATTAAGTTGGTTTATTAAACAAATGACTCATTAAGGGGTGTATTAATAATTAATTAGAAAAAAATCTGGATTAAAATAAGTTATTATAAAAGATATTATTATTTATTATTTAAAAGATTAGGTTAATTTAATATAAAAAACAGATTATAATTTTAAAAGAAAATAGTAAAACGTTAATTAGAATTAAGATGCAGATCTAGTGTTATGTGACGCGTCGATTTACCATGGGCAGGCGATGTGGTCCGTGTGATCAGAAAAAAAGTGAATCATGTGGTGATAACAGTGAGGGACCACGGTACTACCGTGGCCGTGCAAGCATGTAATATATTAGGTTACAACACAAATGAAACACACAGAAGCACGCAGAAAACAAATGCAGACGGCGAAAAACCCTAGCGGAGCCAATCTCGTTCGCTCGGTCTCTCTCACCGATCCACCCCTCTCTCATCTGCTTCGTCTATCCTTTCCTTCTTTTCTTCGTTCTGGATGAAACATAAACAGAACAATCAAACACGATTAACAAAATCAAACCAATCCTTACCGCTCGATGGATTTCGCCGGGTTCAACACTGGGCTTTCGCGGCGTGGAAGATCGACGATTGATTACTTTGACGGTTGAACAGATAAGTTCTCCTTCTCTTCTCGCTTAGACTTACTTAGGGTTTTGTTTAGTTTTCTTTTTCTGAGTTTCGAATTTCTCCACCAGATCCCCTTCAGCGATCCAAATCCCCCCTTTTTATAGATGATTTTGGGCTTTGGGTCTTTAAAGAATCTGATTGAACCCTTGATTGCTTGCGTTAAGACCTTCCATTCTTGTTTAGTCAGGATTTGAAATGTTTCCATTCTCGTATGATTGTGTTTAATGTTGCTGACGAAAATCAAATTGTGATTTGATTTGAGGAATATTCACTTGATGCTGAGGGGATTTAAATGGGATTTCTTCCCTTTTTGGGATTGCTTGATTGACCTTTCCTTGATTTGATTTATTTTTCTTTTGGATTTTGCAGATGTGGACTTGTTGATGACACACGAGATTTGCTTTGATTTATTTTGTCCCCAACGGATTTGCTTCAACTTATTTTTCAGAGATGGTTTCCCTTTAATCAATTGGATATCCATTTAACTGGATATTTGGTTTGTCTCAGTGGGAGCTGCTTATGATAAACTGACTTATCCTTTTCTGATATTTCTGATGTGATTTCCAGGTGACATATAACTCGGTTCCAGCCCATCGTGATTTACTTGATAGGGGTTGGAAGTTGTGTTGTGACCCTTCTGATGTTCACTCCGCGATACCCCTCGTTCATTCATTGATTCAGAATGCTCCTTGCAAGCTGACGTTGCACCAGTATCGGTTTGGTTGTGAATGATCCCATGAGTTTTGATTGTCTTTTCTGATATGAATTTCGACTCTTCTGTGCAGTTTTGGCAGGTTTCCCTGATTGAGTTGGTGATGATGATTTGGGCCTGTTCTTTTGCCTTGTTTTTGTATGTTGTTGGGCGATGATGTTTGAGCTGAGCCCACGTCCTGTATTTCGACTTTCCAGTTCGACTTTCTCGTGTAGAGTGGAAACATTGTCACTGATAGTGATTTTGAATCCGTTAAGGATGATATGAACTTTGTTCCTTTTCTCTTTCGAACTGCACTTTGTTATGCCTCTTGTTAATTGGGCTTGTTCTTGCTGATGCAATTTGACTCTATGAGTTTCAGGTGTGGGATGCCCCTTTTGCTTGGTGAACTAAACTTACACTTTGTGGGGAGTCCGTGACATGAATGGCCTCTAATTCTTCAACCATTTATTTGTGGAATCGAAAAGAGCTGTTGTGATTTTAATGCCTCTGTTCACACTTACTTACTTTCTTCTTCTTCTTCCAGAACAGATGCTTTGAATTGATCCATGCCGCCGAGAAAGTTATGCGGTGATGGTGACCTTAGGGTCTGAACCATTTGGTTTTGGTGCCTTAGCGATAACAACCTTCGGGTCTGAGTGAAAAAAAAATACTGTATGCTGCATACCTTCGATGTTCGGTAGGGAGTTGGTAACGGCTTCGACCGTGGCTTCCCCAGCCGCTCGAATGTTACGCCCGATGATGAACAACCTGAGGGCTGTATTTTAAATCCATTTCCTTTTGTCTTTTGCTAATGTGCTAAGTCACAGCATGAATGCTTTCTCATCTTTGTGTTCCTCTGTAATTGCTAGCTGCTCTGACATTCTCTTTTCCTCTTGATTTCGCAGGTCTGATCGGAGAGTCGTGAAGAACATCATAGGAGTATCATGAAGATCATTTAGAAATTTTAGGACTTAGGATTTTCTTAGAATAGATACTTATTGTAAATACAATACTCTTGTAAGCAAATGAACATCTTGAATAAAATTCGAGAGTGTTCTTTCAATTCACTTGTACTTTAATATTTATGAAATAAAAATCCAACCAATACTCATATTTATTTTCTCAATTGTAAATTTAAATATCCATGAATAATAATCCACCAATTATTTAAATCCACCTTTGAGTTGTAACTTATGAATACTTATGGATAAAAGTCCCAAAATATTTAAAACTCACTTCTCCTTTGCCTTGATCAATTTTATAACTAATATCCCGCAACATGATTATATCCGAATAAATTCAAACTACAATCCCGTTGATCGCATAACTTCTCTGAATAGCCTTAACACTATCCATTTCCTTTTCATCCCAAACTCCCATATTTATTAGGAGGGAAAGTATCTCAAAACAAAACACTGAAACGGCCCCGAGTCCAATTATACTTTGACAAGAGTTTCTCGATACCAGTCGAAATATGCCGACACCTTGATATAATCAATCCATGTAAATAAATGCCTCAGGAATAATGTCTCATTTGTCTAAAAACTTAACGGACTCCACGTGAAATGGCCAAAATGCCCATGTGGTACTTCCTGAAAACAAAACGCACTCATATGACTGGTTAGTGATTAATGGATGCAAAATGGAATGCTATGCAATATGAATCGACTAAATATAAGGGTAAACATTTGGGATATTACTAGAACAATAGTGGTTTCAATAGCAATGAGGTGGGATCTTAACGTCAAAAATTAGGGTGCAACAGGTAGTAGCAGTCCTTCTCTAAGCAAGTTGTTCTCCTTTTCTAAAGGAAACCGTATGCCGTTTTGCAGGCTGCTTCCAAGGTGATTCTTGCTATTATGTTGGATCAAAATTGCTTTTCCTTCCTTGGGAAATGTCCGACTCTTCTTTTCATTGTTGTTGCAGTCTTTGGATTTGTGCCCATCCGAAGCAGATCCGACCTAACTGATGCAATATTCCAATTCAGAAGATAGTGTGTCCTTTTGCGGTGATGATGACGGATGAAGTTTCTGGCCATTCTTCATGTGCGAAGCTTGACAGAAAACAGTGGCGGCCTGCAGTTGGAGTGGCTGGTGCTTGCTGTTGTAAATGCATTAACTGGAGTCAACATTTATGCTGCTAGCTTTCTAATACAACTTGGAGTAATTGTCTATACACTAACTGGTGGATTAAAGGCCACATTCTTAGCAAGCTATATACATTCTGTCATAGGTACAATGCCTCAACTTCTAATCACTTGTTTGAACCGTATTAACTTTTTTCTTTATTCACTATCATACTGTTAAACTGAGTATATTTGTTTGTTTTCAATTTTCAGTGCACATTGTTTTGGTCATTTTTGTGTACCTTGTTTATACGTCTAGCAATGAGCTTGGTGGTCCGAGTGTCGTTTGCAATCGGTTGCTCGAGGTTGCGAGCAAATCGAGAGCATGTCAAGATCCAATATCACACCATGGACAATCTTGTGGTCCCGTTAAAGGCTGTTTGCGCCGCGGATGTTGTAATACTTGTTGCGCTAACGTTCTCTTCTTCTTTCAGGAACAAATTATAAGTTTGGAGGTTGTACGTAGTCGCCGTCGCTAGGCTTCTCCACACGGGTGAGTTCAAAGGAACTATTTCCAACAATCTAGTTTTTAAGATGTGTAGCTATTGCTCTTGTTGGCATTTGCAAAAGGACTAGGTGCCTTGCTAACCCAAATTTTATGTTGTTGCAGTGATAGATTGATGGTTCGTATGTAACTTTAAGCAGTCAGGTTAATGGTCCGCTTGGGAGTCATAGGCTGGCGTTCGAGTTGTTGAATAAATGAGGTAAAATTTGCCCATCTCTAGCTCCTCCTTATGCTCTCTTGTGAATTCTGTTTCTGAAAAGAAAATGAACGACACGGCTACGATTTAATTCTGTTTGTGCTTGATGTGGTAGGTTCTAACTTACGGTCGGTGCTGGGGTTGAGTTTGGATATCTCCAGCCTTCGGACCAACAAGAGCCATTAGCTTAAAGGAGTTGTGTAACAAGTTTCGTCATCGGCGAAGTGAATAAACTTCATTCATATGTTCAAGAGATATAAGCAAGGTCGTCGGTTCCAATGATATGGAGAAGCTTTGAAAATGCTAAGGCTCCCTAAGCATGGTCTTCTTGCTCAGGTTGAAGTGGATGTCAATTAAAATATCGTCGAAGTCTCAATGGCGAAGTTGTAACCATTCCAAATTGTCCATTTAACAAAAATCCTTCGCGAGTTCTTCTTTCTTTACCTCAAGTGACTTGTTTATTGTATAAAATGCTCGAATATGTTGGATAAATGACTTGGCAATGTATCATCTGTTCAATACATGTACTAATATCACATTCTTGAATAAACTTCAATACCGAAATATGTTACTAGTTGATGGGATTAACTTGAAATTCTCTAGGCTGCGACCGGTTGTTTTGGTGATGTGTGGTAGCTTTTAATTTATTACTTGAATGTGGTCCCCAACACTAATTATTGTAAATGATAAGTCTCCTAGCCGTGGTATATCAACGAACATGGCAATCGAAGCCTCTTGTACTTTTCTTCTGAGGTGAACGACACAAGGGCCTTTGTTGGCTGATGAGATCCTCAAGCAATGTTAATACCACCAACAGTAACGTGGCCACTCTGATTTAGATACTCAAACTAGGGACCAATCTGGATTCGATCCCTTATTAAGATTAGGTGACGAACCATCGCCAAATTGATAAAGTGCCATGACATGCCCTTTTCACCACTTGAACAACTCTTGAATTTGAACTTAAACTTGTAACTTCGGATTAAAATGGGGACTTGACCGCTTCAATGACTAAGCTCAAACTTGGACTTTTCTTGAAACCCATGTTTTGGAGAGAAAACCTGACAAGCCCCAATTCTTGGAAAGCTTTGAATAATATGCTTCAAATTAATTTGGGTTCCTAAATGTTTGTAACTGGTGTTCTAAGTGAGCCACAAGTGCGAACCTCATATTGACAGAATTTTGTTATAACCCGACTTCAACACTGATAACATATCGCTCGCAAACTATTGCCAACCTCCATCACGATTTGGTTTGACGTTTAGAGATTGGTCAATCTTAGGATCTTGAATTCTTCGGTCTTGATTTGAATTTCGAAATGCCTCAAATATCATGAGTCCGTGACCTCGATTCCGGTACGGATCCTGTCTTGACAATCCTTCCTAGAGAAAAACTTGAAGGGGGCCAAAATCTCGATTTAAGGGGATCTAATCATAAAAAGAAACCGCCAGAGACATCCTTAAAGTAAAATAACCATGCACACTCATTAGTCGCACATAGAAGTGGAAAGATAAAACGTAAGAAAACACACAAGGAGGTGGGATCTTAAGGTCAAAAATTTGGGTGTGACAGATGCCCCTATTTAAGTTACTTCTATCCGGAGATAGGGAGATCGGAATCTCCATCTCGACGAGATAGGAGGGACTTAAATACAAACACTGCACGAATTTTTGACTATAAGAAGCCACCGAATGCAAATGATATCAATGATATGAGAATGCAAGACAAAGGGTCCTGTGAGGAAAGACGTCACAGGGGAACAACTAGACGCGACACGCGTGAAGAATAGGCTCAACGAAGCGAGACTCCACGGACAAAGTGTCTACATACATATCATGGAGAATTTGGTGAGAAAACCACTTGAAAAACCTACTGCATAGATCAAATGTAATTGATTTTTAATATATCAGCTGGGGAAGTTTAGTGCCGAGACTTGTAAATGTAATTGAGAATACTTTTGCCAAATTATGTACTGTTAAAATTTGTAAGGAATCTACTTCCGAGATCCTGTGTTGAAGTCTGCTAGAGGCATACTTCTGACGAAGTCTTTTGGAAATCTACTGCCGAGATTATCCAGGAAATGAAATAGAACTTCCCACTGCCGAGGTCTTCTGGGAATCTACTGCCGAGATTAACCAGGAAATAAAAAGAAATACCTACTGTCGAGGTCTACTGGTAATCTTCTGCCGAGATTAGCCAGGAAAAGAGATATCTTTGAATAAATTGTTCACAAGGAGAGATGACCTACTACCAATCTTGGTAGCCTAAGCCAAGGTATCTATCCAAAATGAAACGGTATATTACCTACTATAAAACGTATGATAGCCTAAGCAAAGGTAATAACCAAGATAACCTCCCCACACCTCATGGTGTTTGTGCCATGAACGGGTCTCAATTTCTTTGAAATAAACCTCCCCGAGCGTCATGGTGTGTTTGCCATGAGCTGGTCTTAGTTTCTTGAAATAACTTCCCCGAGCGTCATGGTGTGTTTGCCATGAGTTGGTCGTAGTTTCTTGAAATAACTTCCCCACGCCTCATGGTGTGTTTGCCATGAGCTGGTCTTAGTTTCTTGAAATAACTTCCCCACGCCTCATGGTGTGTGTGCCATGAACGGGTCTCAGTTTCTACCTGAAATGATGAAAACTCGTGAGAGCATCTTCACAGGGGATTTAAAATTTTGTGGATTGTAGACTCATTGTATTTTGTAGATGTTGATGTAAGTTGTAGAACTTTGTAGATATAATTTGTAGACTGTAGATTGTAGATGTCATTGCAAACTGTAGATGTTGTTGTAGATATAATTGGTAATGTAATGGAGACTGTAAAGCTTCACCGGGGATCTTTGGAAGAGGCGTGAGCCGATTGAATTGTAAAGTATGTCTTCTCAAATAAAGAGAGACTATTGTGGTAAACTTCCTCGACTTCTCTGGGGAGATATCGCTTGATGGAAATAAACTTGTGTAGTGAACTCGCTGGGGAATTCATTCCTGAGGGGTAATCTTGTTGTAGCCGTAAAGCATGTACTCTTTGTAGTGTAAGTTCTCAAATAAAGAGAAATATCTTTAAGGTTTTCCATTTACCAATCGATAACCATTGGGTATGGACAAACTGTCTTGTGGAAATTGTCATTTGTCGTTTTAAACAAGATCTTAGTCAAAACGAGTTACTCAAATAAAGAGAATACTTGCAGTCCAAATGTAAATTGTTGAGGAAGTTCTGATAACACTGTTGGAGAAATGCATCTTTATAAAGATTCTTCCTGGGGAACCGAGTGCAAAATAAATGCACACTTAATCCAAACTCAAAAGTCTGGAGATGTCCACGATGTGATTGCCACGGACCGAAGTTCAATTAAGGAAATATCTGAAGAGAAGATGTCAAGCAAGACTCGAACATTGAGGTATGAAATTAAATGGGACGTACTAAAATAACTGTCTTCCACGAGAATCAAACTCTGTGGGGAAATAGAAATATGATGCTTTTTCTGCCTAGGGCTGACAACTTTACTTGGAAGGAAAAGACGCGCCCAACCACTCAGGGATAACCATGATCAAAGCGACAGAACAAACAAATACACGGATGCAAAATGCATATGCCATTCCATCTATCTATATGTTATGCGTATGCTATGCTGACAAACTAAAAGAACAAAGGCAAACAGAGACGAAATAAATATCTTAAAGCAAAACATCCGACCAATCTTCAAAGATAGAAGCACCACTGGGGATGGATGGAGAACCAAATACGGGATCACACTCCTGCTTCAGGTCTTGAAAACTTATCTGGGGAATAGAGGACATTCCACTTGGGCATAAGACACCTTGATCTCGAAGGGTTGAAGATGAGAATAAAAGTCTACCAGGGGTGGATCAACCTCATAATTGGAGGAACCTCATTGATAAAATAAATATCCGTCTCACTGGAGAGACTCATGCTAGAGAAGATCGACGTTGTAGAAGGTCCATTAGGGAGTACAATAACATCCACTTCACTGGGAAGGTGAAGTTTAGGAAGATTCACTGAGGATTAACAATTACACCCACTTCGTTGAGGAGGCGAAGTCAGACAGATCACTGAGAATTCATTTGAATAATTGATAATCTTTGTTTCTCAGATGCCCCAAGTCATATGATAATGAGAAGAAGTCGTTCTGAGAGGATTTTACAGAAAACATGGCGTCCAAATGCCCCACTGTTTTCAAACTCTTGTAGAGATTCGCCGAATCTCGACGTAACTGGCCCTGATTGTCGGTATTATGAATGAGTCTTCAAAACAACCCTTTAAGCGAAGTCGAATTTGCACAGAATAACCACTTGGGAACAGAATTGCCCCAGTTTAGCAGAGTCTTCAAATTTCAATAGAACAAACTTAATGTTGATGCTCGCATACAAGACCTTCTATGACCTCGACAAAGATCAACACGTACGAAATGCTAGTTCTGAAACCGTTAATGCAACACATATGTTTGTCTTAAAGTTTTGAAAAGAGATATCCCAATAACTGGTGACCGAAATCACTAGTTAGGATATAAATTAATTTTTATAAAGCCAACGAAAATCGAGCATAACTCAATAGGAGTCAGGAAACGTTATCTCACCGAGTATGCTTTTGAAGTAAACCTTACTTCAATTAGGACTTTAGAAGGGATGTATCTGGGCTTAGTTTACGATTGGTAAAACAAAGGAAATAAGGGTCAAAGCTTATGTACCCGCCCATTTTTGAAAAAATGTTCACTTTTTTGAAAGGTTTTAAACGTTTAATCGAGCTGACTGAAAAATTTTCTGCCCCAGGTTTAAAAATGAGGTTGGAAAGGGTTAAAAAGGATTTAACTTCCTTATATCTTTGGTATTTAGGAGGTTTGAAAGAATGCCTTACATCATCAGCAGGTTTTTTTGTAAGTACAGAGTATGCCTAAGAGGGGGGAGGGTGAATTAGGCTTTTAGGTATTCTTGAAATTTTATTGGTTAGGTTCTTGGTGATGAATGCAATAGAAAGTAAAAGGAAAGTGGACACCAAGATTTATAGTGGTTCCCCTCACAATCCGAGAGTACTCCACTCCCCTTTCAACACGAAAGAGAGTTTTCACTATTGTTTAATAAAGTGCAACCTATCACACCATCAACCGGTGAGGCCTACTATCAAACAATAAAAATCAACAAGTGTACAAGAACAATCCTCTTGTAAACACTCACCCTTGTGTCCAACAATCCTGGATCACAAGTCAAAATACAAGTAATCTGAATACTTTGATTTGAGAGTAATAATGGTAATATCAATGCTGAGATTGATCTTCTCCTTCTGATCAAAATTCACTCTTTTAATTTCAACACAAGTGTTCAATGCTTTGCATATGAAAAGATATGATCAATATGAACACTTTTGAAAAGATTTGAAAAGTATTTGAAAGTGGTGAATTTGATTCAAAGAATGTTTTTTTTAAATGATTATTGGAGGATTTTTTTTCCAATTTGAAAAACTCAGAATGTATATGTGTAAACACACCTTTTCCAAAAGGTATATTTGAGTATAATTCAAAATATGAACTGGTATAATATTCAAACCATTTTTGAACTTGAAACAAAGCCATTTTTCAAAATATGTTCAGTGTTAATCGGTGAACCTATATGGTTTATCGGTTAACACTGGAACGTTATACCAGAATATTTAAAATTTGAAATGGTTAACCGGTTAACCTATATGGTTAATCGGTTAACACTGCTATTTTTCAGAAAAATACTTATAAAAACAATGTTATACCAATTTTAATAGTTTAAAAAATATGCTTATGCAATGTGATCAAATGATAAAGATGTTGAACACTTGTATATCAATTAAATTAATGGATTTTGATATACCATAGCTTGTGTCCAAAACTTGAAAGTTGATCAGTCAAATGTTCATGAAGCTTTGAATGTTGATCACTTCCATTCCACTTGATCTTGGTCTTTTGAAAGCGTTTGCCTTTTTGCACAGATGAAATATTCTTGATCTTGATGTTGACGTCATCAAAACTTTGAGATGAAGCTTGCTTCTACAATCTCCCCCTTTTTGATGATGACAACCAAAATGGTCTTGTGCAATTTTTGACGATGATTAGCAATGATCTTGTTTTCTCCCCCTATGTCCATGAACTCCCCCTATCGAATACATAGGCAAAAATTCTGCACACATAGACATAAGAAAGCCAAAGCTTTTCTCCCCCTTTGTCATAAGCAAAAAGGAAGGAGCTTTCAAGAAAGAAAACTAGACAGACCAATAATGCAAGCAATCACAAGAGTATGGAAGCAAAGCATAATGAAATTAAACGGCACCAATGCTGCAAATATTGTACGAGTTACAATGCTAAAATAAAAATAGAGTTCAAACATAAATGGAAACATAAAACATCAAAAACTAGAAAACAATGCAATAAAAGACATCAACAGCAACATATTCTTCTAAATGTCCTCATCCGCCATATCCTCATCATCTTCTTCCTCTTCTTCACTACCATCCTCTTCTTCAATCTCTTCGTCCACAACTCGGGTGTTAGAATGTGGAGGGTTAAGAATAAGGTTTCTGAGGGAGGCAATGGCTCGGGAGTTCTCTCTATGCATATTCATTGACTCTCTATGCTGGTTCATCATGGTTGTATAGAGAAACTCACTTGTAAGACCCCCTTCAGGAATTGGATACGCGTGATGGACAGGACCGTCATCGGCATACCTATGGGTACCGTCAGCCGCTTTGATGATATCAGTATTTTTGACAATGTTAATCTCATTGATCTAATTAGTTGTAGGTTTCATCTTGGAGGAAGGTTCCCTGTTGAGGTCTAGTTCAGTTAATTCCAGAATTCTCGAAATCAACCGAGCATACGGTAACCGTGTGATGCACTGAAGTTGGTGCTGCAGATGATACATGATGGTCAGAATCCAATTGACCCTTATGCGGTTCTTGATTGCATACAAAAGCTGCATTTCTAAGTCATTAATCTGAGAGTGGTTGGAATCCTTTGGAATGAGGACATAGCAGATAATGTAATGAAGCATTCGATCAGAAACCGTCAGATTCTTGGCATAGCACAGCATACGAGCGGTGCGAGAGTTTGCAATAACTGTTTCTTTTGGGAACCTGCAAATCTGATAGTAATACTCCATTTTATCATAATTTGCCCAAGGTCCATCCACATGTTTTACACCTTTCCTCAGGAAGCAGCCTTTTGATGGAATCTTAAGGTGTCTAGCAAGGGTAGATAATTTTTCAACAAACTCATGGTCTCTAATGGTGGAATGGATCATGTGGTTCTCATCAATGTCCAGATATACAGCCAACTTACTCATAAGAGCTTTAACAAGATCAGGATAAATAATACCAGAGTCGGTGATGAACTTGTCGATGCGCTGATATTCCAATAGTGTAGGAAAGTCAAAAGAAATTGCAGGAAAAGCTCGAAGATTTACGTACTTTACCGGCAGAAGTTGACGAACACGAACTTTGAAATCCATGCGCCTCTTTTTGGTGGTTTCCATTGGAATGCTGTCGTCATCAGATTCTGATGCATACTCAGGAAGTTTTCCCTTTCCTTTGCGTGGGGATTCCATGGATGAAAGTTTTAGAGAACTGAAGTTGTGGATTCTGAGGAAGTTAGGGTTTGAGAAATTGTGGGGATGGTTATGAGGAGTTATCCAACTTTAGAGAGTGGGAGAGAGATAGTGGGTTTTTAAAACTTAGAGTTTGAAGAGGGAAGTTCCAAAAACTCTTTAAGAGGGAATAGGATTTTGGATATGGATTTTGGACACTTAAGAGAATATGGACCACATAAAAAATGTATTTATCATATATAACATTTTCAAAAATTTAATTAATTTTCGTTTCTGATTTTTAGAAAATTTAACAGTGTTAATCGGTTAACCATATAGGTTTATCGGTTAACACATTAAAAAATTGAGTCAGAATTGAAAATTTAACAGTGTTAATCGGTTAACCCATATGGTTAATCGATTAACACACTCAAATTTTTGAAAAATACTTAAAAACAGAATGCATACACATGAAAACACAACACAAATGATGCATACACATATTAGAGAAAAGGTCAGATGTCACCTTCATCAAGAATCCCAAGTTCTCGCCGAATTTTGTAGAATGGTTCTTTCGCCAAAGGTTTGGTGAAGATGTCGGCGAGTTGATTGTGCGTGTCGACGAAAGTCACATCTACATCTCCATTCAATACATGATCTCGAAGGAAGTGATGCCGGATATCTATATGTTTTGTTCTTGAATGCATGATCGGGTTCTTTGTAATGTTGATGGCACTTGTATTATCACATCGAAGAGGAATGTAACCGAGATCTATACCGTAATCAAGGAGTTGTTGCTTGAGCCACATAATTTGTGCACAACAACTTCCTTCTGCAATATATTCCGCTTCGGCTGTACTGAGTGCCATACACGCTTGCTTCTTGCAGGCCCATGACACTAATGCATTCCCGAGAATGTGACATGTACCGCTTGTGCTTTTTCTATCGGTCTTACATGCTGCATAGTTAACGTCAGAGTAACCAACTAAAGAACAAATACTACCTTTAGGATACCATAATCCGACGTTCATTGTCCCTTTGAGATACTTTATGATTCTCTTTAAGGTTGTGAGATGCGATTCCTTTGGACTTGCTTGAAAGCGTGCACATAAACAAACGCTAAACATAATGTCAGGACGGCTTGCCGTCAAATATAGTAATGAACCGATCATACCTCGATATTTTGTTATATCAACTGGAGTACCGGATTCATCTTGATCAATGTACGTTCCGGATCCCATAGGAGTGGACATCACCTTGCAACTATCCATATCGAATTTCTTCAACAATTCCTTGCAATACTTGGATTGGTTGAGGAAGATGCCATCCTTTGTTTGCTTGATTTGTAGTCCAAGAAAATAATTCAATTTTCCCATCATGGACATCTCGAATTCTCCTTGCATCATAAGTGAAAATTCTTCGCAAAGCTCTTTGTTTGTTGATCCGAAGATGATGTCGTCGACATAGACTTGAACCAATAAAGTGTTTCCTTTGATCTTCTTTATGAACAATGTCTTGTCAACCTTTCCTTTTGTAAATCCCTTCTCACATAAGAAATTGCTAAGGTGGTCATACCATGCTCTTGGTGCTTGTTTTAGTCCGTAGAGTGCCTTTTTCAGTTTGTAAACATGTGACGGATTCTTGAAGTCTTCATAACCCGGAGGTTGTTTGACGTAGACTTCCTCATTGATGTAGCCATTCAAGAAAGCGCTTTTGACATCCATATGGAACAACTGAAAATTCATAGAACAAGCGTAAGCAAGTAGTAATCTAATTGCTTCTAACCTTGCTACCGGAGCGAACGTTTCATCAAAATTAGTTCCTTCCTCCTGTTGTAGCCTTGCGCGACCAATCTTGCTTTGTTACGAACTATGATCCCATTCTCGTCAAGTTTGTTCTTGAACACCCATCTTGTTCCTATGATGTGCTTATGGTCTGGTCTAGGTACAAGACTCCAAACTTGATTCCTTTCGAATTGATTGAGTTCTTCTTGCATTGCTACAATCCATTGGTCGTCGCCTAAAGCTTCATCAATCTTGGTTGGTTCAATTTGAGACACAAAAGCCATGTTGAGACAAGCATCCTTTAGATTATATCGAGTTGCAACGCCTTGGCTAATATCACCAATAACTTTATCTATCGGGTGATCTCTATGCGTTCTCCATTCCTTCGGAAGATCTTGATGTTCTTCAATGATTTGAGTGATATCTTCTTGTGGTATTTCTTGATTCTTTGAAATCTCTTCTTGTTTTTGTGAAGAACCTACTATATCATCATCATCATCCATAATAATATTATCCTCTTTCGAGGGGTTAGTCTCATCAAACGAAACATGAATGGATTCTTCAATAGTAAGTGTTTTCTTATTAAAAATTCTAAATGCTTTACTATAAAGAGAGTAACCAAGAAATATACCTTCGTCAGATTTCTCATCAAACTTACCGAGATTATCTTTGTTGTTGTTGAGAACAAAGCATTTGCATCCAAATATGTGGAAGAATGCTATATTTGGTTTTCTACCCTTGAACAACTCATACGGAGTCTTTTTGAGGAGTGGTCGAATATTGACACGGTTGCTTACGAAACATGTTGTACTAACTGCATCTGCCCAAAAATATTTAGGAAGATTTGCGTCGCTGAGCATTGTCCTTGCAAGCTCCACCGGTGATCTATTCTTCCGTTCTACGACACCGTTTTGTTGAGGCGTCCTTGGTGCTGAAAAATTATGAGAAATTCCATGCTCTTTGCAAAATTCTTCAAAGTCTGAATTTTGGAATTCTCCACCGTGATCGCTTCTTATAGAGGCTATGGTGAGTGATTTATCATTCTGAATTTGCTTTTCATATTTCTTGAATGCTTTAAAAGCATCACTTTTCTGCACTAAAAACAATGTCCAAGTGTATAGAGAGAAATCATCAACAATAACTAAGGCGTAGAAATTACCTCCGAAGCTTTTTGTTCTTGATGGACCAAAAAGATCCATATGCAACAATTGAAGTGGCCTTGATGTAGAAACCACTTGCTTGGATTTGAAAGTTTTCTTGGTCTGTTTTCCCTTTTGACATGCATCGCATAACTTATCCTTGATGAATTTTATCTTCGGAAGACCAGCAACTAGATCATGCTTTATCAACTTGTTTATATGCTCCATGTGAATGTGAGCAGATCTTTTATGCCAAAGCCATGCCTCGTTGTTGTTCGCCATAAGACACTTTACCTTCAAGGAAGAGTCATCAAGAGAAATCATAAAAATGTTATTATATCTTTTACCTTTTAGCAAAATGTCATGAGTGACTTCATGTTCTATCAAGCATTCCTCCTTTGTGAAGTTGATTCGGAACCCTTTGTCACACAATTGACTTATGCTAAGTAGGTTGTGTTTAAGGCCTTCCACATAAATAACGTCTTCGATGATTGTACATGGAGGTGCACCAATGGTTCCAACTCCAAGAATTTTTCCTTTATTGTCATCACCGTAAGTGACGTATCCTTTGGCCTTTAATGATAGACTTGAAAACTTGTTTATGTCCCCCGTCATATGCTTCGAGCAACCGCTATCAAGATACCATTAATTATTGGTTGTCTTCAGGCACACCTATAACACAAAATTAGGTAGTGTTAGGTACCCAAATTGATTTGGGTCCTTGATAGTTAGTACCTTTTTCAACCCACACATAATGCCCCTTAGCAATACCAAAATTGCGCACATAGCAAGAATTAGGTGTATGGCCTTTAATTCCACAATAAGAACATGTAGGTTGAAAATGACTTCTATATCTAGGAACATAATTCTTTTTCTTTGCAATGCTTTTCTTGTTATGATTTTGATGCTGAACTTTAGAAGTGTTGGCCTTTTCTTTAACAATTTGTTCACTTTCTCGGACAAAAATGGTCTTATTGGTGCTTGGTTTTGAAAATTTAGAATATCCTAATCCACTTTTATCATTAGGATATCTTTGATGTTTCAGAATTTCTTCCAAGCCAATTTGACCTCTTTCGTATCTTTCTAAAACTCTTTTGAGTTGAACAATTTGGAAAGATAAAGACTCACAATTTTTACATACAAGACTTTGTTTTTCATCCATCAGTTTCTGTTTTTCATCTTCAATATTTTTCATAAAAACAGAGTTTTGTTCTTCTAAAGATGAGATTCTTTTCTTTTGTGATGAGATGCTTTTATACAAATTCTTGCACTCTTTTAGAAGTTCATCTATAACTTCTTGTGCATCATTATCATAAACAAAAAAATTACTACTAACCTTATTTTCTTCATCGGAGTGGCGAGAGGCCATTAAAGCCATATTTTCACATTCATCGTTTTCCGATTCCGATGATGAACTTACTTCATTGTCGTCCCATGCGACATAAGCCTTCTTCGTTTTGAAATCCTTCTTGCCTTTGAATTTTCCTTTATTTGCGAGTTTCGGGAAATCTGGCTTTATGTGACCTTGTTTTCCACATTCATAACATGTAATTTCTTGGTTTGATGTGGGTGCCTCCTTTTTCCTGAAATGTCTATTCTTTTTAGAAAAAGAGGAAATTTTATTATTATTAAAAAACTTACCAAGCTTCTTTACTAGAACCATGAAATTTTCGTCTTCGGAAGATTCGTCATTTTTGTCATCCTTTGTGTCAATCTTCAAGGCAATTCCTTTGGACTTCTTGTCTTAACTTTCATGCTTCTCAAGCCTTCCAAGTTCTATTTCATGCTCTTGAAGTTTGCGAAATAAGGAAGCGGATGTCATTGTTGAAAGACTCTTCTTTTCCGAAATAGTGGTCACCTTTGGTTGCCATTCTCTTGTTAAGGATCTTAGGACTTTCAAGTTGAGATCATCATTGGTGAAGGTCTTCCCGAGAGCAATCAAATGATTAGTTAGATGAACGAATCTCTTTTGTAAGGCAACAATGGATTCACCAGGCTGCATACGGAACATTTCATATTCTTGACTTAGAGTATTAAGTCTTAATCTTTTTACTTCGGCTGTGATGTCCCTTCATGCGTTTCTACTAGGGTGTCCCAAATTTCCTTTGCTGATTTACACTGTGATATACGGAAGAATTTGTCCAACTGAGAGCGCTTTGAAGTATGTTGATTGCTTTCTTCTCATTCAAAATTCTCTTCTTGTCATCTTCATCATATGAGGATTCTATCTTTGGAGTGCCTACGTTATTTATGACGCTCATAGGAACATGCGGACCAGTTTCTACGGTTTCCCATATACCATCTCCTTGTGCCTCAAGATGTGCCTTCATACGGATTTTCCAAAAATCGAAGTATTCTCCAAAAAAGAGTGGTGGCTTGTTACTGCTTCCACCATCTTTGAAAACCGGGTTAGCACTAGCGGGAGCCATTAGGATCGATAGGAACAGGTTACCTTAACCTGCTCTGATGCTAATTGTAAGTACAGAGTATGCCTAAGAGGGGGGGGGGGGGTGAATTAGGCTTTTAGGGACTTTTTCCAGTTTTTCGGTATTCTTGAAATTTTACTGGTTAGGTTCTTGGGGATGAATGCAGTAGAAAGTAAAAGGAAAGTGGACACCAAGATTTATAGTGGTTCCCCTCACAATCCGAGAGTACTCCACTCCCCTTTCAACACGAAAGAGAGTTTTCACTAGTGTTTAATAAAGTACAACCTATCACACCATCAACCGGTGAGGCCTACTATCAAACAATAAAAATCAACAAGATTACAAGAACAATCCTCTTGTAAACACTCACCCTTGTATTCAACAATCCTGGATCACAAGTCAAAATACAAGTAATCTGAATACTTTGATTTGAGAGTAATAATGGTAATATCAATGCTGAGATTGATCTTCTCCTTCTGATCAAAATTCACTCTTTTAATTTCAACACAAGTGTTCAATGCTATGCATATGAAAAAGATATGATCAATATGAACACTTTTGAAAAGATTTGAAAAGTATTTGAAAGTGGTGAATTTGATTCAAAGAATGTTTTTTTTTAAAATGATTATTGGAGGATTTTTTTTTCCAATTTGAAAAACTCAGAATTTATATGTGTAAACACACCTTTTCCAAAAGGTATATTTGAGTATAATTCAAAATATGAACTGGTATAATATTCAAACCATTTTTGAACTTGAAACAAATCCATTTTTCAAAATACGTTCAGTGTTAATCGGTTAACATATATGGTTAATCGATTAACACTGGAACGTTATACCAGAATATTTAAAATTTGAAATGGTTAACCGGTTAACCTATATGGTTAATCGGTTAACACTGCTATTTTTCAGAAAAATACTTATAAAAACAATGTTATACCAATTTTAATAGTTTAAAAAATATGCTTATGCAATGTGATCAAATGATAAAGATGTTGAACACTTGTATATCAATTAAATTAATGGATTTTGATATACCATAGCTTGTGTCCAAAACTTGAAAGTTGATCAGTCAAATGTTCATGAAGCTTTGAATGTTGATCACTTCCATTCCACTTGATCTTGGTCTTTTGAAAGCGTTTGCCTTTTTGCACAGATGAAATATTCTTGATCTTGATGTTGACGTCATCAAAACTTTGAGATGAAGCTTGCTTCTACAATTTATTCAAAGGTAACCAACGAGTTTCTTCTTTCGGAGTACTCAAAGGTAACCTCTGATTCTGAAACTGTCTTCGAAGTTGTCGATTCTGATGTTGATGTGGAGAAGTCATCCTTCGCTTATGAGGTAGTCGCTGCTTGCGCTGAGTAGTCACTTCATACTGATGTTGAGGATAAGGTACTGGAACTGGATCTGACAGGATTTGAGAGGAATCCCGAATTGCATTAACATCCACGCTTCTTTCCTCTAGGGAATCATCAATTGAAATTTCTTCATTAGCTTGGTTGTTCGAGTCATCTCGGATTCTTCCACTTTTGAGCGCATTCTCAATGTTTACTCCGACTTCCACAATCTTTGAGAAATCCAATGGCACAACACCTATCATCCTAACATAATAAGAGTCTGATAGTGTTCTTAGAAACATCTTGGTTAAATCTTTCTCTGGAAGTGGTGGATGAACTTGGGCTGCCAACTCTTTCCATTGCTGAGCATATTCCCTGAAAGATTCATCATCATTCTTACTCATTCCTTCTAGTTGATCACTGTCTGGAGCCACGTACAAATTATAATTGTATTGCTTCACGAAAGCATCGGCTAAGTTTCTCCAAGATTGAATACAATTCCTTTGTAGCTTCATATACCATATCAAGGATGCCCCAGATAAGCTTTCTTGAAAGCAGTGCATCATCAATTCGTCATCGTCAACATAAGCAGCCATATTTCGACAAAACATCGTCAAATGGTATCTTGGACAACTAGTACCCTTGTAAACTTCAAAGACATGCATCTTGAACTTCGAAGGAATGATTACACCTAGTACCAGACATAGGTCACAAGCATCAAGATCAGATGCATTAGCTTCTTTCACTATTTTCAATTGTTCTTTAAAATCACATAATTCTTTCTCCATTGCTATGAATCTAGGATCATCCATCTTCATCTTAGTACGAATATTTTGAAGATTTGGCACATTCTATAGAGGTTAGGAAGCTTGAACAACCAAGTTGTCTTGCACGGGCTGAGGTTGTGTAGGAACACCCACTTGTTGAACAATGTTATCAGAAGGAATATCAAATAACGGATTATTCCTTACTCTGAAACCGTTCATGGAATCCATATCCTTCATTCTTTTTGCTATCCTTTAGTGATACTTCAAGCTTGGTCAGATGGTCGAGATGTCAGCTGACAGACAAAGACAGAAGAACGGATGAGCCACAGAAGAGGGGAGACACGTGTATATGCAAAATGCTAAATGCTAATGAAAAAATGCAGAAATGAAAGGTTTCATGGAACTCAAGTTCTCATAACCGTTACAGAATACCAAAGAAAATTTATTTGTTATTTTTTTTATATTGATTACAAATGAATATTCTTATAAGAGTCCTGACATAATAGCTAAATAAAAGCTAAGTAAAGCCTTAAGGAAGTCCTTCATCGTGCTCGTTGATCTGTTCTTCCACTTAGATCTTCTTGAAAATAAATGGTCATAATCGTCTTCTAAAGAGTAGTGTGATAGAGGAAAATAAATCCTCTATCTCTTATTGGAAAATACATAAGGAAGCCCTTGTTTACTCGGACCTTCAACATTGATGAAAGTCTTTCATTTGATCCTCAATAATAAAGGGAAGCCCCTTATATTTGGAGTATTCTTGATTCTTCGATCTGAGCTCCTACTTCCTTAGGTCATCCAGGTTAAGACTCTTAAAAGAATATTAAAAATATTTTTTTTGTAATCCTTATGGTTCTCTGTAATGTTTATAAATAAAACTCGAGATCCCATGAAACTAATGCAATATGATGCTATATGAGTGCAACAAACACAAGTAAGCACATAAGGACACACAAAGATAAATAAACAAAGGTCCTAGGTTTGCAACGAGCATGGGGCCAATGGTATACCCATTCCCAAAGGATAAGGACTAGAGGTGGATGGTACCTGCAGAACAAGGTTCAAAGGAGGTCCCAAAGTCATTAGTGCATCTATCGGATATTATCAATTTCCCAACTGACTCGAGGATTAATAATATTCTCAAGAGAACTTCTTTTGAGTGTAGCATCGCGTAGCACTATTTCGGGTGTACTCCCTCATAGTCCCACGCTACATCCTAATAAAGGCCAAAGTGGGGTTAAGGTAACTACGATCCTCAATATCATAGACTCCAATCGAAAATAGTAAAAGTCTTCACAATTACTCGTTCAACTGAACCATTTTTGAAAAGGTCTCAACTGAGCGTGATCTTCAAGTAAACTTAGTCGGGACTCACTCCCTATAAGCCTCATCGAATATATCACCACCCTATCTTAAGTTCACTCAAGTCTGGGTGTAGGACTTTGTCTCACCACTCAAAGATATTAATCCAAAAGCAATAGATAAACAAATATACAAATAAACAGATATAAAACGAGTAAATAAACAAGTTAGGGAAACCCATTAAGGTTCCTCAGTGAAGTCGCCATTTCTGTCGCGGTGAAATTTGGATACCAAACTATTGATTAATTTGAATCTTATATTCATTTTGCAACCGAACTTTGATTTGTCCAAAGGAAGGGATAAAGATCGAAATTCCCACAATGCAATGCAAATGCAAGGTTTAGAGAGTTTTAGGTTCGGGGGTTGGTTAAACTTAGGGAAGGTGCTAGCATCCTAAGTTTCTGTAGTACTCTATAGGAACCTCTTGTTTTATGTTTGTTTATTGCTAAGTGTTTATCTGCTTAATGGTTGAAAGACCTAGGGGTTTATTTCTAAGTATACTCGATAAGATATTGCATCTTATGCCTACATATCCTTACGGGAGTGGAATCAGAGTATTTTGTAGTTCTCCTAAAGGGTATGAGGAGTTCTTTGACTGTGGTCAAAGTTCCTACGGGTTTAGGGTAGTTGTTTTGATTGATTTTAGGAGAAGGAGACGAGTTATCATTTTAAGGGAGATTTAACTGCCACAAATTGTAGGAATGTAGTCTTTGCATCGTCTTAAGAGAAGGGCTCAAGTACTCGGATAGGGATCGACGAGGTACGCCTCTATCTCTCTTAAGGCAAAGTTCCTACGGTATTGATTGTATTGATGTGGGGTGGAGATTTTATCTCGCTTAAGATGATTTGGCATCTTTCTCTAATGTGTTTGAATATTGTTTGATTTGTTTTGAGTTGATTGTTTGTTTTACTATGTTGTAAGAGATAAAGAACGGTCCTTCCTATGGGGTAGGATCTATCTTAATTGATCAACTTGAATGGGATCAAGGATCGTAGGGGAGAATGATGCAAATGATGCACTACACACAATTGTAGAATCATGTGTAGGTTTTTCCTTTGGACGGAATGCGATGCGAAGCAATAAGGATAAATTGCGATGAAGGTAAATTGCGAAAATGTAAAAGCATACACAACGCATGAAAGCGCTACGTGAGTGTGTGAGTTGTGAATAAAATAAGCGGATAAATAAAAGCATACACACGCATGAAAGCGCTAAGTGTGTGAATGTGAATATGTGTGTAAGTGTGCACGATTAATTGAATTTTACGATGTGACTGGATTTTATTAGAACGAGATTGATTTGGAGAAAAACGGTTGGATTAGTCTTATTAGATTTTACTAAAAGGTTCGGTTATAAATTAAATTTGGGTAAAATAATTTTAATTAAGTAAAGGTTTACTAAAAAAAAAAGATTAATAAGCGAGAGAAAGTTTTATCAATTATTACAAATTGATTATGAAATAGGTTTTTTATTATTATGAAATAAATGCAAGTTAAATAAAAAAAAAGATTTTCTTAATAAATAAAAGTAAATTTTAGTTATTATACACAAGTTATTTAAATTGAGAAAAAGGTTTATTTTATTTAAAGGGGTTTATTTAATTTTTATTTATAAATAAAAGGGCCACCTAGAATTATTAATTAATTGAAAAAAGAAAAATATATTAAAAGATTAATAGAAAGGTAATGCTAAATCAATTAATGGATATCATTATCTTAATTTAAATAAAAAGGTTGATTTAGTTAATTATAAAAGGATTTGATTATTGGTCATTAGTTTATATTTTTAATAAGAAGATTAATTAAGGTAGTAATTAATGGATTAATTAATTAATAAAATGAAATAAGTGATGATTAAATTAATTAAATAGGAAGAAAAATTGATTAAAAGTTAATAGGCTGATTAATTAACAAAGTTGATGATTAATTAGTGGTTAGGTTGGAGTTAACGGTTGATTAGGGGGGAGATTTAGAGTTAATGTGGGAGATTAGGGGTTATGGTGTAATACAGTGTGGCGCGAGCGCGTGGGTGAAAGTGGAGCTTGTGATCTGATCCACTAGGGATCTTGTGTCCGTGAGTGAAAGTGCACGGTGTGGTGCGTGTGTGTGTGTGCATTTACTTGATTACATCAAAATACAAACAGAAAAAAAAACTAAAGAACCCTAAATCCCAAATCGATCCCCCCATCTGGTTCCTTCGTCTCCCTCTTATCTTCTCCGCCATCTCCATCTTTTCCTACTATCGATCGCTGTTTCCTCTTCTCCAGTTTCTCTTCTCTGTCACGATTTCCTTTCTACTCCGTGAATCTTCTTATTCGATTTTGTTTGTTCTTCGCTCATCCATTTCGTAACACCTATCATAGGAAGAAAAAAAACACGAAAACGCACATCAATCGTGAAATGAACATATCAATTAAGAATGTTACCCATGATGACGATAGCGATGGTTCCTCCGATGGTGGTTTGAGAGCGGTAATATATGGACGGATGGCCGGCGGACGAGGTTTACGAAGGGGATTCCGATGGAATTGAAAAGATAAGTCTTTATCTTAATTTTAGGTTTTTCTTAGAATGGATTTCTGGTTGGGGTTCGATTGTGAACTCTGGATTTGATTTGGGAGATTTGTGTTTTGTGATGGGTGTGTTCTAACGTCGTTGCAATTTACAGGTTTTGGATTTTGATGCTGAGATTGTAGCACAGGGTTGCGAGTTTTTTCGAGGTAAGCTTTACTTTTTCCGATTGACATGTTTAGGGTTGGAAATTTGGGGTTTTGAAATTGGGGTTTTATGAATTGTTGGGGATTTTGTGAATTGTTGGGGATTTTGAGTTTGATGTTTTTGTGGAATTTTTTATGACCTCTGTACTTCGATTTGCTGCCTCCATCCCTTCTGGGGTTTTTTGAATCCATTCTTATAATTGATTTCACAAAACGAAATAAAGAGAGGGCTTTAAGACTTTCCAAACGTGGTTGAGACATATTTGTTGATTTTGGAAAGAAAGTTACTACTTTTCTACTCCTGTATGATACATGCTGTTTTAATTTTAGAAATATGTGGTGTCTGATTGAACTTGTCGTGATACGGTTTTGGGAAGGGCTGAATGTTGGTGATTATTTCCATCTTGATCAAAATGCTCTTGTCCGCTTTAATCATTGCTTCGATTCTCATCAAAACCGTTACATACATCATTACGGAATCTGCTGTCTTTTTAGGATATACTGCTTAATTAAATGTTTGGATGTTGTCTGATATGTGTTTGGGTCACTTGGCGTAACAGCAATCTCCATGTCCAATTTCTCCCATACCTTTGACATATCACAGACTGACTTTGAACAGAGAGGGCATGCATACTGGTAATGTTCTCTCATTTCATTCAGACAACTTTTATGGATTGTATGTCCGCATGGCATAACAATTACATCATTTCTTGAATCAAACAAATACTCAAAACAAACAGGACAATCATGATGCATTGCTCCTTCCACACAGGGGTGACTGTTTTAATTTAACATATTGTATCACTGTTGTATTCATTTGATAATGTTGTGACCTTTCCTCATTGTAGGTCAAGGGTGGCTGCTGCGGTGCTGTCGTTGCTGTTGAGGTCGTAGTTACCGAAGTCTAAGACAAATGTCGCTGTTGCTAAAGAAAATGTACAACCGTTGCCGCTGGAAACCAAGTGTTGATGTAATTGTCCGCATATCATCACTGGGGTGCATGCCTTGAATAAAATGATGGTTGTATATGCCGAGTGATGATCGGTAGTAGTAGTCCTTCTCTAAGCAAGTTGTTCTCCTTTTTTAAAGGAAACCGTATGCCGTTTTGCAGGCTGCTGCCAAGGTGAGTCTTGCTATTATGTTGGATCAAAATTCCTTTTCCTTCCTTGGGAAATGTCTGACTCTTCTTTTCATTGTTGTTGCAGTCTTTGGATTTGTGCCCACCCGAAGCAGATGCGACCTAACTGATGCAATATTCCAATTCAGAAAGATAGCGTGTCCTTTTGTGGTGATGATGACGGATGAAGTTTCTGGCCATTCTTCATGTGCGAAGCTTGACAGAAAACAGTTGCGGCCTGCAGTTGGAGTGGCTGGTGCTTGCTGTTGTAAATGCATTAACTGGAGTCAACATTTATGCTGCTAGCTTTCTAATACCACTTGGAGTAATTGTCTATACACTAACTGGTGGATTAAAGGCCACATTCTTAGCAAGCTATATACATTATGTCATAGGTACAATGCCTCAACTTCTAATCACTTGTTTGACCCGTATTAACTTTTTGCTTTATTCACTATCATACTGTTAAACTGAGTATCTTTGTTTGTTTTCAATTTTCAGTGCACATTGTTTTGGTCATTTTTGTGTACCTTGTTTATACGTCTAGCAGCGAGCTTGGTGGTCCGAGTGTCGTTTACAATTGGTTGCTCGAGGTTGCGAGCAAATCGAGAGCATGTCAAGATCCAATATCACACCATGGACAATCTTGTGGTCTCGTTAGTGGTTGCTTGCGCCGTAGATGTTGTAATACTTGTTGCTCTAACGTTCTCTTCTTCTTTCAAGGACAAATTATAAGTTTGGAGGCTGTACGTAGTCGCCGTCGCTGGGCTTCTCCACACGGGTGAGTTCAAAGGAACTATTTCCAACAATCTAGTTCTTAAGATGTGTAGCTATTGCTCTTGCTGGCATTTGCAAAAGGACTAGGTGCCTTGCTAACCCAAATTTTATGTTGCTGCAGTGATAGATTGATGGTTCGTATGTAACTTCAAGCAGTCAGGTTAATGGTCCGCTTGGGAGTCATAGGCTAGCGTTCGAGTTGTTGAATAAATGAGGTAAAATTTGCCCATCTCTAGCTCCTCTTTATGCTCTCTTGTGAATTCTATTTCTGAAAAGAAAATGAACGACACGACTACAACTAATTTTGTTTGTGCTTGATGTGGTAGATTCTAACTTACGGTCGGTGCTGGGGTTGAGTTTGGATATCTCCAGCCTTCGGACCAACAGGCGCCATTAGCTTAAAGGAGTTGTGTAACAAGTTTCGTCATCGGCGAAGTGAATAAACTTCATTCATGTGTTCAAGAGATATAAGCAAGGTCGTCGGTTCCAATGATATGGAGAAGCGTCGAAAATGCTAAGGCTCCCTAAGCATGGTCTTCTTGCTCAGGTTGAAGTGGACGTCGATTAAAATATCGTGGAAGTCTCAATGTCGATGTTGTAACCATTCCAAATTGTCCATTTAACGAAATCCTTCGCGAATTCTTCTTTGTTTACCTCAAGTGACTTGTTTATTGTATAAAATGCTCGAATATGTTGGATAAATGACTTGGCAATGTATCATCTGTTCAATACATGTACTAATATCACATTCTTGAATAAACTTCAATACCGAAATATGTTACCAGTTGATGGGATTAACTTGAAATTCTCTAGGCTGCGACCGGTTGTTTTGGTGATGTGTGGTAGCTTTTAATTTATTATTTGAATGTGGTCCCCAATACTAATTATTGTAAATGATAAGTCTCTTAGCCGTGGTATATCAATGAACATGGCAATCGAAGCCTCTTGTGCTTTTCTTCTGAGGTGAACGACATAAGGGCCTTTGTTGGCTGATGAGATCCTCAAGCAATGTTAATACCACCAACAGTAACGTGGCCACTCTGATTTAGATACCCAAACCAGGGACCAATCTAGGATTTGATCCCTTATTAAGATTAGGTGACAAACCATCGCCAAATTGATGAAGTGTCATGACATGCCCTCTTCACCACTTGAACAACTCTTGAATTTGAACTTAAACTTGTAACTTTGGATTAAAATGGGGACTTGACCGCTTCAATGACTAAGCTCAAACTTGGACTTTTCTTGAAACCCATGTTTTGGAGAGAAAACCTAACAAGCCTCATTTCTTGGAAAGCTTTGAATAATATGCTTCAAATTAATTTGGGTTCCTAAATGTTTGTAACCGGTGTTTTAAGTGAGCCACAAGTGTGAACCTCATATTGACAGAATTTTGTTATAACCCGACTTCAACAATGATAACATATCGCTCGCAAACTATTGTCAACCTCCATCACGATTTGGTTTGACGTTTAGAGATTGGTCAATCTTAGGATCTTGAATTCTTCAGTCTTGATTTGAATTTCGAAATGCCTTAAATATCATGAGTTCATGACCTCGATTCCTGTACGGATCCTGTCTTGACAATCCTTCCTAGAGAAAAACTTGAAGGGGGCCAAAATCTCGATTTAAGGGGATCTAATCATAAAAAGAAGCCGCCAGAGACATCCTTAAAGCAAAATAACTCTGCACACACTCGTTAGTCACACATACAAGTGGAAAGATAAAACGTAAGAAAACACACAAGGAGGTGGGATCTTAAGGTCAAAAATTAGGGTGTGACACATGGCAAGTAGGAAAAACTCAAATTCCATGGATTTCAATTGGGCTCTTAGAGGCTGAGATTGGGCTTAATTTCTTTTCAAATCCATCACATAAAAGCTTTCCATCATGAATAAGTGCTCATAACACGAAATTGGAGGAGAATTGGAGCTAGAGCATTTGAAAAAAGTGGTGAAAATTCAAAATTCAAATTCTGAGAATTAGCAAGTTTCAAGCCAAATTGTGAATTGCAAAAGCTTTATTGAAGTTTGTGGAGTGATTCTGGACATTTTTCTGCTAGCTTAAGCATCAATTGAAGGCTCTGTGGAAGTTCTCCACTAGGTATTTACAATTCAACCTGACACTCTGAATATGCATTGATTCACTACCATTTTTACATATTTGAGACCTAGATAACATGTAGATCATTAATATATAAAACGAACTGGCATTTGTGATAATTGTTGGTGGATGCTAAAAAATGTTTGGATCTGATATGGCTTGTGCTTGTGTTGTTTTGATTAATTGTTGCTTGATCTGTAATCTCCATGACCTCAAGATGATTTCTGGACAATTTGGTTGAGTTTGGTGAGATTTCGATTTTGGTGTTAAATTCTGTTTGCCTTTGATTTGAAGTTGTGGTGAGGAATTAATGGAAATTGACCTTGAATTCGTGATCCTTGTGAGTTGTAGATGAGTTTTCATGTAGGATTTGTTGGAATTGGTGAGGTTTTGAGCAGAGCACTGTTGCTCTCGCCGGAGAAGAGGACTGGAGTCTTCTCCGGCCACCACAGACCTTCCCTCCCATTTGGTTCAGTTTGAATGGAGAAGATGACTCCCCAGCTATTAGATCAAGTGGACTCCCTTGACTTGGTAGTTAGATCCAGCGCGTGAGATTTATCCTGAGAGTGTTGACTAGGGTTTTTATGACGTGGCAAGAGGTGAGATGTTGGATCAGTATACTTTTTGTTTGGACGTGTGAGATTAGGACTCACCATGTGGTGTAGTCAACTGAGATGCATTGGATACTCAATGAAATGCACCGTTTCATTTAATACCCTTCAGCGCATACGTGGCGTGCCTTCCTCCCTTAGATCCCTTGACTGGTAGTTCAATCCTCTGGCTGGTGTTTTTTTCTTGCACTTTTATTTTTCTTTTATTTCTTTTATTATTTTCTTTTTATTTTGGTTTGAATTTAATTAATTAAAAATAGCTCCAATACTCCAAAAATTCCACAAAAAACATTTTTACAAACCTTGAGATGTCTATTATTTTTAGACATTTTTTATTTTATTTTTCAGATTATTTTTCATTTTTAAATACAATTAAATATTGGAGGTGATTTTAATTGAATTAAATTGTGCATTGCTTGTTCTTTTATTTGTTTCTTCCATTTCCTTTGGGTCCAATGAATGAAAATTAATCCTCACATCCATGATGAGTTGAACAATTCTTGAGGACCATTTTTCCCCTGGTTGGTTGACTTTAGGGTTGACTTTTGGTGCTTTTCTTTTGACCCTCGATTCTCCCATTTCAAAGTGGTACATCTTGAATATTATTTTCTTTTGATGGTGATTTGAAGGGATATTAGCTTTGAGCTTTTGGCCTTTGTTTGCCAACATGTTTAGATACCTTTTGCATTTTATTTGATTATTTTTGAACCATTTTCCTATTTTTGAGGCAACTTGCAAGTTAAGTTACCTCCAAGGGAGGTTCACACATGTACCTTGACCTATTTGATTTGGATATGAAATTTTTGGATCCATTGAACCCTAAATGCCTTTTGATTCATGTTGCTAACATGTTAAGGATGATGTTGGTTCGATTTTAGTTCATGATATTGTTTCTTCCTTGTTCGTTTGTGTGTTTCCTTTTAAGTTTTCAAATTGAACTCCTATGTGTAGTTTGTTTGCTTTCCTTTATGTTTTGGTTTGCATTTCCTTTTGGTATGTTTTGATATTGCTTTTGAGCTTTCTTCTCTTCATATCTTTTCTGTCCAATGACTTTGTAACCTCATTTAAGGTAACTTAGTCCCTCCTGAGGAGGTACTTGAAGTATACCTAAAATGATGGATCCTTGAGGACTCTTTTGTGTTTCCTTTGCACTTGGCTTGTGATGCTTATGGTTGAGTACCTATTATGAGGCCCTTGCTGCCCTCATTTGGTCTCCCATTCTCATTTGGATTTAGGGTTTGCTTTTACCTTTCATTTGGTTTAGTTTTGGTGATGTCGTTGATGTTGCTTGACTTAGGTCATTTCATCCCACTTTTGATGCATCTTTGTGTGTTTTGTTTGATTAATTTCTTCTTGTTCTTTTCTTCTTCTTTTCTTTTCTTGCATTTCCATATGCATGCTTCGTTGAGATGAGCTTGTGGAGGCTACTTCCCTACACTATTTTCCTCCCACTTTCATTCTATTTGTGCATCTTATGTTTGCATTTTCATTTGCATATGCATTCTTCTTTTTCTTATTCTTCTCTTGCTTTGTTTTTCCATGCTCCCCATAAGTTCTATAACCTCTTGAGGTTATGATAGACATTAGGTGCCTAACCATGCATGATAACACTAGGTAATTCCCTTTTGAATCTCAACTTTAGGTGTACTTTGCATGATAACTTTTAGGATTGATTAGTCTCATATTAGTGTTCTTTCTTCTCTTCTCATCTTCAAACATTCATAAAACACTTAATAAAGAATGACAAGTGTTGTACGCTACAAGCTTAAGCTATTTGGGAAATGATGATTGGGTGGTTGCCTCTCAATTGTCTAGAATGTTAGTATATGTCCTTTGGACGATATACGACGCATTCGCTCCTAAATCATAGTCTTTAGTGCAACATCAGTATACACAGATGTCGGCAATGCGGCGTAGACGAACACCATGAGTTGATCCCACTATGACGCACTCGACTTCGATACTTCTCCGACGCTTCAGCTTCATAAGAGATTGATTCGGACAAACGGCCCTCAGGTCTTCCCAAACCACTAAACAATGAAAGTTCACACGTGGAACGCAGTCATTTGCTTTTTCAATCCCTAACTTTTGCCTGAACCGCCCTTTCGGGTTTTCGATTCACTGGGATACCCTTTTTTGCCAAAGCCGCCCTTTCAGGTTTTCTACTTTGCGGGTGTACATCTTTTCATTTATATCCCTAATTTTTGCCCGAACCTTTTTCCTTTTTTATGGTTCGCCGGGATGCCCCATTTTTGCCTGGATATTCTTTTTTCTTTCCAGCGGGTCATTTTTAAGCAAAGTATTTTTTAACTGCGTCCGCGTTCACAGGGGATGCAAAATCTTCGCCATCCATCATGGATAACAACAAGGCTCCTCCCGAGAAGACCTTGCTGACGACGTACGGACCTTCGTAGTTAGGAGTCCACTTGCCCCTGTGATCGGAATATGGTGGAAGAATCTTCTTTAGGATGAGATCACCCGTCCGAAAGCTTCTAGGACGCACCTTCTTATCGTAAGCTTTCTTCATTTGGCTCTGGTATAGACAACCATATGCAATCGATGCTAATCTCTTCTCATCCATCAGACTGAGTTGATTCAATCGGTTATTAATCCATTCTGCCTCATCGAGTTTCATGTCAACCAAAACTCGTAAAGAAGGAATCTCGACCTCCAACGGTAGGACATCTTCCATACCGTATACTAGTGAGAATGGAGTTTCCCCAATTGATGTGCGTACCGTCGTACGATAACCGTGCAATGCAAATGGCAACATCTCATGCCAATCTTTATAGGTCACAACCATATTTTGTACTATCTTTTTAATGTTCTTGTCGGCCGCTTCAATCGCACCATTCATCTTCGGCCGGTAAGGTGATGAGTTGTGATGTTCAATCTTGAAGTTCTGGCATAACTCCTTCATCATCTTATTGTTTAGATTCCAACCATTGTCAGTAATGATCCGCTCGGGAATTCCATATCGACAGATGATGTCCTTCTTTATGAATCTGGCTACCACTTGCTTGGTCACGTTAGCGTACGAGGCTGCCTCCACCCACTTGGTGAAGTAGTCGATGGCTACCAAAATGAAGCGGTGATTGTTAGATGCAGTGGGCTTGATCTTGCCTATCATATCAATGCCCCAGATGGAGAACGGCCACGGGGATGACATGACATTCAACGGGCACGGCAGCACATGAATTTTATCAGCATAAATCTGGCATTTATGACATCTCTTCGCGAATTTGAAACAATATGACTCCATCGTCATCCAGTAATATCCCGCTCGTAATATTTTTCGCGTCATAGCATGTCTGCTGGCGTGCGTACCAAATGTGCCTTCATGGACCTCTTCCATAAGCAAACTAGCTTCTTTCTCGTCCACACATCTGAGCAGCACGAGATCATGATTTCTCCTATACAGAACTCCATCAGGATTGAGATAGAAATTTCCAGACAGCCTCCTCAGAGTTTTCTTATCCTGGGTTGACGCTCCCACAGGATACTCCTTAGTCATAAGGAAGTTATGGATATCGTAGAACCATGGCTTGCCATCAGAGGCTTCCTCAATGGCAAAAACGAATGCTGGTCTATAAAGACGAGATATGACAATTCTTGGGGCTTCATTCTAAAAATTGACTTTGTACATCGAAGCCAATGTGGCCAAGGCATCAGCCATCTGATTTTCAGCCCTAGGCACATGATGAAGTTCCACTCGATCAAAGAAAGGAAGCAGCCTTCTGGCGTAATTCATGTAAGGGACCAAATTCGACTGACGAGTCTCCCACTCCCCTTTAATCTGGTTAACAACGAGTGCCAAGTCACCGTATACATCCAGGTTTTTGATTCTCAAATCAATGGCTTCCTCCAAACCCATGATGCATGCCTCGTATTCTGCTTCATTGTTGGTGACTGGAAAAGTCAATCTGGCAGTAAACGGGATGTGGGATCCCTGGGGAGTCATAATGATTTCCCCAATACCACTTCCGTACGAATTAACTGCACCGTCGAATATCAATTTCCACTGGGACTTCCTATCTGGCCCCTCGTCGGGCAACGGTTCATCACAATCTTTCACTTTGAGAAACATGATATCCTCATGAGGGAATTCAAATTTCATCGGCTGATAATCTTCGATAGGTTGTTCGAAAAGGTATTCAGACAATACACTTCCCTTGATGGCCTTTTGGGAAACATATTGAATGTCATATTCCGTCAACACCATTTGCCATCTGGAAATCCTGCCTGAAAGCGCTTGCTTCTCGAAGACGTACTTGATCGGATCCATCTTCGAAATTAACATGGTCGCGTGATTGAGCATATACTGTCGTAAACGTTTGGCAGCCCACGCGAGTGCGCAACACGTCTTTTCCAGCATTGAGTAACGGGACTCACAATCTGTGAACTTTTTACTCAAGTAATAAATGGCATGCTCCTTTATGCCAGTCTCGTCGTGTTGACCGAGAACGCAACCCATGTTGTTCTCAAGAACTGTCAAGTACATGATTAAGGGTCTTCCGGCCACTAGGGGTATCAAAATTGGAGGTTCCTGCAGATACTATTTTATCTTATCAAATGCCTTCTAGCAATCCTCGTTCCAGATAATCGCCCGATCTTTTTTCAATAATTTGAACATCGGTTCACACGTGGCCGTGAGATGAGATATAAACATTGCAATGTAGTTTATTCTCCCCAAGAAACCACGAACTTCTTTTTCAGTCTTTGGCGCTGGCATATCTTGTATTGTTTTTATCTTAGCAGGATCAACCTCAATGCCTTTTTCACTAACAATAAACCCCAGTAGTTTTCCAGACCGTACTCCGAAAGTACACTTGTTAGGATTCAGCCTCAACCTGAACTTCCTAAGCCTCTCAAAAAGCTTCAGCAAATTGACCAGATGTCCATCCTCCGTTTGGGACTTCGCAATCATGTCATCAACATAGACTTCAATCTCATGGTGAATCATGTCATGAAACAAAGTGACCATCGCCTGCTGGTAAGTCGTCCCTGCGTTCTTCAATCCGAAAGGCATTACCTTATAGCAGAAAGTTCCCCAAGGTGTAATGAACGTGGTTTTCTCCATGTCCTTCGGCGCCATCTTGATCTGATTATAACCGGAGAAGCCATTCATGAATGAAAACACGGAAAATTGAGTTGTATTGTCAACCAACACATCAATATGAGGGAGCGGGAAATCATCTTTAGGGCTCGCCTTATTTAAATCCCGATAATCAACGCACATCCGTACCTTACCATCCTTCTTCGGTACAGGTACTATGTTGGCGACCCATGGAGGGTAAGTAGTGACCGTTAAAAAGCCAGCATCCAGCTGCTTTTGTACTTCTTCTTTGATCTTAACGGCCATATCTGGTCGTGTCCTTCTAAGCTTCTGCTTAACCGGAGGACAATCTTCTCACAGTGGTAGATAACGAACCACTATGTCAGTGTCGAGCCCGGGCATATCTTCATACGACCAAGCAAAGATGTCACTATACTCTCGAAGCATCTTGACCAGTCTTTGCTTAACATCGCTCTGTAATGCAGCCCCTATCCTGACGTTTCTGACAAGTTCCTCAGAACCCAGATTAATGATCTTAATCTCTTCCTCATGAGGCAGAATGATCTTATCTTCTTGTTTCAACAAACGGGCCAACTCTTCTGGAAGGTCTTCATCTTCATAAATCTCTTCTTCAGCTTGATATATCGGGCAATTAAAGTCTAAGTGAGTTATAGAAGGTTCAGAGTCAATGGCATCTGTAGTGTGAATCCTGCAATAACAAGGGTTAAGCTTAAGAAGAGGATATGCAAGTTAGCACAACCATATTGCCATTTTTTTGTCTTTAAAAACAAAAATAAAACAGGAATAACAGAGATCACAAAATTTGAATGCAAAGAAAACGCCCTTTGATTTATTGATAATATGTACATGCATAAGCAATCAAGGCCCAGACAATAAAACTGTTATGCCCCGGGTAGAGCATAAGGTTGTACAATAATTGGAAAAGACAAAGCATTACTCTTTGCGCGTCACTTGGATGACATCCTAGACGGACCAGTTGTTGAGGCTCTGGCCTTATTTGCACGGCTGAATCCAGGAGTCCAGGTCACAATCACTATCTTCGTCGTCTTCAGACACGGTGTTGACATTCTCAAATATCACCCCACCTTTTGTGAACTGAATCGGCCCTTTGACGCACAACGCACTGCGAGAGGAGGAAGAATCAGCAGAAGGAGAATACCCTAACCCAAACTTATCCTGTTTGTTAGGGATATCCAGAACTTGCCCCCAGCCTGGGGCAGAGCCAGCTTGAACAACAGCTTGAGCTTCCTTGAAGGAAGAAAGATTCATCTCAGGTTTCTCGATCATCACCGGAATCGCATCCTTGACTTTAAGAGTCTCAAACGCCTGGCATAAAGTTTCGTGGATCTCGCCATCCACCTCGACATACTTAAAAGATGAAAAATGACTCACCATTATGTCCTCTTCACCACAGACGGTCACGATGCTGCCCCCCATAGCATACTTCAGTTTCTGGTACAATGTGGAAGTTACTGCGCCCGCAAAATGGATCCAAGGCCGGCACAATAGGCAGCTATAGGCTAGCATGATATCCATGATATAGAAGACCGCGTCAAAGGTTTCTGGCCCAACTTGAATGGGTAGAGTTACCTCTCCAAAGACGGTCCGTTTAGTTCCATCGAAAGCTTTTACCACCAGATCTCTGGGGGTACATATCAGCCCTCTCGTATCCAACCTCATTAGAGCTTTCTTAGGGAGAACGTTCAGAGATGATCCCGTGTCCACCAACACATGGGACATAACCGTTCCTCGACATTCTATCGAGATATGCAAGGCGCTATTATGGTTTCTTCCTTTCGGCGTCAGCTCGAGGTCAGTAAACCCTAATCCATTCCCAGCATTCACATGAGCAACCACTCCCTCTAGCTGGTTGACAGAGATTCTTACGGTACATACGCTGCATTCAGAACCTTCATCAAAGCATTGCGGTGTGCCTCGGAACATAATAATAGATTCAGAATATAGATCTTAGACGACATTTGATGAAGATGATCAACGATCTAATAATCACTTTTCTTGATCAGTCTCATAAATTCTTCGGTGTCTTTCACAAGCAGGTCTTTTCCTACCTCACAGGAGGTTTCTTCAACGACCTTACTTTTACCTTTGTCAGTCTTCTCAGCCTTGTCAGCTTTGTCAGCCACAATCTCTGGTGGAGAAAACACTCTTCTGCTACGGGTTATTCCCCCAGTCCCCACTAGGTTGTCAACAGATTGCCCGGATGGCTCCAACTCTAACTTTTGTCCATTGCAATAGACGTCTGCCCCATAGTGCCATGGAACAGCGTTAGTACTCTCAAAGGGTATAGGCCCAGCCCTCGTGATGGTGATCGTAGGTGGCCTCGATGCAGAAATGGTAATTGTTTTACGAGGGATGGTGATAGTGGCAACCTCATCCTTCTTCTTCAGCATTACTTCCCCTGATCTGTTCTCAACCCTCCGACTAAACTGCAGAATTCCTTCGGTCATCAAACTCTAGATCCCTGCTACCAACTGATCACAGCCGTCTGAATGATTCGCACAATCCATACACAACTTTCCACAGCCCGGGAAAATACCTTTCTTCAACAACTTGGCTTTAACGAAACGAAGTGGTGTTTTCAGGTCTTTGACATCAGTCAATAAATCTGAATCTTCCTTTTCAATGATGGCGCTAACCCCATCTCCCCCATGGTTGGGCATTGGGTTCTTTGTAACATTTGGAGCATTATCAGAAAAGTTGATTATCTTGGCGTGAACCATATCTTGTACTTTGTGCTTGAATGCCTTACAGTTGTCAATCGAGTGGCCAGGTGCCCCCGAGTGAAACTCACATCTCGCATTCACATCGTAGCCCGGTGGAGGTGTCCCTGTTAAGGGAGCCAAAGTTCTCTTCAGAACTAGCTGCAACTGAAGCAAAGTCTGTAAAAGCTGGGCATACGACATAGGTGGGGTTTCAAGATGACGATTTGACAGAGGTGTTTTATTCTGGTACCTCCGGTACCGTTGCTGGTTCTGTTGTTGCTGCTGCTGAGGTTGCTGGACAGCAGCAACAGTAATGCTAGCGAACTGCTGGTGCTGGCCTTTTCCTTTTCCCCGTGCATTAGACACCGAGCTCGTCTCACCTTCACGTCTCTTACCACTGTAAGGCTTTTTTCCCCCTCCAGTTGAGGATACATCTACACCCTGAATCTTTCCGAGTTTGATGCCATTCTCTACATGTTCTCCAGTAATTATTAGGTCGGAGAAGCTTCCCGACATACCATTGACAAGCTTCTCATAATAAACTCCTGGAAGAGTAGCCACGATCATCTTGACAAGTTCCCGCTCAACCATCGGTGGCTGAACTCTCGCTGCCAGTTCACGCCACCTCTGGGCGTACTCTTTAAAACCTTCGTTGTTCTTCTGAGACAAATTTTGTAGCTGAACCCGGTTGGGAGCCAGATCGCTGTTGTACTGATAATAGCGTACGAATGCTTCAACAAGGTCTTTCCACGTACGTACACTTGTGGGTTCCAAACCCATATACCACTCCAGCGAGGGGCCTGACAGGCTGTCTTGGAAGAAGTGCATCAGCAACTTCTCATCTTCAGAATGTGCAGACATCTTTCGATAGTACGACCTTAGATGGACACGGGGGAAAATGTTGCCCTTATACTTCTCGAAGTCAGGTACCTTAAACTTGGGAGGCACCTTGAAGTCTGAGATCAGCCCTAGCTTGGTCATGTCAACGCCCATGGTATTCAAGTTCTCAAAACTTTTCATCTTGTCTTTGAGTGCTTTGAACCTTAAGCGGGCTTCAGAATTCAGTTCGCCCTCAGCTCCCTTCATTGAGAATAAGTCCTCTTGACGATCCTCTTGCCATGGTTGATGGCCATTACCCTGAGCAAACCCAGCAGCATCAAGACCATACAGATTACCAGCACCAGCGTTCCCAACATTACCCGTTCCTCCAGTATTGCCATTGCCTATACCAGCATTACCATTGGCCTCAAAGTTGCCATTTTCGGCTCCAGTCGTATTCCCATTAGCTCCAACATTAGTAACAACATTGCCATTGCCACTTCCACTCCCTCCAGTCACAGGGATGTTAGCATGAGGGGTCTCAACAAGGGTAGGGTTCACTACATTCCCACCGTGTAGCACGCTGTTGCTGTCGACGTGTGCAATTAGAGGTTGCACCAGAGTTCTGAGTTGGTCCTGGCCATTAGCGACCACTTGCATGAGATCCATAAAAAGATCCATCCTCTCCCTGAGCTCTTGAATGTCAGTCTGAACCTATTCCATTACTCTGGCTTGATTTACTCTGGTAGAATACCGGTGAATCTGCCTTCGTTCAATCCTGAAATAACCTGCAAGTACAAAGGGTTAGGAAAATGGATCAAGGTACCTGTTATGCAAAGAATGATGCTTATGAAAATGCAGACACGTATCTATGCATTAGGAGGAACTCCCCCTCGATTCTAGCTCCAAGAAAAATAAAGTTTACCATCCAATCATGGAAATAAATCCTCATATATATCTGAAAAACCCGCGTGAGCAGCGTACAACTGTAATCGAATACAACTGAAGCAACAAGCGTGACCCCAACCAACAAGCCTGGTGGTGGTTAGCATATCAATGCATACAAGAAACAAAGAAATACAAAGAGATAAAGTGCGGCTACGGGCACGAAAATCCTCTAATAACTTCTTCGTAGTGGGATGATCAGGCTGGGTGAGCAGGCCCCGAATTAGCAAATCCCTCTGCCTGATGGTATCCTGGAGATCCTTGGCAATGTCCCCACAAGCACCTTCTCCAGATCGGGCTTCCACTCTACACCTCTTAGCATCAACTCTGAGTTGACAATCCTGTAGGTTTGCCTTGGTCTCAACCAATCTGTACTGGACGCCTCGTCGAAGTGAGGCTTCAGCCTCTATCTTCCTGTCTTTGATCTCAACCTGAGCCTCCAACTGGGCTATCTATTGCTTCAGCTTTTCTTCTCACTCTTTGTGGCTAGTCAAAGTGTTGTTCCACAATTTCTCGTACTTGGATAACTTCAGATACACTCTATTCAGGTCTTGCTTCTTAGTGGTCAACACACTATGCACAGCCTTCAGGTCTAATCCAAGACGTTCTCTAGAATCAGTCTCCTTGGTCAAATTGGCACCCATGTGTTTTATCAATTATGTCTGCTTCTTGCAGGTGTATACGACTTCATTCTTCTCGCTTCGGAGTTGAGCAATTTCTTTTTCCAGTTCTTCGTTGGCTTTCATCAGCTCTTCATTCTTAGCTTGAAGCTCATTATATTTCTGAATTTCAATCATGGTAGGCTCTGAAGGGCAGTCCTGCTTGACGGGAGGAAAGGGCATCATCACTTTTTCTGCCCTGCTATGAATCCAGGCCACATAAGGAGCATAAGCCTGACTATTGCTCTTCCCCAATGAGGTTTTCCCTTTTTGGTGAACGTTATTCCATGCATGTTCAAATCTGGCCAAATCATCCCCTTCCAATGTGCCAGTGAGGTACAGAGATTCTTGTACCTCCTCGTCCTTAGGAGGGCCCCTCAAGGCATACCCGAACTGTCTGACAGCGATAGATGGATTGTAATTGATGCAGCCTTTCCTACCCACCAGAGGGACATTGGGAAAGTTCCCACAGCTATAAATGATTTCACTCCCCAGGCGATCTTTGTCAAACCAATCAATGTCTTCGGCAGACAAACTCATCAGGCGCTCAGACCAGTCCTTCGTCTCTGTAGTCTCTAAAAAAGAACCAACCTTAGGTAAATGAGTGACAAACCATCTGTAAAACAGTGAAGAACAGCAGGACACACTTTAGCCTCTTCTATTCTCATTCTTATAGTGCACCGAATGATACATGTCTCCGAGCAAGGTAGGGATGGGATTCCTTGAAACGAAAATACGAAGAGCGTCCACATCCACAAAGTCTGGGATATTGGGGAATAACATGATACCATATATGCATAGTGCCAAAATAGCTTTGAATGCCACCCAGCATTCCTTCTTGGCGAAGTGTCGGGCTTTAACAGCCAGAAAAGGTAATGGGAACCCATAAGCTCCATTTCTCCTGGCTGTTCTTCCTTTCAACTCAGAAACCTCCATATGCAAAGCTGTAGCAATACTAGCCAGATCTGGCTCCTGGTCAATAGGATAAAAGGGTACCTGAGCAAGAATGGGTACTTCCAATATGGCAGAAAACTCTTCCAATGTGGGGGCCAGCACATAACTCGGAAAGGTGAAGCAACGCAACTGAGGATCATAAAACTGAAGCAGAGTATGAAGTCCATTCAATTCATACAAAGATGGCTTGCACACAACACTTAGTAGCTTCCCATAGGTTCCTCTGAAATCCTTCATCACTTCCTTACCAGCCAAAGAAATCAAACCCCTAAATGTAGTAATATTTGGTGTAGGAAACTTGTAAGCCAAAGTTCTTCTCAAGTTAGGTTCCATGTCGAACAAAAAGGGAACAAGATTGCTAGAATCGAGAAGGAACTGCACACCTGCAACATAGATACGTGTTAAATGTAATGCAACATGAAAATGTAAATGCAAATGCAAAATGTAGCAGGAGATCAAGAGTGTTGTGCTGTGAAGTGGCAAGTCATAATTCTGCTTCGGCGAGAATATAACACAGCTCTGATAATAAGGACCTACTGATACCAACAATACTGATTCACTGTCAAGAAAACCAGGTTGTCTGAAGGTCAAAGTTTCCTGCAATAACCCGACCCCGCTCACATGTATGAACCTAATCACGGAAAAGGTTCGACATCCTATGCGTTTCCCAGCGTCACAGACTTTCAGGAAATGATGATACGTTCACCATTTCTGGTTTGGCATCATCCTCTCCTAAAGAGGTCTCACTTAGATGAGTCACAAATGATCGGTTCCCAGAGTCGACAATCCTTAGATCTAAAATCCTTTCAACGGCCCACTGGGCTGGAAATGGAAATCATCTCAAAGAATCTCGTCTGAGCGCAGATTTCGTGGGAACTAGTGCATGCCTAACATAAAGGTTCACCATTAATCTGCTTCTAGTGCTATGTACATACTCAAGCCTGGGTCTGGCTTATCACTCATCTGAGCACCCCTCCCACAAAAGCACAACAATAATAATATTATACTGAAAGTAAAATGCAGGAAAGTAAAATGCGATAAATAAACACAAACCCAACAGATAAACACGCAAACGCTAGGATTGACTCGCATAGGGGACGTTGGATCCCCAGCAGAGTCGCCAGTTGTCGCTACTGCGAAAATAAGGTGCCGGCAAAACAGAAGAGTTGCCACCTTTCGTTATTTATCCCACAGAAAGGGAAAGAAAACGATCGGAAAAACCTGACGAAAAGGTATAAGACAAGGTCATCGCAACCATGTCTGGGTTCGGGAGTCGGTTACGCAAGGGGAAGGTATTAGCACCCCTCACGTCCATAGTACTCGATGGGATCCACGCTTGTTATGTTTATCTAACGGGTTGGTTTATCTATCTACCTATCAAGGCAAGTCTGAAAAGAAAAGAAAATGACTCGGCAAAGCATCGCACTTCGTGCCTACGTATTCTCGCCAGAGAACGAGAAATCAGAGTCAACGTAATTCGGCTAACTACGGGTAAAAGGATGGGGGAAGGTGGCTCGCCAATACGTCAGTATTGTGCCTACGTACTCTCAACAGATATGAGATATCAGAGCTTACGTAGTTCGGGATAATACGGATTACGGGTGTTCAGATTCATCTGTTTTTCGAGTAGGGTTAGCAAACAGTTCCAGTAGTTTGGTGTATGCAGCTCGCTCGTCAGAGACTCGTGCGTTACCGTTTGCAGTAGAACTGAGAGTTAATGACACTCTTTTTCTGAAAACGTTTTCCTCGGATTATGGGCCCACGGGGCAAAAAGAGGTTTGAGATTTGTTTTCTGTCTTTTTCTGAAGAAGTGTTTTTTATGGATGTCTGTAGTTTGTACAGCACTAGAGACTATGACTTAGGAGCGAATGCATCGCATATCGTCCAAAGGACATAAACTAAACACTCTAGATGATTGAGAGGAGACCGCTCAATTATCATTTCCCAGGTGGCTTAAGGCTCATAACGCGCTGTACTAACTTGCCTTTATTACGTTTTTTACTGTTGTTTTGAGATGAGAAGAGAATGAACTCTACGGGGAAAATGTCAAGTCCTAATGTTGTCATGCCAAGGATTCATCCTATGGTTGAGTTTGAAACGGGGAACTCCTAGATGTTATCATGCAAAGGTTTCAACCTAAAGTTATATCATCACTTCCTTATCAAAGGAAGTGAGACTCCTAGGAGATCATGTCAATGGGAGAGAGAAAACAGACAAAGCATCGGCTAAACATCAGTAGAGCAGATAAACAGAAAAGAAAACAGTAAAGATGCAAATGCAATGCAGAAATACAAGTAGAGGGAGACTCACTCAACCTCTAAGCAATCAAGCAAAGTAAGAAAGCAACAACAGACAAGCAAAGGGAGGATCACCTCAACCTTTATATGCTAATACATCAATTATAAAGAGAAAAACAACATATAAGCAAGGGGAGAATCACCTCAACCCTTAAGGCAAGCAAGCAGAGGGAGACTCACTCAACCTCTTAATGCAGTCATGCACCTACACTTAGACTATCCTAAACATGAACTATCCTAATGCAACACACCACTCAATCATGAATGAAGGCAAGGAATTATGACAAATAAGGAATTGATTCCACAAGTAAACAAACAAGGCATTTATCCTAAGGAAAGGAATTGAATGTTGGGAAGCAAGGGTAAGGTCCACAGGAACTCAACTAACTCAAAGGGATTTGGAAAGTCTTAGAGGTTTGACTCCTTCAGGAGATGTGCAAAATTCCCCCCACAGGAGGGACTATGCTACCCCAAGAAGGTTCCTAAAATGATTGGATAAGAGAAGATTAAGAGAATGAAGATGGGAAGCAGGGTAAGGTCCACAGGAACTTACCACAGGCACTCAACCAACTCCATTTCCTCATAAAGCTTGCATAGATTCAACTCCTTTATGAAAATGCAATGAATTCCTCCACAGGAGGAAACATGCTCAGAAGGAGGATCCTAGTTAAGCAAGGAAGATTTTGAGGGAAGCTAAACCTATAGGAAGAATCATCCACCTAATTTGAACTTCTAAAGAACCTCAATGATTACCTTCTAAGGATCACCTAAACTAAGGATTCAAATGCTCTATCAAGACCTAATCAAGGTCCTAAAGAGCTATCTACCTAAGTTCTATTCTATCAAGAAAGGATTTGAAACTTAGAGTTATCTAATGTTCACTTAAAAGACTAATCTATGAAGTCATCCTAGTTAGGGTCACCTAAACCATAATCAACTTACAAAATGGGGGAATAATAGAAGATCACCTCTAAAAATCCTAAGAAAAACCCTAAATGATCCTAAATGTGTTAGGGAGTCATAGTAGAAAATTCAGGGTCAAAACCTAATCCTAAAGGTTCTAATAAAATATAAACTCAAAGGGTGTGCTAAAGGGAATCCACCATAGAATTCTCCTAAAGATCTATCTCAAACTCATACATAGAGTCATCTAAAAAATACAATAAAAATCACACAAACCTATCAAGGAGTCTATAACAAGCATGCAAAATTTCAGCAACAAATTCCAATCCAAGAACTAGTAATGAAATTAGAAAGTAAACTACTCATTTTGAACATTTTTAATCAACTATTAAAAATAGAAAAATGCCAAATAAATGGAAAATTATCCAAAAATGAAAATAAATGGCATGGAAAAATCAGAGACATGCAAGAGATCAGTCATGAGTTTTCTCATATTTTTCTGAGCATTAAAACTATTTTTTATGCATTTTATATGATAAAATGAATTAAAAGAAATAAAGAAAAACAATTAAACAAATTCAGAAAAAAGCAAAAATAACGTGACCACTGGATCTAATGACTGGTCCACTGATCCAAGGGGGGAAATGTTCACCACGTAGCCTTCAGGCTACTTAAATGAAACAATGCGTTCCAGGATTGTTCAGGTGTAGTTGGTTGACTAGCGTATATGCTACGCCCTAATCTGGATCGTCCAAGCCAAAAGTATTACAATCCCACGCCTATGAGCTTGCCAAATCATCAGTCAAGGTCAACAAATTGCAAGATTAAACCACAAGCCTCAGATCTTCCTACTAGGTCAATTGTTTCAAACGGATCCAACGGTGCTTATATCATCTTCAACCTTTGAATTGAAGAGGGAAAGAGGGGAAAGTCCAGGGTGGCCGGAGAAGACTCCGGTCGTCTTCTCCGGTGGGTTCACGGTGGCCAAACCATCAAGTATCACCAAACTCCACCAAAAACTCCAGATTTGCTCGTTTCCTCTCAAGGAATAACATGGCACTCTCCATTTTTTCATCTTCTCAAAGAATAACTCTATACGATCTTGAACAGAAAATACACGTTTTGGAAAATCATCACCAAATGCCAAATTCTCTCCATCAATCTATTCTACTCTCATCCCTGAGTAAATATCCATGATCAATTCTTGAAAACACTCACTATACAGCCATAACCGTGCCTCTGAATATTTCACTCATCATCAAGAATCATCTCAAAACCTCTCCAAATCATACCTAAATCCATCTAGGGTTCAAGACTAACCTAACCACATGCAATTTCAAACTTAATTCAGTCTCATCAGAGTATAATAATGAAAAGATGAAAACCTGGTTTGAGCTTTGACAGAGAGTGCTTCAACCTCCAATTCTTGATCAAACTTGCTCAGAATCGTTCAGTGATGCTTGATGAAGGATCTTAAAACTCCAATTCCCTCTGCAATGGCCTCCAAGATGAAAAACGATTTTCACTTTGTAACTAACTTTTTCAAGTGCTTCTTACCTTTTTCAAGCTTCTCCAATCACCAAACTTGTTATGAATTCATCCAGAAACTCATATAGACTTGTTTTGGATCCTTATTTGGCCCAGTTATGGCCCAATTCACCCAATTCCAATTTTCAATTTTCCTCACTTTCCTCTCATGGCAGTCGTGTTTTTTGGCTATGTTTCAGCTTCATTCTCACCCAAATAGCTTGCATAACACTCCTTGAGCATGGATGGATTAAATTGAATGCTTAATTTGATCCTATGGTGTAGATTCGTGGTGTTACTTCAATTCTAAGTAACCTTTGAAATGTCCATGAATTATGACTCAAACTAAAATTCTGAAGTTGCCAATCCTCTCCAAATACCTTTTGCAGTCAAAAAATGCACAAACTTGTGAAGTTTTGCCCAAAAATGAATTGGTTTGTAATTTTCTCTTTTTTATGCCTTTTAATTATCCTCCATGAAAATTCCTTCATACACTTCCATATTTAATCCATATCCATGAATCTTTGCGTCATGGTTCAACAAATAACACCATTTTGAACAACTTTCAAGTTGATCAAAAGTCCATTTGAGGTGTCTAAGTTGATGAAATTGACCCATAACCAAAAATGACCTATAATTCCAAATTCCCAAAATACCCTTATCTTGTAAAGCTCATAACTTGAGTTCTACAAATCCAATCATGGACTTCTAGTACTTTCTAGAAAGCTAAAAAGATAAGGAACAACATTCATGTTGGCAAAAAGTTCATGAGAATCATATTTCTAGGGAAAAAGTGTCATGCAAGTTGGTTGACTTTCAAGCTTCAAATTCACATGCCTCTGATGACCTGTAACTTGTCTGGCTCATAACTTGAGTTCGATAAACCCTATCAAGGACCTGTAACTTGTATGGCTCATAACCTGAAAATCACGTCTTGAGTTATGTGGTCTTGAAGTTAGGCACTAAGCCTGGGGATTTTACACTGTCAAGCATAGCAACCCTAGCTTAGAAACTCCTCACACTCTTGATCCATGATGAGTGAACCTGGGAATCATCCCTTGGGCATCTTAATACATCAATCCATGATCACATGGCTTTAAAGTTAGGTCTCAACCTTCCTTAAATCATCAGTTGACCTAGGGTTGACCAGATGAAACCCTAATTGCACCAATCTTGGTTATAGCTTCATATCCTTTGCATGATGACCTGTCTAGGCTTCAAAATGACTTTCAACACTTCTCATGAGCTCTCTCATGGTCTCAAGTCCTCTCCCATGGGTTCAAAATCATCTGAGGACCTCCCACAACTCTCAAGTTAGGAGATGTACACACTTGGCTTCAACCACTCTCTCTGAGGATCTTTAACTTCTCTGATGAGGATATCAACCCTTGAATACTTGGATAAACCTCTTAGCTAGCTTCATAGCCTTGTGTAGCCCTTGATTGGTAGTCATACCTCTTGATCTCCTGCATACATATCAATGCAATGCAGATGATAATGCTAATATGAATGCAATGAAACACAAGCTAGGTAAAGAAAGGTTAGGCAAATTTTGGGATGCAACACCGATCCAATTCGATAACAAACTAACCACTAACTTTATTTTCCGTCAAATATACACTATTTTACTTTCAGTCAATATTATCTTGATTTATATTATCTTGTTCATATACTCGTTGTTATTTATTTTGATATATTATAATGAATATTCTTGTATATATTGTTATATATCCTGTATATTATTCATATCTTGTATACATTCATATTCATTTCTTCTCCTATTCACATTCTTTCAAAACACCTAACTACTATCGAAACCATAAAATCCTAAATTGGTGGCCTATTGGTTGTTTGTCCGAGTAACAGATCTTTGGACTTTGTCAGAAACCCTAGCTCGGAGTTGTGTTCAACTTTCGCTCAAGGCGTATTTTAAGACACATTGCACACACACGACTTCCTCTTGGGCTACCTGATAATGAGACTTTTTATTTCATGCAATCCTGTGTAATTTGCATGTACCCCTCTTCCATTTTTTATGTACGTTGTCGTATTTCTTTGACTGTGGTTTATCTTCTAGGAGCACCCCTAGGGACTAGCGTAGATTAAACCGTTTTCAAACTAACTATTAATTCGTCATCAAGCCATTTTCAAACACCCCTTTGTAAGTCGAGTGCTCGTCCGCATTCTCCATCAACCCATCGCACACACTATCACACTTCATTGTGATTTCGATATTAGGAGCACCCCCAGCGACTAGTATCGCCTCTCACACCTTAACCTTTGATTCGTCGTCAAGCCGGTTCCGTTTTCAATCAAAACCATCGACTCGTCGTCGAGCCATTTTTAAACCCACTTCCGTTCCACCATGTTTTTGCCCGTGAATATAAGTCAAACCCTTGATCCAACATCAAACGGATTTTCTCAACAAACTGTTAAACCAATTCACCACCTCTTCTTTTTACAACATTTCTCTAAAAAACCTTGGTCTCGTACCAAGTGCATTTTCAAAACTCTTTTCCTGATAAACTTGGATGGTTGTGGAGTGGTTAGGCGAAGGCCTTCTCCTATCCTGAGTGCTCAACATTACCTTTAGGGTTCACTATCGTAAAGCACTTGCCATTCAAGATCAAAACATATTTAATAAGAGAATGAAGTTCTCATTGTATTGAACTAACGAGAGAGGATTGAGTGAAGATTTCTTCCTGTCCGAGTATCATGATACTCACTTTAGAGTGTGTGGTATCGATACTCGTCTTTCAATATGAAGACATACTTGTATTTGCCACACCATTTTTACGATAAATATTTTGAGATAAAGAATTAGGTACTGCCCACAAGGGGTTACTATTCGAGGACCTATTTCACCCTTAAAAATAACTTTCACAAATCAAATGTGACATTGATGATCTCGAGGAACAATTGAGAAGTGCCTTGACTCTAGCCGAAGATGAGCAACAACTCAAAGAAGAAGCGTTAAGAGCTTCATATGTCATTCCTGGCATGTGGAACAACAAATGCTTAGAGTTGGAGACCGCTCAGGAAACAACCACTTTGTGGAAGGATCGCTTCGATGCTCTGAAAAGGGATAGTTCATAATGGCTCAAGAAAGAATCTCAACTCAACAAGTTATTGGACACCCATATGGATTCCCTCCGGTATTATCAGCCGACTCTAGACATGTACCATGCTAAGTACAATGATCTAGTGGAGCATTGTAACCTCATGATCCTTGATATCCCATGGAGGTTACAAAGTGAGATTCAATACTTGGAAGGGAACAATGTCCCTCCTTCAGTCCATCACTTCATCCAACTTTGTGATCAGATAGTTAGTAGATTCATGTTCGAGTCGAAGAAGCTTGAAGAGCGTCTTCGAAAGAAGGCCTTTTAGGTGTTCAGTTCTTTCTCTTGTTGCATGAACTGTTGTATTCACCTTGTTAAGCAATCACTTGTATTGGATCTTTTCTTAAAATTAATGAAAAGTGCTCTTTGGACTCAATTGTGCATTCTTTACTGTTCATTTGTAGTTCCCTAAGACCGTTGATAATCACAAGTCTCGAAAGTCTCTTGAACATCATTCAAACATTGCATATACTTGCGCATCATTTTTACATTCCCTAAAAGTCGACCTCACACACCGCTTGCCCTTTTTGCAGTAGAGCAAGCTGACTTCTCGACATCCGTACAACACAAGAGGTAATTAGAAGAGAATCATGGATCAGATAGAACAAAATCAAGTTGCTATGAGGGAAGAAATACAAAGCATGAAGACGCAGATGAACCAGCTCACGGAGGTAATCCAGAACATGGCCAGAAGTCAAGAAGAGATGAGGCTAGCAATAGAGAGAAACGCTAATCATACCCCTGCTGGCACGGTTCCAAACGCAGATGGCGCAGTTCTAACCCCTGTTGGTGCATTACCTATCCCTGTTAGCATAGTCCATCCACCAGCTGGTGCAGTCCATCCTCCCGGTGGCACGATTCCACCGCCGGTCCATTACGATGATCATGAGGGTTTCTATGAAGATTCAACGGCTGATTCATGTGCGCCACAGAATGCTGAGTTGTAAAAGAAATTTAATGCTCTACAAGAGACGGTGAGAGAAATGCAAGGCCCTGACGTTTTGGGATTAGACGCTGCAGAAATATGCCTTGTACCAGGGTTTAAAATACCTCTGAAATTCACTATTCCAAATTTTGAGAAGTACAAAGGTAACAGATATCCCAATACCCACATAAGGTCTTATTGCAGGAAGATGGCCGCTTATTTCGATGATGAAAAGCTCCTAATCCATTTCTTCCAGGATAGTCTAATCAAGGCCTCTCTGGAATGGTACATGCAGCTCGAGCGTTCTCATGTGAAAAGCTGGAAAGAGTTAGCAGATGCTTTCGTAAAGCATTATCAGTACAACACTGATATGGCTCCAAATCAAACGCAACTCCAGAATCTGACCCAGAAGCCAAACGAGTCTTTTAAAGACTTTGCATAGAGATGGAGAGGACTAGCTGCAAGAGTACAACCTTCGTTGTTGGAAAAGAGAGCTAACAAATATCTTCATGGGAGAGCTGTAAGGTCCAATCCTTGAACGCCTGACGTCTACTACTTCCACGGTGTTTTATGAACTTGTCATGGTTAGAGAAAGGCTAGAGAGCTTGATGAAGCCTGGAAAGATTCAAAACGCTAATGGATCCTCGAGTGGGCCCAAGAAGCCATGTCAAGGATTCATTAGGAAGAAGGAAGGCGAAGCTAGTGCTGTATCCACAGAAAGAGGGAAAACCCATCATGGTTATCATCATGTTTTTGCTGTTGCTTCGCAATAATCACTTTCCATTCTTGCAAGCTAGCCTGTGGCCCAACAACAGAATCGACAACAACAACTGTACCAGCCGCGACAAAACCAGTATCAGGGTCAGTAAAGACCGAGAAGGCCAAAATGAAGGTTTGATCCCATCCCATCAACATACGCCAGACTACTTTCGTTCTTGTTGAAAAGAGGTCTAGTGAAAATGAGGGAAATGAGGGACCCCCCAGCCGTTCTTCCCCCCGATTATGATGTCAATGCAATATGTGAATTTCATTCTGGCGCCCCAGGTCACAGCATTGAGAATTACAAGACTTTGAAATACGTCGTCCAAGACCTTATTGATTCAAAAGCAATAAATTTCACCCGAAACACCCCGAATATAAAGACCAATCCAATGTCGCCTCATCATCACTCAACAAACATGATCGAGAGCTCTAGAGGGATTCAATTAATTTCGAACATTAATAAATTGAAGACACCCATCTCCATTGTTAAAGAGCAACTTCTGCTAAAAAAGATTTATCCTGGCTGTCCATTTGATTGTCACGTTTGTGTGAATGGATCTCAAGAATGTGCTGAATTGAAGAAAGGCATTCAACACCTGATTGATTAGGGCATATTGGTAGCAGAGCAACTTTCGAAGACTGAAGAAGTTGCTACTCTTGACATTCCGTTTGAGACGTTGGATATACCATATGATGATGAAAATGGATTATGGAATCCTTCCAGTAATTTGAATCGTATTCTGTTAACAATATTGTGTGATAAAGAAGATTAGGATAATGTATATGGACATGCTCATATCTCTCTGTAGATCCCTTATGATGAAACATATGTGCTTCCTTATGGTCAAGATGGAAAATCTTTAAGTATACCTTACGATCCAATTGAGATACCTATGTCTCCACCCTAAATAAATCAGCTTGTCATTTTAACGCCAGCTCCCTTTCTTTACGAGAGCACGAATGTTGTACCTTGGTTATACGACGAGATTTTTATTCTCAATGAATAGAAGGTGAGAGAAAGAAGACATCTTAGAGGAAAAGAAGACCGTAGAGAATATTGTGGGAACTGGTGGTGTCACCAGGAGCGGTAGAATCTTTTCACCAACTGTCGCTACTGCGAAAAACGAGGCCGGCAAGACAGAAGAGTCGCCACCTTTCGTTATTTATCCCTCAGAACGGGAAAGGAAACGATCGGGAAAAACCTGACGGAAAAGGTATAAGACAAGGTCATTGCAACTATGTCTGCATTCGGGAGTCGGTTACGCAAGGGGAAGGTATTAGAACCCCTCACGTCCAACGTACTCGATGGGATCCACGGTTGTTGTGTTTATCTGATGAGTTGATTAATCTATCTACGCTAAAGGTCTGGTCTGAAAAGAAAAGAAAATGACTCGGCAAAGCGTCACACTTTATGCCTACGTATTCCCGTCTGGAACGAGAAATCAGAGTCAACGTAGTTCGCCTAACTACGGGGAAAGGTTGCTCGCCAAGATATCGCATCTTGTGCCTACGTACTTTCACACAGCGTGAAAGATCAGAGAAAACGTAGTTCGGGACACGAATGACACAGGTTTGTCTTTATTATCCGAGTAGGGTTAACAGACGGTTCCAGCAGTTTCGTGTATGCAGCTTGCTCGACGGAGACTTAGGCGTTTACCGTTTGCGGTAGAACCGAGAGTTAACAAAACTCTCCTTCTAAAAAGGGTTTCCAAGGGATTAAAGGTCCAAGAGGACAAAAAAAGTTTGATCTTTGTTTTCTGTTTTTTAGAGAAGTGTCTTTTATGGATGTTTGCAACTGATATCGCACTAGAGACTATGACTTGAGAGTGAATGTGTCGAACGTCACCCAAAGGGTACCATACTAAACATCCAGACTGTTGAAAAGAAACTCTCTAACAATCCTTTCTCAAGTAGCTTAAGGCTCGTAACGTACGATGTCAATTAACCTTTATTACTGTATTTTGATTTTGTTTGCAGATGAGAAGAGAAAAGACGCGCTAAAGGGGAACTGATCCAATCCTAAAGTTGTCATGCAAAATTGATCCTATGGTTGAGGTTAGGGGAAAGCTAACTAATATTATCATGCATGTTTAGAACCCTAATGTCTGTCATAACTTATCTTGAACAAGAGAAGTCAGAGTTCCTAGGGGAACATGGCAAAGGAAAACAAACAGCAAAAGAAATAACTGTAAAGAAACAACTATAAATAAAATGCATGCAATGCAACACACAAGCAGAAGGATCCAAGCTCAACTTCTAGAGCAAGCAAGCCCAAAGGCAACACACAAAATACAGGCAAGGGAGACAGACTCAACCTTAAGCCAGCAAGCAAAGCCAGTCAATAACAGTCAAGAAGAGGGAGACAAACTCAAACTCTAGATGCAGACAAGCAAAGGGAGCTATTCTCAACATTTAGGATGCTCTTAAGCCTAGATCACTATATGAGAAACCTAGTCTAATGCAACACACAGTTAATCAGTCACATAAGCAAAGCAGAGCAGTCAGAGAAACAGCAGACAAACAGCTCAACATCAAAGCAGATAAACAACAAATCAACAAACAGCTGCAAGCAAACAACTTCAAGCAATCTTCAAGAGAAGTCTTCATCTCCATGCTACAACAAGCTCCAACACAAGGGAAGAGAATTATCATCAAGATATTGGATTGATGATGGGAAGCAGGAAGGAAACCAAAGGAATCCCTACTGACACTCAACCAGTCATCTGAGAAAGGCATCCTCAAAGGTTCTACCTATTGTGAAATGCCACACATCCTTCCAAAGGAAGGATGAGGCTTTCACATAGGGACCTTGAATCATAGGATGAGAATGGAAAGCAATCAAAGCAATCCATGTTTTGTGTGAAGAAGGAGGAAGCAACTAAGCTCTTCCTAACCCTAATTGAACAAGCTCAAAGAAAGCTTCTAAAGGGAGGTCTAAACACAAAAAATCAAATATCACCGTCAAGCAAACAGAAGCTTAAACATGTCTAAAACACTATCCAAGAAGATTAGAAAACCTATCATCCACTAAAGGTAACCATTGGGGTCAATCTAAAGCAAGTGCTATGTTGAAAGCAACTAAAATTAGCCTAAGTATTAAATCAACTTAAAATACTAAAACACCTTCTAAAATCCTAAGAATATTTCTAAGGGAACCTAAGTATGTTAAGTACCTATGGGAAAAGGGTCAGAACCTTAATCTAAAGGGAAGTCACCTAAAGAAATCCTAGATCACAAGGTATCTAATAAGAACCCTAAAGTGGAAAGTCTAAAGATACTAATCCAAAACAGAACTTAATGTTGTCTAAAAAATCTAAATTAAATCATAGGGGATCATGCACATCTAATCTACCAGCTAGCTAAAAATAAGCCCAATATTCAATACCAATTGCAAGAACAAAAATCAACAAAAACAAGTATCAAATCTACAAAATTAAGGAAATTAATAAAATGAGAAAAACCAAATTAAATTGAAAATCAGGAAAACAGGAAATGTAGGAGCACAGAAAAATCACAAATTAAATCTAGAACATGGCGATATTTTTAGATTATTTTTCTGGTGATTTATGAAATTAATATGAATTAAAGAAAGAAAATGCAATTAAAATAAAAACAAAATCAAATAAAAGAAATAAAATGCAAGATAAAAGGAGGGGTGTTGGATGGAATGACTCAGTCTCCTAATCTAAGGCTTGTCAGCGCGCCACTTCAGCTGCCACATCAGATTAATGAAACGACTTCGTTTCAATCCAAAACTTAAATCCTCAAAATAAGACGTGGCCGTTGGATGTGCGTACAAAGTCCATCTTCAGGCTAGATCCAAGGGTGGAACCATCATCTTCTTCCTTTGAATGGGGAAAGGGAGGGAAGTCCAACACGGTGGCCGGAGATGACCTCCGATCATCTTCTCCGGTGGTCTGTGAGTTGCAGGTCAGGGAAACTCAATGAAACTTATACAGATCCACTCCAAAATTTGTGTAGAACTCAAATATGATCTCCAAATCCTCTAATTCTCACCAGAAAATAAAACACGAAGAAGATCTCAAAATATGCATAATTTTGTAAGCTCACCATTCCTCAAACTAAAACCATAGATCCCTTCCTCTTGTTACACAGATCGTTCTCAACTAATTAGATCATGTAGAATCCTCAAGATCAGATCAATTCAACCTCAAACAGAAATTACATCGCATCATATTTTGTCTCTAATCATCCAGATTTCTATCCAAAATCCATCTAAGCTTCAACCTAATGCTTAACCACATACTAATCCAGGCTAGATCATGCTAGAATTAGTGTAAATTTGAAAGTTACATACCTGGTTTTGAGCTTCAAATTGAGGCAGCTATAGAGTGTTTCTGAGCTTCAAATCGTGCAGAAATGTTCAAGGAAGTGTGCTGAAGAAGAAGGACACCTTGAATTGCCTTGGAAACCTCTCAATCAGAATTCACGATTCTCACTCTTTGCTCTTGAACTCCAACTTCAATCTCTGCTTCCAGCACGAATCAATCACCAAAATGGAGCAAAACCTTCTTCTAGACTTAAATAGAGATGGTTTATGGGCTTTTGAGGTCCAATTGAGGCCCAAATCAGAAAATCCACTTTTCACTTCCAAAAAACCAACAATGGTATGCACGAGTTTTGGCTCAAATCTTCCCTTGGAAGCTTTCATTCAACTCCTTGTGGTCTGTTGAGGGTGTAGAGAGTGATTAGAGTGCTTCAATTCATCATATGAACAAATTTGGATGTGTTGCTTACTTGTGAAGTAACAAGTCAAAATGTTATGAAATTGACCTCAAATGAAAAATCCAATATTGCCAATGTGTTTAGAATGGTTTTTCTGATTAAAATGAGTATTCATATGGCCTATTTTGAACACAAATGAATTAATCATGAATTTTTCAATTAAATGCCTTTAAATTCTTCCTTTTGCAAAATTTCTCAAACCAAGTCTCACCCTAAGCCAAATAAATTCATCATGAGGACATGGTTGACCTAAAATCATCATTTTGAACAAGTTTTATGTTGAACAAAATTTCATTTGAAGCTTGCAAGATGGAGAAAATAACCTATAATGCCAAATGACCTATAATCTTACTTTCCCAAAATACCCCTAACTTGTAAACCTCATAACTTGCGTTCTACAAATCAGGTGAAAGACTTCTAGTACTATTTGGAAAGCTAAGATCAATACCTACAACTTTCATGTTGGCCAAAAGTTTAGTAAAAAAACCCTTCTAGGTCAAACGTTCCTTGGGAGTTGGTGAACTTTCACAGACAAATTTCACATTCCTCAGATGACCTTTAAGTTGTCTGGACCATAACTTGAGTTATATAAATACAATGGAGGACTTCTAGTACTCAAATTAAAGCTAATAACATGCTCCACAAGTTTCATGTTGGCCAAAAGTGGAGATGAAACTTTCATCTTGAGATAAGTGGTCTTGAAGTTAGGCACTAAATAGGGGATTTTACCCTGAGAACCCTAATTTAGCAACTCCTCACACTTTGGACTCTTCTTGCATAGATCTTGGAATATCATCTCATGTATCTCAACACAACTATCCATGATTACAAAGACTCAAAAATGAGCTTTGACCCTCTTCAATTGCACAGTTGACTTAGGGTTACACAAATGAAAACCCTACTTGCAACACCCTCAACTGTGGCTCTTCACACTTGACACAATGACTTGATTGAGCTCCACCATGACCCTCAAGACACTCTATGAGATCTATCCATAAACCCTCTCCTTGATCAAAGGCCTCACAATCCACTGATGATCTTCAATTGGTCCTCAGATTAGGAGATTAACCACATACAAACAACTGAACTCCTCAAGAACCCAACCCTCTTCCTGATGACTATGGTGACTTCTCAAGCTTGAATAAGACCTCTAGATAGGCTCCTCTGGATATGAACCACACTTGATCCCCTGCACAAATGAATAATGCTATGCTATGCAAATGTTAGATCAATGATATGCTAATGCAATGAAACATAAACCAAGTAAGAAAAGGTTAGGCAAATTTTGGGGTGCAACACCAACCAAATCACTCGTCAACAACAGTGGTAATACAAACAAATATGTTGTTAAACTAGGCACCATTGATCAAGGGCAGTCCTCCAAACAAAAGGATGTCCCTAATAATGAAGCAGAGGAATTTTTAAGAATCATCCAGAAAAGTGATTACAAAGTAATTGATCAGCTCAATCAGACTCCTTCGAAAATATTCATGATGTCATTATTGATGTGTTTAAAGGCTCATCAGGAGGCTCTATTAAAATTTTTGAAGGCCGCTCACGTGCCTCAAGAGATATCGGTGGTGCAGTTTGAAGAGGTGGTTGGGAACATAGCATTAGGTCATATTCTGAGCTTCAACGATAGTGAATTACCCCCCAAAGGTAAAAATTATAACAAGGCCCTTCACATTACCATCAAATTTGTAGATGTTGTATTCTCTCGAGTGCTAGTCAATACTAGCTCATCGCTGAACATACTACCTAAAAGCTCGTTGTGCAAATTGTCAATTGAGGGGCTTGTGATGAAGCCAAGTCAGACTATCGTGAAAGCTTTTGACGGAGCTAGGAGAACTGTAATTCGCGAGGTTGATCTCCCGATCAAGATTGGGCCTCATACTTTTATCATTACATTTTATGTAATGGACATATATCCCGCCTACAGTTGCTTTCTTGGTCACCAGGGGATTCATTCAACTGGTGCCGTAACATCAACTCTTCATCATAGACTCAAGTCCGTGATTAATAATCATATGGTTATCATTGAAGGCGAAGAAGATTTTCTTGTGAGTCATCTTACTTCTTTCCGCTATGTTGAGGTAGGAGACAAAGTGCATCAGACTCCGTTTCAAGGCTTTGAAATTATCAATGCCAAAATGATTCATGAGAAGCCGATGTCTTCAATTGTAACTTGGAAAGATGTAAAGACAGTGATAGAAGAAGGTCACCCTCGAGGATGGGGTAGGGTGTTTGAGCTGCGTGTTAACAAGAATGGAGCCGGTCTGGGTTATAAGCAGAAGAACGCCTCTGATAGGGGTAAAGGACTTGCAACTCCATTAGTTTTTACTAGTGGAGGCCATCTCATCAATGGTCAAGTCACATTTCTAGAAGCTGAAGGAGGTGGTCATGAAGAACTGTGTATGGTGTACCCCAAGACACCTAATCAAACATTGAACAATTAGAGAATCGTTGAAATTCCTGAAGTTACTCTAGTAGACGAGTAATTCCCTGTTTTTCATTTTTACCTAAAAAATCCTATGCTCTGCCCAAGACATATGGATCATGTTGTAGGGCTTTTTGCTTTTAAAGCACAAACTTATCATCAATACACGACTTTTGCATCCAATTGTGCTCTCTTTCTTTCATTTTTACTTTTTGCACATAAAAATATTTTTGAAAGGCAATGTTTTTGTTTTCTCCTTCTTCATTTTTCTTAAAATAAAAGCATGAAATCATTCATTGTGCAGATCTTCCCCTGTTCCTGTTGATAATGATCCTGCTATGGTCTAATATGATTTTGATAACCCAATTTACCAAGCTGGCGAAGACTATGAGGAAGATTGTGATCTCCCATAGGAGCTGGCTAGACTGTTAAAGCAAGAGTCAAAGGTCATTCATCCGTACCAAGAAGATATTGAAGTCGTCAACATGGGAACTGAAGAGGATGCCAAGGAGATTAAGATAGGTGTCGCCTTGGAGTCAAAGATTAAGACGAAGTTGATCACATTGCTGCGAGAGTATGTAGACGTGTTTGCTTGGTCTTACAAAGACATGCCCAGTTTGGATGAAGATATTGTGGTGCACAAGTTACCCCTCAAAGAAGATTGCCCGCCGGTGAAGCAAAAATATAGGAGAACGAAGCCAGAGATGTCCTTCAAGATCAAAGAGGAAGTTCAGAAGCAGCTAGAAGCTGGTTTCCTGGTAGTATCCAGCTATCTGTAATGGGTAGAGAATATTGTCCCAGTACCAAAGAAGGATGGAAAGGTGCGAATATGTGTCGATTACAGAGACCTTAACAGAGCGAGTCCAAAAGACGATTTTCCTCTGCTGCAAATTTTTGTGTTAGTAGATAATACAACCCAGTTTTCTGTCTTCTCGTTCATGGATGGGTTTTCTGGCTATAATTAGATCAAAATGGCACCAGAAGATATGGAAAAGACTACTTTCATCACTCCATGAGGAACCTTCTGTTATAAGGTCATGCCGTTTGGACTTAAGAACACAGGTGCAACATATCAGCGGGCTATGGTCACTTTCTTTCATGATATGATACATAAAAAGATTGAATGCTATGTAGATGATATGATCGCAAAATCCCAGACTAAGGAAGAACACCTCACTCATTTGGAAAAGCTTTTTACAAGACTGAGAAAATTCAAGCTGACATTAAATCCCAACAAATGCACTTTTAGTGTAAGATCTGGTAAACTGTTAGGTTTTATTGTAAGCCAAAAGGGGATTGAAGTCGACCCAGATAAAGTCAAAGCTATCCAAGACATGCCAATTCCTAAAACCGAAAAGGAAGTCCGAGGTTTCCTTGGGAGATTGAATTACATTGCCTGATTCATATCTCATCTGACGGCCACTTGTGAACCCATCTTTAAACTGCTTGGGAAAGATCAAGCCGTTGTGTGGAACGACAATTGTCAGAAAGCCTTTGAGAAAATAAAAGACTATCTACAAGAACCGCCGATCTTGATGCCTTCAGTACCCAGACGACCTCTGATCATGTACTTAACTGTGCTAGAGGGATCCATGGGATGTGTGTTGGGTCAGCATGATGAAACTGGTAGAAAAGAGCACGCAATCTACTACCTCAACAAGAAATTTAATGACTGTGAATCGAGATACTCAATTCTCGAGAAGACATGTTGTGCATTAGCCTGGGCAGCAAAGCGCCTAAGGCAATATGTGCTCACCCATACAACTTTGTTGATTTCCAAGATGGATCCTATCAAATACATACTCGAGAAGTCTGCTCTCACCGGACGAGTGGCTCGTTCGCAAATGGTACTGACAGAGTACGAAATCCAGTATGTCACACAGAAGGCTATCAAAGGAAGTGTGCTATCTAATTATCTGGCCCACCAACCTGTGGATGACTACCAATCTATGCACTTCGATTTTCCTGAAGAAGACGTAATGTTTGCTAGAGACTATACAACACTAGGCCCAAATGGTGGACCCGAACCAGGACTGCTCGTGTTTGATGCTACCGCAAATGCTAAAGGCTGTGGAATTGGGGCAATCATTACTTCCCCAACTGGTTTTCATCTACCATTCACTGCCAGACCGTGCTTCAAGTGTACTAATAACACGGCCAAGTACAAAGCCTGCATCTTCGGGATTGAAGCTGCCATTGATAATAGGATCAAGATTCTAGAAGTCTATGGAGGTTCTGTGCTTGTCATATTCTAGATAAAAGGGGAATACGAAATTCTTGATGTCAAGTTAATTCCTTACAGAGGTCATGTCTTGAAGCTAATCTCATACTTTGATGAGATCACTTTTCATCACATTCCCAAAGAAAACCAATTTGCAGATGCTCTAGCAACATTGGCATCCATGTTTCAAGTCAAGTGGAAGAATGAGGCACCATCCATCTGCTTAGAATACCTTGATGAACCTTCTTATTGCCTGGAAACCGATGCTGAAGAGCCTAAAATTGATGATCATCCTTGGTTCTACGATATCAAGCGGTATCTAGAAACACAGGAATATCTAGAGGGCATAACTATCACTGACAAGAAATATCTCAGGACTCGTCAAAGTTCTTCCTCAATAGTGATGTGTGTTGCGGTGGAAATAAGATATCAAACTATTAATTAGTTTGAATCATAATTCAATTCACAACCGTTCTTTGAAGTTCGCCGTCGTTGAGGATGACGAGAGCTGAGTGTTGCGGTGGAAATAGGATATCAAACTATTAATTAGTTTGAATCACAATTCTTAATTCACAACCGCTCTTTGATTTATCCGAAGGAAAAGGTCAAAAGAGGGAAAACCTATTTTTGCATCGTAAACACAATGCGGGGAGAGACCTAGGTAAGGGGTTGGTTAAGCTTAGGGAAGGTATTAGCACCCTAAACTTCTGTAGTACTCTACAGGAACATTTTGTTTATTTATGCTATTTTTATTTATTATTTGCTTTAATATATATTGAGCTAAGGGATAGAGTGACCTAAAACACCTAAGGGTTAGTCCTAAGTTTACTCGGCAAGATTTGCATCTTGTGCCTACGTATCCTGGATAGGGAATGGAATCAGAGTAATCGTAGTTCCCATCGAAAGGGAGGTTAGAAACGTCTTGACTGTGGTCAAGCTTTCAATGGGGAATAAGCGTTCTTAAGGAAGCGCTTACGTGGCGTGCGAAGACTCCTACTTCTACATCGAAATAGTTAGTTGAAAATAGGGTTAAATTAGGGATTCCACGGCGGGAAACCCTAGAACAGAGTACGACGACTCTTTGACCTAATGCTAGGGTGAAGGGTATTTTCGTCCACGACGGGACGTCTACGTGATTAGGGTTTGAAAAGTGAAAAGTTTAAGGGTGAGGACTAATGACACAGCGGTCAAACAGTTAGACCTAATCCTTTGAAAGGTGAAAACAATTAACGGTAAATAAAGTGCAATGGAAAAATAAGCATCAGGTGACAACATTGAAATATAAAGCGCAAGATTAAAACAGAGTAATTGCGACGATTGCCTCTCGTGATTACAAACCATAAAACAAATACAGATATAATGACTAATTGTTAACTCATGATAAATGGAAATCAAGTATAATCAGATGAGAAAATAGAGAACGTTAGTAAAAAAAAGGTTAGACAGAAATCAATGGCAAATAATGAAATAGTTAATATTGAAAAAAAAAGATTTACAATTTTAGATTTTTTTTGTTATTGTTTTATTTATTATTATTTTTTTCTTAAGAAGAAAAGAGCTCATGTTAGATTTTTATTTAATTTTTACAAAAAATATTAGTTTCAATTTTTATTTTTGGAGAAAGTTAATGGTGTTAATCATTTAAAAATGTTAATTTATTTTAATGAAAAAAGTTAGTTATTTATTTTTAAAAACTTGCATTAATTATAAAAAATAACAATTTAATTTTTAGGAAAGGAAAAAAGATCTTTAATATTATTATTATTATTATATTTCAGTTTAATTTTAATGGGGCAAAACTAATCTTTAATAAAATATAAACAGCAATTTAAAGGGGCAAAATAAAATAAACAAAACCAATAAAAATAAAAATGGGTCAACTGGCCCTCAAACCCAGACCCGACCCGGCTCCATTAACAAAAAGGGGAGGTCACAAGAGAATCCTAGTTCCCAGTCGCGGCTCCTCATACTCTTTCTCTCTTTCTGCATGCATTTCCCTTCTTCTCTGTTGATACTCCTTCTTCTTTCGTTATGATTCTTCTCTTCTTCTTCTCAGGCGTGTTTGATGATGTCATGTAATGGTGGGTTTCGTTCTTTCCACGTTCTTCCTGAAAACAAACAATGAAAAATCATATAATCTGGTATCGAAATTGCTCACCCTTTGTTATGGGTTTGGAGCGGTTCCGGATTCTATGTTATTCGTTGGTGACGGATGATTGCAGCTATGATGAAAGCATTCTGAGCCGAAGAAGGATTTGTTCTCGCGGCTGTAGTTTTTGTTCGTTTGCTGTGATGTCTGTTATGGCTCTGTTCTGTGATTCGCAGTTGTTCTTCTGTTTCGTGTCGTTTGGATTTGCAGCGTTGTTCTGATGACTCCCTTTCCTGTTTATGTGATTAGGCCGCCGCTTTGGTGGTTAGGGTTTCGTTATCCGTCCCCTTTGATTTCTTTTGATTGCTTTATATACTGTTCTTTTTTATTTGGAGGCATTTTATTTAATCTGGGCAATGATGTTTACTGAGCCCATGGAGAAATCGGATTCGGATTTCACGTTATGTTTGCTGTGAGAAATCTGATTTGATTCTTTTTGTGATTCGATGTTGCATCCATATAATTTTTACTTGATAGACTGGATTCTGGACTTGATTTTTCAGATTGGATTTCGGATCTGATATGATTTGCGTTTTGGATTTGTTTCAACATGTTAGACTTGGATTGATTTCGGATCTGTTGTGGATCTGAAATGGATATCCATATAACTTACATGATGAAAATGGATTCTGGTTCTGGATTTGGATTCCATATTAGTGACCCGTTTGGCTTTTCTAAAAATCTCCTTTTCGGCATAAAAATCATTTTCGGCTAAAAAACACTCCTTTTCCTCTTCCTCTTGGCTGTCCCGAAAAAGAACGGATGCTACCGGTTTACGCCGAGGTCGGGAATCGGAATGGGAGCTGGTTTCAGCAATTGTCGTGCCATCCCGACACCCGATGATGAAATCACTCTGAGGGTGTCGAACCATCGAAATAATTTTTCACTTTAACAATCTGTTTGCTTTATTTTTGTCGGTATTACAGGTACCAAGACAAAGTCGGGTCTTGAATAATCGGCGCGAAGAATTCAATCGAATGATCGAGCATGAAGAAACTTTTAGGAGATTTAGGAACTTTTTAGAATAAGAAATAAAAATGTAATTTAAATTCCTTTTTTCTTTTGTAAATTGTAACAAAAATATAAATATGAATAATATTCATATTAACTTATATTCCAAAATACTTGTCTGCTTCTTTTGTTTCTAAATGCTTCGTCCCAAACCGAATAAATTTGTTAAACAACATTTGGTTAAATGACTGAACGCCTCTTGATTAAATTTAACCGACTAAAAAATAATAATCAATTAATCTTCACAAATGTAATAACTTCAACAGCGAAGCTCATACGAATAAATTAACTATCCGCACCCAAATTATCATTCCGAGCATGCTACTCCACTTAACTGGTATGCCATTCCATTTTCAGTCGAATGTTTTCCAAACTAAACTTGGGCTTGATAATTGAATGCATAGAGAACTCTGATTAATAGCGCAAACATAAGCTAAACTTTGTATCAAGAATGCAACTTGTCTCTGATGACTAAATCCGATGCCCTGAACCATCTCGGCCCAAAAATCATAATTAAACGAGAATCAAAAGACCCGAACAAGAATCAAAATTTCCAACTGTTTTGACTCCGAGAATTGCCTGGCAGATAATCAATGGAGTCTTGGCGATGATTCAGCTTCATCAATTTGTCAACAAACAACGTAAAAATGAAAATTTCGCCCTTCCACAGTTATAGTGAGCCTGATGCGGTTCCTGCAAAACAAACAGACTACGTAACCCGTTAGTAGTTAGCTGATGCAAAAATGAGATGTCATGCGACATGAATCGACTAATCTGAGGGTAAAATTTAGGGTATTACAGTTGCCCATATTTAAGTAGCTTCACTAGATGATTTGAGCGACGGAGGCTCGAGAAATCATGGTGGAGGGATTTAAATACAGCTAACCGAAAATTTTTCCCTTAGATGCAGTATGCAATGCTATGGACAAAACGAAACAAGAGATAATTCTAACAATGCCATGAATATAGTATGATGTGTATGATGGAATGGTAAATGCGAATATGCATACTACACAACGACACAGGGGACAGACGCTGGCGCACGAACCACATTGGGGAATATGACGCACTCGAGAAACAGCACGACACGGGGAATTCTAAAGTGATAGTCAACTGGTGCAAACACGACCAATTGTCACTTTAAGAAAGGAAATAGTAAGACGGGTATCCTCAATGAAGATGGCACCGATGAGACGACCTCCACTGGGGAATATCTAAGAATAAATATTCAACCGGTTCAGGCGTGACCGACTGATACTCTAGGATAAAAAGTAAAACTGGATTTGCACGACCGTAGGCTAAGTAAATAGAATGTTGGAGCATTAAGCAAAGAATAACATCCGAGCTTCTGGTAACTCTTCCTTGTGATAGGATCAGACGAAATTTTCAGGAATCCGTAAAAATATACAGGGTAAAATCGGTTGTCTGCCAAAATAAATGGACTTTAATGGAAAATGCCCTGATAAGCTTCTCGAGAGGGAACAATTACTTATCGTTGGAAGGGACTTATATGCCAAACTGGATAAGCTCTCAAATAAAGAGATTGGTTGCTTATATGTTGATAATAGATTGATTAATAAAATAAACCTTTTCACGTCTCAAGTCTGTGCTCCCTGAACATGATTCGGTTTCTTCTTTTGCTAAAGGATAAAATAAACTTCTTCATACTTCAAGATTCAAGCTCTCCTGAATATGATTCAGCCCCTTCTTTTACTAAAGGGTAAACGAACTTCTTCATACTTCAAGATTCATGCTCTCCTGAATATGATTCAGCTCCTTCTTTTACTAAAGGGTAAACAACCTTCTTCATTCTTCAAGATTCAAGCTCTTCTGAATATGATTCAGCTCCTTCTTTTACTAAAGGGTAAAATAAACTTTCACATACTTCAAGGTCTGTTGCCTTGAATATGATTCAATTCCTTCTTTTACTAAAGGGTAAACTAAACTTTCACATACTTCAAGATCTGTTGCCCTAAATATGATTCAGTTCAAACCTCCCCGCACTCCAAGACGACAAGAAAAATGGAAACCAGCTGCTCGATGGAGATGGCCATTTGCTGCGAGCCGTAATAAAGATAAGATAAGCTTCTCAGGCGAGAAGTACCGCTTATTGCAAGAGTGGCGATAATAAGCTTCTCGGGTGAGAACTGCTTGTAGAGGTGGTAACATGTAATGCAAATTGTAATGAGCTTCTTGTACGAGAAGATCAATTGTAGAGTGTAATTTAAAGTGTAATGTAGGTGATGATGATAGGCTTCTTGTACGAGAACTGTCGCATATCTGCTGAATATAATGATAAGCTTCTTGTACGAGAACTGTCGCATACCGTTGTTGTAGTATTTGTTATCAATTGTAGTGATAAGCTTCTCAGGCGAGAACTGTCGCATATCTGCAAAGGATTCTAAAGGCTTCCTTGAGAGATAGTGCAAAATAAATGCACCTCCAGGTAGGTTCGATGACTGACAAGACTGAAATTCGATCTGTAACTGGACTGGAAAGATCTAACAAACAAGATCCATCGAGGAAAGGAACTCGGATGGGGACTACCTTATCCTAGCGCGGAAAGATAACTGAAATAACCATCGTCCACGAGGGTTGAACTCGGTGGGGAAACTGGAAACAAATGAGTATTTTGTGCTTAGGGTTGACGATCTACTTGGAGAGAGCGGACAAACCCAGTTACTCAGCGGTAACGACAAAGGATGACGACAAAAAGCAAACACGTGGATGCTAATGCACATGTCGATGTGTATGAAAATGTCATGCGATGAGTATGCTTATGCATATGCTGACAGAACAAGCGAGAGGAGGAAACATGAGATGAAATAAACATCACGACGGGAATACCCTGGAGACCTCTGCAATAGTACATCTATCGGAGGATAGGAAAAGTTGATGGTAGAACCAAACCCTGCTTCAAAGTTCCAACTTCCCTGGGGAGAAAATACCATGACTTCCACATGGGCATACGATACAACTTCACCGGAGAGTATGATGTCCTGACTTCAACTAGGGATCCATGACCTCTGCATGGAGATACGATGTCATGACTTCACGTGAGGGATTTCTATCATGAACCATAATAAGCCAAAGAAAATCTTAAGATCATAGACTTCCGGGGGTAAAATAAATATCCGCTTCATGGGGAAGATGTGGAGCTAGGAAGCTTCATGAATGAAGGTGTAGCAACTTCCTGGGAATAATACCTCGACTTCCTAGGGATAAAAGATATCAAAACTTCCCTGAGGAAAGTTCGTCAAACTTACTGGGGAGAAATCAAACGGACATTTCTGGGGACAGTATATTGACTTCTTTGGGAGAATATGGCAATCTCCTAGGGAATATTCCTGAGGAAGGTAATGCAATTTCCAATAAGGAACAGATAATTCCACTAAGGATGGGTCTTCCAGAACATATATCACGTGGAGGATATCGGAATATCTCTGCAGTCTGGAGAGTCACTGGGGATTTATCGGATGGATCCCAAAAGTGTGGACAGCTTAAAGTATCGCTGGAGACTATCACTGGGAAGATGCTGGTAAGATCTCTGCTGTTTAGGAAATTACCGGCTCGGTCCAAAGTGTTGTCAACTTATAGTCTCGTTGGGGACTGTGTCAGCTTAAAGTCTCTCTGGGGACTGTGTCAGCTTAAAGTCTCTCTGGGGACTGTGTCATAGTCGCCATTTTGAAAAACAATATGCCCTTGAGTACTAACTTTGCGAGGAAGAGTCCTCTCAAGAGGATTTTACAGAGAACATGGAGTTCAATTGCCCCAATGTTTTCAAACTCTTGGAGGGATTGGTTAGATCTCGGTGTAACTGGCACGGATCAACCCTGTTACGACTGAGTTGTCAGGCTTGTATCAGTAAGTGAATTGGGAACTGCCTGCCCCTGTTTAGCAGGATCTTTGACATTCATATGTAACTTTCTGAGACGTCAGGAAAAACCAACACGCACGAAATGCTAATCCTGAAACTATCAATGCAACATGTATATTTGTCTTGAAATTTTGTTTTTGTTTCGAAAAAGATATCGCAGTAACTCGTGACTGAATCACTAGTTAGGATATGAGTTTAATTTGTAATGCCAACGGTAAATTGAGCATAGCTCGTAGGAGTCAGGAAACATTATCTCGTCAAGTATGCCTTCAACAGAATTCCTACTTCACTTAGGTCTTTTAAAGGTTGTATCGTGGCTTGGTTCACGGTTTAAGAAACAAAGGATAAAGGCTCAAAGTTTGTGTTGTTCCCACCCTTTCTTCGTGATGTTCTCCAATCCTATGTTCAGTTAACCAGGTATGAGCACTCATATCACAAGCAGATTTGATATGATCGAGAACTCATCAAGGCTTTGGACAATGGCAGTCACTCACCTTTTTCTTTTGTGTTCGATCACACGACCTCGTTCTTTATTGGGGATCATTTATTGTAATCCTTTTTTGTTTTTGCATTTTTATTCCCTAACTTTTTCCTGGACGGCGTCTTTGGATTTGACATTGGAGTCTAGCGGGATGCCCCAGTTTTTCCTAAGTCTCCTTCATAGGTTTCGACTTAACGGGTTATATTTTTTTATTTTTGTTGAATAAGTCGTGTGACTCCTTTGAAGGCTTGCGACTGCCCCACTCTTTGAGTAGTAGAGGGATAGTCGTTACATTTTGACTTCTTAAGATGCTAAGGATAGATTCTCGAAGGTTCGCTCCTCCTTTTTGAGAGTCTGGGCGCTCAATCAAGTTAACTGAAAAACTACCCTGCCCCAGGTTAAAATAAGGGTTTTAATTTGGAAAAGAAGAAAACTCCTACTTCAAGGCTCAAAGGGGTTAAAGAGGGATTATCGTCCTTATGTCTCCAGTGTTTGGGATTTGAAACAATGCCTTACATCATCAATAGGTTTCAGTTGAAAGCATGCGACAAGAAATCAGATGTTTTTGGCTCATCATCCTCCCCCCAATCCTCTATCAGAGCAAGAGATTGGGTAACGTTGGCATTATAAATTTATGTAAAAAATATTTTTATGAGTGAATACAAATGGATTTATTCAAGACAAACATATGCATTGCATTAATTAATCAAAATAAACAAGTTTGTACATGCCAATTATGCTGAATCAAAGAAAAATACACATAAATAAACAAATGAACTATCGGACAATTCCTTCTAAATGTTTATAAAGTCTTGGTATTCGAAGCTGTTAGAACACATATTGATGTTCAATATATCTCATTGTTTTGATGATAACATTAATGAAATTTTGTATAGAGAATTTATATACTCTAATTTTGTTCAAGTGTTTATTTGTTTCATATATCAAAATTAATATTATTCTGGAAGCAAGAACGCCTCTGAACACCACAGAACGAAAAATCTCTGAGCGTCAGAAGAAACTCATCAGAAGACTCTGATCTGCTACAATGACTCTGAGCAAAGCTGAGAAGAATCTGAGTAAAGAACATACATAAAGTTTCAGAAGACTCTGGATGTACTTAACGTTGCAAGTACAGAAGCTTTGATAAGCAAGTATTCTCTAATAAGGATTTCACGCTTAAAGAACTTTGTTGCAAACTCTGATAGAGAAACTCTGATTAAGTTAACTTTGATCTGAACAACTAGGAACATCATCAGAAGTTCTGATGCAAGACGTTCCAAAGTTGCTGAAGAAGATGTTGTTCAAATAAAGATCCTTTGGCATATTCCTTGTCCTCATCTAAACGGCTCTTTCCTCATTCGTGCATGACACAAGATTTTAGACAAAAATGATTTGTCAGAACATTCCTCTTTTGCGAAAGGAAAAGTCAATAGAAGACATAAAGAACAGAATGCACAGATTGCACAGTCTTTGAGAAATGGATTTCAAAGTACTATAAAAGCAAGTCTCAGCAACACTTAAAAAACTAACGAATTATTGACAAATTATTCAACAAGCTCTCATACAAACTTTCTTCAAAAGCTGAATAGTTTTATTTCGTTCTAAAAACTTATGTAAAAATCACTGTTGTGATATAGCTTTTTAGAAGCATATCTTAAACACATTGTTAGTTTATCTTTGTAAAAGATTCCTTAAGAGACCAAGTGTGGTCGGATTTCTTGAGAAGACTAAGACAGTTGTCTTAGTGGTTAACACTGTAATCAGTTTGATTTTAGTGGATTAAGTCCTTATTAAGAAAGGCAAATCACCTTGGTAGGGTGGACTGGATTAGTTTGAGTTCAAACGAACCAGGATAAAAATATTGTGTTATCTTTCTATCATCTTAATTGTTTTAAAACCATTATTCAACCCCCCCCCCCCTCTAAGTGTTTTTCCCACCTTCAGTTGGCATCAGAGCTCCGGTTCTGTAAGTGCTCTCACTTAACCGTGACAGAAAAAGATCTTGTTGGGAAAAACTCTTAATCTCTTGTTCTTGATTCATCATGGCTGCTGAAGCTTCAACTTCAACTTCATACAACAACAAATACGATGATAGAGACAGAATCAGCACCAAACCTCCCGTGTTTGATGGTGAAAAGTTTGATTACTGGAAAGATAGAATAGAAAGTTTCTTTCTAGGCTATGATGTTGACTTATAGGATTTGGTTACTGATGGTTATATTCATCCTACAAATGATGAAGGCAAAAAGGTTGACAAAAAGTCTATGTCTGATCAACAGAAGAAGGAGTTTAGAAACCATCACAAGGCGAGAACCATTCTATTAAATGCAATATCTCATACTGAGTATGAGAAAATAACTAATAGAGATACTGAATTTGATATGTTTGAATCTTTAAAAATGACGCATGAAGGAAACTCCCAAGTAAAGCAGACAAAAGCCTTGGCACTCATTCGGGAAATACGAGGCCTTCAAGATGGAGGAATCTGAATCTGTAGAAGCTATGTTCTCAAGGTTTCAAATTCTAACTGCTGGTCTGAAGGTTCTGGATAAAGGTTACTCTACTGCTGATCACGTCAAGAAGATAATCAGAAGCTTGCCAACAAGGTGGAGACCAATGGTGACAGCGCTGAAGCTTGCAAAGGATCTGAATAAGATCACTCTGGAGGAACTGATCAGTTCCTTAAGGAGTCACGAGATTGAGCTGGAAGAAGATGAACCTCAGAAGAAAGGCAAGTCTGTTGCACTAAAATCTAACAAATCTGCTAAAGCTTTGCAGGTTATTGAAGAAAGCTTTGAAGAATCTTCCTCTGAAGAAGATGAACTGTCTTTGCTGTCGAGAAGGATAAACCAACTCTCGAAGCACAAACAAACGAAGTTCAGAAACTTCAAGAGATCTAATCAGCGTGGCGAATCTTCTGGACATAAGAAATCTGGAAAGAAAGATGTAGTGTGCTACGAGTGCAAGGAGCCAGGCCACTATAAAAATGAATGTCCTAAACTTCTGAAGGAGAAACCCATAAAGAAGTTTGAAAAGAATAAGAAAGTGCTAATGGCCACGTGGGACAATTCAGATGCTTCTGAATCTTCATCAAAGTCAGAAGATGAATGTGTTAATGTAGCACCGATGGCTGACATGGAGGACCATGAAGAAAGTGCTGAATCTGGGTCAGAATCAGATTCAGAAGAGGTATTTTCAGAACTTTCTAGAGCTGAACTTGCTGAAAGTTTATCTGAAATTCTTGAAAGCTACAGCAAGATCAAACTCAAATACAAGAAGCTTCAAAGTTGTCTTGCATCTGAGAATGATCAGCTGAGATCAGAAGTTGCTGAGCTTAAAGCAAACAATCTTAAAATGAAAAATGATTTAGAAAAAGCTCAAAAATCTGACTCAGATCCTATATCATGCTCTAAAAAAATTTTAGAAGAGTATGATCATAGCTTTCAGAAGTTTCTGGCCAGAGGCCTAGATAGAAGCAAGATGGCTTCAATGATCTATGGCGTAAGCAGAAACAACAGAAAGGGAATTGGATATGAATCACCTTCTGGGAAGGATTTAAATCCAAAACCTGTTGATAAATTGATCATTAAGTATTCTCCTCTGTATACTCACTTCCAAAATGGTCATTTAAATGATATTAAGCACACATGTTCAGATCAGAACAAACATGTGTTTAATAAACCAAAACCTCAGCAGAACAAAGATACCTCCAAGGGAAAGAAATTCAGAAAGAATTTCAAACCTACTAACCCTAGAGGACCCAAGAAAACATGGGTACCTAAGGACAAAATAATTTTTGTTGCAGATGTCCTTAGCAGCAAAGTTGAGACACCAATAATGGTACCTGGACTCTGGCTGCTCGTGACACATGACGGGAAGAAGGACTATGTTCCAAAGCATGGAACTTAGATCTTGAGGTGACGTGAAGTTTGGAGGGAACCAGAAGGGCAAAATCATAGGCTCTGGAACTATTGGTAATGGTAACCTTCCTTCCATATCTAATGTCTTACTTGTTGAAGGATTAACACATAATCTATTGTCCATAAGTCAATTAAGTGACAATGGTTATGACATAATCTTCAATCAAAAATGTTGTAAAGTTGTGAGTCAAAAAGATGGTTCAATCCTCTTTAATGGAAAAAGGAAGAACAACATTTACAAAATTAATCTTTCAGAACTTAAAGTTCAGAATGTAAAATGCCTTATGTCTGTTAATGATGAGCAATGGGTCTGGCACAGAAGATTGGCTCATATTAGTATGAGACGTATATCTCAGATTAATAAGCTCAATCTGGTCAGAGGACTTCCTCAGTTGAAGTTCAACTCAGATGATTTTTGTGAAGCATGTCAGAAAGGAAAATTTTCAAAATCTTCTTTTAAAGCAAAAAATGTTGTCTCTACCTCTAGACCATTAGAGCTGCTTCATATTGATCTGTTTGGACCAGTGAAAACTGCATCCATCAGAAGCAAGAAGTATGGATTAGTCATAGTTGATGACTACAATAGATGGACATGGGTAAAATTCCTGAAACACAAGGATGAGTCACATTCTGAATTCATTGACTTCTGCAAACAAGTCCAAAACAAAAAAGAATTTAAAATTGTTAAAGTCAGAAGTGATCATGGTGGAGAGTTTGAAAACAAATACTTTGAAATTATTTTTAAAGAAAATGGAATTGCACATGATTTTTCTTGTCCTAGAACTCCTTAACATAATGGAGTTGTAGAAAGGAAAAATAGAACATTGCAAGAAATGGCCAGAACCATGACCAACGAGACTAACATGGCAAAACATTTTTGGGCAGAAGTAGTGAACACATCTTGTTATATTCAGAACAGAGTGTCTGTAAGACCTCTTCTGGAGAAGACTCCCTATGAATTGTGGAGGAATAGAAAGCCCAACATTTCTTATTTCCATCCTTTTGGATGTGTATGTTTTATGTTGAACACTAAGGAAAATCTGAACAAGTTTGATTCTAAAGCTCAGAAGTGTTTCATGCTTGGGTATTCTGAACGCTCTAAAGGCTACAAAGTATACAATACTGAGACACAGATTGTAGAGGAATCAATTCATGTTAGATTTGATGATAAGCTTGGCAATCAAAAGCCAAAGCAGCTTGAAATTTCTGCAGATAGAGAAGTCCTTCTCACAGACTCTGAAGAATCAGAGGCAGACAAATCTCAAGCAAAAGCACCAGAAGCAACGTTAGATGCTACTCCCTTGACTGCTTAGATGGATAGCTTGACAATTTCTGAAGAACCAAATGTTAAAGGATCATCCAGAATCAAAGCCTCTCATCCAGAGGAAATGATAATTGGAAAGAAGGATGACCCTATCAGAACAAGGTCATTTCTCAGATCTTCTGGCGTTCCTCATGAAAGTTATCTCAACCTTTTATTGTCAAAACTATGATCCCAAAACGAGTCAGTGGGTGTTCCCTGTTGATTTGTTTCAATCCAATCTTCCTCTTGGGCGTTCCCTAGTGAGTTGTCTGCAACAAACTTGACCGTTTGTTAATTGCCTTACTATCATCCTTTTGGTGATAGCCAAACCTCGTCAGTTCAACCTGGTCTGCATCCTTTTGGTGTTGGTTACCTCCAAGATTGGGAAGTTATTATCATCCTTTTGGTGGTAAGTAGCTTATGTGTTCTGCTCTATCATCCTTTTGGTGATAAGTCTGTCATCCTTTTGGTGCCAGATTGTGCAAGAGTTCTCTATCATCCTTTTGGTGGTAGATCTGTCATCCTTTTGGTGTCGGGATTGTGCGCGTGCGTCAACTATCATCCTTTTGGTGTCAGGGTTGTTTGTGTACGTGCATTACCTATCACCCTTTTTGTGATAGGTATGTCATCCTTTTGGTGCCAGATTGTGCGAATTTTCCCCTACATCCTTTTGGTGTCAGGGCCGTGTGTGTGTTGTTCCATCATCCTTTTGGTGATGGCGACCTTTTGCTGGTTATACACTGTCTACTCGGGGGTAGATCTTGGTTCATTATCCCGCCTCCCAAGCACTTCCTTTCTTTTCGGATAAATTCAGGGGTTTCTTCATATCTAATTATCTTCTACCTCGAAAGAATGAACGTCGTAACAGTTCATCTTATTAGGTTTAAGCCAATTAGATAGGGGCATCTGTCATACCCCAAATTTTTCCTACTTGTATAACTCTCATATATGCATTAGGATTTAACCTCCATATCATTATCATTAGTATTAGCATTTACATCCTCATGAGTGCATGATTCAAGCTCTAGACGGGAGAATTCAAAGGATTTTGACTTAGCTCGAGAGGTCACTTTTCTCAAGGCAAGTTGAGTTTATTTCTCAAGCTTATGGTTCCCTAAAGTCTCAAAGAGCTCACGTGATACTAGCATACCTGAATTTCATCTAGGTTATGGTCAAGCATTGAAGTCAACAACGTATCCTTGGAAATTGAGGAATTTGGGCTAAAAGTCAACTGCACAGTGGAAAGTCAACACTGTACTTTTTAGGTCAAATCTTTATTCATCATGTCAAATATGATTAAGAAGGATTAGGATTAAGAATTGTCAAGATATCCATTAAAAGTCAAGAATTTGGAAAATTTGCCATTTATGGAAAAATTTAGGTTTTTTAAGAATTTTCATTTTTGGAAAGTTCTAGCTTAAAGTCAATTAACTTCATGGTCATTTTGCTACATGTTCAAGACTTTGTTTCATTTTTCCCACAACATGAAAGTTTCTAAACATCCTCCGAGCTTTCTATTGATACCAATTTTATTTCATTTTGATCATCCTACCCCCAAGTTATGCCCTCACAAGGTGGCCTTGATACAACATTTTTCACACTTGAAATTTAATGTCAAGAATTCTCTAAAAATTATATTTTTCTTCATGGTGGTGTAATATTTCATTTTTGTGTTGGTCCCCATTTAAAAACCACCGAAAACTTTATCCAAAATGACCAAACTCTTGGCTTACACATGGGAGATGATTTTTGAATTCTTGGACAAAAATGGAAGTTTGCAAAGTATGTTGTAGTGACAATTGCTCAGCAAATTCACTCACTTGGCCAGCTCATTTCACACGAATTTCTCACACTTATCCATCCCTAGACATGTGCACATGTTTTTTTTCCAAACCTTCATCCAAACCACCACCATTTGTGTGTATTTTCATTATTTTCATTTCCAAACCAAAAATAAAAAACACCAAACCTCTTGCTTCGTTTCCACTCCTCATTCTTGCCCTAGAAGGAATCATTCTATAAATAGAGACTTCCCTCATTGCTTTTCTCAAGCTTGAAGAGCCACAAAAATTCTGTCAAATTATTTCACGAAAACCTATGGTTTAGGCATTTGTGTGCAAGATACAAACATTTTCAGCAAGACTTCTTTGCCCAGATGTCAAGTAAGAAGTGTGAGGAAGCCATAGCAAAAAGAACTGGAGCAAACGGAGTCCTGAGGAAAGAGAACGAGCTTCATCTTCTAGCCTCCTTACACACTCTTGAGAAGGTCCATTTCTTAACTATTTCATGTGATTTTTGTTACTAATTTTTAGGTATTGATGCGTTAAATAATGTTCTTAATCATGTGTACACTTATTTTGTATTTTTATCATGTTTTGAGATAATTTAAGTTTTGGTGTGTTTTGAGTTTTCCTGATTTTCTCGTAAACCATGTTGTTGTTGCGAAAACTAATCGCATATTCGCGTTCCTTGCGAAATTTTAGTTCAGAATGATATTTTGTTTTCATTTTTATGATAATTTTTTGAGCTCCAAAATTGGTGTTAATGGTGGTGTTGATATTGAATGCATGTTGTACAATACTAGTTTTTAAGAATTTTGTTTTTTTTTAATTTATTATGAAAAGACACGTGTCACATGCGGAGTGGGTGATATTTTTTCTTCACAAACCACCACGCGTGATCCTTCACGTGAAAGGGGCTGATTTGGATTTTTATTCCACGCGGCGCAGGTAGTAAAGACCATGGTGGTCTCACGCGTGGTGGACCTCTGATCCGAACGGATCTGATCAAGTCCTTTTATTTATTTATTTATTTTTCTTTTTTTTTAGAAGAAAAAAGGCCACGGTGGGCCTGGTTTCTTCTTTTTTCTATTTTATCTGATTTTCCTTTGAGGAAGTACTTCCTTGGATACCTTTGTTGAAAGGTTGAGGAATCAAGTGACTTCTCCTCAACTTTTGAAGCTAATGTTAGGGACATTGGTTAGGGATCATATGCTGCTAATTAGAGCTTGGTTGAAGTTACATAAGGTGACTTACCATTTTTCATATTGTGACCCTCAATCATCTTTCATTTCTTAACCTAGTTTGCATTGATCTTATGTTTTGAACATGCTCCTTAGCTTATTTTCTTTCCATCTTTTGCATGCGCTTAGATAAGTCTTTGAACTTACATTTTCATATTTTTTGTGATTTTATTATCCTGTTTTGCTATTTTTGTTGGTGGCCTCTTTAAGGTTACTCATATTGCATTGTGTTTGAGCTACATGTCTAGTATATGGATCCTTTAACCTAGTTAAGGTTGATTATAGCTCATGAAATTTTAGAAATTGATAACCTACTTCCTTGAGGTCATTTGTACTTTGGTTTCATGATCACTTGATCTTTTTTCCATTTATGGTGTATTTTACAAGTTTAACGTGTTTTGAGTGTTCTAATAGTGTGCATTTTGAACTGGTCTTACATTGTTGTCTCTATACATGTGCTAGTTGGTGTTCTATGATCTTTACATGATATGTATGAGATGTTTGACTTGCTTCCCCCTTGGATTTATGCAACCATTTCATGCTCACTTCGTCTCACACACACCTTAAGCTATACTTGTTCATGTTAAGAATGTTTGATTTGCATTTTGAACATTGTTTTGAATGGATGTCTTCATGTCCTACCTTGATCATATTTGTGATATTTGAATTGGTATGCTTGCTGCCTTTTGGTTTCTCATCTCACATTTTTCATACTTTGATCATTTGTTATATATTTCATTTGATTATACACTTGTGACTATGCATTTCTTATTTCGTTAAATTGGACATTTTGTCTTTGTTTTTTGGTGTAGTTCTTTTAAATTATCATTGTACATTTTACTCATACCTTCTATGTATCATATATCATCTTCCCCCTTGGTGGGCCTTATGTTCCCCTCTCCTCATTCACAATGTAATAGCTTAGTTTTCTTTTTGCTTGCTTACTTGCTAAGAAAGATAAAATGTGAAATTCTGGTATGCAGATCTCATATGTCCCAAGAACATTGATATCTGCTCAACAAGGACGAGGACAGACCATGACCAATTTAAATTTCTTTAAATTATACCAATGTCATGACCAACATCATGACGTCTGTTGTAACATCAATAGACAGACAGACTATTTATCTAAACATTTAAATTACGCAGAATTGTAAATGCTGAAAGATAAATAACACAATGAATTGTTTACCCAGTTCGGTGCAACCTCACCTACATCTGGGGCTACCAAGCCAGGAAGGAAATCCACTATTAGCATAATCAATTCAGAGCTAAACTCCCCCGTTTACAACTCCTCACTTAATCTCTACCCAATGCAATTTCTGCCTAGAGACACTCTAGACCTGAGTATACCCACTCATTCCCCCTCAATCACCTCAGTGATATCAATACACAATTAAAGAACAGTTATGGAGATACACTCCAAAACACACCTTGATCTTGCTTCACAGCTTTGATCAAGTAACACACACTCTTGCTTAACAGCTTTAAGTGACACAACAGCTTAGAACCTACCTAACCAATGCAACATACAGTTGCTTGGTGTACAAGTATTCCTAAGACACACTTCACACGTGAAGAACAGAACTTCTTCACTCACAAGACAAACATGAAGAACAACACTCTTCACTCACAAATATGTCTACCACAATGTATCAAAAGATACAAAGGCTGACTTAGACACACAAGGGACTCTCAAACCCTAGACCTTTATTTTACACTCAAGTTGTACTTGATGTGAGTGCTTAATTTCCCTTGCTTCTGCTCCTCCTTAAATAGCAATGCAAACTGGGCTTGGGCTGGTCACAAGTAACAAACTTTAGGTTTAACCAAGTTAAACCACTTTCCATAATTCAAGGTGCTGTCAAATTAGGTCACAACTGCTTCATGTTATGTCCAGTCCAGACTAGTATCTCGCCTGAGATAACTAAGGAGCCATAACAGGTTTCCTGAATTCTAGCCTGAGATATCTTAGGTATCATAACAGAAAAACAAACCCTGCATGCCTGATGTCATATGATCAATGTCATAACATTTAGTCATGACATTTAGCTTCACTTACTCTTAGCTGACCAGACTCCCCCTGCTGAACACTCCTGCAGAATCTTCTTCACAACAGTATAAACAAGCATATTATAGCTTCCTAAAAAGTCTCAAAGATCCTTTTTATAAACACCAATTAAATCTGCACTTTGTTCCTAATGAATCACTTTGGCCTGCACATACTGATGAGTTGTATCTAAAGCACTTCTGCCAAGTTATAAAAATCAGCAGCATCTGCTGTACTAGACAGCAATGTCATGACAGCAGTTTTGTCATCAACTCCTGCTAGCTCCTGCTGCACCAGACAGCGATGTCATGACATTGGTAATGACATCCTATTTAAAACACATGACAACAGTTATGTCATCAGCTCCTGCTGCACCAGACAACGATGTCATGATATTGGTAATGACATCCTATTTAAAACACATGACAACAGGCCTGTTACCACAACTCCTGCTGTATCAGAAAACGATGTCATGACATTGGTCACGACATTGTGATTAAAAACACATGACAGCAGTTCTGTCATGACGGCAGCTGGATGTCACGACATTCAACATGACATTCACATTAAAACACTCCACAGCAATTCTGTCACCACAGCAAATGGAAATGTTATAACATCCTGCTTAACATTAGTGCAGGATCATGCTTTACCAAAATTTTGCCAATCATAGAACCATGGACAATTCTATATCATAGAATCATGGAACTAACAATCATCCCCTTTGGCAAATTTTGGCTAAAACAACCAAACAACAACATCAGGTCAGCAGCAGTAGATACCAAAACTTTACTCCCCCTTAGTTTAGTCAAAAATTGACAAAAATTGGAGTAAATGTACATACTGCACAGGGTGTTCAAGACCGCACCAACAATCATGGACAATGACTTAACCTCCTTGCTGAACTCACTCAGCCAGTGTAAAATCAGTCCTGATTTCAGCCCATCATGTATGACATCAACTCCTTTACTTTGGTTCTTAATGCACCAGCCACAAGGCTTATTATTTCCAAAGTAGTCCATACATTTCATGAAGATCTCAGAAGGACACAGCAGCACCATCTTAACAGGTCATCACAAACACCAGAACATCATAGAGAAATAAAATCTCATGTAGCTTCCTCAGAGGCATACTGTTCAGACATGTAGTGCAGCTACACATCAGACAGATACACAGCTCCCCCTGTCATGCATAATCAGCACTCCCCCTAAAAGAGAGAACCTACACACATGGAAACACATGCAACTTTGCATCCCTTGTTTCATAAACCACACTGAAACCAATATCAGAAGTATTTGCAGGATTAATATCTGGACGATTTCTCAGATTTCAGCTTTGACAAAAACTCTCCAAGATGTCAGAATGAAAGTCCTTCCTTATGCACAAGATCAAGGCTGATGGTGTCTTGATCTTCATCTTCACCTGTCAAACAAGACACAACACTTGGAGAGAGGCTCAAAACCCTGGTTTGATCCATTTCTACCCAATGATAGAACCAAGAGCAGAACCATTATTGAGTTCATCATGAGCAGTGACACAATGTCACAACACCTGGTATGACATTCCACCCTCCTAGAGGCATACAATCACAGACGGCTTGAAGCCACAAGCAATCTTGAGACACAACTAAACCATTGCAGCAACATATCCTAGATAGAAGTATACCTCCCCATACCAAGGATAACTAGTGCTCTATTTCCAGAAGCACGTGAATGGAAAACATAAGACTCATCTTCATGTCTTCAAGAGCTCACTCCTTGTTCAACACACCTGTTGAACGCATTCACTTACTGCTTGAACCATAGGTAACTAGTACACCCATCAGACAGAAAATTTCCCCCTATCTTTTATAAAAGCTGCTCCAAGATCACCACATTATCTCTCATGACCAACTCTATGCTCATACAGTGAGAAGGCACCAAACTGATCCACCTCTTCCTAGAGTTACTTGTAGCAGAAGAGACCACTTCTCCACAAGTATTCTGACCTTAGGCCGAGTACAAGATAGACACCCCATAATCCAAGACATTCTTTCCTCATCATTCTCCCATATGATAAGTTAGAACACTTCTGATTCAACTAGGGACTTTATCACATCATAATGCAATCAACCAATGATTCACTCCAGTCTTGTACAATACCTTCACATCATACTCCAAGACAGTCCTTTTACCTCATCATTCTCCCGTATGACAAGATAGAGTACTCCTTAGCTAAGATGTGAATCACAAGTTCCACAACAGATCTTCAAGTCCTTTTCCAGATAATGTTTACACCATCCAATGGTTCTTGGTATACCCTCAACTGAACTTACTACTGCCTAGTAATCCAACTGAAGATCTTCAGAGAACACAGCTCCACCAGCTTGATCAAAAACATCTCCAAAAGAGGGTAATCTTCCATACACAACATAGGGCTTCTACCACAAGCTCCAATATATGAACAGAAACAGATCCTCCTTTGGTCTTCAACCAACTACCCTTCTACACAAGAGTAATTAGTTCCAAGCATGAACAGTCCCAGAATCTTCTGTGGTCTTCAAATAACTATCCTTCTGCACAAGAATAGTTTTCTAAAGGCTCACTACTTAAATAACCAAATGTCATTGTTTGGTTATTCAACATCTTTCAGAGCTCTAGCAAGCTTGATCTTCATATCCTACATGCTCCAAGGCAACTTAGATACACCAAGACTTGGACCTGTAACACCTACTCCTTCACACAGCTCTTGCAAACTACATGAGGTAGTATCAATTCCATTCATACCTGAGAAGATTATCTTCAAATGATGTACCACAACATCCATTGAGGCCCTGAAGTTACTGCTTGGTGTCACAACATCTAATAATACATCCTGCTGATGAGTTCAGGCTTTCATTCTGCCACTTAGAATAGCCTTATCACTCTATCAGAACAAGAGTTCCATGTTCACAGAGACTAGACACCCTCTATTCTGCTTTAACAGATACCTTGAACTACATTTGCTTCAGGAACTCTTCTTTAGAGAAACCAATCATGCCAAAGCTTGATTCTTCAAAGAGGAGGGGAAAAAATATTTACAAAAGGAATCTCGCTTTCCTTAAGTAGAAACTTCTTCAAAAAATCAGAGATAACTGCCATTTATCCTTGACCTCCAAGCTGAGCAAGATCTCATGCTCCTGTGCACTTATATCAGAAATAAACTGACCCAAGCAGAGCTACCAGCACCATCTTCTAGACCAGTTTCTTGCCAGGAAACTTTCTAGATACAGATCATATGTTGCTGGTAGAGACTAGAACACACCTGTTGTACTCAAATAAACTGAGCCAAGAAGAATGTCTTCATCTTTACTTCCATCAATACTACATTATAGCCTTAGTTTCTTACCAAGAACCTTACTAGAATAAAGACAGATCTTACCTCACATGTGTATGATACCAAGATTATCAGCTCTATCTCCTTTGATATAGTGAGGCACTCCTTGAATCAACTAAATTATGCACAATCTCTGCTAATGGAATGTCTCAACATTTGGTTGAACATCAGATTCTTGAAGTACATCAAACAAATCAGGGGCCTTATGCTTGTGTTGCAACTGATGAGACATCTTGATCATTGACTAAGGATAATTCATTAAATATTTGTGAAGATCTCAAATATCAATGAATCTTAAATCCTTATAATCAATCCTTCTCTGAACTTCATGGATAACCAATTAAATATGTGTGTAGTCCACACATAGCAACTGATCCACATAACTTGTTGAGAAGACCATCTGATAAATATTAATACTTTAGTAATACCAAAAGTATTCTTCAGTATAAGTATATCTAGTGTTGAAACATCAAGGCCGCCACCCTTGACTCAACCTCTTTATGACTTCCTTCAGCTAATAGAGCTCTTGAAAATCATGAACGGTGAAAATAAATCACCTCCCATTATGCCATCTATCAGTACCAGCCACAACCATACATCAACCTGTACATAGGGCAGTCTTCTCCCAGGGCTACTAGAGTTCTTTCATCAGAAGAATATGCAGCGGAACCACCAAAAGAACATCTTCAACAAGCCCTAAACAAGATGTTAGAACATACTCACCAGGTCATAGAGGCACCTATATCAGAGGACACAATAGCAGATACACAGAATACATCAGCAGCCCAAACATTTAGCAAGATCAGCACGGTAGCTACAACTCCTCCTTGTTTAAAACCACCAGAAAGTATCTCCCAAGATCTCATCTAGAACAGACAGGATGCCTGCTCTAATACCAATTGAAATTCTGGTGTGCAGATCTCATATGTCCCAAGAACATTGATCTCTGCTCAACAAGGACGAGGACAGACCATGACCAATTTAAATTTCTTTAAATTGTACCAATGTCATGACCAACGTCATGACGTCTGTTGTGACATCACCAGACAGGCAGACTATTTATCTAAACATTTAAATTATGTAGAATTGTAAATGCTGAAAGATAAATAACATAATGAATTATTTACCCAGATAGGTGAAACCTCACCTACATCTGGGGGCTTCCAAGCCCGGAAGGAAATCCACTATTAGCATAATCAATTCAGAGCTAAACTCCCCCGTTTACAACTCCTCACTTAACCTCTACCCAATTCAATTTCACCCTAGAGACACTCTAGACCTAAGTATACCCACTCAGTCCCCCGCAATCACCTCAGTGATATCAATACACAATTACAGAACAGTTATGGAGATACACTCTAAAACACATCTTGATCTTGCTTCACAACTTTAATCAAGTGACACACACTCTTGCTAAACAACTTTGAGTGACACAACAGCTTAGAACCTACCTAACCAATGCAGCATACAGTTGCTTGGTGTACAAGTATTCCTAAGACACACTTCACACATGAAGAACATAACTTCTTCACTCACAAGACAAACGTGAAGAGAAACACTCTTCACTCACAAATATGTCTACCACAATGTATCAAAAGATACAACGGGTGACTTACACACACAAGGGACTCTCAAACCCTAGACCTTTATTTTACACTCAAGTTGTACTTGATGTGAGTGCTTAATTTCCCTTGCTTCTGCTCCTCCTTAAATAACAATGCAGACTGGGCTTGGGCTGGTCACAAGTAACAAACTTTAGGTTTAACCAAGTTAAACCACTTTCCATAATCCAAGGTGCTATCAAATTAGGTCACAGCTGCTTCATGTTATGTCCATCCCTGACTAGTATCTCGCCTGAGATAACTAAGGAGCCATAACAAGTTTCCTGAATTCTAGCCTGAGATATCTCAGGTATCATAACAGAAAAAGAAACCATGCACGCCTGATGTCATACGATCAATGTCATAACATTCATTCATGACATTCAGCTTCACTTACTCTTAGCTGACCAGACTCCCCCTGCTGAACACTCCTGCAAAATCTTCTTCACAACAGTAGAAACAAGCATATTATAGCTTCCTAAAAAGTCTCAAAGATCCTTTTTATGAACACCAATTAAATCTGCACTTTGTTTTTAATGAATCACTTTGGCCTGCACATACTGATGAGGTGTATCCAAAGCACTTATGTTAAGTGATAAAAAAACAGCAGCACCTGCTGTACCAGACAACAATGTCATGACATTCAGTATGACATCCATGACAGTTGTTCTGTCATCAACTCCTGCTAGCTCCTGCTGCACCAGACAGTGATGTCAAGACATTGGTAATGACATCCTGTTTAAAACACATGACAACAATTCTGTCATCCGCTCCTGCTAGCTCCTGCTGCACCAGACAGCGATGTCATGGCATTGCTAATGTCATCCTGTTTAACACACATGTCAGCAGTTATGTTACCACAGCTCCTGCTGTGTCAGACAATGATGTCATGACATTGTGATTAAAAACACATGACAGTAGTTCTGTCATGACAGCAGATGGATGTCACGACATTCAGCATGAAATTCACATTAAAACACTCCACAACAATTCTCTCACCACAACAGATGGAGATGTTATAACATTCTGCTTAACATTAGTGCAGGATCATGTTTTACCAAAATTTTGCCAATCATAGAACCATGGACAATTTTATATCATAGAATCATGGAACTAACAAAATGAACTAGGCTAGAGCATATTCTAAAAACAAAGAACAAATGAGGCTTAATCCAATGTCAAGTCATTTTTTTAAAACTCATTTCAACTTGGACTACCTTAGGGTTTCTCCTTCTCTTTTCACATCTCTTCCATCAACCCTACACAAACCTTGTATGTATTCAACGCTTGTAAGTTGATTGTTTTGCGCATCACCATCAACCTACCCCGATCTATTCACCACCCTCTCTTTTCAAAACTTCTTTTTAAAACCTTTCTCTGTGAGTCCAAAAGCCTTGGTCTCGTACCAAGTGCATTTTCAAAACCTTTTTCCTAATAAGACTTGAATGGTTATGCAGTGATTAGGCGTAGGCCTTCTCCTATCCCGAGTGTTTGACATTACTTTTAGGATTCACTGTCGTAAAGCACTTACCATTCAAGATCAAAACATCTTTAATAAGAGAATGAAGGTCTCTTTGTATTGAACTAAAGAGAGAGGATTGAGTGTAGAATTTTTCCTCTCCGAGTGTCAAGATACTCACTGTAGAGTGTGTGGTCCCGATACTCATCTTTTAGAATGAAGACGTGACTGTATTCGCCACACTAATTTCACAATAAATCTTTGAGATAAAGAATTGGGTACTACCCGCAAGGGGTTACTATCTGAGGACCTATTTCACCCTAAAAATAAATTTCACAAATCAAATGTGACATCTTGCCTCGATGGCAAAAAATCTCTTTTCGAAAAATATATGTTATGTCCGTTCTACCGCAAACAGGTAACACCTAAGACTCCACAAGCGAGCTGCAATACACCTAACTGCTGGAATGCGCACGTTAGCATCATCCACAAAATACTAGTTAACCGTAGGCCGAACTACGACTGCTCTGATTCTTTACTTATTTTAAGTAAAGATACATAGGCAGAAGGGCCCAAATCCTTGTCGAGCACACTCTTCTGTCTTTTATCCGTAGTCCTCCAAACTACGTTGACTCTGACTTTCTCATACCTGTTGAGAATACGTAGGCATAAGGCCACGAGGTCCTACCGAGTCTCTTTTCCCCCTTTTATTTCTCTTTCCCATTGGAACACTCTTTAAAGCAATACCCTTTAGAAGACATCTTCACACGTATGACAAACAAATGGTTGCCATCGAGTACGATGGATGCGAGGGGTGCTAATACCTTCTCTTTGCATAACCGGCTTCTGAACCTTTTCTCTTGGTTGCGAGACCATCTTATCCATTACTTTCTTAGGGTTTTCTTGATGTTTTCCCTTCCCCTCATGGGATAATTAAAGTTCGATGGAGACTCTTCTGTCTTTTTGTTTCCGCCTCTCCGTCTTTGCATTTTCGAGTAGCAACACACGTGAGTAGTCATGTTGGTTGATAAAATCTGAAAGATTTACTATGACTCTAGGAACTTTGATAGAACCCGTTCGGCAGGTACAATTAACCTATAATACAAGTCCTTAGGGATGGGTAGACCTTGTGACCCCATGCTTTTACCTTGAGCTTAGGGAAACCCTGTGTGTGCGTGTGCATTGTATTTGTGAATATTTGTCTATGTGTTATGTGTGCATCATCTCATCATGGCATCTCATGATGCAACTGGTTTTGTAAAACTCAGTTGATTTCTTTATGTGAAAACCTAGATATATCATGGATATTGGGACAAGAAACACCAAGAAATACAATTTCAAGATGCCTGATACATCCGAATTAAGAAAACTAGGGACTATGGTATTGGAAGACTTTGGAAAAAGATATGGGAAGATAATGAGTGTAGTCAAGACTGGGATGGAAAAAGAAGTTCTCAACATTTTGGTTCAATTCTATGACCCATTGTATCACTGCTTTACCTTTCCCGACTATCAGCTGATGCCAACCTTGGAAGAATATGCTTACTACGTAGGAGCCCCTGTAAAAGACCAAAAACCTTACAGTGGATTAGAAAGCTTGCCTTCACCAAAGGAAATAGCATATGCTCTTCACCTCGAGTTATCAGAGATTAAAGCTAATCGTGCCACCAAAGGCAGAGTCAAGGGTTTCCATTCTGATTTCTTAGTTAAGAAAGCTGCTTATCTTGTCAAAGAAGGTAGTATGGATGCATTCGAAGTAGTTCTAGCTCTACTAATCTATGGACTAGTATTGTTTCCAGAAGTTGAAGAATTTGTCAATTCATCCTCTATCGTCATATTTCTAAGTGGCAACCCAGTGCCTACCTTGTTAGAAGACACTTACCATTCAATTCATCAGCGGACGCTTCAAGGAAAAGGAACCATTCTTTGTTGTACACCTCTACTATACAAGTGGTTCGCCAACCATTTGCCAAAAACTGACGCATTTAAAGAAAATCCCAATGGATGGAGATGGTCTCAAAGGATAATATCTTTAATGCAAGCTGACATTCATTGGTACAATCCTGCCTACGACATAGGAGTTTATTTTGACCGATGTGGACTTTCCCAAATATACCACTCATTAGGATAAGGGAAGGAATTAGCTACAATCCCACTTTGGCCAGACGTCAGCTTGGTTTTCCAATGAAGGACAAGCCCACAAATCTGATGTTATCAGGATTCTTCTATCTCAACACCGAAGCAATGGAGAATGTGAGAAATAGCACAATCGATGCTTGGGAGAATGTTTAGAAAAAGACTAAAGCTGATATAGGAAAAAAGAACTGTGTAGCCTTTGAGCCATTCACTCAGTGGGTCCAATCTAGAGCTCAAGATCTAAAGATGCCATACCTCCTAGAAAAGAATGCGCAGATTGTTATCGCGTCATCATCTTCTACCATTCCCATTGAAAAAATGGAAGAATACCAAGAAGTGCTTGAAAGAACACAACTTGAAAGAGATACTTGGAAAGGGAGGTATCATGCACTATTTTCTGAAACAACGAAAATCATAAGAGAAGTGCAAGACAAAAATGAACTAATAGGTTGGCTCGAACAACATGTGATTAATGGGGAAGTAACGAAAGAGAATTTATTTTTCTCAAGTGTCAAGCCTACTCAAAGCATTCACGAATATTCAAATATCCCACCTACCTCTGGAGCTAGGAAAAGCATAGTGGACAAATTGGTAATGGAAAATACAATGCTAAAGAAGTTGAAGAGGTCTCGCAACTAAAGTTCTTGTTAGAAACTTGGATCATAAAACTTAGTTTCCCGATGTAAATTTAGGCTTCTTGTATTGTATTTTGAAAGTTGTGACTTTTTTCCAACAATTAATGAAATAAGGGGGTTTGACTTAATAATCTTATGAGTTTTGTAAAACCAATTTCATTTTGCATTTGCATCTCCACATTTTGGCTAACCATTCAAGGAATTCAAAATTTTCTTTTGCAGACATTGTTATGGACCGCAGAAGCAGATTTTCATTTCTGAGCTTGAGATTGGACAATCTTAGGATTTTGGGAGGCCTCGTCAGGAACCCCTCCGCATTCATCGCCAAGTATGGAGATCTACTGCCACTGTTAAATACAAGAGTCAACAAAGACATGTTTCTAGCACTCGTTGAATTCTACGACCCAATATACCATTGTTTCGTCTTCCTAGATTCCCAGTTACTCCCAACCCTGGAAGAGTATTCCGCCTATTTGAAGATTCCTTTGACCTTTACACCCCCTATGGTAAACCGAGAAGGAAAGAGCTTACCAAAGCACTACACCTTGAGCCAATATAGTTGTCTGCTCATTTGGTAATTAGGGATGGTTTCTCCGGACTGGAAGCAAAACCGTTCATGGAAAGAGTAGAATTCCATTATTATAATAGAGACTTAGGGATCTTTGAAGCAATCCTGGCTTTTCTAATCTATGGACTGTATCTCTTCCCTAGCTGTGATGAGTTCATCAGTGAAGACGCCATTAGGCTCTTCATAATCAGAAGTCTTGTACCCACGCTGTTGGCCGATACCTACTTTATTATCCATCGTCGGAGGATGTATGATTTAGGTCTATTCTCATGCTGCACAACACTTCTCAGCAAATGGTTTATTTCACACTTGCCTAAGACTCAGATTCTCTGGAAAATCCCTAACAAAGATGCTTGGTTCGAAAAGTTAGCATCACTCACTCATTATGATGTCAACTGGTACGACGTCAAAAATAGTGGAATCGCCATGATTCAAAGCTGTGGAGACTTTCCAAACATACCTCTTATAGGCATGAAAGGAGTCATCAGCTATAGTCCGATCTTTGCTCGCTGTCAGCTAGGATATCAAACCGGACCGGAGCCAGACCAAGAACTACTAAGGACTTGTTTCTGTGAAAAGGGTAGTGATGAAAACTTTGAGACTCAGGCTCGATTAGCTTGGTATCATCCACATATGCAAGGATTGACTGCGGAAGAAAATGTGAGCTGCCTAGCCATAAAAGCTTATCTCATTTGGTCAAAAGAGATAGCTATAAGAATGTTCTACAGTCACACTTATGAAATCTCTATGGAGCCAGAAATGCTCATGCCTAGAGATGAGTTGAAGTTCTCTTTAGTTAAAGCAGAAGGCAAAAATGCCGAGTTATAGGAGTTGATCTGTCATAATCAACACCATTCCACACCTCAAGAAGGAGAAGGATCGTCTTGTTAGAACGATCGAGGCTTCCCAATTTCCTGTTTTTCTAAGATTGTAATCTTAGGAGCCTATGAATGTAATTGCTACTTGTTGAAAACTATGTTATAAGAAAGGTCTTGTTTGTTAACAAGAGCCATATGTTGTAACAGACTTTAACTTATCAATAAAACTCTGCTTTTCAAACACGTTGTCACGTGTGTTGTTGATTTTGCTTGTAAACAAGATTTTTGCTTTTCCTTGAATGGGTAGTTTTGCATTTGCAATTGCATATTATTTGCATAGTGTTGCATGGGTTGCACAGCTCATCTGTTGTTCTTTTCCACTAGAGTGAGGAAAGAAAAGTCACACTGAGTCCCCATCACTACAACAACCGAGCCAGCGCTTAGAGAAGAATGGTTGATCAAGACCAAAGAATCGATCAACTTGACAACAATCTCGAAGGGATAAGAGGTGACGTTAGCCAGATTATGGAAGTCCTTCAGGTAATAAGAGCAAAAATGGACTCACAAACTACAATGGTATTTGAAATCAATGCGACAACGGCAAATCCTCCTTCGATAGTAACCTCAGTAACTAACCTCCATTTGGCATCACCAAGGATTTTTTGTCACCACTCAGTAATCCCCAACAATTCAACCTCCAGCCGCAGACTGTTCCATTAACAACAGATCCCATCTACACTTAATTAGGGGGTCAAGCATAGGTCCAACCAATGTTCAATAACCATCAGCAGATATTCGACATACCCGACGGGTCTGAGACCGAGGACGAAAAACATGAGAAATTAAGGGTTGAAATGGAGATAATGGCCAGAAGAATGAGGGCTATAGAAGGGAACAATGTCTTTGCGTCTGATGCCATGGACATCTGTTTGGTTTTGGGCTTGGTATTTTCTCCCAAGTTCGTAATGCCCACATTTGAAAAGTATGAAGGAGCAACCTGCCCAAAGGTCCACCTGATCATGTACTGTCGACGTATGGCCCCACACATTGAAAATGACAAATTGTTAATACTCTGTTTTCAAGACACTCTTAAGGGTGCCTCCGTCAAATGGTACCTAGGCTTAGATCAATCAAAAATACACTACTTCCAGGACTTATCTGACGCATTCATGTAACAATACAAATACAACATGGACTTAGCGCCAAATCATCGTCAGCTCCTCGGCATTACATAGAAAAATTCTGAATCTTTCAAGGAATACACGCAGAGATGGTGTGAAACTGCCGCTTAGATGGAACCTTCCATGACAAAGAAAGAACTCCCTGATTGGTTTGTAGATACGGTCAGACTCGAATTCTACGAAAGGTTGATTAGCAGTATCACAACAAATTTTTCTGATATTTCATAGGTGTAAAAGTGGAGGCAGGTTTAAAAAGCGGTAAGGTATCAAGCTCAGCTACTAGTGTCAGCACGAGTATGACAAAGAGGCCACCAAGCAGCTTCCAAAAGAAAAAATAAGTAGAATTCAGTATGATAATGCATGAAAAAAGAGCGCAAAACCAAAGGGTCCCATGACATCGGTATCATCAATCGCAATACATAGCGGCAGTGACGCCAGTTTTCCAAAATCAACAGAGTCAACAAAACCTTCAACTAAGGGCACCAAATGCTTATCAACAATATAACCACCAGCCTTATAACAATTAGCAGGTACAACAACCCAGGGTTCAAACTCCTAGGCCAGCTTATCGGAATGGGAAACCCAGAATACAGCCGATACCAATGAGTTACACCGAGTTGTATCCCATGATGGTGGCTATAGGACTCATTCAGACAAGGAAATCGGGTGCCCCACCTAATCCTTTACCTCCCTATTACAACCCCAACGCACATTGCCCTTTCCATGAGAATGCTGCTGGGCATAACTTGGAAGGATGTTTTGCACTACAACACATCGTTAGGGAGTTGATAGAAAAGAAGATACTATCATTCGAGGACAATCACCCCAATGTAAAATATAATCCTCTGCCAAACTATGGTGGAGTAAACGCTATAACTTAAGAGGGTGAAGACACTAAAATGAAGACGGTCATTGCAATATCCGAAGTTAAGACATTGTTGCTGGAGTTACACAAAGGACTAGCTCAGGCGTGGTTGCTCAAAAGCACCCATGATAATTGTGAAGAATGCGGCCAGAATCCACAAGGTTGTGACCTTGTGCGAAAAGATATTCAATCACTAATCAACAAAGGAATTCTACAGGTCAGTAATAAGAATAGGAAAGAGGATGTGGCGGTTATTGAACCAATATTCAATATACCAGAAGAGTCCAATAAAAGAGCGGTATTCAAAACTAACAACGACAAAATAACTCGACCCAAAGCCGTCAGCCCAGTGTTCCACAATGATCCCGTACCCAAATTTGGAAAAGATCAACCAAGGTTTGACCCAAGGAGAGGGCCAGATCCTCATCCAAGAGCTATATCATGAAAGCACAACTATTCCTGGTACGACATGAATGCCGGAAGAAAATAGGAGGATGTAACAAACATTGATGGGGCAAGCAAAATGACCCGCAATGGTCAAATATACCAGCCCATGACTAACATTATGGTCCGTCAAGCAGCTACATGTTGCACCCCAAAATTTGCCCTCATGTTTTCTAAACCTTGACTGGCTTTTGCTTCGCATTCATCTGCATATCATCTAGGTCGATCATTTTTCACATACTGTCCATGTTATCAGCCGGAATGGATTTATCGGAATTACAGCCGCTTTGTTCGCATTTTAGACGGTTTAAACGAGTTCAAATGATAAGATTTATTTCGGAATTGAACGAAGGTCGGATTCTTCCTGGTGGTTTAGTTCGTGCTTATAATTGTGGTGCGTTAGTTTCTCACTTTCAAGCATTTTCGTGTTCGACCCTTTCAATCTTTTTTTATGTCATTTGTTAATTTAGGTTTAATTTATTTTTTTAGAAATTAGCATAGATTTTTAATTAGATTTATAATTTAGTTAGTTTAGAATGGAATTATTAGTTAATTAAATTTAATTAGGAATAGAATTTATTTTTTTAGAATTAGGTTAGAATTTTTTTATTTAGAATTTAGAATTTTTAATTAGAATTTCAATTAGAATGTAAGTTAGAATTTTATTAAAATTATATTAGGATTTAGATAGATTTTAGATTTAGAATTTAATTTAGAAAAATAGAATTAGATATTTTGGTTAATTAAATTAGTTAGTTTAGAAAATAGACTTAATTAAAATTTTGATTTTTATTAGAAATTAGAAATAGATTTAGAATTTTTATTTAGAAAATAGAATTAGATTTTTTAGTTAATTAAATTAATTAGTTTAGAATATAATTTTTATTAAAATTTGATTAGAATTATAATAGAATTAATAGTTAGATTAAAAGTTAAATTAGGAATTAGTTTAGGTTTGAGTTAATTAATTAATTAAATATAAAAACATAAAAAAAATGTAAAAAAGGGACACGATAGATTTTTCAGGGTATTTAAAGGAGAGCACTATTCATCATCTCCTAGAAAGAAAAACCCTAATCCTATTACTATTCATCATCTTCAAAATGGGAACAAAACCCTAGCCGCCGCTAGAAGCTTCATCTTTCTCTCCAAATCCGCGGACCGCCACCATTCCCTATTCACGTCTCCTTCCTCTCTCCTTCCGCCGAAGCTCCCCGACATCCTCTCCCCTCTCCTCGTGAAACCTTGCCGCAACTCACCATTTCCTCTCTTCTCGTTTTGCGGCCGAACCCCCACCTCAAACCCCTTTGTCACTGTTCTTCTTCTTCCTTGAGAACAAGACCTCGCCGCCGTTTTCCTCTTCCATCCTTCTTCTTCTCATTTCCACCGTAAAACCCATGAGCCATTCCTCTTCTGCAAAACCCCTCTTTATAACAGAACCTCCATAACCTTCAACCGAATACGAACCACACAAACCACTCTCAAAACTTAGAAAAACAGAGCAAAGAAGAAAAGAAATTGAAACCCCAAGCTGAAACAAAAATGAATCGCGAGAGAGATGAGCAATGGAGTAGAGGTAAATTGGGAAGAAGAAGAAACGATTTGGGCGAAGGAGGTTGTTTGCGGGTTCTTCGATTTGATTCTTCTTCATTCAAGATTGTCGGCAGCGTGCGAGGATGAAGTTCAAGGCGATTTCTGAATTCCCATCTCTTTTCTCCTCATTGGTGTATACAGTGGGCACATCGACCACCCTTTCATTGTGGGAACTGATACATTTGCTTTTGTTCTTTTTATTTATATATAAAATGGTTAATGATGGAGGCTTAAGGTCTGTTTCAATTTCTATCGACACCCACCATGGCTTCGTGGGTTTTTTGCGGAAGAGATTCCTTTTTTTAGATGAGTGGGCTTTCACAAGCCCATGACAAATCCAAGATGCATACCCCCCTCTTGTTTAAGTCTATGTTTTTTCTATTTTATTTTTTAGAGTTTTTTTATAATTATTTTACAAATTAGTTTTTTTTAGATTTTTAATATTTTTCTAATTAAATTTTTTAGAGTTTCATAATGTGTTTGTTCTAATAAAATTAATTTGTAGAGTTTTCATAAATTTTTCTAATTAAATTTTTTTGATTTCTATAATGTTTTTTTTTGGTAAAATAGAATTTTAGAGTTTTTATATACTTTTCTAATTTTAGTTTTTTAGAGTTTTTAATATATTTTTTAAAAAGTGAGATTTTGGTGTTTTATTTGTCTTTGAGGCTTTATTTTCATATTATCTCGTTTCGATCGATGACGATACCTCTAAAACCATTATCGGTCAAATTATTGATAGATAACGGTTTGTCCGAGACCACCTTCTTTTTCTCTCCTCATTTCTTCTTCATTTTCGATTTTTATTTAATTTTATCGATCTATGAAGTCTTTCAATTTGTAAGCGTCGATTTATCGAAGTCGATAACCTTCACAATTTCAAATCTACGGAAAATAACCATTTGGGTCATTTTCTTTACTTTGGGATCGTGATAGACTACCTTCGATTAATCGACATGATGTTTGCGATTAAGACGAGATCCCACCTTTTTTGGTCTGTGCAACATGATTAAATCGGAGAATGATCCTCAATATCATTTCTCTATCTTGTTTTTAGCACGGATATCAATTTACGTGACCTCCTATAGTTCGACTTTCATCATAAGTTGAGCTACGAAGGTTTAGCATTACATTTTGTCCCGATTCAATTCACTAAAAAAACTAAACCACTAAATTTACTTTTTGTCAATATACAACTGCTTTACTTTCTGTCAAATATACATTGCTTTATTTTTTAGTCAATATTATCCTGTCCATATACTTGTCAATATTTCTCTTGATATATTCTTGTACATATTGTTATATATTATGTATATTACCTGTATCTTGTATATATTCATACTCACTTGTACATTCTTTCAAAACACCTAATAAATTATCGAAACCATAAAATCATAATTGTTGGACTGTTGTTTGTTTGTCCGAGTGACAGACCTTTGGACATTTTCAGGAACCTTAGCATGGAGTTGTGCCCGACTTTCGCTCAAAGGCGTAACTTAGGACACATTACACACACATGGCTTTCTCTTGGGGTACCTGACAATGAGACTTTCTTTATTTTCGTGCAATCCCTTGTAATTTGCATGTACCCCTCTCCCATTTCTGATGTACGTATTTCGTATTTCTTTGACTGCGGCTTATCGTCTAGGAGCACCCTCAGGGACTAGAATATCCGTTTTCAAATTAATTCTCGACTCGTCATCGAGCCATTTTCAAACTCACTTCCATTCCACCACACTTTTGCATGCAAATACAAGTCAAACCCTTGATCCAACGTCAAGCGAATTTTCTCAACCAACTTTCAAACCAATTCACCATCTTCTTATTTCACAACTTTTCTCCTAAAAACTTGGTCTCGTACCAAGTGCATTTTCAAACTCTTTTCTCAATAAAACTTGAATGGTCGTGGAGTGGTTAGGCGTAGGCCTTCTCCTATCCGAAGTGTTTGACATTACCTTTAGGGTTCACTGTCATGAAGAATTTACCATTCAAGATCAAAACATCTTTAATAAGAGAACAAAGTTCTCTTTGTATTGAACTAAAGAGAGAGGATTGAGTGCAGACTTCTTCCTCTCTGAGTGTCAGGATACTCACTGTAGAGTGTGTGGTCTTGATACTCGTCTTTCGATACGAAGGCACACTTGTATTTGCAACACCTTTTCACAACAACACTTTGAGATAAAGAATTGGGTACTACCCGCAAGGGGTTACTATCTGAGGACCTATTTCACCCCTAAAAACAATTCCCACAAATCAAACGTGACATCTTGCCTCGATGGCAAAAAATAATCTTTCAAAAAGGAAATGTTACGTTCATTCTACCGCAAACAGGTAACGCCCAAGTCTCCAACGAGCGAGCAACAATACACCTAACTGCTAGAATGCGCACGTTAGCATCATCCACAAAAACACCGGTTAACAAGTTTCACGAACTATGTTGCTCTGATTTCTCATACCATATGGGAATATGTAGGTACAAGACGATGATGTCTTGGCAAGCAACCTTCCCCCCATCACTCGTAGTTTCCTGAACTATGTTGACTCTGACTTTTCCGTTGCACGAGGGAATACGTAGGCATAGGGCGACAATGTCCTATCGAGTCTGTTCTTCCTCTTCTTCCCCTTTATCTCTCTTTTCCCTATTTCTAACCCTTCTATCTCCTTTGGAACACTCTTTATAGCAAAATCTTTAGCAAATATCTTCACACATAGACAAACAAATGGTTCCCATCGAGTACGATGGATGAGAGGGGAGCTAATACCTTCCCTTTGCATAACCCGCTTCCGAACCCATTCTCTTGGTCGCGATACCATCTTATCCGTTTCTTTCTTAGGGTTTTCTCGATGTTTTCCCTTCCCCTAATGGGATAAATAAAGTTCGATGGCGACTCTTCTGTCCATCTATTTTCGTCTCTCCGTCGTTGCATTTTTTCGAGTAGCGACACTACCGTCGCTCCCAGAGTTGTCGTTACTGTTCCTAAGAAGGCTGCTCCAAAGGAAGTGATCTCCAAAGAATCCACTCTTAAAGGAAAAGAATTTTCCAAAGATGATGAAGAGGAGTTTTTAGGATAATTCGCCGAAGCGATTACCGGGTAGTGGACCAACTCAATCAGACGCCATCCAAGATCACAATCATGTTGTTGCTATTGAGTTCTTCAGCCCATCGACAAATTTTGTTGAAAATACTCACACAAGCCCATATTACAAAATACATTGTTGTGGGGCAGTTTGACTCCGTTGTTACAAATATCATAGCCTGCAATACGCTGAGCTTCGACGACAGTGACTAGATCGCTGAAGGTCGCGAGCACAACTGCGCTCTATATGTATCTGTTAAGTGTGAAGAAGACAAGCTCACCAGAGTAATTGTCGACACCAGATCTGCACTCAATGTAATGCCCAAAAGAACATTAGTAAAGTTGGCATACAAAGGAGCTGAGATAAGGCCCACCTCTTTAATTGTGAAGGCTTTCGATGGATCAAGGAGAACCGTAATAGGGGAGGTTGATTTACCAATCATGGTAGGAATCACCTTCCAAGTAATGGACATAAATCCTGCATATAGCTATCTGTTGGGAAGACTGTGGATACATACAGCGGGCGCTGTCACATCTACATTACACCAAAAGATGAAGTTTGTCACTAATGATCAGATGGTCATAGTACATCGAGAAGAAGATCTGATGGTAAGCAACCTATCCTCTTTTAAATATATCGAAGCCGATAAGGACGTGCTCAAAACAACATTCCAAGCCTTGAAGATTGCTCATGCTATGTTGGTTGACGATTCTGTTGTAATTCGTGGTCCATCTTTTGCCTCTGTGTGAAGCATGAAAGTTGCAATGAAAGAAGGACTCCCACTAGGATGGGGAGAGGTTATATAGGTGAATGCTTGTGCCAAGAATGACATGCAAGGGTTGGGTTACAAACCAACTCTGGAGGAAACATCTGAAGAAAGCACCCAGAAGCGGAAGACCCTGAAGGAAAGATTTGTAAGTGGTGGGGTACAAGTAAACACCATCATTGACGAAGATGAAGAAAGCAACCTCGACGGCCTCGTAATCCGAGATGGAGCAACTTTGTGCAATTGGGAGACAGTAGAAATTTCTGTCATGCTACCTTTAGAGTAATGAATTGCTTGTTAGCTTTTGTTTTCTTTAACAATTCCTGGTCATGCCCAAGGCCAACGAATCATTTTTTATGGGCCACTTTGCGATTTAAAAGATTAATGAATGAAAAGTATTTTTGTTAAAACTCTTGTTCGTATTTCTCCTCATCATTTTCACTTTTTTGTAAAAAGGAAAAATGGCATATTTTTGAAAAATCAAAATTAAACCTCATCATTTGCATGTCTGTTGTGTGTGTCTGATCATTCTAAACCCTGTTAAACCATGCAAAAACCTCCATCACCCAAAAAATCCAATGATCATTTGGTCCCTTCTGGTAGTGATTCATTTGTTTTTCAAGCTGAATAAGAGACTGATGAAGATTCTGAAGTCCCTGAAGAGTTGATAAAGATGACCGAGTACGAGGATGCCTATCTTCAGCCCTACAAAGAACAAATTGACATCATCTACTTGGGCTCTGAAGAAGAAAGAAAAGAGGTCAAAATTGGGTCATCACTAGGGGTAGAAGTTAAAAACAGACTGATAATGTTTCTCAAAGAGTATACAGATGTATTCGCTTGGTCCTACCAAGATATGTCTGGGTTGGATACCGATATTGTAATGCACAAGCTCCCCATGAAGCCCGAGTGTCCTCCGGTTAAGAAAAAGCTTCAAAGATCCAGACCCAACATGGCTCTCAAAATTAGAGATGAGGTCAAAAAAAAAATCTACGCGGGTTTCTTAGCAGTATCAAAGTACCCGAAATGGGTGGCTAATGTAACACCCCCTTTCTATACCCCCCAAATAATCAAACAAATCATTTAGGCACTTAATCAAAATTTCATCAGAGTATAAATTGACACATGGTATAAAAGAGGCACGTCACATTATCTAGGAAATTCAAAACACATACAACACCTGCTCATAAGGATATGCAACAAAGGGTAAATCACCACAAAGGAACTGAGTCCTTAAAACCCACATATCAATATTTAGAATAAAATCGGAAATATCTAAACATTGAATCACTTCATTCATGTAAACATTATATACATCAACAGTTTAATTCAAGTCATAAGTCATGTTTACAAAACATTCACCAGCAAATACATACACAGATGTATCACAAAAGAATCAAAACAATTCCTAACTACCCGGTGCTACATATCAGAGCCAACCGACCAAAAAGAATGAAGCCACGCTTCACAAAAGACCTCCAGCAAACCTACTTTGCAATGCCTCATAGAGCATCATAAAACAACAGAAGGGTGAGAAACATTATCATAACAAACAATGCATATAATTATGTATCTATATACACCAACATAGAATACACATAACACATTTCTCACCGCAATTCATCACAATTCATCATATACCTCACAATGTATATCTACACAACTAAGCGTATTCACCAATCATGCTTCACAACTCACAACATTTTCACATAAACATTTACACGTATGTTTACTTCAACAATTCACATAAACATACACGATTATGTTCATTTCACCAATACATCATATAAAGATGATAAATGCAACTCATAGAGACAGACTCACGACTCTATGCAGATGCAAATGTGGTATCGACTCATTCAGCGGGTTCAATTGAAGAACCAAATGGAACCATCACTCGTTACCGAAGTAACTCCCCGTCGGGCCTACGATGTTCACCCATCGCTCACACCCCACATGGGCACACGATGTTTTAGGATTGCTCACACCCCACACGGGCACACAATCTGATTGCTCACACCCCACAAGGGCACACAATCGTTCTGCAGATTCTCCACGGAATCAAATTTAAACCATCGCTCACACCCCACAAGGGCACACGATTGTTTCTGCAGATTCTCCATGGAATCAAATATAAACCATCGTTCACACCCCACTAGGGCACATGATCATTTCTGCAGATCCTCCTAGGGATCAAAAATAAACCATCTCTCACACCCCACAACAGCACACAAGGTTTCTGCAGATCCTACGCGGGATCAGACACACAAGAATGAAATCGTGATGCTTCACATGCAAAACAACTCCACACACTCTTGAAATGCATACATATTCACAAATATATATAATCATGCATTCTTCACATCATACAAGTACATACAATTATGCACATTCACACCAATCTCATCATGCATTTTCATTCAATTCAAACAAATGCACAAAATTGCCAACGGCCACATTTCACACTCCGCGATTCACTATCTAGGATTCACGCCTTACGGCTACCCAAAACACATCACATCACAACATACAACTATGCATAATAAGAAAGGATTAAACATCATTAAACCAAACAATCGTCAATTGGATGGAAAGTACAAGAAAACAACATGTTGTCACACTCGCTACCTTGCTCGCCTAGCGAGCTCCTAGTGAATGCTCACTACGTGTTCGCCTAGCGAACAAGCTCGCGAAGGCAAACAGAAGCCACTGACTTGGTTCGCTACCTCACTCGCTCAGCGAAGGCCTAGCGAATGCTCGCCACCCCCCTTCGCTACCAGCGAAGAATACCAAAACCATTATGTCCATGTTTGGGACCGTTCGCTACTTGCTTGCCACAACGAATGATCGCGACCTGCTCGCCTAGCGAACTTGCTAGCGAGGGTCTATGAACTCAGAATTTCCCACTGTCCAAAACTCTGAAACTCCTCAAAATCCACCCGATTCAATTCCAACTCATTCCAATAGCCTTAGCCCGACATTCCTCGACTAAACTTTACCACTTATTTTCATTTTTAACCGTTAAAACTCGGTTTCTACCGATTAAATCAAATTCAACCTAAAAATGGAAAATGAGCAAAACTCTCCCCAATCCAAAATCGGACCAATAGAAACATACATAATTAAACACATCAAAAGAATAATAAAGTTTCACACCCTTACCCGATTAAACTGAAGCTTAGAAGTTGATTCTTGATGATTCTAGGTTTTTCTCCTCTTCCTCTTCTTTTTTCTTCTTTCCTTTCTATTTCTTTCTATCTCTTTTCTTTTCTCTCCATTTCCACTTATACTCTTTCTATTCTATTATATCTCTCTCAAATAACAACTAATTAAGGATTATCTAAAACACCCTCTAATTAATTCCCAAAACTCTCAGAATAATAAAATAACATAATATGCACACATAACATATTAATATTCAAATTTCACAGATATAACAATAATCAATCAAAATAAATCAAAAGACTCAACAAAATGGGAAATTCAGAATCGGGGCGTTACAACTCTCCCCCACTTCAGAAATTTTCGTCCTCGAAAATATTACCTGATCCAAACAATTATGGATGCGACTTCTGCATCTTACTCTCCAATTCCCAAGTCATGTTGCCTTCCGCAGCACCTCCCCATGCTACTTTCACAAGCGTAATATCCTTGCCTCTTAGCTTCTTAATTTCACGTTCCAAAATCTTAATCGGTAAAACTTCAACCGTAAGGTTATCTCTTACTTCAACCTCGTCCATAGGAATCACACGTGACGGATCCGGAACATACTTCCGAAGTTGCGAAACATGGAACACATCATGCAAATTCGAAAGATTCGGAGGCAACTCCACACGATACGCCACAGCACCAACTCGTGCAATAATCTGATACGGACCAATAAAATGAGAAGTCAACTTCTTCGACTTCAAAGCACGACCCACACCCGTAACCGGTGTAACTCTCAAGAACACATGGTCTCCCTCTTGAAACTCAAGATCTTTCCTTCTCTTGTCATGATAACTCTTCTGCCTACTCTGAGAAGCTCTCATCTTTTCCCGAATAAACTTCACCTTCTCCATCGTTTGTTGTACCATCTCCGGCCCAACAACGAACTTCTCACCAGTTTCATGCCAACACAAAGGTGTTCGACATCTCCGACCATACAAAGCCTCAAATGGCGTCATACCAATACTTGAGTGAAAACTGTTATTGTAGGTGAACTCAATCAACGCTAAATAACTATCCCAAACACCACCTTGCTCTAGTACACAAGCATGCAACAAATCCTCCAACGAATGAATCGTCCTCTCGGTTTGACCATTTGTTTGCGGATGATAAGCCGGACTCAATATTAGCTTAGAACCCAAAGCCCTTTGCAAACTCTCCCAAAACCTTGAAGTAAATCTAGGATCTCTATCCGATACAATACTCTTAGGAACTCCATGCAACTTCTTAATCACACGAACATAAATCTCGGCTAACTTCTCCAAAGGATAACTAATATCAATCGGAACGAAATGAGCAGATTTAGTAAGCCTATCAACAATCACCCAAATAGCATTATGACCTCTTTGCGTATTCGGCAATCCCGTAATAAAATCCATCGATATACTATCCCATTTCCACTCTGGAATATCCAAAGGTTGCATCAATCCACTAGGCTTCTAATGTTCTACCTTAGACTTCTGACAAGTCAAACATGCATACACAAACTGAGCTACATCTCTCTTCAATCCGGACCACCAAAAGATTTTCTTCAAATCTTGATACATCTTATTCGCTCCCGGATGAATACTTAAGTTGCTCTGGTGTCCTTCCTCCAATATCATTCTTTTCAACTCCACATCATCGGGAATACAAATACGACCACGAAATTTCAAAACTCCAAAATCATCAACCTTGAAATCCTCATTCTCATTCGTCATCAAATCAACGAACTTCAGATCCAACTTCTGCTTTTCACATACGGTCGCAAGAAAATCATTCGTAATATGAAGCATACCAAGTCTTACACTTCTCGGCGTCGTTTCACAAACCAAACTCAAATCTCTAAAGTTCTCCAAAAGTTCCCATTCTTTCATCATCAATGTAGACATGTGCAGCGACTTCCGACTTAAGGCATCGGCCACCACATTTGCCTTACCCGGATGGTAATTCAAACCAAAATCATAGTATTTCAAAAGCTCTAACCACCTCCTTTGCCTCATATTCAATTCCTTTTGATCAAATAAATACTTCAAACTCTTGTGATCACTAAAAACTTCAAATCTTACACCATAAAGATAATGCCTCCAAATTTTCAAAACAAACACCACGGCCGCTAATTCCAAATCATGCGTATGGTAATTCTTTTCATGCACTCTCAACTGTCTTAAAGCATAAGCCACAACTTTTCCATCTTGCATCAACACACTACCCAAACCTGTCAAGGAAGCATCACAATAAGCCACAAAAGGTTCTGTAGGATTCGGCAAAGTCAAGACTGGCGCTGTTGTCAATCTTCTTTTTAACTCAATGAAACTCTTTTCACAATCAGCATCCCAAATAAAAGCCTTTCCCTTACAAGTCAACTGCGTTAACGAAAGTGCCAACTTTGAAAATCCCTCAATAAACCTCCGATAATAACTTGCCAAGCCCAAAAAGCTTCGAATCTCCATAACCGATCCAGGAGTCTCCCATTGCATTACCGCATCAATCTTGGATGGATCCACACTAATACCATTACCGAAAATAATATGCCCGAGAAAACTCACTTCCGACAACCAAAACTCACACTTTGACAACTTAGCATACAATTTCTTCTCTTTCAAAATCTGTAACACAATCCTCAAATGCTCTTCATGCTCCTCTTGAGACTCAGAGTAAATCAAAATGTCGTCGATGAACACAACCACAAAACAATCCAACTGCTCATGAAAAATACGATTCATGTATTCCATAAACACACCCGACGCATTAGAAACTCCGAATGGCATCACAGAATATTCGTAATGACCATACGGTGTCCTAAAAGTCGTCTTTGGAATATCCTCCTCCTTAACCCGAATCTGGTGATAACCCGATCTCAGATCAATCTTGCTAAAAACACGCGCTCTAACTAATTGGTCCATCAAATCATCAATTCTTGGAAGCGGATACTTGTTCTTAATTGTCACCTTATTCAACTGCAGATAATTAATACATAACCGCATACTCCCATCCTTGTTCTTTACCAACAATACCGGCGCACCCCAAGGAGAAACACTTGGTCTTACAAACCTCTTGTCCAACAAATCATTCAACTGCCCCTTCAGTTCTACCAATTCCGATGCTGACATACGATACGGTGCCATCGAAATCAGTCTAGTACCGGGAACTAGATCAATAGAAAACTCAACTTCTCTTTCCGACGGTACATTTGTAATCTCCTCCGGAAACCCTTCTGGAAAATCACCCACCACTGGAAACACATCAAGCTCAACTTTTCTCTCCACAGACAACGATGCAAACAAGCCGAACAACTGAGCTTCGTCCGCTAAAAGTTTCTTCAACTCTTTAGTGGATAGAAAAATCTCACCTTCATCATCTTCCAAAGAAGGAAACCTTACTAACTTGTGATAGAAATCTAAATGAACTCTATTAAATTGCAACCAGTTCATACCCAATATCACGTCCAAACCTTCCAACGGCAAACACACTAAATCCATAATGAAGTCTTTACCATACATGGCCAAAGAACAACTTACACACACCAAAGAAGTAGTTACCGACCCCGAAGCGGGAGTCTCAATAACCATGTCTCCACTCAAAGAAACCATGCACAAACCCAAATGCTTAGCACACTCAAGAGAAATGAACGAATGAGTCGCCCCAATATCAATAATAGCAACTAAAGGCATATTATTAATAAAGCATGTACCTTTAATCAAGCGATCCGCATTAGTAGTGTCTGAACCTGCTAATGCAAATACTTTTCCATCCGACTAAGCTTGCTTTGGTTTGGTACACTTGGTACTAATATGATCAACTTCCCCATAATTAAAACACTTTACCACATTTCTTCTATAACCAGAAGTGGCATGTCCAAGACTTCCCACAATTAGCACACTTCTCCATAGACTTCCCATATTAAAAAGATTTATGGCCCATCACGCCACACTTGTAACATTTGACTGCACCAGAACTTCCTCCTCCGGGTCTCCTGTCAAAGTTTCCCTTATAATTGCCTTTATCAACAGGCGTCACATAAGGTTCACTCCTTACTTGTTTCTTGCCTTTCTTCTCACTCAAACTCTTATAATGAGTAGATCGAGCCCTACTGTCCTCTTCAAAAATCCTACAACATTCGGTCAAGTCCGAAAATCTTCGTATTCTTTGGTATCCCACCGCTTGCTTTATCTCAGGACGCAAGCCATTCTCATACTTAATGCACTTAGAGAACTCCGCCGTAATTGCCGCATAATGAGGATGAAACTGAACTAATTCCACAAACTTAGTCGTGTAGTCCACCACGGACTTATTGCCTTGCTTCAGCTCAAAAAATTCCTTTTTCTTTTCCCCTTAACACACTCAGGATAATACTTTCTCAAGTATTATGTGCGAAATAAATCCCAGGTTATTTCTTCATCATCTACCTCAAGAACTTGTCTCATACCGACCCACTAGTCGTCGACCTCTTCTCTCAACATGTGAGTTCCAAGTCTCACCTTGTTTCCTTTAGCACATCCCATAAATCTAAAGATTCTCTCAACCTCCTTCAACCAGATCTGAGCACCGTCCGGATCAAACCTCCCCTTGAATACCGGCGGCTGATTCTTTCTAAACTCATCATTAGCGTTCGCATTCGGTGCACCTTGCACCTCCCTAGCCATAGCCTCCAACGGTGCAACCATAGCATTGTCATTACGACCAGCCATATTCTGATGATTCCCAAAAATAACAACAAGTTTAAACAACCGTTCAACCAACACAACAACAAGACAGACACAACTGACTCAACACTGGCTCTGATACCACTTAATGTAACACCCCCTTTCTATACCCCCCAAATAATCAAACAAATCATTTAGGCACTTAATCAAAGTTTCATCAGAGTATAAATTAACACATGGTATAAAAGAGGCACGTCACATTATCCAGGAAATTCAAAACACATACAACACCTGCTCATAAGGATATGCAACAAAGGGTAAATCACCACAAAGGAACTGAGTCCTTAAAACCCACATATCAATATTTAGAATAAAAGCAGAAACATCTAAACATTGAATCACTTCATTCATGTAAACATTATATACATCAACAGTTTAATTCAAGTCATAAGTCATGTTTACAAAACATTCACCAGCAGATACATACACAAATGTATCACAAAAGAATCAAAACAATTCCTAACTACCCGATGCTACATATCAGAGTCAACCGACCAAAAAGAATGAAGCCACGCTTCACAAAAGACCTCCAGCAAACCTACTCTACAATGCCTCATAGAGCATCATAAAACAACAGAAGGGTGAGAAATATTATCATAACAAATAATGCATATAATTATATATCTATCTACACCAACATAGAATACACATAACACATTTCTCACCGCAATTCATCATAATTCATCACATGCCTCACAATGTATATCTACACAACTAAGCGTATTCACCAATCTTGCTTCACAACTCACAACATTTCCACATAAACATTTACACTTATGTTTACTTCAACAATTCACATAAACATACACGATTATGTTCATTTCACCAATACATCATATAAAGATGATAAATGCAACTCATAGAGACAGACTCACGACTCTATGCAGATGCAAATACGATACAGACTCATTCAGCAGGTTCAATTGAAGAACCAAATGGAACCATCGCTCGTTACCGAAGTAACTCCCCGTCGGGCCTACGATGTTCACCCATCGCTCACACCCCGAATGAGCACACGATGTTTCAGGATTGAACACACCCCACACTGACACACAATCCGATTGCTCACACCCCACAAGGGCACACAATCGTTCTGCAGATTCTCCACAGAATCAAATATAAACCAGCGCTCACACCCCACAAGGGCACACGATCGTTTCTGCAGATTCTCCATGGAATCAAATATAAACCATCGCTCACACCCCACAAGGGCACACAATCGTTTCTGCAGATCCTCCTAGGAATAAAAAATAAACCATCGCTCACACCCCACAAGGGCACACGAGGTTTCTGCAGATCCTACGCGGGATCAGACACACAAGAATGCAATCATAATGCTTCACATGCAAAACAACTCCACACACTCTTGAAATGCATACATATTCAAAAATATACATAATCATGCATTCTTCACATCATACAAGTACATAAAATTATGCTCATTCACACCAATCTCATCTTGCATTTTCATTCAATTCAAACAAATGCACAAAATTGCCAACGGCCACATTTCACACTCTGCAATTCAGTATCTAGGATTCACGCCTTACGACTACCCAGAACACATCACATCACAACATACAACTATGCATAATAAGAAAGGATTAAACATCATTAAACCAAACAATCGACAATTGGATGGAAAGCACAAGAAAATAACATGATGTCACGCTCGCTACCTTGCTCTCCTAGCGAGCTCCTAGCGAGTGCTCGCTACCTATTTACCTAGCGAACAAGCTCGCGAAGGAAAACTGAAGCCACTGACATGATTCGCTACCTCACTCGCTCAGCGAAGGCCTAGCGAATTCTCGCCACCCCCCTTCGCTACCAGCGAAGAACACCAAAACCATTATGTCTAAGTCTGGGACCGTTCGCTACAGGCTCGCCACAGCGAATGCTCGCGACCTGCTCGCCTAGCAAACTTGCTAGCGAGGGTTTGCGAACTCAGAATTTCCCACTATCCAAAACTCTAAAACTCCTCAAAATCCACCTGATTCAATTCCAACTCGTTCCAGTAGCCTTAGCCCAACATTCCTCTACTAAACTTTACCACTTATTCTCATTTTTAACCGTTAAAACTCGGTTTCTACCGATTAAATCAAATTCAACCTAAAAATGGAAAATGAGCAAAACTCTCCCCAATCCAAAATCGAACCAATAGAAATATACATAATTAAACACATCGAAAGAATAATAAAGTTTCACGCCCTTACCCGATTAAATCGAACCTTAGAAGTTGATTCTTGATGATTCTAGGTTTTTCTCCTCTTCCTCCTCTTTTCTCTTCTTTCCTTTCTATTTCTTTCTATCTCTTTTCTTTTCTCTCTATTTCCACTTATACTCTTTCTATTCTATTCTATCTCTTTCAAATAACAACTAATTAAGGATTATCTAAAACACCCTCTAATTAATTCCCAAAACTCTCCGAATAATAAAATAACATAATATTGTTGCACCCCAAAATTTGACCAACCGGTTCCCACATCTGGTTTATGTTTCGACTCATTTTGCATTCGCATTCGCATACTGCATACATTGCATTTTTTCAGCCATATTGATTTTATCGGGATTACAGCCCTGTTTTCACACTTCAGACGTTTTAGACCGGTTCGGATAAGCGGAGTCCTATTTTTGGGAAGTTGTGCTCTTCCCGGTGTTTTCAGCCTACGCTGTTATTTTTGAGGATATCTCGGGGTCCGGTTTTTGCCGTTTATTTTGATTTGGTCTTGCGTTCTCTTTTAATTGAATTAATTGCCTTTATTGCATTTTTAGATTTTTATAGATTTTTAGGGTTTATTAAAATAAATAGGAGTTATATTGTTTAATAGAATTTTAATAGATTTTTAGAATATTAGAATATTAGTTTTTTTTAATAAATAGACATTATGTTTTATTAAATAGTTTTTATTTGTTTTTAGGATAATATAGGTTTTAAGAATTTAAATAGATTTTAATATAGATTTTATTTCTAAATAGATATTTGGTTTAGATTTTAATTGAATTGTTTAGTTTTAATAGATTTTTCTTTTTATTAGGATTTATTAGAGTCTATTAGATTAGTTTAATTAATTAGAGTCATTTTCGTTTTAATTAGGCAGTATTAATTGAGAGTTTAATTAGTCCAGTTAATCATTCCATTTTCGTATTAATTGAAGTCTTTCATTAATTAAGTTCATTAATCCTTTGAGTCTGATAATGGGCCAGATGTCCAAATTCGCAAGCCTAGTCCATGCCACATGTCATCAGTATAAAGTTCCACCCGGTACTCTCTCTCTTCAGAGAGTGACACATCATTTCCCACTACCCTCTCTCCCCTGCCACTTGTCTCTCTCTCTCTCTCTCTCTGTCTGTCTCTCTCTCTCTCTCTCTCTCTCTCTCTCTCTCTCTCTCTCTCTCTCTCTCTCTCTCTCTCTCTCTCTCTCTCTCTCTCTCTCTCTCTCTCTCTCTCTCTCTCTCTCTCTCTCTCTCTCTCTCTCTCTCTCTCTCTCTCTCTCTCTCTCCCTGCATGGTGCCACGTTTCACCACCGTACTCCCCTTCAGCATGCAAGCTTCCACGTGGTTTCCACTATCTCCATCTCCTTCCGACCATGCAAACGCCTGAGAATTCACCGGAAGACTCACCATTGAAATCATTACGGCGGTTCTCACGACCAAACTTCGCCGGAAACATCATCAGTCCTTCAATCAAATTTCCAGAATCATCAAAGGCGTTCATGATTTTCATCCAAATCTCCAGTTCCCGTCCGAATTTCCAGAATCCTCAAAGACATTCATGTGTTCATCATTTCTTCTCCAAAATTCAACCGATATTCAAAGATTAACCATCATTTGTTTTCCAGATCTTCAAGATCTATAAGATCTTCATCAATATCTTCAACGTTCATCAAGATCTTCATAGAGTTTTCCAGATCTTCAAGATCCGTAGGATCTTCATCATTTTCTTCAAACGCGATTCCAGAAACGCACCTATCTCCATCAAAGATTCGTCACCAGTTCATCAATCGCCATCCAGGTCTCATCAACAAAGTTTGTGATCTTCATCATCGCTCATCAGATCTCCAGAAACTCAGAGATCTCCAACAATCTACATAGAACACTCGCCGTTCATAATCGTATTTTCCAGATCCTTCAGTTCTTCTTCAAGAATGTTCATCAGTTCTTCAACTGTTTCCAGATTCTTCATCGCTTCAACATCATCTTCATCCGCAACCACATTCAAGAAACTTTCGGAGTTCGAGATTTGATGAATAACTTCCGTGAAAGATTGACGTAAACCTAAGGCTTAATCCACTTCCACCGTATGCAAATCGGAAACGGAGTTGAAAAAGAGATCTGGAGGAAGGTTAGGATGATGAAAGATGGAAGTCTGTTAGTTTTTGTTTCGTGATTCGTTTGAAGCAAGTTGAAACGGAGACGAGGAAGTGGAGGTACGGATGTAGATGACGGTGAGAGGAAAAACGGCGGAGGAAGTTGAATAGTAAGATTGAGAGTAAAAGAGGATTAGGGTTTACTGAAGCTATTTGGACGTTGGGCCCGTTGGCTCAGTTTTTCTGTTGAAAGGCCCACTTGTATTTGGCATAACGCTCCCGTTTCCTTACTCGCACCCCCTCCCCGTTTTTGTTAATGCTGTTGCCATTTTTTGTTGTTGGGCCTGGTCCACTACATTTATGAATGTTGTACCCCTGTACTGAACTAATACCCCCCCTGCGTGTATTTTATTTTCTTTTAATATTTTAGTTTTACATTTTAATTGTAACATTCATTAGGAATCATAGTTTAATATTTTGATAGAATATTTTAATTCCTAGGATAGAATTTATTCAGATGATAATTTCTTTTAGGGAGTTTAGAATTTATTTTCTTTAGAATATTTTAGTTCTTATTTTAGTATAGGACTTTAGATTGTAATTTTTTTCATTGCAAACTCTTGTAACTTTTTCTTTTAGGATATAGTTTTTCACAGGAGTTTACTTTACACTTTTTAGAGGTAGAATTTAAAAGTCCATTTTTAGGGGACTATTTCATTTCTGTTTCTCTTGTAAGAAGAAAAGATCAAAAAAGACAAGCATCAAAGAAAAAGCATCAAAGAAAGCATAAAGAAGAAAAGATCAAAGAAGAAAAGCATAAAGAAGACGAGCACGAAGACGAAGCTTGCACGCAACAAGTCAAAGATCAACGGAACCATTTCCGTCCAGCAGCATTATTTCTATTCCATGTCTCTCATTTCCCCTTAGCGACCTTCGAGTGTTGTAAGAGCGTTAGATACGTGGGAAATGGTTGCGGGAGGGTTTCCCTCACGTAACCTGGATGTTTAGTATAGCACCCTTTGGGTGATATGCGACGCATTCGCTCCTACGTTTAGGATTTAGCGTGTGCGTCCCATTCTGAACCTTTCCCTCGCCTCTTGGCGATTGAGTCCTTTTCTCTTGCTTTCGTGCAATCGAGACCGTTTCTCCGTTTTTGCTGTAGTAAGATGAACTACAGCTGCTCTGATTTCTCGTATCCGGACGAGAATATGTAGGCATAGGATGCGATATCCTAGCAAGCACACTAACAACTAACTTCTCTGTTCTCTCGCTGCCGTGCGATCGAGACTTTCCCGTTGACGACTGATGTTCCTTTTCTCTTGCCCGAGTGCAATCGAGACCAGACCGTAGTTATAGAACCCTTAGGTTCCCATACCTTCAAAACCCGACATACTACGTCCGTTCTACCGCAAACAGGTAACGCCTAAGTCTCCGTCGAGCGAGCAGCATACACCTAACTGCTAGAATGCGCACGCTAGTATCGTCAATCCTTTCTCTCACTCCTGTGTGATCGAGAACACCCTATCTAGCCGTAGTTAGCCTGAACTACGTAAGCTCTGATCTTTCACGCCGTGTGGAAGTACGTAGGCACGAGATGCGATATCTCGGCAAGCCCATTCCCCGTAGTTTCCCGAACTACGACGACTCTGACTTTCCCATTGCACGAAGGAATACATAGGCATAGAGTGCGATGCTCTATCGAGTCAATTCTTTCCGTTTAGCTTTAGCAGTCGTAGATAAATTGTTTTTTCACTCGTAGATAAACCAACAAGCGTGGATCCCGTCGAGTACGACGGACGTGAGGGGTGCTAATACCTTCCCCTTGCGTAACTGAATCCCGAACCCAGACAATGGTTGTGATGACCTTGTCTTATACCCTTGCGTCAGGTTTTTCCCGATCGTTTCCTTTCCCGTTCTGAGGGATAAATAACGAAAGGTGGCGACTCTTCTGTCATTGTCGGCGTCGATTTTCGCAGTAGCGCCAGCTGGCGACTCTGCTAGGGATCCATCGTCCCCTATGCGAGTCAATCCTAGCGCTTGTTTGCTTGTCTTTGGATGTTTACTCTTATGCGTTGTATGTTGTATTTTACTGTATTTACTGTTTCTGCACCTTTTGTTATTATCTGTTGCTGTTGTGTTGTTGGGTGGTTGTTCCTTTGAGAGAGAAGCCAAAACCCAGGCTTGAGTACACACATAGACTTAGAAGTAGAGAGTAGTGGTTAGCCTGCTTGCTTTGCTCGCACCAGCTAGCTACGAAATTTACGCTCAGACGAGATTCTCTTTGATGGCATCTTGCCTGGCCCTTTGGGCTCGACAGGTTGTCTGACCTGAGGATGGTCGACTCTGGGAACCGATCATTTGTGACCCGCTAAGTGAGGACGCTTCAAGAGATGATGATGCCACACCTCCTAGGTATCGTATCATCATTTCTTGAAAGTCTGTGATGCTGGGAAACGCATAGGATGTCGTACCTTGTCCGATTAGGTCCATACCCGTGAGTGGGAGGGTTTTTGCAGGAAACTTAACTTCCAGCCAACCCTATATTTTTGTCTTCTCTTCAGAGCGAACTTACTCAGTCAGCAGTGCAGCAATATTCAGAGATTTGTGGGGGCTGTGATCCCGTGTTTGGTGCATCTTGCATTGCATTTGCATAAAATTTTTTGCATCATATTGCATATCATTCTCCAGCTAGCCAGAGTTCTTATCCAGCCGTTGTTTTGATTCTGAAGGTGATTCTCCGGTGGTTGGCCTGAGAAATTGTTGATTGTTAGAAGACGACCAAGGGGTTGAAGCAGATTTGAGCAGAATCAAGTAGTGAAGTCAGTTGAAAGTTATTGGTAGTTATGTCTGAGAGCAAATTCCAGTTTGTTAACACCTTGTCAGGTTTCACTATGACGTCCAATCCTCTGTACGGTTCTATGTCTGATGAAGACTTTCTGCAAGTGAACAACCATACTGCAGACCAACTTGTACAACCTTCTGTTAGGGACCAAGATCTATGTGAGCAGTTTGTTATCCGAAACGGACGCGCTCCTCCTATTAACAATCAAGGTGTGGTTTTCCCTTTGCCAAATTCCCGAAGAGAGGTCCCGGTAGCGAAGACCGAAGACCCAAGAGCTCTTGAGTATGCTAGAAGGCTCCGAGTATTGGAAGAAAGAGTTAAAGCCTTGAAAGTTAAAGATGATGTTAACCTCAATGCTGCAGACATGTGTTTGGTTCCTGGCCTGGTGTTACCTCCAAAGTTCAAAGCGCCGAGATTTGAGAAGTACAGAGGAGATAGCTGTCCGAAGCAACATTTAGTGATGTTCTGCAGAAGGATGACTTCGTTTGTGCAAAATGACAAGTTGATGATTCACTGCTTTCAGGATAGTCTGACTGGGGCATCTCTGAGTTGGTATATGCAGTTAGAGAGTAATCAGATCCGATCATGGGTAGATTTAGCCAGAGCTTTTCTGAAACAGTATGATTATAACCTAGACATGGCTCCTAGTCGCATGCAGTTGCAAGAATTGTCTCAAGGGAACGATGAACCTTTCAGGAAGTATGTTCAGAGATGGAGAGAATTTGCTACCAGAGTGCAACCACCGCTCCTAGACCGAGAGTTAATGGGCATGTTTGTAGACTCCCTACAGAGTCTTTACTTCGAAAGAATGCTTGGAAATGCGCCAAATTTCTCGGAATTGGTCAAAACAGGAGAACGCATTGAGCATGCTGTAAAAATTGGGAAAATTCAGAACGTTTCGGGCGGTCAGGATAGTGAAACTGAATCTCTCTGTAGCTACCAAACTAAAGAAGGAGTTTTGATCAATGCAATCATGACAGATGTTGAGTATCCTCGAGATGAATCGGTGAAATCTGTTGGTTCTTCATCTTCTCAGCGGGCAGTATTTCATGTGTCTTGTTATGCTAGACAGACAACTGTGCCTAGGGCACCATATAGAGAACTTTATGTCGCTTCCCTTGCAAATCACCGAACTCGTGGCCGAGGTTATCAGAATCAGCGTCCAAATTAGAACAGGCCTCGTAACAACATGGAACGAAGGAATGCTCCTTCTCACCCAGTGCCTGTGTCGTATAGCCAAATTCTGCCACATTTGATCCAGAATTCTTTGGTGGAACCCAAAGCTCTTAAGCCCGTGCCAGAGCCTTACCCTCCTGGGTACAATCCCCATGCTCAGTGTGGATACCATGGTGGATCCCCGGGGCATTCAACTGAAGATTGCAAAGCTTTTCAGGCAAAAGTGCAATAGTTGATCGACAAAGGGTGCATTTCCTTTCCAGAAGGAGTTTTGGTTGTGCATGACAACCTCTCAGCTGTCTGAGCTCGCAGATTCAGAGGGTTTTTTCCAGAGGCCAGTGGTCTAGACAGGCAAACGTCCTCAGCGTTGGCAGTCCTCAGACTTTTTATCGTTTACATTTGTAGTTTCCTTTCTGTTAGTTACTACTTGCTGTTAAACATTGTTTGTTTTGAATGGTAATATTGATAAAGTGACTATGCATTTTTCTGAATTAATCATGTCATTGTCACTCATTTATTGCATTGCACTGACACTTGCATTTTTTTACTCCACTTTATCACTATGATTAGTAAAGATTGGAGGGAGGATGACGAAACTGAATACTCATAACCGATGATCGTATGCTTTTGGATAAAACCTTGCTGATGACGTACAAGGCATTGTTTCAAATCCCCTAAACACTGGAGATATAAGGAGTTAGTCCCTTGTTAACCACTTCGAGCCAAGAAGTAGAAGTTTCTTTCAGACTTTTAAACCCTCACATCTTAACCCGGGGCAGGGTAGTTATCAGTTAGCTTGACCGAGCGTTCAAGTCTTACAGAGGAGTGTCCCCATTCGAGGACCAATCACAGTTTATGCCTCTCAAGAGGTCGTACCTCATCAACCACAATGGTTAAATCTCACCAACCAGGAGTGAGATAGTTACAACCCTTTCGGAGCAATCAAGACAACCAGTGTCACACGACTTGTTCAAAAAGGGAAAAGAAAAAGAAAGCCCGCTAAGTAAAAAAGAAAAGAGAATAGCTGGAAAGCTAATACTTAGGCAAAAATCAGGGCATCCCGCTGGACTTCAAAAAATCGAAAAAAAAAACTCAAAAGGAGTCAGTCCAGGCAAAAATTAGGGAATCAAAAGAATGAAAAAGAAAGGTCCTCGAACAAGGACAAAGTCGTGTAGATACAGACACCGAAAACGAAAAAGGAGCAACTGTCACTCTGAAAACCTTGTGAATTCTTTAATCATTGTTCCCAATATTCAATATACCTCTAGAAGAGGTGAGCGCTCATGCCAGGTTAACTGAACCTTAGGATCGGAGATCATTATGTAGAAGGGGTGGGTACAAATCAAAATTCGAGCCAAATATCCTTTGTTTCATGAACTGTGAACCCGACCACGATACAGCCCTTAAAAGACCTAATTGAGGTAGGGTTTATTCTGAAAGCGCATTACGATAAGGTTGAGTAACCTGACTTCTTCATGATTTGCTAATCATACCCTTGTTGTATTTTTCACTGATCAAATTAGCACTACGTTCGAACTTTTCAGTTCATTCGTCACTCACAATCATGACACGTAAATGAGTGACAGCACAACTTTTTTTCAAAATCTGCATGAACACTGCATTAAAATTACCATTCGTGAATAAACAATTTTAATTGTAGGCCAGTGACAGACAGGGAGGAAATTCCAACAGGGAATAATCAAACAGGACTGAATAGTTCAGCAGTCTGGGTCAGAATGGTGTATGCTGTGAAACCCTGTGAATCCGGGGCATTGACTTCCAGTGAGTTTGGAATCAGTTGGTCTGAGGACAAGTCCCGAAGCGTCAGTTGATTAAAGGAGAGTTTATTCAAGAAGTAGTTGATTAGAAGTGAATATTCTCGAGACCCAATCAGGGGCAATCATCCAGAATGTTGAGATTTGAGGGCAGATCCCTCCAGTGTGTGATCAGATCAGGTTAAGTCGCTTCTACGCTCATTCAAGGGGTAAGTCACTTCAGAGATGTTGAACCACCCATGCGGAGAGTTGGTTAATTGAGGATGAATCTTTTCGTCGTACAGATGTCGGGGCAAGCCATCTCGAGGTTGTCTTGTAGCAAGCTGCTTTCTGTTCAGAGTGAGTGTTCCCTGTTGCACCCTAAAATTTGACCAACCGGTTCTCCTATCTGGTTCGTGGGTTAAATTCGTATTCGCATATCAGATGCATGACACTTGTACACAGACAGAGAATGTCAGGGTTACAGCTTAGTTTTCATCTACCTGATATTTCAGATCCAGTCTAGATAATCAGGGATTTATTTTCGGGAAATTGTGCGCTTCTCGGTGTTTTCAGCTTACATGGTGGTTTTTGGGATATTTTGATGCCCGGGGTTTACTGTTTGCTTCGATCTGGTCTCGCGCTCTCTTTTATGTTGGTTATTTGCCTTTGTTTGCATTTTTTAGGATTTAATAGCCTTTTTATAGATTTAAATAGATTTTTTTTATATTTGTAATAGGCTTTATAGATTTTCTAGAATTTAAATAGATTTTTTAGTTTTTTTTAATAGCTGTAAATCTTTTTTAGAATTTAAATTGTTTTAAATAGATTTTAGAATGATTTTCTTTTAGAAATTTAATAGGATTAATAGAAATGAATAGAGTTTCTTTTTAATATAGATTTAATCTTTTGTTAGATATTAATTTCCTTTATTAGGTTTAATATAGGTTAATAGTTTTTTATAGATATTAATAGATAATAGTTTTAGTTTAATATAGAATTTAATTAGATGTTAATTCTTTTTTTTGGTTTAATAGAGTTTAACTAGATTTTAATCATCTTTTAGATTTAGTTAGGATTTAATTAGTTTAATTAGAGTTTAATATTAGTTAGGTTTTAATTGAGTTTGTTAGAATAGTTTAATTTTCATTTAGATTTAATTGTAGTTTTAATTGTTAGTTAATTGAAGTTTAAATCTCTAATTAGTTTTTAATCCATTTAATTGTCATTAACCTTTTCATTCAGAATTTCCAGTCCATTTGTATCATTTTCGTGGGCCCAGAAGGGTTTTTTGGAGGCCTAAAATCCTTTCAGTCCATGTTTGTTCATTTTTTTTTGTCCAGAAAAATTGCAGTGACAGGTGTCCCTTATATAAGCAGGCCACGCGTTCAAGCTGAAGAGAAGCCACCTCATAACTCCAGACTCTCCCACATCCTGCCACGTTTCCAGACCCCACTACTCTCTCCTTCTGCCAGCGCACCACTCCACTAACCCCCTTTCTCTCACACGCGTCCACCTCTCAACCTTCCCCGGTGCCACTTGTCTTCGCCTCGCATCTCACCGGGAAAGTCTCCGCCGGCCATGCAAGCCCGGTGACAACCAACTCCGGCCACCCTAACGACCTCCGGCCGCCGCTCATCTCGCCGGGATCTGCAAAATTTGCAGATTCTCAAGATCTTCATTGTTTTTCCCTCCAATCTCCTCCGATCTCCTCCGTCCGCGTCTCGCCGGAAAGCATAGATTCATCAGAATCATCATCTTCGTCGATATCCTTCAAGATCTTCAGAGATCTTTAAGTTCTCCAGCAATAATCCCTTCATCAAGATTCACCGAATCTCCATAGTTTTCATCAGGACATTTCCAGATTCAAGGACCTTCAACAACCGATTCCAGTTTTTTCTTGCACGATTCTTCTCAAGTATCTTCAACGTCCATCCACGAACCTCCATAACTCAACAAAATCTCTTTCAAGACCTTCAATATTTGGTTCTTCGTTTTTTCCCAGAACAAGCTTTGAGTTCTTCAATTTCTCCAGCGAGCTTCAAGACCTAAGCTCGTTCTTGATTCATCTCCAGGTGCGCCTTCTTTGAGCTTGATGCTAGTTTTTTCTACTTGATTGAATGGATTCAGATGGCGTTGTTTCGCAGAGATTTAGAGTTTTTAGGGATTGTTTATCTGTTTTTGAGGATTTGTTTGAGAGCGATTGTTTGAGAGTTCTTGAGAGGTTCAGAGAAGGGGAGGAATGGCGATTAGGGTTTGAGGGGGGTAATGAACAGTGAGCGTTTTTTTTGGGAGAGATTGGTTTTGTTAGTGGGTGATTGGGTTAGGGTTTGGATTGGGTTTGGGCCCAAGTCTGGATAGCAGGATGAATCACCCCCTGTTACTCGCTGTACTCCCCTCGTGAATGTGAGCAGAATATTGATATTTGGTTTGGGCTTTGTCCCAATTACTTTCCACACCCCCAAGCGTCGGCCCAAGGATAATTGAATTGTTTTTTGTTTCTATTTGCACCACCAATTTGTACTTTTCTTTTTGATTTTTCATTCAATTTCCTGATGGATCATGGGCCCTGCACGCCTAATATCTGCACCCCCCTATATTTGGGCCCAGTCTGAAATGACTGAGGCGTTTTGCTATTCGCCTCCCTTTTGTTTTACTTTATTTGTTTTAATTTTCTTCATTTTGTATCATGTTAGTGTCGCTACTGCGAAAATCGGCGCCGACTGACAGAAGAGTCGCCACCGTGCCTTATTTATCCCACGGGAGGGAATGGAAACGCTCGAAGTAAACCTCGCAAAAAACGGGGAAAGGTATGGTCATCGCAACCAAAACCTGGGTTCGGGAGTCGGTTACGCAAGGGGAAGGTATTAGCACCCCTCACATCCGTCGTACTCGACGGGATCCACGCTTGCTTGGGTTGTCTACAGGATGCAAAAACAATCTATCTACGACTGCTAAATCTAAACAGAAGGGAATTGACTCGATAGAGCGTCACACTCTATGCCTACGTATTCTCAAGAGAGAAAGTCAGAGTCAACGTAGTTCGGGACTACGGGGAAAATTTGCTCGCCAAGACCTCGGGTCTTGTGCCTACGTACTTTCACACTGCATGGAAGATCAGAGCTTTACGTAGTTCAGGCTAACTACGTCTAAACAGGGGTATTCTCACACAGCAGTGAGAAAATCAACTGGTTTTAAAGGTACGGGAACCTATAGGAAAAACTACGGTCTGGTCTCAAATGCACTCGGGCAAGAGAAAAAAGGGTAATCAATTAGTCGTCAGCGGGAAAGTCTCGATCGCACAGCAGCGAGAGAACAAAAGTTAATTGTTAGTGTGCTCGCTAGGATATCGCATCCTATGCCTACATATCCTCGTCTGATACGAGGAATCAGAGCAGCTGTAGTTCGGCTATTTCGGGACCACAGCTCAAATCTCGTTTTATTAACATTCTGAAAAAATGGTTACAATGATTGAGAACTGAAAAATAAACTCCTAAAAATATCCTATCCATCTACCATGGAAAAAATCAAATGGAAACTAGTCCCCTAACAAGTGGACTTCTAATCTTATCTCTAAAAAGGTGTAAAAGAATATCTATGAAAAAATACACTCTAAAAAAATATTACATCTAATATTTTTTACTATTTCTTTCTATTCTTTTTCTCTTTTTTCAACATTTATTTTCTCATATTTTTCAATATCTCTTTTCTCTTTTTCTTCAAGTATCCTTCTTCAAAATATTTTTCCATGTATTTTTTCTTTTCTTTCAAAATATTTTTTCTTTTTTTCAAACTATTTTTCAATATTCTTTATTTCTTTTTCTCAACATTCTTTTTCTTTTTCTCAACATTCTTTTTCTTTTTCCTTTTCACTATTTCTTCTTTTTTTATTTCTTTCTTTTCAAATATTGTTTTTAGTCTTTAATATTCTCTTTTCTTTTTCTTTTTCTAAATAAAGAAAATAAGAAAACAAAACAAAAATACAAAAGGGGGGGTTAGCAGTTACAAAAGGGGTGTTAGTCTGCAGAAAAAATAAAATAAAAACAAAGGCCCAGCCCAGCCCACACTGCACACACGCAGGAGGGGGGGTATGAGGAAAAAACGCAGGTGTGTTGCCAAAAACACGCGTTGGGCTCAGGCCCAAAGTTCATCCAGAAAAAAACAAAAAAAAAACACCCAGAGGGGGGTGTTGAACTAAAACGGAGGTGTTGGATCCAAAAAACCGATTGGGCCTGGCCCAACCCTCACACGGACCACCTCCCTTCTTTCTCCATTCACTCTGAAACCCTAACCCTTTCTCCTCCTTCTCCCTTGCATTGTTCACCGAGCGCTGTCACCTTGTTCCTCTCACTCTCCAACTCTTACTCTCATCCTCATCACCCTTCGATCCTTCAATCTTTCTCAGCCTCAATCTCACAAAGAAACAACAACAAAATAACAACAATAACACCATTGATCTAACATCTGGATACACACACCACCATGGCTCGAAAATCTTGACGTAAGTGCTTGAAGGAAGTCCGTGGAAGATTCGTTGAAGTCTGACTCGGGTCTGGATCCAAATGTTTGTTCTGATGATTTCTGGATTTTGAGGATTCTTGCATGTTCTTGAAGATTAAACGAGTTGAAGATTTCTGGATTCGTTGAACACCGTTGACGAACTGAAGCTGACGGAGCTTAATGATCGTGATGATGTTGATCTTCTGGAAAGTCGTTCTTGAAGAAATATTGAAAGTCTTGATGATGGATGAATGGATGAACTGGTTCTGGAGAACACGAAGGTGAATCGCTGGGAAACTTGGATGAACACGCGATGATGATGAAGATCGCCAGAAAAATTACAGCAGTTGTTGTTGAAGATTGGATGAACACACAAGATCGTTTGATGAAGATCTTGTTGAGGCTTTCTTTCTGGGTGAAGCTTCTTGAATTTGATGAATGTTAAAGGTTGAGGACGAAATCTGGAAAAACGTTGATGAACAGGATGAATCTCGAAGCAAAATCTGGAAAATGTGTGATGAAGGAGATGAAGATTGAAGGTGGAAGATGAACGATGAGAGGAAAAAGATGAAGTTCTGGGTAAAAATTGGGTTTCCGGCGAGTTAGGCGGTGGCCGGAGTAAGTTGGGCGATCGCCGGCGGGTTGTTGCGGAGGTTGCATGGCCACCGGCCATGCAACAGGTGAGGATTCCGGTGAGGTTCGTGGAGAGGACGCGTGTCACGGTAGTGGAGGGATGGTGTGCATGCTGGCCACGTGTGTGTGCGTGGCAGAGAGAGGGAAGGTGGAGTTGCGACGTGGCGTGATGTGCAATGAAAATGTGGACCCCTTCTTGATTCAACACGTGGCGCTGAAGGCTTTATAGGACTTTGAATTTCTGGACATTCTAGATTCTTCTGGACTGAATGGATTTTGTGGACCTGCGAACTGGGCTTCACCAGATTGGGCCCACACGAAAATCACAAAAAGAAACCCAAAAAAATACTGAATTAAGATGATTACCAATTAAAACCTAATTAAGAACTAAACCTAATTACTTATCTAAAACTCAATTAACTAATCTGAACATTAAGACTACTCTAATTAATTTCTATAAATCCTAATTACCAACTAAACAAAATGATAAATTCCAATTAATTTCTAACAACTCTAATAATTCTCTCATCTAAAAGATTAAGCTAAAAACTCTAATAACTCCACTGATTAAACTTCTATAAAAGTAAATCTATTAAAATAAAACTCTATATTATTCTATCATATCTATTAAAGAAAAATCTATCCATTTATAAAAATGAAAAATCTATATTCTATATACCTATTAAACTCTATAAAACTTCTATTAAAAAAAACAACTATATTATTTCTTTAAAAGAAAATCTATGATTAAGAAAAAAAACTATATTATTCTATTATTCTAAAATGATTAAAAATCTATCTAAAAAGAATTAAAACTATTAAAAATATTAAAAAACCTTTTAATATTCTATATTATCCTAAAATGATTAAAAAATCTATTTAAACCCTAATAATAGCCAATAAAATCAAGAAAAAAATCACAATAATTCCCGAAGGAACAACAATAGCACCGAACGACAAATAACACTGCGAGAGCGCCACAAAATAGACGGTAAAAATAAACGGGCACCGAAATATCCCAAAAATACGATTCTATCTATCTAAACTGATTAAAAAACCTGAGACTCGAGACGAGGGTTGTGATCCCGATAAAATCAAAACAAATGAACAATGCACTGTATGCGATATGCAGATGCGAATGCGGTCATGCGTCGAAACATAGAGCCAGATACGGGACCCGGTTGGTCAAATTTTGGGGTGCAACAGCTGCCCCTATTCAAGCGGCTTCGACCTGAATGGGTGAAGAGCGCTCAGCTTTCAAACATTCAAAGGTAGATGACGGTTGAATACAAATGGAACCCTGAAATTTGCCAACCGCGGGAATATACTGCAAAACTGCTTGAGGAATAGTCTCCAATAAACTGAAGTCTGGTTGTCACGACAACAACTGGTAAAATTTTCTGCTGTTTTTTCACCATCAATCACCTGTGTGACGCCACAGATACTGATTCTTCGGAATAATGCTTCAAAAAAAGCAAACACCTTCCCATCTGCTATGGGATTTGTTCTGTCAACTCATGTTCACGGCGAACCTGTGGAAACTCTCCTGGGGAATTCTGAATCGACTGCTTGGCACCTATTCTGTCAACAGGCCGCAGCTTCAGAAATCTGATAAATGTCAATTTCTTTTTTCAGTACCGACGTAACAACCAAATGAAGAATCACTCCGCTGGGGAAGACGAGAAGCTTAACCACACAACTCTGCGGGGAACAAATTCGAAATCCAATAGGTAACCAACCTGGTCCATGTTTCGACATGCGTATGTTTGGAATGATGCAATGCCCTGTATGACATGAATATGCTATGCGTTCTGTTTGAAAATGCGATGCCCAGACAACATGGATATGTTATATGTTTGTAATGACTATATATGCAAATGCTAATGCAGGTTCGAGCTGCCAGAGAACACCAGGTCTGAAAATCACTTGGCAAAATAAATGCTGAAGGCAACGTCAACTCTACTGGGAATGAACCGAAGTCACAGAACCATCTCAGCAAAATAAATGCTGGAAAAAGAAATCAAATCCGCTGGGGATAACTGTCCTGCTGGAGAAATGAAAAGGCAACCCCGCTTGGCGACTTCACTGGGGAAAGAAAAAACAACTCTGCTCGGGGATGCTCCCTTCTAACCATTGACAACTGATTGTGCTCTGCGGGGATTGACCCGAACTGGGATTGATTGCGCGCGGCACACTGCTGGAAATGCCCCTACTATCAAGGATATCAATCTTAACATGCTGAGGATACTCCTGATCCTACTCTGATACGGGGTAAAATACAATCTCGACTCTTCCGGGGATAATACGCAACTTTCATCTGCTGAAGAGTAGCAATTCTGATTTTAACAACATCCACCAGGAATTCAAACATTAATCTGAGCACTGGTATCCGTTGAGCTTCGTATCGGGGAACATGACGATATGCGACTCATTGGGAATTACTGTGTCAGATACCTTTAGGTTTTTGTTTTTTTCTGGTTTAGGATAAACATGGACTATGTACACAGTGGAAGATATGGAAAATACTAGACGAGAACTAGCATTCAAAGGTAGACTACCAGACGAGAACTGATAGGAAAATAGATTATCGGACGAGAATTGATTTGGTTTTGGACATCTGACGGGGATGACTAGATAATAGACTGAGGCATAGACAACCAAGCGAGAACTGGCTGAAAGCTGATGTACACCAGACGAGAACTGGTATAACACATAGGTTAAAACACACGATGATCAGACGAGAACTGATTACGCGACGACATGTACCAGACGAGAACTGATACAACACTTGAAGAAACGGTGACTAGACGAGAACTGGTTACAATAAACTACACCAGACGGGAACTGATGTTTACAATAAACTGCACCAGACGGGAACTGATGCTTACGAAAGTGGGCCAGACGAGAACTGGTTATCGGTTTGCCAGGCGAGAACTGGACTTTGGAAACGACTGGTTACTGACACGCATCAGGTTTAGACTGCTGGACAATGATCCAACGACAACAAGGCCTTTTTCGGAATGCTAAGGTTTTTGATAAGGATAATGACATGATTCCCCGATACTCAACTCCGGCTGGGGATAAACAAACTGGCTTGAATAACTTGCCCCAGTACACTCAGTTGGGGATAAAAGACTAGCTTGAACAACTTGCCCCCAGTGCACTTCAACTTGACCCAATCTAACTCTTGGGATTACTTGCTCTGAACAGTTTTCTACGAGACAACCTCGAGATTACTTGCCCCGGTATCTATACGATAACAGAATTCAATCTCCATTAAAACCCCTATCAACCCAGTTGGTTTCAACACTCTCTGCAGTGACTTGCCCCTGAATGAGCGTTCTAGCGACTTAACCCGATCTGATTATCCACCTGAAGTATCTGCTTTCAAATCTCCATGCTCTGTATAATTGCCCCTGATTGGTTCTCGAGAAGACTCACTTCTGATCAACTGCTTCTCAAACAAACTGCCCCTGATCAACTGCTGCTTCGGGACTTGTCCTCAGACTAACTGATTCTGAACTCACTGGAAATTAATGCCCCTGATTCATAGGTCTTCACAACATACACCCTTCTGGTTCAGACTACTGAATTACTCAGTCCTGCTCGATGATTCCCTGGTGGAATTTCTTTCATGCCAACTACTAACCTACAATTAAAAATCGTCTGTTCACGAATGGTAATCTTAATGCAGTTCTCATGCAGATTTTGAAAAACTTTGAGCTGTCACTCATTTAAATGTTATGATTGTGAGTGACGAATGAACTAGAGTTCAAACGTAGTGCTTACGTGATCAGTGAAAAATACAACAAGGACGTGACTAGCAAGTCAAGAAGGAGTCAGGTTACTCAACCTTATCATAATGCGCTTCAGAATAAACCCTACCTCAATTAGGTCTTTTAAGGGTTGTATCGTGGTCGGGTTCACGGTTCGTGAAACAAAGGATATTTGGCTCAAATTTTGATGTGTACCCACCCCTTCTACGTGATGATCTCCGATCCTAAGGTTCAGTTAACCTGGCACAAGCGCTCGCCTCTTCGAGAGGTATGTTGAATGGTAAGAACCACAACTAATGAATTCACAAGGCTTTTCCGGAGTGATAGTTACTCCTTCTTCGCTTTCGGTGTCTGTGTACACGACTTTGTGACTTGCTGGGGAAAAATCTCTATGGATACTCCCTCTTTTCCATTCTTTTGATTCCCTAATTTTTTCCTGGACTAACTCATTTTGAGTTCTTTTCGATTTTTTCGTTTTCTTTTGAAGTCCAGCGGGATGCCCCTTGATTTTTGCCTAAGTATTAGCTTTCTAGCTTTTTCGTTCTTTTTACTTAGCGGGCTTTCTTATTTCTTTCTTTTGGAACAAAGTCGTGTGACACTGGTCGTCTTGATTGCTCCGAAAGGATTGTAACTGTCTCACTCCTGATTGGTGAGGTTTAACCATTGAAAGGTATAAACTGATTGGTCCTTGAAAGACAACACTCCTCTGTAAGACTTGAACACTCGGTCAAGCTAACTGACAACTACCCTGCCCCGGGTTAAGATGTGAGGGTTTGAAAGTCCGAAAAAACTTCTACTTCCTGGCTCGAAGTGGTTAACAAGGGACTAACTCCTTATATCTCCAGTGTTTAGGGATTTGAAACAATGCCTTATACGTCATCGGTAAGGTCTTATCTGAAAGCATACGATCATTGGTTATGAGTTTCAGTTTGTCATCCTCCCTCCTATCTTCGCTAGTCACGGTGGTAAAGTGGAGTGAATAAAATGCAAGTGTCAGTGCAATGCAGTAAATGAGCGACAGCGACATGATTAATTCATAAAAATGCATAGTCACTTTATTATTATCACCATTCGAAACATACAATGTTTAAAAGCAGGTAGTAACTAACAGAAAAGAAACTACAAATGCAAATGATATAAAAGCCTGAGGACTGCCAATGCTGAGGGCGCCTGCCTGTCTGAATCACTGGCTTTTGCTGGGGAATACTTTCCGAGTCTATGAGTTTAGACAACTGAGCGGTTGGGATGAACAAACAGAAATCCTTCTCGAAAGGAAATGCGATCCTGGTCAATCAATTGTTGTACCTTCGCCTGAAATGCTTTGCAATCTTCCGTCGAATGCCCTGGAAAGCCACCATGGTAATCACACTGAACGTGGGGATTATACCCAGGAGGGTAAGGTTCTGGAACTGGCTTAAGAGCTTTAGGTTCCACCAAAGACCTCTGGATCAAAGATGGTAACAGCTGGCTATACGGCATAGGCACTGGGTGAGAAGGAGCTTTCCTTCGTTCCAAATTGCTACGAGGTCTGTTCTGATTATGACGCTGAGTCTGATAACCTCGACCACGAGTTTGCTGCTTTGCAATGGAAGCGACATAAGATTCCTGATAGGGTGCCCCAGGCACGGCTGTCTGTTCAGTATAACAAGCCACAGGAGGTACTGATCTCTGATAAGATGAAGAACCAACAAAATTCACTGATTCGCTTCGAGGATATTCAACCTTTGGCATGACTGTATTGATCACAAATCCTTCTTCATTCTGATAGTCACAAGGATATTCAGTTTCACCAGCTTGATCATTTGAAGTAATCTGAATTTTCCCGATTCTTATGGCATACTCAAGGCGTTCTCCTAATGCTACCACGTCAGAGAAACTTAATGGAAGTCCGAGCAATCTTTCGAAGTACGGATCTTGTAGGGAATCTACAAACATGCTTGTCAGCTCTTGGTCTAACAGCGGTGGATGCACTCTAGCAGCAAATTCTCTCCATCTCTGAGCATACTTCCTGATAGGTTCATTGTTCTCTTGAGACAATTCTTGCAACTGCATGCGATTGGGAGCTACGTCCATATTATAATCGTACTACTTCAGAAAAGCCCTGGCTAAATCCTTCCATGACTGAATCTGATTTCTCTCTAACTGCATATACCACCTCAAAGATGCCCCAGTCAGACTATCTTGAAAGCAATGAATCATCAATTTGTCATCTCGCACAAACGAAGTCATTCTTCAACAGAACATCATCAAATGCAGCTTCGGACAGCTATCTCCTGTGTACTTTTCAAACTTCGGCACTTTGAACTTATAAGGCAACACTAGGTCAGGAACCAAACACATGTCTACAGCATCTAGGTTGACAGCATCCTTCACTTTTAAAGCTTTCATTCCTTCTTCCAACGCTCGGAGTCTTCTATCCTTTTCAAGAGCTCTTGGATCTACCATCCCGACTATTGGAATATCTCTTCGGTAATTCATCACAGGGAAAGCAACACCTTGATTGTTAACAGGAGGAGGATGCTCATTCCGGGCAACAAACTGCTCATGTCGACCTCGGTTCTCAACAGAAGGCTGTACAACTTGGTCTGCAGTAACGTTGTTCACTTGCGGGAAGTCTTCCATAGAATCATACAGAGGGTTGGACGCTATAGTGAACCCTGTCAAGGTGTTAAGAGACTGGAAATTAACTTCAGACATGGCTACCAATAGTCTTCAGCTGACTTCAATGCTCGATTCTGCTCAAATTTACTCAACCCATAGGTCGGTCTTCTGACAATCAACAGCTGCTCAGTCAAAACTCCGGGTAATCACCTTCAGGAAACAAAGGCGGGATCAGAACTCTGGCTAACTGGAAGATGATATGCAATATGATGCAACATTGATATGCACATGATATGCAAAATGCAGCAAACAACGGGACCACAGCCCCCACACAAATCTGAATACTGCTGCACTGCTGACGGAGTACGGTCGCTCTGAAGAGAAGACCAAAATAACGGGTAGGTTGGAAGTCAAGTTTCCTGCAAACCCCCCCCCCCCCCCCCCACTCACAGGTATGGACCTATATCTGACAAGGCACGACATCCTATGCGGTCGTCAGCGTCACAGACTTGCAAGACTGACGATACGATTCCCAGAAGGAGTGACATCATCAAGTCCTGAAGAGGCCTCACTTAGCTAACTTCCAAATGATCGGTTCCCAGAGTCGACAATCCAACTAACCAGCAACCCGAGCCACCCAAAGGGTGGGACAAGAGGCCAACCAGAAGAACCTCGTCTGAGTGTGAATTTTGCGGGACACCAAGGCAAGCAAAGCAAGCGGGCGCCCACTACTTTCCACTCTAATTCTAAGTGCACTCAAGCCCAGGTCCGACTTATCTCTCAATCATAGAACACCCGTAACACCCCAACAGCAACAGCTAATATCAATAAATAAACCCCAATAGACAAGCAAACAAGCGCTAGGATTGACTCTCTCTTAGGGGACGTTGGATCCCAAATGCATAAGAACTATCACAGTCCTTAGCAGCCAGGGGACGTTGGATCCCTAGCAGACTCTTATAGGGAACTATCGCAGATCCCCAGCAGAGTCGCCAGCTGTCGCTACTGCGAAAATCGGCGCCGGCTGACAGAAGAGTCGCCACCGTGCGTTACTTATCCCACGGGAGGGAAAGGAAACGTTCGAAGTAAACCTCGCAAAAAACAGGGAAAGGTATGGTCATCGCAACCAAAACCTGGGTTCGGGAGTCGGTTACGCAAGGGGAAGGTATTAGCACCCCTCACGTCCGTCGTACTCGACGGGATCCACGCTTTCTTGGGTTGTCTACAGGATGCAAAAACAATCTATCTACGGCTGCTAAATCTAAACAGAAGGGAATTGACTCGATAGAGCGTCGCACTCTATGCCTACGTATTCTCAAGAGAGAAAGTCAGAGTCAACGTAGTTCGGGACTACGGGGAAAATTTGCTCGCCAAGACCTCGCGTCTTGTGCCTACGTACTTCCACACTGCATGGAAGATCAGAGCTTTACGTAGTTCAGCTAACTACGGCTAAATAGGGGTATTCTCACACAACAGTGAGAAAATCAACTGGTTTTAAAGGTACGGGAACCTATAGGAAAAACTACGGTCTGGTCTCAAATGCACTCGGGCAAGAGAAAAAAGGGTAATCAATTAGTCGTCAGCGGGAAAGTCTCGATCGCACAGCAGCGAGAGAACAAAAGTTAATTGTTAGTGTGCTCGCTAGGATATTGCATCCTATGCCTACATATCCTCGTCTGATACGAGGAATCAGAGCAGCTGTAGTTCGGCTATTTCGGGACCACAGCTCAAATCTCGTTTTATTAACATTCTGAAAAAATGGTTACAATGATTGAGAACTGAAAAATAAACTCCTAAAAATATCCTATCCATCTACCATGGAAAAAATCAAATGGAAACTAGTCCCCTAACAAGTGGACTTCTAATCCTATCTCTAAAAAGGTGTAAAAGAATATCTATGAAAAAATACACTCTAAAAAAATATTACATCTAATATTTTTTACTATTTCTTTCTATTCTTTTTCTCTTTTTTCAACATTTATTTTCTCATATTTTTCAATATCTCTTTTCTCTTTTTCTTCAAGTATCCTTCTTCAAAATATTTTTCCATGTATTTTTTCTTTTCTTTCAAAATATTTTTTCTTTTTTTCAAACTATTTTTCAATATTCTTTATTTCTTTTTCTCAACATTCTTTTTCTTTTTCTCAACATTCTTTTTCTTTTTCCTTTTCACTATTTCTTCTTTTTTTATTTCTTTCTTTTCAAATATTGTTTTTAGTCTTTAATATTCTCTTTTCTTTTTCTTTTTCTAAACAAAGAAAATAAGAAAACAAAACAAAAATACAAAAGGGGCGGGGGGGGGGGGGGGGGGGTTAGCAGTTACAAAAGGGGTGTTAGTTTGCAGAAAAAATAAAATAAAAACAAAGGCCCAGCCCAGCCCACACTACACACACGCAGGAGGGGGGGTATGAGGAAAAAACGCAGGTGTGTTGCCAAAAACACTTGTTGGGCTCAGGCCCAGAGTTCATCCAGAAAAAAACAAAAAAAAACACCCAGAGGGGGGTGTTGAACTAAAACGGAGGTGTTGGATCCAAAAAACCGATTGGGCCTGGCCCAACCCTCACACGGACCACCTCCCTTCTTTCTCCATTCACTCTGAAACCCTAACCCTTTCTCCTCCTTCTCCCTTGCACTGTTCACCGAGCGTCGTCACCTTGTTCCTCTCACTCTCCAACTCTTACTCTCATCCTCATCACCCTTCGATCCTTCAATCTTTCTCAGCCTCAATCTCACAAAGAAACAACAACAAAATAACAACAATAACTCCATCGATCTAACATCTGGATACACACACCACCATGGCTCGAAAATCTTGACGTAAGTGCTTGAAGGAAGTCTGTGGAAGATTCGTTGAAGTCTGACTCGGGTCTGGATCCAAATGTTTGTTCTGATGATTTCTGGAGTTTGAGGATTCTTGCATGTTCTTGAAGATTAAACGAGTTGAAGATTTCTGGATTCGTTGAACACCGTTGACGAACTGAAGCTGACGGAGCTTGATGATCGTGATGATGTTGATCTTCTGGAAAGTCGTTCTTGAAGAAATATTGAAAGTCTTGATGATGGATGAATTGATGAACTGGTTCTAGAGAACACGAAGGTGAATCGCTGGGAAACTTGGATGAACACGCGATGATGATGAAGATCGCCAGAAAAATTACAGCAGTTGTTGTTGAAGATTGGATGAACACACAAGATCGTTTGATGAAGATCTTGTTGAGGCTTTCTTTCTGGGTGAAGCTTCTTGAATTTGATGAATGTTGAAGGTTGAGGACGAAATCTGGAAAAACGTTGATGAACAGGATGAATCTCGAAGCAAAATCTGGAAAATGTGTGATGAAGGAGATGAAGATTGAAGGTGGAAGATGAACGATGAGAGGAAAAAGATGAAGTTCTGGGTAAAAATCGGGTTTCCGGCGAGTTAGGCGGTGGCCGGAGTAAGTTGGGCGATCGCCGGCGGGTTGTTGCGGAGGTTGCATGGCCGCCGGCCATGCAACAGGTGAGGATTCCGGTGAGGTTCGTGGAGAGGACGCGTGTCACGGTAGTGGAGGGATGGTGTGCATGCTGGCCACGTGTGTGTGCGTGGCAGAGAGAGGGAAGGTGGAGTTGCGACGTGGCGTGATGTGTAATGAAAATGTGGACCCCTTCTTGATTCAACACGTGGCGCTGAAGGCTTTATAGGACTTTGAATTTCTGGACAATTCTAGATTCTTCTGGACTGAATGGATTTTGTGGACCTGCGAACTGGGCTTCACCTGATTGGGCCCACACGAAAATCACAAAAAGAAACCCAAAAAAATACTGAATTAAGATGATTACCAATTAAAACCTAATTAAGAACTAAACCTAATTACTTATCTAAAACTCAATTAACTAATTTGAACATTAAGACTACTCTAATTAATTTCTATAAATTCTAATTACCAACTAAACAAAATGATAAATTCCAATTAATTTCTAACAACTCTAATAATTCTCTAATCTAAAAGATTAAGCTAAAAACTCTAATAACTCCACTAATTAAACTTCTATAAAAGTAAATTTATTAAAAGAAAACTCTATATTATTCTATCATATCTATTAAAGAAAAATCTATCCATTTATAAAAATGAAAAATCTATATTCTATATACCTATTAAACTCTATAAAACTTCTATTAAAAAAAACAACTATATTATTTCTTTAAAAGAAAATCTATGATTAAGAAAAAAACTATATTATTCTATTATTCTAAAATGATTAAAAATCTATCTAAAAAGAATTAAAACTATTAAAAATATTAAAAAAACCTTTTAATATTCTATATTATCCTAAAATGATTAAAAAATCTATTTAAACCCTAATAATAGCCAATAAAATCCAGAAAAAAATCACAATAATTCCCGAAGGAACAACAATAGCACCGAACGACAAATAACACTGCGAGAGCGCCACAAAATAGCCGGTAAAAATAAACGGGCACCGAAATATCCCAAAAATACGATTCTATCTATCTAAACTGATTAAAAAACCTGAGACTCGAGACGAGGGCTGTGATCCCGATAAAATCAAAACAAATGAACAATGCATTGTATGCGATATGCAGATGCGAATGCGGTCATGCATCGAAACATAGAGCTAGATACGGGACCCAGTTGGTCAAATTTTGGGGTGCAACAGTTAGGAAATATTTCATAAAAAATAGTAGGATGATCCAATTAATTCCCTTCTTTTTTCTGTAGATTCATAATTCAATTTAGAATTTTAGGGTGCAAAAATATTGAATTGATCATGCATTTTCATTTTTATTTGCATTTTTGTATTTTAATTGGTATTGAATAATTGGTTTGTGATGTGTCTGCCTTTGTTGATTTTAGTTCTCTCATTTGGTAATGATTTTTGCTTTAGTTTTTTAGTATGTTATACTAGACTGATGCATTCTCCCCATAGATTTTTCATAGATTTTTTAGAAATTGATTGATGTTGTTTTAGGGTTAGAGAGTAGAGACCTCATAACTTGTTGGTTAACCCTTGACCATTCACATGTTAGGGATTGTTTAGTAGCCTTAGAAGTTGACTTAGGCTTTGAGATTTGATCTTGGGATCATAGAGGCATGTAGGTTTCCCCTAGACTTTTGGTAGATTTTTATAGAGTGTTTTGCTATTTTTGGCTTGAGCTTGAGAATAGGAGAAGTCTTGAGGGCTTCTGACTTTGAAGTTCAACTGTGATTGAACTTTAGAGGTAGTTTCTTTTGGTTTGAGGGCCTGTGGTTTCTTTTTGAAGATGGAGGCTGGATGAAGACTTGGTGGAGCTTGCAAGGATGCATGGATTGAGGTCCTAGTCTAGGAGCTTGCTCTATTTCTGTGAGGTTTGAGATCCTGAAGTTTGAGGGAAATTTATGGTACTTTCCTGAGGAAGGCACTATGGATGTCTTTCATTCTTTCTTCTCACCTCTTTCTCAAGTATCCAATGATGTTGGAGCCTTCATGTGAGTTTAGTTTCTCCTGAGGAGGAATGTAAACCGTTCACAGTTGTTGAGCCACATGGGATATGATTCCTAAGTGGAAGCCCCCTAGTACTTTCCTGAGGAAGGCACTATGGGTCTGTTCATTTAGTTCCCTTAGTTAATGTAGGATTTCTCAAGTATCCAGTGATGTTGGAGCCTTCATGTGAGTTTAGTTTCTCCTGAGGAGGAATGTAAACCGTTCACAGTTGTTGAGCCACATGGGATATGATTCCTAAGTGGAAGCCCCCTAGTACTTTCCTGAGGAAGGCACTATGGGTCTGTTCATTTAGTTCCCTTAGTTCATGTAGGATTTCTCAAGTATCCAATGATGTTGGAGCCTTCATGTGAGTTTAGTTTCTCCTGAGGAGGAATGTAAACCATTCACAGTTGTTGAGCCACATGGGATATGCTTCCTAAGTAGGAACCTCCTAGTACTTTCCTGAGGAAGGCACTATGAGTCTTCCTACTTAGCTCCCTTTCTTTGGTAAGCTTGTCTTGAAGCTTGAAGACTCGGATTGATTTCTCTTGTATAGGGCTTTGCTTAGAGATTTGATTAGGGTTTTGCATAGGGCTTTGCTCAGAGGTAGATTAGAGTTTTGTTTTAGGGTTATTTAGGGGTCTTGCTCAGGGTAGTTTCTTGCTTTTGGATAGGAGTTTGCCAGGCTGGTTAGCCTTCTCTTTGTGTTGTTTGACTTGTGTGGTGCTGTGCTGCATTAGACTTAGGGGTTCATCTAGATATTTCTGAGATAGGTGCATCTTAGAAATATGATTTGTGTGCATGAGAAGTTGAGGTGGTCCTCCTTCTGCTTGATTGTTATTGAGTGGCTTTGCTTGTTGGTATTTGGTAGAGCTGAGCTCCCTTGCCTCTATGGTTTGTGGCCCTTGTGCCTTGCTTGTTTGGTTGTTGCATTCATGCATATTTCCAGTATTTCTTTACTTTGCAGTGATTCCTGTTTGCTGTTTAGTTCTGTTGCCATGATCCCTTAGGAGCTCTAACTTCTCTGCTGTGGAGGAGTTATGATAGACATTAGGTTGGTTAACCAGGCATGATAGCATTAGGTAAATTCCCCTTTTCAACCATAGTTCTAGGGTGTCTCTTTCCTTTCTCAAAACAACAGAAAAACACTTAATAAAGGATAAAACAAAGGTGAATTCATTTCTTCCGTCAAAAGATTTGAACAAACATCAAAACATTTTGTCCTCCTGGACTGTGAAAACCCTTTGGTTAAGGTGCATTTTCCCATAAAAAACACTTGAACAGCTTGTGTCGTGCGTAGGTCGAACTACGTTTTCTCTGATCTTCCATGTCGTGTGGAAGTACGTAGGCACAGGACGCGATGTCTTGGCGAGCAACCTTTCCCCCCGTCTAGACGTAGGTAGTCGAACTACGTTGACTCTGACTTTCCCATTGCACGAGGGAGTACGTAGGCCCAGAACAGCGTATGTTCTGTCGAGTCCTGTCCTTTTCTTTTCTTTTCAGACTGACCACTAGTGTAGATAGATAAACACACCCTTTTCCTTATAAACACCAAGCGTGGATCCCGTCGAGTACGACAGACGTGAGGGGTGCTAATACCTTCCCCTTGCGTAACCGACTCCCGAATCCAGGTTTTGGTTGCGATGACCATACCTTTCCCGTTTTTTGCGAGGTTTACTTCGAGCGTTTCCTTTCCTTCCGTTGGGATAAATAACGCACGGTGGCGACTCTTTTGTCATGCCGGCGCCGATTTTCGCTGTAGCGACAGCTGGCGACTCTGCTGGGGACTATGAGCATTTAGGGACTTTTCCCATCCCTTATGCTGGGACCGTTTCCCATCCCCTACGCGAGTCAGTCCTAGCGCTTGGGTGTTTATCTGTTGGGTGTTGTGCATATGTGTTTTACCTTTTTGCACTTTACTTTTCCGTACCTTTACCTTTCCGCATTTACTTTCAGCACTATATTATTGTGATCATTGCTGTGGGAGAGGGAGGTTACTATGAGTGAGAAGCCGGACCTGGGCTTGAGTATGTACCTAGACATAGTTGCGGAGAGTAGTAGACGAACCTGTTTGCTGAGCAGGCACCGTTTCCTACGAAATCTGCGCTCAGACGAGGTTCTCTCCGAGGTGCTCCTTTCCGGTCCTGAGGATCTGAGGGGAGTCCAGACGTGAGGACTGTCGACTCTGGGGACCGATCATTTGGAAGTCAGCTAAGTGAGGCCTCTTCATGACTTGATGATGCCACTCCTTCTGGGAATCGTATCGTCACTCATGAAAGTCTGTGACGCTGATGACCGCATAGGATGCCGTACCTTTCTCCGTGGATTAGGTCCATACCTGTAAGGGGGATTGGGTTATTGCAGGAAAACTGGCCTTCAGAAACCATGATTCAGTATTTATCAGATAGTTTTCTTGGCTCGTTAACTAGTATGTTGTTTGGATCAGATGGGTTTCTTGTCTGAGGTTGATACTATTATCAGATGGTTTTCTCGTCAGAGACAGAGGTTCAGATGGATTTCTTAACAGGGTATTGGTATTTTGGGTGTCAGATGATAGTCAGCATCATGAGGTTCTGGTGACTGTGGTAGTTTTCTGTTCTTGACATCACAGAGATGTTCCTCTTCAGGCTACATCATGGCCTTTGTGTTCACTGATTGCATCATTTATCATATTGCATTATTGCATTACCATTTGCATCCAACTAACGTGTGTGTATTGCAGGTACATATTTTCCCTCCCAGTTCCGGTGTTTGTTTCCTAGCAAGACATGGAAGCCATGAAGAGAGTGTTACCCTACAGATTCTCGTCTCCAGATATCAGTCTGTTGTCAGAGTTAATTACTATTGCTAGGAAGAAGGTGATGGGAGATTTCAAGAAGACATATGGGAGGATCCTGACTTATGTTTACCAGCCCTCGGCTTATGAGATCAGCGGCATTTACACCCTGTTGCAGTTTTATGATGCTGAGCTCAGGTGTTTCGTATTTCCTGACTTTGTCTTGGCTCCTACCCTGGAGGAGTATTCTGCACTCTTGGATATACCGATTCGCGAGCAGATGCCTTTCTATCACACAGACGCTAAGCCTAATCTGGCTGAGCTTTCTGCTATTTTGTACTTAGGAGAGTTTGAGCTGACAGGGAAGATGATCAAAAAAGGAGATGCGTGGGGATTTCCGTTGGTTGTTTTGGTGGAGAAGGCTCGGGAGTATGCCAAGAAGGGTGGCTGGGTTGTTTTTGACGCCATCCTTGCTGTGTGTGTTTATGGCATTGTATTGTTCCCAAACCTTTCTGATTTTGTTGATGCAGATGCTTTCTATATTCTGGCTGCAAAGAACCCAGTTCCTACCTTGCTGGGAGATATCCACCATTCCACTCACTACCAAAATGAAAAGCGACGAGGAAGGAATGTCTCTTGTTGTGTGCCTCTACTGTGCAGGTGGTTTACTAGTCATATGCCGAAGTCAGGGCCTTTCGTCACTTCTATTGATTCTTTAGGATGGCCTGAGCGCTTGATGGGGTTGACTTCTGAGAATGTGGTGTGGGTTATTGAGGAGGTGTTAGGAGTTGAGGTCATATACAGATGCGAAGGATTCCCTAATATTCCTTTGATAGGAAGGAGAGGGTGTGTCAATTACAACCCTTCCTTATTAATCAGGCAGTTTGGGTATGCACCTCAGGAAGCACCGAAGCCCGAGGAGATACAGGAATCTCTGTATCTCACTGGGGCAATAGAGGAAGAGACGTTGATCAAGCTTGAGAAAGCATGGAAGAACCTGCATAAGAGAGGGAAGCCTTCATGTAGCAAAGGGGGTACTCGAGTTCTTGGTCCGTATGTGGAATCGATTCGTGAACGAGCTACGAAATTCCTTATGCCTTATCCTGCAGTTCATCCATTGTATCCTTCTCCGGTGGAGGAGCCCACAACTATAGACATGCAGGTATACAAGCAGCTGATGGCAGAGAAAGAAGAGTTAGCAAAGGTTAAAGAAGCTTTAGAGAAAGAGAACGCCCAGCTTCGTCATGAAAAGATTGAAACAGGATATTTTTCCAAGCAACAGGCCGAAACTTTGAAACATCTGAAGACTACTTTATTGGAGTTGACTGAAACCAAGAAGCGTCTGGAGTTAGATGTAGACTCAGTTAGCAGTGTATTGGATACTAAGAAACAAGAGCTGGAAAGGGCCTACACGAAGTTAGCCAAGTTCAGAGAGCATTGGGACCTTACTATGGCCAAACGCAAAGAACGGGAAGAAGAGCTAAAGATACAGGTTGCTCAGTTGGGAGAACAGGTTATAGTGAAGACTGAAGAGCTTGAAGAAGAAGCATGTCGTCGATACGAGGCCGAACGCAAACTGATTGATGCCATGAAGAATCTGGAAGATTGTCAGCGCAGAGCAGACACCAAGAGGCCCAAACCTGAGGATGGTGCCCAGGATAAGGCTTGGGAAGATTTTGTCAGAGATATCCATGGAACGGTCAGGAAAAGGGATCAGTTGATAGAAGGCTTGATTTATCGACCGGATCACGCAGAGACGAAGAAGCTGTTCGAGGATTTCTGCGACCGTACCCGCCCTTGATTTCTTTCTTGTATTCTATGTGTCGAGATCACCACCAGGCATGTTGGTTGGGATCCTCGTTTATCATATCAGTTGTATGGAACATAGTTGTGTAACGCCCTGACGAGACTGTTATTCCAATAAATATATGAGGGTTTTTCTAAATATTATCTTTATGGTTTCTCTTGTCTTGCTACCTTGACACTGGAATTGAAGGGGAGATATCCCCAATGCACACATGCACGTTAGCATTTTTTGTATTCTGTCTGCATAAATCATATTGCATAGCATTTCTCTAGCTGGCCAGAGCACTTATCCAGCCTTTGTTTCCCCATAGGGTGATTCTAGGGGGATTGTTCGAGGCAAGTGTGGAGTGTTGAAGACGACCAAGGGGTTGAAGCAGATTTGAGCAGAATCAAGCAGTGAAGTCAGTTGACAGTTGTCGGTAGCTATGTCAGAGAGCAGCTTCCAGTTTGTTGATACCTTGTCAGGTTTCACTGTGATGTCCAATCCTTTGTATGGATCTACGCATGACGAAGACTTTCCCGCAAGTGGATAACCTTATTGCATCTCAGCTTGTACAGCCTTCTGTTGAAGACCAAGGTCTACGTGAGCAGTTTATTGTCCGAAGTGAACGTTATCCTTCTGTTGATACTCCAGACTACCAGGGTGTTGCCTTCCCTATGCCAAAGTCCCGAAGAGAGGTCCCGATAGCAAAGACTAAAGACCCATTAGCTCCCGTGTATGCTAGAAGGTTTCGTGCATTGGATGAAAGATTCAAAGCCTTGAAAGGTAAAGACGCTGTTAACCCTAATGCTGCAGACATGTGTCTGGTTCCTGGCCTAGTGTTACCTCCGAAGTTCAGATTGCCGAGGGGTGAAAAGTACAAAGGAGACAGTTGCCCGAAGCAACATTTGGTGATGTTCTGCCGAAGAATGACTTCATTCGTGCATAACGACAAGTTGATGATTCACTGCTTTCAGGATAGTCTGACTGGGGCATCTCTGAGTTGGTATATGCAGTTAGAGAGGGATCAAATCCGATCATGGGTGGATTTAGCCAACGCTTTTCTGAAACAGTATGACTACAATCTTGTTGAAGCTCCTAGTCGCATGCAACTGCAAGAATTGTCTCAAGGGAACAATGAACCTTTTAGAAAGTATGTTCAAAGATGGAGAGAATTTGCTGCTAGAGTGCAACCACCGCTTCTAGACCAAGAGCTAAGAGGCATGTTCGTAAATTCCTTGCAGAGCCCGTACTTCGAAAGAATTCTTGGAGTCACACCAAATTTCTCTGAATTGGTCAGGGCAGGAGAGCGCATCGAGTATGGTGTAAAGACTGGAAAAATCCATAATGTTGTAGGCGGTCAGGCTCGTCAAACCGAAGAAGGAGTTGTGGTCAACGCAATCAGGAATGATGTTGGGTATCCTCGAGTCGAATCGATGAAATCTGTTGGTTCTTCGCCTTCTCAGCGATCAGTATCTTCTGTGTCTCGTTATTCCGGACAGACCACTGTGCCTGGGGCACCATATCAGGAGTCTTATGTCGCTCAGCGAACTCGTGGCCAAGGTTATCAGACTCAGCGTCAGAATCAGAACAGACCTCGTAGCAATTTGGAACGAAGGAATGGTCCTTCCCACCCAGTTCCTGTGCCGTACAGTCAGCTTTTGCCACAGTTGGTCCGGAGTTCTTTGGTGGAGCCGAAAGCTCTCAAGCCTGTGCCAGAACCTTACCCTCCTGGGTACAATCCCCAAGTTCAGTGTAGTTACCATGGTGGCTCTCCAGGGCATGCAACTGAAGATTGTAAAGCGTTTCAGGCGAAGGTACAACAGTTGATCGACCAGGATTGCATTTCCTTTCGAGAAGGATTTCTGTTTGTTCATACTAACCTCTCAGCTGTCTAAGCTCGTAGACTCGGAAAGTATTCCCCAGCAAAAGCCAGTGGTCCAGACAGGCAGGCGCCCTCAGCATTGGCAGTCCTCAGACTTTATATCATTTACATTTGTAGTTTCTTTTCTGTCAGTTACTACTTGCTGTAAACATTGTATGTTTCGAATGGTAATAATAATAAAGTGACTATGCATTTTTCTGAATTAATCATGTCGCTGTCGCTCATTTACTGCATTGCACTGACACTTGCATTTTATTCACTCCACTTTATCACTGTGATTAGCAAAGACTGGAGGGAGGATGACGAAATAAACTCATAACCGGTGATCGTCTACTTTCAGATAAAACCTTGCCGATGACGTACAAGGCATTGTTTCAAATCCCCCAAACACTGGAGATATAAGGAGTTAGTCCCTTGTTAACCACTTTGAGCCAGGAAGTAGAAGTTTTTTCGGACTTTTAAACCCTCACATCTTAACCCGGGGCAGGATAGTTGTCAGTTAGCTTGACCGAGCATTCAAGTCTTACGGAGGAGTGTTGTCTTTCGAGGACCAATTACAGTTTATGCCTCTCAAGAGGTTGTACCGCGTCAACCGCAGTGGTTAAACCTTACCAATCAGGAGTGAGACAGTTACAATCCTTTCGGAGCAATCAAGACAACCAGTGTCACAAGACTTTGTTCCAAAAGAAAGAAAAAGAAAGCCCGCTAAGTAAAAAGAAAGAAAAAGCTGGAAAGCTAATACTTAGGCAAAAATCAGGGCATCCCGCTGGACTTCAAAAGAAAACGAAAAAACGAAAGGAACTCAAAAGGAGTCAGTCCAGGAAAAAATTAGGGAATCAAAAAGAATGGAAAAGAAGGGATAGAAAAAAATAGAAAAATCCCGTGAAGTCACAAAGTCGTGTACACAGACACCGAAAACGAAAAGGAGTAACTGTCACTCCGAAATTCTTGTGAGTTCCTTAACTGTGGTTCTTACCATTCAACATACCTCTCGAAGAGGCGAGCGCTTGTGCCAGGTTAGCTGAACCTTAGGATCGGAGATCATTACGTAGAAGGGGTGGGTACAAATCAAAATTTGAGCCAAATATCCTTTGCTTCACGAACCGTGAACCCGACCACGATACAACCCTTAAAAGACCTAATTGAGGTAGGGTTTATTCTGAAAGCTCATTACGATAAGGTTGAGTAACCTGACTCCTTCGTGACTCGCTAGTCACATCCTTGTTGTGTTTTTCACTGACCACGTAAGCACTACGTCTGAACGTTGGTTCATTCGTCACTCAATCATGACATGTAAATGAGTGACAGCACAAATTTTCAAAATCTGCATAAACATTGCATTAGAATTACCATTCGTGAACAGACGATTTTTACTTGCAGGTTAGTAGTTGACATGAAGGAGATTCCAACAGGGAATAATCGAGCAGGACCGAGTAATTCAGCAGTCTAAACCAGGATGGTATATGTTGTGAAACCCAGTGAATCCGGGGCATTGACTTCCATTAAGTTCGGAATCAGTTAGTCTGAGGACAAGTCCCGAAGCTTCAGTTGATCAAGGGGCAGTATGCTTAAGAAGCAGTTAATCAGAAGTGAGTATCTCAAGAGCCAATCAGGGGCAATTATACAGAACATGGAGATTTGAAAGCGGATACTTCAGGTGGATAATCAAATCAGGTTAAGTCGCTAGAACGCTCATTCAGGGGCAAGTCACCGCAGAGAGTGTTGAAACCAACTGGGTTGATCGGGGTTTAATGGAGATTGAATCTTTTTGTCGTATAGATACCGGGGCAAGTAATCTCGAGGTCGTCTCATAGCAAGCTGTTCAGAGCAAGTATTCCCAGGAGTTAGATAGGGGCAAGTTGAGTGCACTGGGGCAAGTTATTCAAGCCAGTCTGTTTATCCCCGCCAGAGTCCATGGCAGGTTAGTACCCTCTCCAGAGGATGAATGTTGTGTCTTTCCCCAGTGAAGTCGCCCCAGGCAAAATTGAATGTTGTCTCCCCAGGAGAGTTGAGATTGCATCAAAGGCAAGGTCAGTGTATCTTCAGTAGTTCAGGATTGGCTTATCAAGTAGAGCAGAGTCCTCCCCAGCAAGGGTCGAGACGGATATGATTAACTTCCCCAAAGAGTTTCTTGTGTAGTGCAAATTAGAGCACACCGGTCAACCCCCAGCTCAATGATAGCAGGATGAATTATCCCCACAGGGCGTAATCAGAGTGTTGATACCTTTCGAAAGCAGTTTCCAGGATTGCTTTTCTCTTTCCCCAACAGGTTGATCCTTCCTCGTCAGGACGATCATTTTCAGCAGAGTTTGAAGTTATGAGTTTGTGAGCTACTTTCTCAGCAGGATGGTTATCCCCAGCGGAGTTAGTTCATCTTTCCAACATTTATTTTGTTGGAACCGTATCGGTAGTATTCCGGTCATCCCCAGCGGATCCAGTTTGTCTTCAGCATTTATTTTGCTGAAATAATCCTTTGCATAAGCATGCATCATAAGCACTTGCATTTTACACGAATATGTAGCATTTCCATGCAGTATGGAAGCATTACGGCATTTTCAAACATGTACATTTGGAACATAAGCAGGATTGATTACCCGTCCAGCTTCAGGTGTATTTTCTGTTGATAAGTGAGACCGTGGTTCACAGAGATGTGCATAAGTTTGGTTTGTGGCACAAGACGCGCAGTGATCGTGTTTCCTCCTGTCAAGAGGGTTGTGGCGCAGGGCACGCAGTGATCGTGGTCGTCGTTATGTTGTGGGGGTTTTTCGCGGAAGAGATACGCAGTGATCGTATTCGTCTCATATGTGGTTTTGTTTTTCGCGCCAAGACGCGCAGTGATCGTGTTTTCTCCTGTCAAGAGGGTTGTAGTGTAGAATACGCAGTGATCGTGTTCATCTGTTATGAGGATTATATGGGGGGGCCAGACACGCAGTGATCGTGTTCGTCATGTCATATTCCCCTAGCAGAGTGTGCTTGGTCAAGCACTTTTTTCCCATCTGAGTCTTTCTCAGGATGCTGTGGTGTCAGCATTGGAAGATGGGTAATGCAGATTTTTGGGTGGTTACCCGTAGTTTCCCCTGCAGAGTTATATTCCCCAACAGGGTGTTACTTCAATGAGTTACTTGGTTAAGTCCCTCATAGTCCCCAGCAGGGTATTCGCCACGGATTTGTTTGGTTAAATTCCTCTTATTTTCCAACAAGGTTATTCTCGTCAAGGTGCTTGGTTAAGTTCCCAATTTCCCCAGCGGAGTGTTTTCAGGATACCTATTGCCAGAATAGGTATTTGACGGCTGTCGTCAGAATTATCCTCTCAGAGCTGCTTGGTTAAGTTTCTCGTGTTCCCGCAGGATGCTCGTTCAGGTACGAACGGAAGGTTGGTAAGTGAAATCAACATTTTCTCGCAGTTTAGTGGATGCTCGTTCAGGTGCGAACGAAAGGTTGGTAAGTGAAATCAACATTTTCTCGCTGTTTAGTGGATGCTCGTTCAGGTACGAACGGAAGGTTGGTAAGTGAAATCAACATTTTCTCGCAGTTTAGTGGATGCTCGTTCAGGTGCGAACGAAAGGTTGGTAAGTGAAATCAACATTTTCTTGCTGTTTAGTGGATGCTCGTTCAGGTACGAACGGAAGGTTGGTAAGTGAAATCAACATGTTCTCGCTGTTTAGTGGATGCTCGTTCAGGTACGAACGGAAGGTTGGTAAGTGAAATCAACATTTTCTCGCTGTTTAGTGGATGCTCGTTCAGGTACGAACGGAAGGTTGGTAAGTGAAATCAACATTTTCTCGCAGTTTAGTGGATGCTCGTTCAGGTACGAACGGAAGGTTGGTAAGTGAAATCAACATTTTTCTCGCTGTTTAGTAGATGCTCGTTCAGGTACGAACGGAAGGTTGGTAAGTGAAATCAACATTTTCTCGCTGCTTAGTGGATGCTCGTTCAGGTATGAACAGAAGGTTGGTAAGTGAAATCAACAATTTTTCTCGCTGCTTAGTGGATGCTCGTTCAGGTACGAACGGAAGGTTGGTAAGTGAAATCAACATTTTCTCGCTGCTTAGTGGATGCTCGTTCAGGTACGAACGGAAGGTTGGTAAGTGAAATCAACATTTTCTCGCTGCTTAGTGGATGCTCGTTCAGGTACGAACGAAAGGGTGATAAGTGAAATCAGCATTGTCTCGTTTGGTTAAGCGATTGCTCGTTTCTTCGGATGCGGGAGGTTGGTAAGTGAAATCAACAATTTCTCATTGTTCAGTGTATGCTCACTTCTTCGGAATGGGATGGTCTATGGACAGTATCAGATTATTTCATAAGCAGGTTGATGGATAAGTGTTTAGTTGTCGCTGTGGCAACAGAAATCAGTTCCCTGGTTAATTCTCCCCAAGCAGTGGTGTGCGCAATTTATTTTTGTGGTTGGCAAATTTCAGGGTTTCATTGGTATTCAACCGTCATTTACCTTCGAATGTGTGAAGGTTGAGCGCTCTTCACTCATTCAGGTCCAGGCCGCTTGAATAGGGGCAGCTGTTTCACCCTAAAATTTGACCAACCGGTTCTCCTATCTGGTTCGTGGGTTAAATTCGTATTCGCATATCAGATGCATGACACTTGTGCACAGACAGAGGATGTCAGGGTTACAACTTAGTTTTCATCTACCTGATATTTCAGATCCAGTCTAGATAATCAGGGTTTTATTTTCGGGAAATTGTGCGCTTCTCGGTGTTTTCAGCTTACATGGTGGTTTTTGGGATATTCTGATGCCCGGGGTTTACTGTTTGCTTCGATCTGGTCTCGCGCTCTCTTTTATGTTGGTTATTTGCCTTTGTTTGCATTTTTTAGGATTTAATAGCCTTTTTATAGATTTAAATAGATTTTTTTTATATTTGTAATAGGCTTTATAGATTTTCTAGAATTTAAATAGATTTTTTAGTTTTTTTTAATAGCTGTAAATCTTTTTTAGAATTTAAATTATTTTAAATAGATTTTAGAATGATTTTCTTTTAGAAATTTAATAGGATTAATAGAAATGAATAGAGTTTCTTTTTAATATAGATTTAATCTTTTGTTAGATATTAATTTCCTTTATTAGGTTTAATATAGGTTAATAGTTTTTTATAGATATTAATAGATAATAGTTTTAGTTTAATATAGAATTTAATTAGATGTTAATTATTTTTTTTGGTTTAATAGAGTTTAACTAGATTTTAATCATCTTTTAGATTTAGTTAGGATTTAATTAGTTTAATTAGAATTTAATATTAGTTAGGTTTTAATTGAGTTTGTTAGAATAGTTTAATTTTCATTTAGATTTAATTGTAGTTTTAATTGTTAGTTAATTGAAGTTTAAATCTCTAATTAGTTTTTAATCCATTTAATTATCATTAACCTTTTCATTCAGAATTTCCAGTCCATTTGTATCATTTTCGTGGGCCCAGAAGGGTTTTTTGGAGGCCCAAAATCCTTTCAGTCCATGTTTGTTCATTTTTTTTTGTCCAGAAAAATTGCAGTGACAGGTGTCCCTTATATAAGCAGGCCACGCGTTCAAGCTGAAGAGAAGCCACCTCATAACTCTAGACTCTCCCACATCCTGCCACGTTTCCAGACCCCACTACTCTCTCCCTCTGCCAGCGCACCACTCCACTATCCCCCTTTCTCTCACACGCGTCCACCTCTCAACCTTCCCCAGTGCCACTTGTCTTCGCCTCGCATCTCACCGGGAAAGTCCCCGCCGGCCATGCAAGCCCGGTGACAACCAACTCCGGCCACCCTAACGACCTCCAGCCGCCGCTCATCTCGCCGGGATCTGCAAAATTTGCAGATTCTCAAGATCTTCATCGTTTTCCCCTCCAATCTCCTCCGATCTCCTCCGTCCGCGTCTCGCCGGAAAGCATAGATTCATCAGAATCATCATCTTCGTCGATATCCTTCAAGATCTTCAGAGATCTTTCAGTTCTCCAGCAATAATCCCTTCATCAAGATTCACCGAATCTCCATAGTTTTCATCAAGACATTTCCAGATTCAAGGACCTTCAACAACCGATTCCAGTTTTTTCTTGCACGATTCTTCTCAAGTATCTTCAACGTCCATCCACGAACCTCCAGAACTAAACGAAATCTCTTTCAAGGCCTTCAATATTTGGTTCTTCGTTTTTTCCAAGAACAAGCTTTGAGTTCTTCAATTTCTCCAGCGAGCTTCAAGACCTAAGCTCGTTCTTGATTCATCTCCAGGTGCGCCTTCTTTGAGCTTGATGCTAGTTTTTTCTGCTTGATTGAATGGATTCAGATGGCGTTGTTTCGCAGAGATTTAGAGTTTTTAGGGATTGTTTGTCTGTTTTTGAGGATTTGTTTGAGAGCGATTGTTTGAGAGTTCTTGAGAGGTTCAGCGAAGGGGAGGAATGGCGATTAGGGTTTGAGGGGGTAATGAACAGTGAGCGTTTTTTTTGGGAGAGATTGGTTTTGTTAGTGGGTGATTGGGTTAGGGTTTGGATTGGGTTTGGGCCCAAGTCTAGATAGCAGGATGAATCACCCCCTGTTACTCGATGTACTCCCCTCGTGAATGTGAGCAGAATATTGATATTTGGTTTGGGCTTTGTCCCAATTACTTTCCACACCCCCAAGCGCCGGCCCAAGGATAATTGAATTGTTTTTTGTTTCTATTTGCACCAACAATTTGTCCTTTTCTTTTTGATTTTTCATTCAATTTCCTGATGGATCATGGGCCCTGCACGCTTAATATCTGCACCCCCCTATATTTGGGCCCAGTCTGAAATGACTGAGGCGTTTTGCTATTCGCCTCCCTTTTGTTTTACTTTATTTGTTTTAATTTTCTTCATTTTGTATCATGTTAGGAAATATTTCATAAAAAATAGTAGGATGATCCAATTAATTCCCTTCTTTTTTCTGTAGATTCATAATCCAATTTAGAATTTTAAGGTGTAAAAATATTGAATTGATCATGCATTTTCATTTTTATTTGCATTTTTGTATTTTAATTGGTATTGAATAATTGGTTTGTGATGTGTCTGCCTTTGTTGATTTTAGTTCTCTCATTTGGTATTGATTTTTGCTTTAGTTTTTTAGTATGTTATACTAGACTAATGCATGCTCCCCATAGATTTTTCATAGATTTTTTAGAAATTGATTGATGTTGTTTTAGGGTTAGAGAGTAGAGACCTCATAACTTGCTGGTTAACCCTTGACCATTCACATGTTAGGGATTGTTTAGTAGCCTTAGAAGTTGACTTAGGCTTTGAGATTTGATCTTGGGATCATAGAGGCATGTAGGTTTCCCCTAGATTTTTGGAATATTTTTATAGAGTGTTTTGCTATTTTTGGCTTGAGCTTGAGAATAGGAGAAGTCTTGAGGGCTTCTGACTTTGAAGTTCAACTGTGATTGAACTTTAGAGGTAGTTTCTTTTGGTTTGAGGGCCTGTGGTTTCTTATTGAAGATGGAGGCTGGATGAAGACTTGGTGGAGCTTGCAAGGATGCATGGATTGAGGTCCTAGTCTAGGAGCTTGCTCTATTTCTGTGAGGTTTGAGATCCTGAAGTTTGAGGGAAATTTATGGTACTTTCCTGAGGAAGGAGCTATGGATGTCTTTCATTCTTTCTTCTTACCTCTTTCTCAAGTATCCAATGATGTTGGAGCCTTCATGTGAGTTTAGTTTCTCCTGAGGAGGAATGTAAACCGTTCACAGTTGTTGAGCCACATGGGATATGATTCCTAAGTGGAAGCCCCCTAGTACTTTCCTGAGGAAGGCACTATGGGTCTGTTCATTTAATTCCCTTAGTTCATGTAGGATTTCTCAAGTATCCAATGATGTTGGAGCCTTCATGTGAGTTTAGTTTCTCCTGAGGAGGAATGTAAACCGTTCACAGTTGTTGAGCCACATGGGATATGATTCCTAAGTGGAAGCCCCCTAGTACTTTCCTGAGGAAGGCACTATGGGTCTGTTCATTTAGTTCCCTTAGTTCATGTAGGATTTCTCAAGTATCCAATGATGTTGGAGCCTTCATGTGAGTTTAGTTTCTCCTGAGGAGGAATGTAAACCGTTCACAGTTGTTGAGCCACATGGGATATGATTCCTAAGTAGGAGCCTCCTAGTACTTTCCTGAGGAAGGCACTATGAGTCTGCCTACTTAGCTCCCTTTCTTTGGTAAGCTTGTCTTGAAGCTTGAAGACTGGGATTGGTTTCTCTTGTGTAGGGCTTTGCTTAGAGATTTGATTAGGGTTTTGCATAGGGCTTTGCTCAGAGGTAGATTAGAGTTTTGTTTTAGGGTTGTTTAGGGGTCTTGCTCAGGGTAGTTTCTTGCTTTTGGATAGGAGTTTGCCAGGCTGGTTAGCCTTCTCTTTGTGTTGTTTGACTTGTGTGGTGCTGTGTTGCATTAGACTTAGGGGTTCATCTAGATATTTCTGAGATAGGTGCATCTTAGAAATAGGATTTGTGTGCATGAGAAGTTGAGGTGGTCCTCCTTCTGCTTGATTGTTATTGAGTGGCTTTGCTTGTTGGTATTTGGTAGAGCTGAGCTCCCTTGCCTCTGTGGTTTGTGGCCCTTGTGCCTTGCTTGTTTGGTTGTTGCATTCATGCATATTTCCAGTATTTCTTTACTTTGCAGTGATTCCTGTTTGCTGTTTAGTTCTGTTGCCATGATCCCTTAGGAGCTCTAACTTCTCTACTGTGGAGGAGTTATGATAGACATTAGGTTGGTTAACCAGGCATGATAACATTAGGTAAATTCCCCTTTTCAACCATAGTTCTAGGGTGTCTCTTTCCTTTCTCAAAACAACAGAAAAACACTTAATAAAGGATAAAACAAAAGTGAATTCATTTCTTCCGTCAAAAGATTTGAACAAACATCAAAACATTTTGTCCTCCTGGACTGTGAAAACCCTTTGGTTAAGGTGCATTTTCCCATAAAAAACACTTGAACAGCTTGTGTCGTGCGTAGGTCGAACTACGTTTGCTCTGATCTTCCATGCCGTGTGGAAGTACGTAGGCACAGGACGCGATGTCCTGGCGGGCAACCTTTCCCCCCGTATAGACCTAGGTAGTCGAACTACATTGACTCTGACTTTCCCATTGCACGAGGGAGTACGTAGGCCCAGAACAGCGTATGTTCTGTCGAGTCCTGTCCTTTTCTTTTCTTTTCAGACTGACCACTAGTGTAGATAGATAAACACACCCTTTTCCTTATAAACACCAAGCATGGATCCCGTCGAGTACGACGGACGTGAGGGGTGCTAATACCGACTCCCGAATCCAGGTTTTGGTGGCGATGACCATACCTTTCCCGTTTTTTGCGAGGTTTACTTCGAGCATTTCCTTTCCCTCCGTTGGGATAAATAACGCACGGTGGCGACTCTTCTGTCATGCCGGCGCCGATTTTCGCAGTAGCGACATTCCCAAGAGTCAGATTGGTGCAAGTTGAGTTGCACTGGGGCAAGTTGTTCAAGAGAGTTTGTTCGCCCCAGCAAGAATTGAGTATCGGGGAATCGTGTCATTACCCTTATCAAATAACCTGAACCTTCGAAAAAGGCCTTGCTGTCATTGGATCATTATCCTACAGTTTAAACCTGTTACTTCCAAAGCCCAGTTCTCGCCTGGCAAACCGGTAACCAGTTCTCGTCTGGTCCATATTTCCGTAAATACCAGTCCTCGTCTGGTACCTGTCATCTTTTAACCAGTTCTCGTCCGGCCAACCTTTCCGTAAACATCAGTCCTCGTCTGGTGAATGTCAGCTTTCAACCAGCCCTGTCTGATCACCTTTGCATGTCAGCTTTCAACCAGCCCAGCCCTATTTGTTCCAAATCTATCGAGTCAATTCTTTCCGTTTAGCTTTAGCAGCCGTAGATAGATTGTTTTTTCACCCGTAGACAAACCATCAAGCGTGGATCCCGTCGAGTACGACGAACGTGAGGGGTGCTAATACCTTCCCCTTGCGTAACCGGCTCCCGAACCCAGACAATGGTTGCGATGACCTTGTCTTATACCCATGCGTCAGGTTTTTCCCAATCGTTTCCTTTCCTGTTCTGAGGGATAAATAACGAAAGGTGGCGACTCTTCTGTCATTGTCGGCGTCGATTTTCGCAGTAGCGACAAATATGCACACATAACATATTAATATTCAAATTTCACAGATATAATAATAATCAATCAAAATAAATTAAAAGACTCAACAAAATGGGAAATTCAAAATCGGGGCGTTACAGCTAACATTGTGCTTGTCCCGAAGAAAGATGGAAAAGTCAGAATGTGTGTAGACTATAGGGATTTGAACAAGGCTAGTTTGAAGGATGATTTCCCTCTGCCACATATCGAGACTTTGGTGGATAACACAGCCATATTTGCGGTATTCTCATTCATGGATGGATTCTCCGGCTCCAACCAGATAAAGATGGACCATACCGACATGGAAAAAAAACCTTCACCACACCTTGTGGCACTTATTGTTATAAGGTCATGCCTTTTGGTTTGAAGAATGTTGGGACCACATATCAACGAGCCATGGTGGCATTATTTCATGACATAATGCACCATGAAATTGAAGTTTATGTTGATGACATGATCGTCAAGTCTCAAAATGAGGAAGATCACCTTGACCATTTGTTGAAGTTATTCAAAAGACTTAGGAGATACCAATTGAGGAAAAATCTGGCTAAATATACGTTTGGAGTCCGTTCCGGCAAATTACTTGGGTTCATTGTTAGTCAATGAGGAATCGAGGTAGATCTTAACAAAGTCAGAGCTATCCAGGAAATGCATGTCCCTCAAACAGAGAAGCAAGTCAGAGGTTTTCTTGGACGATTGAACTACATCTCTAGATTCATATCTAACTTGACGCCTACCTGCACGCCAATCTTTAAGTTGTTATGAAAATATCAAACGGTTGTATGGAATGAGAACTGCCAGTCAGCATTCGAAAAGGTCAAGGAATATCTTCAAGAACCTCCTATATTGATCCCCCCAGTACTGAGAAAACCACTCTTCATGTACATGACAGTGTTGGAAGATTCAATGGGTTGTGTCTTGGGCCAAACTGATGAATCGGGAAAGAAGGAACAGGCAATCTACTATCTGAGCAAGAAATTTACTGACTGCGAGAGTCGATACTCACCTTTAGAAAAGGCATATTGTGCTCTAGCCTGGGCAGCCAAACGTCTGAGACAATACATGATTTTCCATACTACTCTGTTGATCTCCAAGATGGACCCGATAAAGTACATCTTTGAAAAACCAGCTCAAGCTGGAAGACTAGCCAGAAGGCATATGCTCTTATTAGAGTATGATATTCAGTGTGTCGCCCAAAAATCCATCAAAGGCAGTGTCTTGTCAGAACACCTTGCTGAGCATCCTGTAGATGATTATCAACCACTCAAATTTGAGTTCCCTGATGAAGATGTGATGCATGTTTAAAGCTTGAAACCAGAACCTGGTCCCGAGGAAGGTCTTGAACCCGGATCCCGTTGGAAGATGATGTTTGATGAAGCTTCCAACAAAAACGGACATGGTGTTGGGGCTGTTATGGAAAATCTAACTGGAGGATATACCGATATTACTGCCAAACTTTGCTTTTCCTGTACCAACAACATAGTTGAATATGAGGCTTGTATCTGGTACTTAAAGCTTCCATTGATCTTCGCATTAAGATCTTAGAGGTGATTGGAGACTCCGCCTTGGTAATCTATCAACTCAAATGAGAATGGGAGACTCGAGACAAGAAGTTGATTCCCTACAAGGATTACATTTTGGAGATGATTGAGTACTTTGACGAAATTACCTTCAAACATGTCCCAAGGGCTGAGAACCATATTGCGGATGCTTTAGCCATGCTAGCATCAATCTGGAAGGTCTAGTTTGTCAATGAGGCGCCTTTGATTTGCATTGAAAGAAAGACTACACTGGCATACGTCATGATGACGGAAGAAGAATTTGATGAAAAACCTTGGTTTCATGACATCAAAAATTTTCTCCAAAATCAAGAGTATCTGGATGACACCTCTAAATTCGGCAAGAGGGCCATGCGAAGATTGTCATCTATGTTCTTCATCAGCAATGAAGTTCTGTACAAAAGAAATCATGATATGGTCTTGCTCCGATGTGTTGATGAAAAGAGACAGACCTGTTGATGACAGATGTGCACGAAGGTGCCTTTGGCACTCATGCGAGCGGTCATGCCATGGCAAAGAAAATCTTGAGGGCTGGTTATTACTGGTTGACCCTGGAGACAGACTGTATCCTTTTCGCTCGAAAATGCCACAAATGACAAATCTACGCCGACAAGGTGTATGTTCCTCCACATCCTCTTAATGTGTTAATATCACCTTGGCCATTCGCAATGTGGGGCATAGATATGATCGGGGCAACCGAGCCTAAAGCATCCAACGACGATCGTTTTATCTTTGTCTCTATCGAATAATTCACCAAATGGCTAGAAGCGGCATCCTACGCAAATGTAACCAAACAAATGGTTTCCCATTTTATCAAAAAGGAGATTATCTGCTGGTACGACATCTATGATCAAATCATCACTAACAATGGCTTGACTTTGAACAACAAAACGATGAAAGAGATTTGTGACAATTTCAAAATCAAGCATCACAACTCTTCTCCGTACATACCAAAAATGAACGGTGTTGTTGAAGCTGCAAACAAAAATATCAAGAAGATAGTACAAAAGATGGTGGTAACCTATAAGGACTGACACAAAATGTTACCATTTGCCTTACATGGATATAGAACATCAATATGCACTTCAACAGGGGCAACCCCTTTTTCCTTGGTCTACAGGATGGATGCAGTACTACCCATCAAAGTCAAGATACCTTCGTTAAGGATCTTAATGGAAGCCGAGCTTGAGGAAGCCTAATGGATAAAAGAAAGAGTTGATTCGCTAAACCACATCGATGAAAAAAGGATGACCACCATGTGTCACAGCCAGATATACCAGTAAAGGATGAAAAGAGCCTTTGATAAAAGGGTCAATCTCAAAGAATATAAGAAGGAGAACTCGTGCTCAGAAAAATCCTACCAACACAAAAGGATCTGCGTGGAAAGTGGATGCCAAATTATGATGGCCCTTTTGTCGTAAAAACTGTTTTCTCCGGAGGTTCTCTAGTTCTTGAGACGATGGACGACAAACAACTTAAGTACCACATCAACTCGGATGTAGTAAGGAAGTATTATGCCTAAAAGAGGGCTTGCTAAGTTAGAAACTGTCGCACCCGAATTTTTGACCTAAGATCCCACCTCTTTGTGCATCATCTCGCATAACATCTTTAGGTCATACAGTCTTTATATGTGTGTTTATTATGACTAACCAATTTGTGCAGGTGCATTAATTTCACGTGTAGATGGTGTTGGTTCTCTCGGCCGAACATTTCAGGGCATGACCAGTTAATCCTGATTTAAAGTGGTCTTCGGGTTTCTACTTGAAATGGACTCCACTTCTAGAATTCTTTCTCATTCAGGGGCTATTTTTTTGAACAAGACCTTGAAGAGGGCTTTGATGGATTTTTTGGCCATATCTCGCAATAAAGTCAGGGTCGGGCTGTAATTCTTTATGGAATCATTATATGAATCTCAAACTCGATTTTGTTGGGTTTTAGTGTATCATGATTCAGGCCTCGGTATTTCAAGCTTGGTTGCAATATGATGTTTGTCTTGGACAAAGTTTGACCATTGTTAAGAGTTTCAGGGTTCATCAAAGTATTTAAAATCAAGATTTGAAAGACGTTGGCTTAATAGCATTTTCATGATGAATTAGAAGTGTGTTAAATGATTTCCAAACTCATGTTTCTTTACAAAGTCGCAACTTAATTTCAAAATTCATAGTTGTGCATCCCAAGTTCAAGCACAAGATTCATGCGTTAATATCAAATTCAAAATGTAATCATGGTGGGATTCATAAAATTCAAAAGAAATTCTTATTCATACAAAGTACAAGTTCAAGTGATGAGTCCAAGAATCACTCTAGTTTTGGGACAAATATTATCATGACCATGGTGCAAAAGGAAGTCGTGAATTCGGTTTTGTTGCTCTAAATGCATGTTAGGTTGGATTTTGAAATTGAAGAATGTTTTGAATCCAATAAATTGATCAAGAGGCATGATTTGGAATTTTTATTCATGACAAAGTACAAGCACCCAAAGTCAAGATTTATTCATTACACAAAAAATTGGAAACACATTAAAAAAAAGGAAAAGAGAAACGACATTCTTATTCCAAGCCCATACAACAAAGTTCATTTTCCATTATAACAAAAAAATACAAAAAAAAGGAAGATACAAGAAACGCCAACAAGACCCATCACTATTACAACCAAAATTGAAAAAAAATAAAAAAGGGGAGCTTCATGAAGAAACATTTCAGCCAATATTCTAGCTATTTCTATGCAAGATGCTTCATGCCAAATACATAAAGCAAGTTTTCACTACACCAAGGCGTATCCCATGCTACCCCACACAAGCCTGTGAGAGCTTCCCAAGCCAAAGCCAATGTCAACTGCTACCAAGGCATATTCACAAAGTTGTTACCTTTAAGTAAAATAATACAAGCCACTACACACCAAAACGCAACAGTCTTGAAGCCATGAGAAACCCAGTCACCTGAAAAAGCCTTCAATTCACAAGTTGTTAGCTAAACACGTTGTATCCAACCGAAACAAAAACAAGAAAATCACTACCAAACCTGCATAGGATAGAATCCAAAAGGAACATATTTCAAGTTGAACAAGATATGAGTTTTCTTACATGAGCAGACGGTAGCAATGGCTTCGGACCCACAATAATCTCAAAGCAAAATAACAGGAGTATTAATGTAAGTAATTCTCATCCATTTAAAATACTTCAATCATCTTCCATCGTTCAATGCTTTTCCTACTCAGTCTCTTAAGGGTGAAAAAGAGAGAGAGTCAAGCCTTTGACTCGCTTTTCCGATTACTTGGGCCCGAGAAGCCTTTTTAAGCTTCGAGTAATCGTCATCCGATTATCTTACTCAAACCATATTCAAACTCTTTCACAATTAAGGATGAAAAAGAGAGAGAGTCAAGCCTTTGACTTGTTTTCCCGATTACTTGGGCCCGAGGAGCCTTTCTTAAGCTTCGAGTAATCGTCATCCGATCAGTTTACTCGAACCATATCCATTCCTTCACCGTTAAGGATGAAAAAGAGAGAGAGTCAAGCCTTTGACTCGCTTTCCCAATTACTTGGGCCTGAGAAGCCTTTCTTAAGCTTCGAGTAATCGTCATCCGATTAACTTACTCGAACCATATCCATTCTTTCACCATTAAGGATGAAAAAGAGAGAGAGAGAGAGAGAGAGAGAGAGAGAGAGAGAGAGAGAGAGAGAGAGAGAGAGAGAGAGAGAGAGAGAGAGAGAGAGAGAGAGAGAGAGAGAGAGAGTCAAGCCTTTGACTTACTTTCCCGATTACTTGGGCCCGAGAAGTCTTTCTTAAGCTTCAGGTAATCGTCACCTTTAGCTAAGCATCTGATACATTAAATCCCGTTTCCTTTCCCTCGTGCAATCAAAACCCTAAAACATATTCAAATCTATTCAAATTTATTCCCTTCTCCAAACAAAAACATCAGCACATTAATTCAATTTCTCGCTGTTGTGCGAACCGTCAAACCTTTTCACAAACGTAAGATACGGTGTCTTGAGAACGATGCAAAATATTGCTTCGTCCATAACCTACTTCAGTCGATATACGTGACGTGTTCCCCATGAATGTTGATATATGGAAATCCATTCAATGTTGTGCAAGCGTCCTCTCCTCGCTAGTTTAGATAAAGCAATACTTTCTGTCGAATATGACTAAGTATCTTTCGTTAATGTCAAACCGGCAACCGAAGTCCGAACTACGGACGCTCTGATTTCTTGTCTATTAACGAGAATACATAGGCATAAGATTGTGATGATCTTGGCGAGCACATTTCCCCAAAATTCCAATTCCACATTTCCCCCTTTTTCTCCCGTAGTCCCACAAACTACAGATGCTCTGATTTCTCATCTATTAACGAGAATACGTAGGCACAAGATTGCAATGATCTTGGCGAGCACATTTCCCCAAAATTCCAATTCCATATTTCCCCCCTTTTCTTCCGTAGTCCCACGAACTACGGATGCTCTGATTCTTCACTTCTTTCAAGTGAAAATACATAGGCACAAGGGCCTTAATCCTTGGCGAGCACTCTTATCTAAGACCAACCCATTTTCTCCTTAGTAGTCTATAACCTTTTACATTACCTTTTTTTATATATTACCTTTTATCTTGGAAGAACACAAACAAATTAGGCTAACATTTCTTACGAATTGAATCAAGAGGTTCCCGTTGAGTACAACAGACGTGAGGGGTGCTAATACCTTCCCCTCATGTAACCGACTCCCGAACCTAGAATTTGGTTGCGATGACCATGTCCTTATCTCTTTAAAGGTTTTACCGATATTTTCCTATCCCTTCTTGGGATGAATAAAGTTCGGTGGCGACTCTGTGTTTTCTGCGACCATTTGCGAAGGATCGTGCTTTTTTTAGGTACGACATTCACCGCCCACCTCAGCTTGGTACCCATCTTCCTTCTCATTTACTGGCGCGACCACGCGATCCTCGACAACCTAATAAAAAGGCCCCGTCTCTTCAGTGACGAATTGGACATCTGGGTTCACGATTTGGAACTACTCCACGGCACAGTCAAAGCCCACTTCAAGGGCCCTTACACAATCCTGCTCGAGCTCCCGGATCCTCGACACCAGAGCCGCCCGAGAAGCCATGTTTTTTTCCTCGGCAGTTTCATCCTTAGCAAGCTGGGAAGCCACCTCCAACTCAGCAATCCTCGCCAAAAGCCTTATCCTCTCCTCACCAACGACCTTCAACTGCTTCTCCGCCTCACCGTGGAGCTTGAGCTGAGCGGCACTTCTTTCCTTGGCCTGGTTGAGGTCAGCTGCCAGTTTGTTCCTCTCAGCCTTGACGATCGTAAGATCGTCCTGTAACTTAGATAGGTCAGTAGAAGAGCAGGCCTCGTCGTTGAGGTCAGATCCGTCTCAAAGACCCGCATCACCGGGGCTAGGTTCTCCGATAAGGCTTTCTTCCTCGCCTTCCGATTAGTGCCCAAGATGGCCTTGGACTTGGCGGCGCTCACAACCGCGGAATTGGTTCCGCAGAAGAAAGCAGGATGCAGATAGCATGACGGGAGAAAGAACCTCTCCTCGATATTACCCTCGGTGAGGTCGACAGTCTCAGGCTCACTGACCTGCTGCCTCTTTGATGTCCCTTGCGAAGCTGGAGACTGGCTACCTTGGGGGAAATAGGATGAGCCTCCAGGCCTCTAGTCGGGACTGGGAATTTGCTGTACTTTGGCGAATCTCCCCTTACCGGCTTTCTTCACGCCTTTGATGGCCGCCAGCCTCTTTACACGTTCCTACATACTCGATATTTCTCCTGCAAAAGAAAAATAAACAAGTCAGCAAACCACAAACCAACAGCGGAAGCATAGAGAGCCCGAACGAAAAGTGAATCCACTACCTAAAAACCGCATGGGTTCCTCATCGGACGCACACTCAAGGAGGGCCTTCGTGTTAATCAAACATGACTCGCGAAGAACCTCCCCATTGGAGTCGAGGATAAAATTCTCGTCCGGAGTCACACACTTTGCGGGAGTGAAGCTAAAGACAAATGCAACCAGCTTCTGGTAGGCCACCTCGTCATCAACATCCAACGAGCCCGACCTCACTATGTAGTTATCCGTTCCCTTGTCAAAATGTTCCTCCGTCCAAGTCAACGGGAACTTCAGCACTAAGACCTCCTCCGGCTTCCCGTCTTTCTCTCGGACCTCAAGGTCGAAAAGTGAGTCCACGACCGTATGAGTGACGGGCTTGAGAACGTAGTACCGGTATTTGAAAGTGCGGATGGAATCTAGATATGCCTGAAACAGTCTCCTCGACTACTTCAAAGACACCCAGTTGTGTCGACCCTCGAATGTTTGTCCTTGAAGATGGAAGATGCGGAGGAAAAGAGTGAGCGTGGCTCCAACGTTGAGATGTTGACAGACGAGCTCGTACACCCGCACGAACGTGATCGCGTTAGGGAGTAGTTGCGAGGGCATTATCCCCAGCCATTCAAACACTCCCCGTTGAAAATCAGTGAAAGGCATTCGCAAGCCTGCTTCACGAAAAGTAAATTCATACATGGGGAACCTCATCCCCTTAAAAGTCGAGCATATCCAATAGTTTGCGTGGGGTTTATACACCTATCAGTTCAGGGGGAACCCTCACAATGGTCCTCGTCTATAGCGTAGGCGTTAGACTCATCCACGGTAAAGTGGGAAGAAATACTCAGGGGCTTCTGTAACACTCCGTTCCCAAAATAAAATAAAACAATCAAATAAAACACATATCAGAGTTTCTCTCCCAAACGGAATGCCACAATACACCTCAAAATTTCCACAAATATTTTTTTTTGTTTTTTTTTTAAATAATTTAACTGAATTTTTTAATAAAATTGCAGCGGAAAAAGTTATGGTCTGCCATAACACAAAATATCATATACATACATCATCCATATCCATCATCATTATCATCATATATACAATAACGACCATCTTCCCCAAAATACATAACATCATCACCGATCAACATCAAACATCTCACAAAATATCATATATGCCACGGGGGCACACATATCAAAAATACACAATAATACTCCTAAAAACGCCAGGTGTTACGTATTAGAGCAGTCCTACGGAGACACCACAATCCAACTAGCTAAACACCTGGATTGTTTGTACTTCCGAAGAAGCACAGACCACAACTGTAACAAAGGGGGTGAGAATTACGATTAAATAATAATGGTATAATAGTACATAAAATAAAAGGCAGAAATCAATGATAATACTATTTCATATACATATCATTCAGACTCACGGTCCCCACCGTCAACCACACCACACAATCGCGCAACAATGCACTCACACAACTCTTAACATGCGGTACCGACTCACAATCACGATGGGCACCGGGCCATCAACCCTCCACACAGGAGCACATATCAACGATGGGCAACTGGCCATCAACCCTCATCTCAGGGAGCACACCACACTGATGGGCAACTGGCCATCAACCCTCCACAATGGGAGCACCACAACAATACTGATGGACACCTGGCCATCACCCTCCACAACGGGAGCACATCTCCGATGGACACCTAGCCATCACCCTCCACAATGGGAGCACCTCATCAACATCGATGGACACATGGCCATCACCCTTTTCACCGGGAGCAGAACACATTAACGATGGACAACTGGCCATCACCCTCCTCACAGGGAGCACACCAACAATACCGATGGTCACTGGGCCATCACCCTTCTCTACGGGATCACACAACCATATTCACACACATCATACATCTAGCACATCAAGTGCAAACCGATCCTATTGATCCACCCCTCACACAGTATATATATATACACGACGCACAAGGCGTACCGATCCCACGGATCCATTCCCATCACAAAATACATACATAAGAAGCACACAAAGTGCGTCGATCCCACAGATCCTCTCACCACACAACTTATCACATATAATGCACACAAGGCATGTCGGTCCTACTGACCCAAATACATCACATAACAGCATACAAATGCATCGCATAATAAGCGTATCGATTCTCACATCTCACACACAACACACACAAGGTGCACACATCTCACGAACACATCCACAATTATCGAGACTTAACACATAATCCCCGGATTATGTCTAAGGCGGTAAACGCCGGCTACACAGCCCTACAACCTTCAACATACACTTGCCTCAGCTCTCCAGCAAGCTCATCATCAAACATGCCCACCAAGGGTCCAAGTCCACAAAGGAAACCACACAAAACAGCAGCAAAAACACAAACTGCTGTCGGGCTCGCTGGCACATTCGCCCGACGAAGCCCCGCAGCGAACACTCGCTGCCATTCGCCTGGCGAAGCCAAACAGAAGCTTCTACCAGCACTCGCTGGCTAGTTCTCCCGGCAAAGCCTAGCGAAGGCTCGCCCCTCATTCGCCCAGTGAATACCTGCGTACTTAGAAAAAAATTATGCGCTGCAGAGTCACCTCCCACACCGATTTCGCCCGATTAAATCGAAACCCACAACCAACAATATACTACAACTGAGCTACGGGTCAACTCCCGATTCTATCCGACTATTCATCGACTCTGCTCTCAAAACCAACTTCCGGCTCAACTTCGAACTTAACCGAAAATCCCAAAACTCATCCAATCTAACATCCCCAACACATGCAACGATTTAAACATCAAACAACACAACAATATCAGTAACAAGAACATGCAATCAACCAATTCATCATCAATATTCCATAATCTCATACATGGGGTTAGGGATTCCCCTTTCTACCAACATTCATGCACATACCAAAATAACCGTTAAATCCCCCCCCCCTTACCTCAAATTCGATTCTGAAGTTGATGAAGCACCTAAAATCTTCACGAATCCCGCGTGCTCTTGCCTTGCTTCCCTTGATCGCTTGCTTGCTTGCTTCTTCCTCCGTCTCGTGTTCGTACGAGTTCTCTCCTTTCTCCTTCTCTTTCTATTTTGCAAAAGACCAAGTTACCCTCAATACCCCCAAAATCCTTTTTAATCCAATTAACTCATAATAATATTTTCTCATAATACTTTTATTCCAAAAATCCATTTAAATTATAATTTTACTCATAAAATTAATATTAGTAATAAAAATGATAATAATTAATAATAATATCACATTACTATTAAATATCATATTTTTATCACTGTATACCAATATCATGAGTTCTTGATCCTTCAAAATAATCCTCAAGCACATTCTCAAATAAAATAATCCCGAAAACCAAAAATAATTAAAAGGGGCGTTACAGCTTCTACCCCACTTTAATTATTTTCGTCCTCGAAAATACCTGATGGAAACAGCTCTGGATACGCTTCCCGCATCCTGCTTTCCAATTCACAAGTCACACTGCCACCTGCAGCACCTCCCCAAGCCACTCTCACCAACAGTATCTCTTTTCCTCTAAGTCGCTTCATCTTGCGATCCTCGATCCTCAACGGCAATGTCTCCACAGTTAGATTCTCTCTAACTTGGACTTCATCCCTCTGAATCACATGAGGCGGATCGTGTACATACTTCCGAAGTTCCGATACGTGAAACACGTCATGCTAGTTCGAAAGCTCCGGCGGCAACGCCACCCTATAAGCCACAGTACCAATCCGCTGCAAGATCTGATACGATCCGATAAACTTCGGATCCAACTTTTTGGACTTCAAAGCACGTCCAACGCCCGTCACTGGGTTAACCCTCAAGAATACATGGTCACCCACACTGAATTCCAACTCTTTCCTGCTGTTATCATAATAACTCTTCTGCCGATCCTGAGATGCTTTCATCTTTTCACGGATCATCTGCACTGTCTCAGTAGTCTATTGTACCAACTCTGGTCCCAAAACCACACTCTCACCCGACTCATACCAACACAAAGGAGTCCTGCACCTCCTACCATAAAGAGCCTCAAACGGTGCCATCCCGATACTGGAATGGTAATTGTTGTTGTACGTGAACTCTACCAAAGGCAAATGAGTATCCCACGTACCACCTTTCCCCAACACACAAGCCCACAACAAATCCTCCAAAGTCTGAATAGTCCGCTCCGACTGCCCATCCGTCTGCGGATGATAAGCTGAACTCAGCTTCAACTCAGTACCCAAAGCCTCTTGTAAACTCTTCCAAAACACAAAAGTGAACCTCGAATCTCTATCCGACACAATGCTCAACGGTATACCGTGCAGCTTCACAATTACCCGAATATAAATCTCTGTCAGCTTCTCCAATGGAAAGCTAATACTTATCGGTACAAAGTGTGCAGACTTCGTAAGCCGATCCACAATCACCAAAATGCCGTCAAAACCTCTCGCCGTATTCGGAAAACCTGTAACAAAGTCCATAACAATACAATCCCACTTCCAAACCGGAATCTCTAACGGTTGCATCATCCCAGAAGGTCTCTGATGCTCCACCTTCGACTTCTGACAAACCAAACAAGCATAGACATAACGAGCAATATCCTTTTTCATGTCGGACCACCAAAATAAATTTTTCAAGTCCTGATACATCTTCCTAGCTCCTGGATGAACACTCAGGCTACTACGATGTCCTTCGTCCAAAATCGACTTCTTCAACTCATCATTATCCGGCACGCAAATTCTTCCCCGAAACCTCAACACGCCCGCACTATCCGACCTGAAATCACTACCGGAGTCACTTCCGGCCTCTCGCGTCAAATCCACAAGTTTCACATCCAACTTCTGATGTTCCTTAATCATGTCCAAGAAATCATTCTTCACTTGCAATTTACCCAACGTCACACCATCCGATGTAAACTCACAAACCATGCTCAAATCTCGAAACTGATCAATAAGCTCCATCTCTTTCACCATCAATGCCGACATATGAATTGTCTTTCTGCTCAACGCATCCGCAACCACATTCGCTTTCCCTGGGTGATAACTCAAACTAAAATCATAATCCTTCAAGAATTTCAACCATCTCCTCTGCCGCATATTCAGCTCCTTCTGATCAAACAGATATTTCAAACTCTTGTGATCACTGAATACCTCAAACCTCGAACCATATAAATAATGTCGCCAAATTTTCAAAACAAAAACTACCGCAGCCAATTCAAGGTCATGAGTAGGATAGTTCCGCTCATGCACCCTCAATTGCCGCGAAGCATAGGCTACCACTTTTCCATTCTGCATAAGAACTCCGCCCAATCCCATTTTGGACGCATCACAATATACCACAAAAGGCTCACACGGATTCCGTAACACCAACACCGGCGTTGAAGTCAATCTCTTTTTCAGTTCCTTAAAACTCTCTTCACAAGCCGCATCCCACACAAACACTTCATCTTTCCTGGTCAACTGAGTCAACGGCAAAGCCAATCTAGAAAAGCCTTCAATGAATCTTCGGTAATACCCTGCTAAGCCCAAAAAGCTTCTAACCTCTGTTACCGTCTTCGGCGGTTCCCACTGTAACACTGCACTCACCTTAGATGGATCCACCGAAACACCATCACCCAAAATAACATGCCCCAGAAAACTCACCGTCTTCAACCACAATTCACACTTCGATAACTTAGCAAACAACTTGTTATCCTTCAACACTTGTAAAATGATCCTCAAATGTTCCGCATGCTCTTACTCAGACTTAGAATAAATCAGAATGTCATCAATGAACACGACAATAAACTGATCCAAATAAGAATGGAAGATATGGTTCATATATTCCATAAACACACTCGGCGCATTAGACACTCCGAAAGGCATTACTGCATACTCGTAATGTCCATATTGAGTCCTAAACGCCGTCTTCTAAATATCACCTTCTCTCACTCTTATCTGATGATAACCTAACCTCAAGTCAATCTTACTGAACACACGAGCTCCCACTAACTGATCCATCAAATCATCGATCCTTGGAAGAGGATATTTGTTCTTGATGGTCACTTTGTTCAACTGTCGGTAATCAATGCACAAACGCATGCTACCGTCCTTCTTCTTCACTAACAATACTGGAGCTCCCCACAGCGACACACTTGGCCTGATGAACTTTCTATCTAGCAACTCTCCAATCTGAGTCTTCAACTCGGCCAACTCCACTGCCGACATCCTGTATGGAGCCATAGAAATGAGCCTCGTACCAGGAACAAGATCAATGCTAAACTCAACCTCTCTCTTCGGAGGCAACTCTGTAATATCATCCGGGAATACCTCCGGAAACTCAATCACCACAGCTAACTCATCCAACAATGCCTTGTTGTCAATAGACATTGATGCAAATAAAGCAAACACCTGCGCTTCATCACCCAATAAAGGTTCTCAAATCCTTACCAGAAAAGGAATCTGCCAACGCTTCCTCTTCAGGAGTCAAAAACAATAACACTTTCCGAAAACAATCGATGTACACTCGGTTGAACTCCAACCAGTTCATACCAAGTATATCATCCAAACCACCAAGTGGTGAACATATCAAATCCACACCGAAGTCTCGGCCAAAGATAGTTAGTGGAAACTTCAAACACACAAGTGAAGTAGTCACTGAACCAATCGAGGGAGTTTCAATAGTCATCCGCCACTCAAGAGTAGTCGGCACCAAACCTAACCTCTTCACACAATCAACAGAGATAAACGAGTGGGTTGCACCCGTATCAATCATAGCAGTCAAAGGAATGTTATTGATAAAACAAGTACCTTTGGTCGAACGTCCTCCGTCTTCCGCTTGAGTTCCCACAACTGTAAATACTTTACCCGCCACCTGAGGCGCCTGAGGCCTCCTTGGCTTCTCACAATGAGTACTAATGTGGCCCTTCTCGCCACAGTTATAACAAGTAGGCATATTAGTCCTACAATCCGCCATCACATGGCCCGGCTTCCCTCACTTGAAGCACTTTTTCGCATCAGGAGGACAATCATTGGCACGATGACCCATGCCACCGCACCGGAAACACTTCGTACCAGTCAACGCCCTACCCTCTTTGGGCTTCCTATCAACAACACCCTTGAACTTCCCCTCACCAGTCGGAACACTGTAAGGAGTACCATCGAACCTTTGTTTACCCTTACGATCACTTGCCGCCTTGTAGTGTGCGATCCTCGCACGGTTATCGTTATTATAGATACGGCTCCTACTAACCAACTCAGGATAGCTCCTGATTTTATGACATGCGATTCTCATCTTGATCTCTGGCCTCAGCCCATTCTCAAATTTCAGACATTTCGAAGTCATGCTTCCTCAGTATTGTAATGAGGACAATACTGAGCCAGCTCCTCAAACTTAGCCGCATACTCGGCTACCGACATACTGCCCTGTTTCAATTCCAAAAATTCCACCTTTTTAGCACTTCTGACATCTTATGGAAAATACTTCTCCAGAAATCCAGACCGAACCACCTCCCAAGTAATTAAAGTCCCCGAAGCTTCCATCCTCTAACGGCAATTATCCCACCAAACCTCGGCCTCCCCCTCGAGCATGTGAGTACCGAACCTCACCTTCTGCTCGTCACTGCACCCCATGGTTCTAAAGATCTTCTCTATTGCCTTCATCCATTTCTGTGCAGCTACCGGATCCAGAATTCCACCTTCAAACTTTGGTGGCTTGTTGCTCTGGAACTGCGTCAGGTCTCTAAACTGAGCTCCCGCAGCCAGATTCTGGTTGGCCACCACTTGTGCCATAGCCTGCATCGCCGCAGCCAACGCCGCGTCATTTTTCCCAACCATTCTGCTCAACAACAATCCAGGTTAACAGAAAACAAGCAACTCTATCGTATAGACAGACTCAACACACTACACTGGCCGGACAGACTGACCTGCTCTGATACCAACTTGTAACACCCCATTCCCAAAATAAAATAAAACAATCAAATAAAACACATATCAGAGTTTCTCTCCCAAACGGGATGCCACAATACACCTCATAATTTCGACAAATATATATATATATATATATATATATATATATATATATATATATATATATATATATATATATATATATATATATATATATATATATATATATATATATATATATATATATATATATATATATATATATATATATATATATATATATATATATATATATATATATATATATATATATATATATATATATATATATATATATATATATATATATATATATATATATATATATATATATATATATATATATATATATATATATATATATATATATATATATATATATATATATATATATATATATATATATATATATATATATATATATATATATATATATATATATATATATATTTAAAATAATTTAACTGAATTTTTCAATAAAATTGCAGCGGAAATATATATATATATATATATATATATATATATATATATATATATATATATATATATATATATATATATATATATATATATATATATATATATATATATATATATATATATATATATATATATATATATATATATATATATATATATATATATATATATATATATATATATATATATATATATTTAAAATAATTTAACTGAATTTTTCAATAAAATTGCAGCGGAAAAAGTTATGGTCTGCCATAACACAAAATATCATATACATACGTCATCCATATCCATCATCATCATTATATATACAATAACGGCCATCTGCCCCAAAATACATAACATCATCACCGATCAACATCAAACATCTCACAAAATATCAGATACGCCACGGGGGCACACATATCAAAAATACACAATAGTACTCCCAAAAACGCCCAGGTGTTACGTATCAGAGCAGTCATACGGAGACACCACAATCCAACTAGCTAAACACCTAGATTGTCTGTACTTCCGAAGAAGCACATACCACAACAGTAACAAAGGGGGTGAGAATTACGATTAAATAATAATGGTATAATAGTACATAAAATAAAAGGCAAAAATCAATGATAATACTATTTCATATACATATCATTCAGACTCACGGTCCCCACCGTCAACCACAACACACAATCGCGCAACAATGCACTCACACAACTCTTAACATGCGGTACCGACTCACAATCACGATGGGCACCGGGCCATCAACCCTCCACACAGGAGCACATATCAACGATGGACAACTGGCCATCAACCCTCATCTCAGGGAGCACACCACACTGATGGGCAACTGGCCATCAACCCTCCACAATGGGAGCACCACAACAATACTGATTGACACCTGGCCATCACCCTCCACAACGGGAGCACATCTCCAATGGACACCTGGCCATCACCCTCCACAATGGGAGCACCTCATCAACATCGATGGACACATGGCCATCAACCTTTTCACCGGGAGCAGAACACATTAACGATGGAAAACTGGCCATCACCCTCCTCACAGGGAGCACACCAACAATACCGATGGTCATTGGGCCATCACCCTTCTCTACGGGATCACACAACCATATTCACACACATCATACATCTAGCACATCAAGTGCAAACCGATCCTATTGATCCACCCCTCACACAGTATATATATATACACGACGCACAAGGCGTACCGATCCCACTGATCCATTCCCATCACAAAATACATACATAACAAGCACACAAAGTGCGTCGATCCCACGGATTCGCTCACCACACAACTTATCACATATAATGCACACAAGGCATGTCGGTCTTACTGACCCAAATACATCACATAACAGCATACAAATGCAACGCATAATAAGCGTACCGATCCTCACATCTCACACACAGCACACACAAGGTGCACACATCTCACGAACACATCCACAATTATCGAGACTTAACACATAATCCCCGGATTATGTCTAAGGCGGTAAACGCCGGCTACACAGCCCTACAACCTTCAACATACACTTGCCTCAGCTCTCCAGCAAGCTCATCAAAACATGCCCACCAAGGGTCCAAGTCCACAAAGGAAACCACACAAAACAGCAGCAAAAACACAAACTGCTGTCGGGCTCGCTGGCACATTCGCCCGACGAAGCCCCGCAGCGAACACTCGCTGCCATTCGCCTGGCGAAGCCAAACAGAAGCTTCTACCAGCACTCGCTGGCTAGTTCGCCCGGCGAAGCCTAGCGAAGGCTCGCCCCTCATTCGCCCAGCGAATACCTGTGTACTTAGAAAAAAAATTCTGCGCTGCAGAGTCACCTCCCACACCGATTTCGCCCGATTAAATCGAAACCCACAACCAACAATATACTACAACTGAGCTACGGGTCAACTCCCGATTCTATCCGATTATTCATCGACTCTGCTCTCAAAACCAACTTCCGGCTCAACTTCGAACTTAACCGAAAATCCCAAAACTCATCCAATCTAACATCCCTAACACATGCAACGATTTAAACATCAAACAACACAACAATATCAGTAACAAGAACATGCAATCAACCAATTCATCATCAATATTCCATAATCTCATACATGGGGTTAGGGATTCCCCTTTCTACCAACATTCATGCACATACCAAAATAACCGTTAAATCCCCCCCCCCCTTACCTCAAATTCGATTCTGAAGTTGATGAAGCACCTAAAATCTTCACGAATCCCGCGTGCTCTTGCCTTGCTTCCCTTGATCGCTTGCTTGCTTGCTTCTTCCTCCCTCTCGTGTTCGTACGAGTTCTCTCCTTTCTCCTTCTCTTTCTATTTTGCAAAAGACCAAGTTACCCTCAATACCCCCAAAATCCTTTTTAATCCAATTAACTCATAATAATATTTTCTCATAATACTTTTATTCCAAAAATCCATTTAAATTATAATTTTACTCATAAAATTAATATTAGTAATAAAAATGATAATAATTAATAATAATATTACATTACTATTAAATATCATATTTTTATCACTGTATACCAATATCATGAGTTCTTGATCCTTCAAAATAATCCTCAAGCACATTCTCAAATAAAATAATCCCGAAAACCAAAAATAATTAAAATGGGCGTTACAGCTTCTACCTACCCAATCCGCGACAGTCCGTTTTTGCTCTTTGCCGGTTTGCGCTACCAGGGAATCAGGCTCGTCGTCAATATCAATGACCCCCTCAACACATGCAGCCATCTTTACCTGAAAAGAAGAGGAAAACAGTGAATTCGGCACTCTAGATCAAATTCACCCTTCCACCGCAAATCAAGTGAAATGGAAAAGAGGGGGCACCCCTAAGGGGAGGGCCTCCCTCGCCTCGACAGGCGAGAAACGGGTCCCCGAGACTTTCATCTAACGTCCCCGAGTATCCCTTCCTAGGTCCTCGGAACCTTAATCAGGTCCCCGAGGCATTTATCTTATGACCCCAGGAACCTCATCCCAACTCCCTAGGGCCTTCATTATGCCCTCGAGTCACTCATCCTACGACGTATTCGTTCGAAACTTCATAGTTTCCCCGGGACATTCATCAAGTCCACCAGAGAAACCATCGGAAAATGGGAAAAATGAGAGTAAAGCAGTTGTGACTTACTTGGTATGGAAATTCTGGGAGGACGAGACGATGGCGGATGGCGGACGTCTTGGAGTAGAGAGATGAGGAACGCGAAGAAGAAAAAGAGAACGTCTTGAACGGAAGAAGGGAAACGTAAGACTGAAACAGACTAAGCCCTATTTATAAATCTAGCACGAGACTCGAGGCGTCCCTAGGAACTTGAGTGCCCCTACCCATAGCAGCCATAGGCATTAATTTTCCTGACACGTGGCATCACCAAATGCTTCGCACCCATTTGTCTCCCCCTCGTGCTCGGAGATCAAGCACGTCCGTTTGCTTTCCACCTCCCCGACATATTATCTCGTCGAGCATCCTCCGCTCTTGACCTTGTACACGACCCTCAATTCTATGCTTCGGGAAAACTACCATCTTCTGAACTGGTCCTTGACACCATGACCTGCCCTTATGTCATTACTCCTCCACCTAGGAGCAACGACTTAGGGGGCTCCTGTTCTAGACTGGGCTGAGACGTGGCCCTCATCCGGGCAGACCCAGCCCAATACTACGCTGATGAGGCCCAACAAGGCCCAATCCTCCTCTGTCGGGCACGCACCTCAACAAGGCACCTTAGTCGGGGAGAGCTCGTACATTTTCCCCACGTTCTCCATATGTCCCCCCGGGAGGACACATCATCAGACAACTACCCACTTCCGAAAGAGTTGGTCAGCCCACCTTCTAAAGATCACGGGGCAGTTGATTCAAGGCGAAGACCACGTGCTGGTCTTCCCTACGCCACATAAGCCCTGTCAGTTACTTGTGTTGGGCTTGGCAATCCAGTCCAATGCAATGTAACGGTTGGCTCTGCGCTGGGGACACATTATAAATACCCTCTTTCACTAGAGGGTCAGGTATCTTATTCTCTACACATATTCTCTATGTACTTGCTCTTTCTAAAAACTCTGTTACTCACTTAAGCATCGGAGTACCTTGCAGGTACACCCCCTCCTCCTTTACAACGCCGGTGAACGCAGCAGCTCACGACGCATGAAAGACTATTGATTCTTTTCTGATCAGGTGAGATAAAAAATAATAATAATTAATTATTACTAATAATAAATGAAAAGTAAATGTAAACTTAGCTATCATTTTTATTCATGTAGGTAATAAAACTGCAGCTAAAAAGCACTACTTTGTCTACTCCCATCATCTCATAATAGGTATTTTATTTTAGATTTTCACACTTTTTAAGATAATGATTAATTGTGTTATTTTTAATGAAAAACGAGTGTCATTTAATAAAGTAATCTTATTAATAATATAACATGTTTTAAAATATAATAAATAAAGATAAATTATTTAAAAATATATATATCATATTAGTATTTTAAAATGACAAATAATTTGAGATAAATTAAAATAAAAAATAGAACACCTATTATATAATAGAGAGTATTTGGTAACAAATAATAAGGGCTTGTTTGAATTAGTTTTGCTTTTAACTTTTGAAAATATGTTTTATAAAACTGTTTTAAAGAAGGGAATAAATAAAAAATTTGTTTGGTAATATAATTTTTTAAAACTGTTTTGAAAATGAAAAATAAAAAACATTATTTTGGTAAACAAAATTTTAAAAGCAGTTTTAGAGGTAAAAAATACATTTAATTGTTTGAATTTTAAAATTATTTTATTAACTAATATAAATGAAAAATATTTTTATTATATTTAATAATCAAATTTTGAATTATGAACATTAAATATATAAATACGCAATTTAATTACTAAATAAAATTGAGACAAAACTATTTATAATTGACAAACATATATAAAGTAAAAAATGTTATCATAAGTAACTATTAGATTACATGTAGACTGAAGTTAAATATAAAATTTAATCACTGAATAAAACAAAAAATATAAACTTTTGAAATTTTTTTTAAATAACCATAATTTTCAATTAAAATATAAAAAAAACACAAAATTATAAAAAATGCGAAATTGGTAAGGTTTCAAAACTGAGTCGTCATATGAAATGGCTGATCGAGGTCACCTTGACCTGAGTCGCCATTTGATATGGCGCATCTCTTCTGTAGATTTTTTTTTTTGCTTTTTTTTTTCTTTGTTTTTTTAGTTAAATTTTTTTTAGGTTGTAAGTTTTAATATTTATTGAAAAAATATATAATTGATGATATTTGTTATATTTGTTTAAATTTTAAAACATAATTAATATATAATTAATATATAATTTTAAAACATAATAAATATATATTTGTTTAAATTTTAAAACATAATAAATATATGATTAATATATAATTTTAAAACATAATAAATATTTAATTAATATATAATTTTAAAACATAATAAATATATATTTGTTTAAATTTTAAAACATAATAAATATATAATTGTAGGTCACATTTGATTTTTGATATTTTTAAAACATAATAAATATAATTGATGATATTTTAAATTTTTGATTTTGTATATTTGTTTAAACCCTACGTTGTTAATTTTTGATATTTGTTGGAAAAATATATAAATTTTGCAAGGTATTTAAGGCATATCATATGGCATCCGTACTATTTTATTTTTCTATAAATAAGATTGTACACTCATATAGTTTTTCACAACAATTTATACCAAAAGACTCAAGCCTTCATAAGTTTGAATGCAGTCTAGAATGTCTGCATTTCTAAATCAACGTTCATCGTCGTCATCATCATCATCGGAGGAACCGTTTCCAAAATTTTCTCTAATGAAAAGAAACGTCGTAGTTTATTTTTCAGCAACAAAGCCTCTGATGAAGGTGCTACTATGGAACACGTAGACGTTGGAGCATTTGCATAGGGAACTGAACCACTGGCTAGAAGGAGATATTGCTGCAGGTGAAAAGATTAGGAAAATTGAGAGGTTGGTCGAGGAGTCAGGGAGAAACGGAGTTACTCGTGAATGGGGAAAAGTGGAAAATGATGTTGGTGTCCTTGTGATGATTTTAACACCAAAGAAGATAACATTGATGGTTGTGATATCGTAGACACCTTGATGCATTGTTCTATTTTATGTCGGTTTGTTGTTGTCTTTTTCAGAATGTTGTTGTGATATTAAGTTTGTTTGTTTAATTTATATTGCTTGCTAATTGTAATCGGTTAAGTATGCTTTAAATGAAATGAAGTTTGTTGTTGATTTAAAGGGACACGGTTACATTAGACACTATGATCTTGTGCTTGATCTTACGTTAGGACATTTTGTACGATTGTGTCCTGGTTGCCGACACGAACTACATAATCTTACCATCTTGTTTGATGCATCTATCTCCATTCGAATGCACATGTTATTAGGGCGACCCTTTTTATTTCTTCGCATCAAATCTCTATGTCAGAAATTTCACCTTCGTATGGAGGCCAATAGTCCTCCTTTTCCACCACCTGAAAGCTGCATGTGTAGACATTGCATAGACTTATCACTTGGTGAACTGTAGAAAGATAGTTGGTTGGGTCCTGGCGCGCCTTCGAACATGCTGCTATAACATGAGAGCAAGGCATATGAAATGCCTGAAACATTCCATAATCACACCAGCTCATATCCAGTTCAAACCGGTAACATCCCCTAGGCCTTCCTTCATTGTGATCAATTGACTCGGCAACACTGAACCAACCTTTATTATGGTCAAAGATTGTGACCACATGTGTGTTGGCTTTGGCAGCTACGTCTTTCATGAATGTTGTTGAACTATTACTGTACAGTTGACCAAATTGTAATATTCAACCCCACTTCGTATGTCTGTTATCAAAGAGTGCGCCTAGCCTAAAATGTGTTGCCTTTACCAAGGCAGTTATCGGTAGGTTTTGGATTCCCTTGAAAACAGAATTCATTGATTCAACGAGGTTAGTTGTCATGCGGCCCCATCACACCCCATTTTTGTATGCTCGTGTCTATTCCTCTTTATCAATATTATCAATCTATCTTAATGCATATGTGTTTGTCAGTCTGATCTCGTCACGGTAGTGTTTGATTGTGGGTTCTGTTAGTACATATCCTGCATTCACAACCTTCTTTCTTAGTGTTTTGTCTTTAATTTCCCGCATGAAATTTTGGGCGATATGTATTATGCAATACATATGGGTCGAGGGAGGATCCTGCCAATCGTTATCAAGGTTATTGTATGCACTCTCGATTGATGGGTGTCTATCAGAGATCAAACATAAGTTAGATTGGGGAGAAACGTAAAAGCAAAGATTTTTTAAGAAAAAACCCCAACCCCCAGCAATCTCCCCTTCAACTATAGTGAAGGCTATTGGAAAAATGTTGTTGTTCCCGTCCTATGCCACAACCATGAGTAGCGTGCCCTTATATTTCCTGTACAACCAGGTGCCATCAACTTGAATTATAGGTTTACAAGAAGCAAAACGTTTGATACATGGTTCAAACGCCCAGAAGAGTCTGTGAAAAATTATATTTCCACTAACACAAGTCCCGTCTGGTGTATACGCTGGCATTGTCTCCAATATGGCAACAGTCCCTGGAGATTATTGTTTAAGAGCCACCAAGAATTTTTGAAGTTCCTTGTAAGACACCTCCCAATTTCCAAACACCCTTTCTATCGCTTTAGTCCTAGCTATCCATGGTTTTCGGTATGAAGGAGTGTAATTGTACCTTTGAACTATATGTGAAATTATGGTACTCACCTTCAAAGACGGGTTGTCGCTAATGACCGATAGAATCTCATTGCAAATCAATTAAGAGCTGAGCTTGTGATGGTCCTGCATCGGATTTGTCATTATACAAGTGTGGACTAGACCCATTGACCCTATCTTCCATGAATCACTTCTCTTCCTAAAAGACGCTGTTAATCGGAATAGACACACCTTGTTACAACAATAGATCTTATACCGAGTTAGATTTGTTCGATCGACTTTATAATCTGCTGATAAGTCCATGTGATATTGTTTAATTGCTCAGACACAATCTTCTTTTGTACGAAACTCATCACCCTCTTTTAATAGTTCTTCTGTTGTGTAATTAGGGTTGTAAAAACCCTATGTTGAGGGTTCATCGTCACCTAAGTCAAGAGTTTTCATGTGTTGAGGTGGGCAATAAACATGATCGAGTGGAACCCCCTCTGCCTCGTTGTTTACCATGTCGTCAACAATGACTTCAGCTGCTTCTTCTTCTTCATCAATGACATCTACTTCAGCGTGTTCCTCATCAAATTCGTAAAAAAATTGAGAAGAATCAAGTTGTTGAGACAGTTGTTGTTGTTGTAACGTAACATATAGCACAATATCTGAGAAACCAGAATACTCATGATTGCGGAACATGCTACGCACATCTTCATCGTCTCGAATCTTTAATGGGAAAAAATTTCATTGATTGTGCCCGCCAAAGAACACTGGATTCTTGTATATTATTTGACCAACTGGACCACATTGTAGTTTCTTTTCTAATCTTGACTTCAAGTGTAAAAAATTTGACCTTCTGTCAATCAAAAATCTCGTAACATCAGTGTTTCTGAAATTGTAACCGGCTATGTTACATTCAAAAACCTCATCGTCTAGATGTGCACTAATCATGTATTGTGGTGTTTGAGACATAGCTAATATTTTAGTAAACTTGTGTTTGAAGGGATTTTTTTACTAATTGATATGATAATAATTCAGCTCTCTACTGTATTAATAGCAACAAAATCTTGCTTTTTATTATTACAACTGCAAGGTGGGCTGCATGACTAGACTAAACCCTAGGTGCCTACAAAGTGAGCTGCATGAGAAGACTAAACCCTGCGTGCCTACAAAGTGAGTTGCATGACAAGACTAAACCCTGCATGTCTACCATCTACACTATGCATGCCTACCATTTGCACTCTGATTCTATGCATGCCTACAAGATTCTTACTAATAAATGTATACACTTGGCTACAGTATTCGTCTGCATTTTGCATGCCTATCGTCTACACTATGCATGCATTTTCATGTGACTCCTGCACTTAGAAACTTGCACTCTACATGCCTACACTTGCATGCGTTCTTGACAACACCACACTCTAGCATAAGATATATTTTTGTTACACTCTACATGAATAACAACACTACACTAATGTTTTTTACCTCACATGCATAACAAGACTAAACCTGCACGCTTCCCTTCATCCATGTCAAATGCATGCTTAACAACACTCTGCATGCATGACAACACCACAACATGCATTTTCATGTGACTCATGTACATAGAAATGTGAACATTTCAGCATGCATTTTCATGTGACTCCTGCAGTTAGAAACTTGCACTGTGCATGCCTACATTTGCATGCATGCTTGACAACACCACACTCTAGCATAAGATATATTTTTGCTGAACTCTGCATGAATGACAAGACTACCCTAATGCTTTTTACCTCACATGCATAACAAGACTAAATTTGCACGCTTCCCTTCATCCATGTCACATGCATGCTTGACAACACTCAGCATGCATAACAACACCACAAGATGCATTTTCATGCGAATCGTGTACTTAGAAACTTGAACATTTCAGCATGCATTTTCATGTAACTCCTGCACTTATAAACTTACACTCTACATGCCTACACTTGCATGCGTGCTTGACAACACCACACTCTAGCATAAGATATATTTTCGCTGCACTCTGCATGAATGATAACACTACACTAATGTTTTTTTACCTCACATGCATGACAAGACTAAACTTGAACGCTCCCCTTCATCCATGTTGTAACACCCTTATTCTACCCCACAGATATTACAGAAAATAACACGTATTTCAGAGTAAAATATTAACTTTCATTAAAAAGCCACAAAAGGGCGTACATTTCTCAAAGTCAACAAAATTGGTCAATACTCCGTAACACACGGGTTTTCTCAAAATACATCAAAACATCATATACAGTGGAACTCAAAACATAACTCAATGTTTTCCCCATAAGGGAACATCAGTAAAATAACCCAATGATATACAATCAACTCAAAGAACCCAACCCGATGTTACATGTCAGAGCAAGACCCTCTAAATTAACCATAAAGGCTAACGACTCTAAAACTTCAAAATACTCCTCGACGGCGTCCACGGCTAAACTTGCTCATCTGCATGTTACCCACGTGGAGGTAACATTCAAACAGGCAGGGTGAGTAAGACAATTCATAATAATCAATGTATAACAATTAATGCATAAACGACATATTACTCATAATTATATTCAACACATTGATATCCTTTGAATATGCCTCAAAGGCCATAACGTCATAATTCACACACAAAGATTCATAGATACAATGCGACACAAATCAATGCATGCGGTACCAATCATCACAGCGTGATGGACACTGGGCCATCAATCCTCCATAGATCCCCATCAATAGGATCGGAGCATGTCAAAATACTTCACATCCACACAGTGGGATTGAAGCCAAAGTAATCGAGGTCCTGAACGAAAGTCCGGATGCACATGAATGCATGATGCACACGTCACAATAATCCTCATAATAACAACATATGGTGCATCATCATTCATCATATTCATTATATTCATCATATTCGTCATACGTCATAACTCATCATATTAATCATCAATACAACTTATCATCATAATTCATCATATTACTCATCATGCAACATATCATCATAATTCATCATATTAATCATCATACAACATATCATCATCATTCATCATATTAATCATCATACAACATATCATCATAATCTATCATATTAATCATCATACAACATATCATCATAATCCATCATATTAATCATTCTCACACATCATGTCATCATATAATCACGTATAAATCACATATTAGCTCATATTAATTCATAATACTACCCCCGTATCATCTCATATTAATTTATCAAATTATACTCACGGTAATCCTCACACTATCACCTATCAAACACATAGATTTCACAGTTCTACTCATGTTAATCCGTCATATCATCACATAGTATTCACATATTAATCCCTAATATCATCTCATATTGCCTAATACTAATTCATCATAGTTCCACTCGCGGTAATCCTCATACTATCACTTATTACTCATGCAACCCCACCGTCATACTCATGGCAACTCATCCCAGAAATCTCAGAATCACACATCATGGCATCGCTGCACAACAATCAATTTTCGCGAACTCTGCTACGTTCGCTGGCTCGCTCGCTAGGCGAGTTAGTAGCGAGCCTTCGCTGGCTTGCTCGCTAGGTAAGCCTCTAGCGAACCTTCGCTAGCTTGCTCGCTAGGCGAACAGTGCGATGACAGCAACTTCTGCTACGCACCAAAACTAATTCCTATCCAAATACTCATGCGATTTACTTACCCAATGCCCCCAAAACATCATTAAAACATCTCCAATATCATACGGCGATCACAGCACCAGATCTATGGTTTATTAGGCCAATCTAACAACATTTGCACTGCCTAAAACACTATTTTCCTGCAATTGCTCTGAGTGCATCAGAGTTACTCACATTTGAATATTCCTATTCCTACAGGGTCAAACATATAACGATCCCAGGTTTTGGCCACAAAGGCCTAAGGTTTCCTTTCTCATGTTACACATCAAACAGTCCGATAAGGTCTCCTAAATTCATGTCAATATTCAGGGATATATACCATCAATCATAACCTCAAGGTCTATTCATCAATTTCCCTAATTCTCCCAAATCAACCCAACATACTCTAAATCATAAACCCCACCATAAACACACCGAAAGGCATACATAGAAAATCATGAAAGGTGATACTCCCCATACCTTAGCCGATTCAAAGCTTTCACGATTAACTTCGGCAATCTTCCGAAGCTTTTGCCTCCACTGATCCCTCCTCAGAGCTCTGGCCTCCATTCTTTTCACGGTTAACCAAAAATGAATCCCAAACCTTTAGAATTCTATTTTGTCAAACCTAGACTTGGGCCACACAATTGGGCTTTTCCCATAACACCCTTACTAACTCTTCATTATGCCAAATTTACCCTGATTTCACTTATATTTATTTTAATCAATAATACTACTAATATTCTCATATAGTATACTATTAATTAAATAAATAGTCCAAAAATGCACATTTTCTCAATAATCCACAAAACTACCGAAACCACCCAAAATACGAATATTCTCAATTAAATAAATTAATTAAAATATTCCGATTAAATTTGGGGTGTTACAACTCTCCCCCACTTAAAAGAATTTTCGCCCTCGAAAATTACCTCAATGAACAGAGTCAGATACGACTCCCTCAACTGATCTCCAAGTTCCCAATTCCAACTTTCTCCAGCTGATCCTCCCAAACTACCTTCACCAAAGGAATCTCTTTACCTTGAAGTTGCTTCTCGTTCATCAACCTAAACTAGAAATTCCTCAACAGTCAAATCATCTCGCACTTGTACATCATCCATTTGAATCACATGCGACGGGTCTGGAATGTACTTCCTCAACTGGTACACATGAAACACATCATGCAAATTCGCAAGCGACGGCGGTAGAGCAATCCGATAGGCTACTTCCCCCATCCTCTGTGAAATCTGATACAGACCAACAAAACGCGATGTGAGCTTTCGAGACTTTAAAGCTCGACCAACACCAGTTACCGGCGTAACTCTCAGAAACACATTATCTCCCTCTTGGAATTCAAGTGCTTTCCTCCTCTTATCATGGTAACTCTTTTGACGACTCTGCGATACTTTCATCTTCTCACGGATCATCTTGGTCTTTTCAGTCATCTCTTGCACAATTTTCAGGTTCGAGCACAACACTCTCGCCTGATTCATACCAACACAATGGAGTCCTACACCTTCTACCATACAAATCCTCATACGGTGCCATTCCGATACTAGAATGCTAACTGTTATTGTAGGTAACTCAATCAACGATAATTAACTATCCCATGATCCACCTTGATCCAACACAAAAGCTCTCCATAAATCCTCTAAAGACTGGATAGTTCTCTCTGTTCGTCCATCCGTCCACGGATGATAGGCAGAGTTCAACTTCAACATGGTACTCAAAGCGTCTGCAAACTCTCCCAAAATCTCGATGAAAACTCAAATTCCCATCTGATACCATATTCGACGACATCTCATACAACTTCACAACTTCATTGATATACATCTCAGCTAGCTTCAACATAGAATGATTAATCCTCATTGGTAAGAAAAGAGCCAATCTAGTCAATCTATCCAAAATCACCCAAATTAAATCATATCCATTCAAATTCTTTGGAAAACCTGAAATAAAATCCATGGAAATACTATCTGATTCCCACTCTGGAATATTCCACGGTTGCATCAGACCCAACGGTCTCTGATGTTCAATCTTCGACTTCCGACAAGTCTAACCAGCATATACAAACTCAACCACTTCTCTCTTCATCTATGGCCATCAAAATAATTTCCTCAAATATGGTTTCATCTTCATAGCACCGGGATGGATACTCAATCTACCTCAATGTTATTTTTCAATAATACTATTATTCCAAATCAACAATATCTAGGACACAAAATCTATCACGACATCTCATGACACCATTTCCATTAATGCGAAAATCAGCCCTTCGACTTTAATTCATCAAATTCAACCAATCTACCAACTCAACCTAGAGTTTTGACCTTATCGAATCTCATCAAGAATACCACTAGTAAGGTCCAACATACTAAGCTTAACTCCATAAGAAGTCTCTTCACACACCAAATTCATATCACAAAATTGCTCAATCAGTTCTAACTCTTTTCACCATCATCATCGGTATATGCAAAGATTTCCAAATCAATGCATAAGCTACCACGTTTGCTTCACCTGAATGGTAATTCAATCCAAAATCATAATCCTTCAGGAGTCCCAATTATTTTCTCCTCCTCATATTCAACTCTTCTAAATCAAGCAACTACCTTAAGCTCTTGAGATCACCAAACATTTCAAATCTCAAACTAACCCATTGAAGCCTCCAACTTCGGCACAAACACGACCACAACCAACTCTAAATCACTCGTCAGATAATTTGTCTTATGTACTTTAAATTGTATTAAAGCACAACTAAAACTCGCTGATGTTGCACTTAACATCTCTCCCAATCACATCAACAAAGCATCCCAAAACACAACGAATAGTTCTGTTGGATTCAGCAAAAATCAACACACGAGCTGTTGACAGCTCTCCCAAAAACTCTTTGAACTTTCTTCAAAGTGGCGTATCCCTGCTTCTTCTCCAACAAGGATAACTCAAGTTTCTGATTCTCAACATGATCCTCTATACTCTTCGAATATATTAAAATATCATCGGTTGACACAACCACTGACTCGCTCAATTAAGTATGGAAAATCCCATGCCAAACAGACACTCAATTTGCGAGTTATGGCGGAAACACGAACCGCGCCTTCTGCACTTACCACAACATCCAAACATATTCCATTAATAAATAACTTAATTCCATGCCACTACTTCACCATCACATAGAGAATTGGACTAGCTTTCCAATGCTTTGAACCGTGCGTTATTCCGAGTTACGGTTCTCCCGTTACGACAAAAATACCAAAACAACATTCTTCTGCCCCAGACATCTTCGCTAGGCAAACACAGAAGCGAGCGGTTGTTCGCTAGGCAAAGGTCCTAGCGAACCTTACAGTCCAAAGTTCTATTTTCTACCGTTACCTGACTTCCAGGTGTCCGATTTTGATTCCGTAAAAAGCTGCGATCTTGGAATTCGACTTACAACAACAATTTCACACTAAGGAGGTCATTCGACACATATTCAACTTGAAAATATTTAAAGGTTTAATTATACCAATATTGCATTCCACATCTGACTTTCTCTAATAATCACCAGAATTCACTGTCCACCTTTAATCTACTTGACCTCACAATCTGCTGCCTTAACACACACACCCAACACAAGTCTCAAAGATACTCAATCAATTTAGTTCTTTGACCATCCAAACAGACATATAATATGGAGCTCTCAATATCAGACTAGTTTCCGTAACTAAGTCGATCACAACTCCACTTCACGTCTTGGCTGTATATCACTATCTCGTCAGGAAAGCTTCCAGACAATCACAATTAACTGGCAAACCACCAACTTCTCCACTTTCACTAACACTCAAAATTCCCATCAAAATTAAACATCTCAACATTGTCCTGCATCGACTCATCAAAACAATTCTTAAGCACTTATCTTAACTTAAAACAGTTCACTGCTCACGCCATCTAGGCTTACGAGACACGTCTATCCCATCCAACATGACCCCGTCTACTATCAACAACAGATTAAGGTTGATCAGTCCCTCAACTTGTCAATAGACAGCCAAAAATCATGATGGGGTATAAACCATCTTTACCAAACTATAAGAGCGTCCAACCACGCACTGATCCGCCACTTCACACTTACAGCGTCCTGGAGAAGCACAAGATTCTCCCCCACTTGAATCATTCCCACTTCTGCAAACAAAGGTCAGGAAACAAACATGTACCGACAGTGTTTTCACACACATGTCGCATACCAGGGAACAAACAACATTAGACAACTTGGCCAGATGGACCAACCTGCTCTGATACCACTAATGTAACACCTTTATTCTACCCACAGATATTACGGCAAAATAACACGGATTTCAGAGTAAAATATTAACTTTTATTAAAAAGCCACAAAAGGGCGTACATTCTCAAAGTCAACAAAATTGGTCAATACCCCGTAACACACGGGTTTTCTCAAAATACATCAAAACATCATATACAGCAGAACTCAAAACATAACTCAATGTTTTCCCATAAGGGAACATCAGCAAAATAACCCAATGATATACAATCAACTCAAAGAACCCAACCCGATGTTACATATCAGGGCAAGACCCTCTAAATTAACCATAAAGGCTAACGACTCTAAAACTTCAAAATACTCCTCGACGGCGTCCACGGCTAAACTTGCTCATCTGCACCTTACCCACGTGGAGGTAACATTCAAACAGGCAGGGTGAGTAAGACAATTCATAATAATCAATGTATAACAATTAATGCATAAACGGCATATTACTCATAATTATATTCAACATATTGATATCCTTCGAACGTGCCTCAAAGGCCATAATGTCATAATTCATACACAAAGACTCATAGATACAATGCGACACAACCCAATGCATGTGGTACTGTCGCTTGCGCGAAAATAAGGTGCCGGCATGACAGAAGAGTCGCCACCTTTCGTTATTTATCCCTCAAAGCGGGAAAGGAAACGATCGGAAAAACCTGACGAAAAAGGGAAGACAAGGTCATCGCAACCATTGTCTGGGTTCGGGAGTCGGTTACGCAAGGGGAAGGTATTAGCACCCCTCACGTCCGTCGTACTCGACGGGATCCTCGCTTGTGTGTTTACTTGGACGGGTTGGTTATAATCTATCTATCTATCAAGGCTGGCTGAAAAAGAAAAGAAAAATGACTCGGCAAAGCGTCGCACTTTATGCCTACGTATTCTCATCAGAGAATGAGAAATCAGAGTCAACGTAGTTCGACCTACGAAGGGTTAAGGTGGGGAAGGTTGCTCGCTAGGATATCGCATCCTATGCCTACGTACTTTCATCTGGAATGAAAGATCAGAGCAAACGTAGTTCGGCTAACTACTGGTTATCTCTTAAAAGAAGTGTTTTTTTATTATGTTTGCGATCTCAACCGCACTAGAGACTATGACCTGAGAATGAATGCATCCTTTCTCAGATAGCTTAAGGCTCGTAGCGTACGAAAGAAATCATTCATGATTACTGTGTTTTAAACTGCTTCAAGATGAGAAGAGAACAGGCCCAACTAGGAGGGAGACTATCAAGTCCTACTGTTATCATGCCATGGATTCATCCTATGGTTGAGGTTTTGAACAGGGAACTCCTAGAAGTTGTCATGCATAGGTTTCAACCTAAAAGTCTATCATCAAATCCTCATCTGAGGAAATGAGCGTCCTAAGGGATCATGTCAATGATACGCCAAAACAGACAAAAACATCAGCTTTAACAGTAAAATGCATGCAATGCAAGTGAGGGAGGAAATGTGTGTGGGGCTTCAGCCTCCACAAGCTCATCTCGACCTCAAGCCAGTCATGAAATAACAGTAATCATACTGAAGATAAACAACATACTATCAAGCAAAGAACAAATAAAAGGAATGAAGTGCCAACAGGCAAATAAAACCCACATGCTTGAGAAAGAAAGAATCTATTCCCTAATCCTAACCCTAACACAGAATCTAATCAAATCTAAGCAAAGCCCTAAAGCAAAACCTAAACAAGAGAATCAATCCCAGTCTTCAAGCTTCAGAACAAGTTTACCAAAGAAAGGGAGCTAAGCAAGCAGACTCATAGTGTCTTCCTCAGGAGAACACTAGGAGGTGTATACTCAGGAGTCATACCCTATGTGGCTCAACCACTGTGATCAGTTTACATTCCTCCTCAGGAGAAACTAAACTCACAAGCAGGCTCCAACATCACTGGATATTTAGGAAATCCTATCTGAACTAGTGGAACTAAGTGAATAGACTCATAGGACCTCCCTCAGGAAAGTACTAGGAGGCTTCCACTTAGGAGTTGTATCCTAGGTGGCTCAATAACTGTGATCAGTTTACATTCCTCCTCAGGAGAAATTAAACTCACAAGTTGGCTCCAACATCATTGGATACTTAAGAAATCCTAGATAAACTAAGGGAACTAAGTGAATAGACCCATAGGACCTCCCTCAGGAAAGTACTAGGAGGCTTCCACTTAGGAGTTGTATCCTAGGTGGCTCAACAACTGTGATCAGTTTACATTCCTCCTCAGGAGAAATTAAACTCACAAGTTGGCTCCAACATCATTGGATACTTAAGAAAGAGGTGAGAAGAAAGAATGAAAGTCATTCATAGTGCCTTCCTCAGGAAAGTACCATGAACTTCCTTCAAACTTCAGGATCTCAAACCTCACAGGCAGGGAATAATCCAAGCTCTGGGTCTCTGAGTCTTGATCTACAATCTTCTCTCCATCATGCTCTTCAACAAGCTCTTCAAGACAACACAAGCCCCATAACAAATTCCCCACAATGAACCCCAAAGATGAACAGATAACCACTGAGCAGACAAAATCAATAGGCAACTTCAGAAAATACCTAAAAATGCTAAACTAATGGGGAAAAATCTATCAATCATTCACAAGGGTCTACATTATCTACCCATAACATCCACATAGGCCTCTACCTAAAAATCAAGACAAAACTCAATCAAAGAAAGTGAATTCTTCACCTAAGCACAACCTAAACCCTAATTAGGATACCCTAAATCTACCCTAATTAAACTAATCAAAATTTAATTCTAAAATTCTATAATAAATCCTATGGGGAACTATGATTCATCATCTAATTGCACAAAAAAGAATGGATTAAAAAGACTAAAGGAAGGTCCTAAAACAATTCTTGCAAAATCATGATACTAAACTAGACATTATAAAAGCTATTTAAAAGAAAAATCTATTAAAAATACTAAACTTAAAAATAAAATCCCACTTTTATTTTTAATATTTTCTACACATTATTATCTACTCATAGAAAAAAGAAGAATTAAAAAAGAGTTATTTTTCAATTTTTAATGAATTTTCAAAGACAAGAAAAATATTAAAACAATATAAAAGAAATTAAAACAATTAAAAGGGAGGGGGGTTGGAATAGCAAGGCGCACTAGTTGGTTTTGAGATGGGCCAGAAATAGAGGGGGTGCAGATAGCGAACTAAGCCCAGAGACCAGTTTAAATGAAACGACCGCGTTTCACTTTTTGAATTTTTCCCTCCGTTTCTCATATTCAATCACGGCCGTGCGATGAGTCTCCCAGTCAACCAATTGACCATGATCCAAGGGATATTATTTCGTCTTCTCCAAACAGATATTAGGGTTTCAGATCTTGGTTTCCATGCGTGAAACTTCCAGGCCATCGTGCTCTCTCATCTCTCAACCAAACCTCACGATGCAAGAACCAAACTTGTTCTACTCCTCTCCCTCTACACAATCATGGTGCTATATTCTTCTAAAACTCACTCTACAAAGAACTATGGAAGATGGAAGTTTCGGGTACACTTGATTCACACTGATATGCATGGTAATGGAATGAATCCATACTAACCTAGAATGTTCTATATGCTGAGGGGATTACACTAAGCTAACAACCTAAGAATATGGCGGCCTAGGGTGCATGTTCTTGATCTCTAAAGCTTCATGGCTCTGTTATGGAACTCCATGGATCGTGCTGTAACTTCTAGGGTTTCATCAACTAACCTAAGGCATCAATCCTATATCTATAAAACTGATTAAAAGTGCATAAATTAGGAGAATTAGGGAGAGAAACCAACCTGTCAAGTGATGATGGTAGGTGCTCGTGGAGGATATTGCAGGCCTTGTAACTGCTTCAGGATGATCCTCCAATGGTGGAAATGATTCTGTTTGCACTTGTTGGGAAGGAGATGGCTTGTAGATGCAGATTTCTTGAATTGCTTGAACTTGAAGAAAGTGCTTCAATGGCTATTTATCTCTCTCTCTCTCTCCTGAAATCTCTCTCTATCACCAACCTTGAACTCTCTTCATGGCCCTCTTTTTATAATGATCCTTAGACACTTCTAGATTCATCTAGAATATGGTGGAAAGTTCTTGAAAATCTCATGTGGTGACATATTGAAAATCTCACATTCCATGCCTTATGCCTTACCAATTGGTGCCAAAATACCTTTACATGAGATAATGAGAAGATATGCACAACTATAAGCCTTGGTTTTGCCTTGTGTTAGGATTTCCCAAGTTGCCTTCTTTTTCAAGTAACAAGTTTTCAAAGCATCACCCATTTTAAAGCTTCAAATCAAAATTCTAGCTAAACCAATGTTCTCAAAATGATGTTTCCAATCAAAATGATATATTGGATGACCTATTTTGGATTTGTGGATCTTCCAAACCAATTTCCAATTTCAACTTTTCAAACTTATATGCCATTTTTAGTTCATTTTTGACCAATCATGTAACTTCATGCTATGAGCTTTTCCAACAATTTGTGACCTTCTTTCTAGACTTAAAATCACATTTTGAACAACTTTCATGTTTTGAGTTTTTTCATTTGAGGCTTGGAAATAGGAGTTTTAGGCATTGGCTAAAATGACCTATAACTGACAAATGACCAAAATACCCCTGTCTTGTTCAAACCATAAGTTGAGTTCCATAAATCCAATCAAGGACTTCTACCACTCAAATTAAAGCTTAGAAGATGCTCTTCAACATTCATGTTGACCAAGAAGTCATAGGAATCACCCTACTAGGGCAAACGTTGTCTGCAAGTTGGGTGACTTTCAAGGACCCAGATTCACACACCTCTGCTGACCTGTAATTTGTCAAAACCATATCTTGAGCTCTGTAACTCCTATCAAGGACTTCCACCACTCAAATTAAAGCTTAGAACAAGCTCTACAACATTCATGTTGTGGGGAAGGTGAGATATCAATAACATCTTGAGCTAAAACTTCCTGGAAGATAGGGATCAAATTAGGGTTTTTCACTGACAATCCTTGGAGACCCTGACTTGAAACTTCTCAAAATCCTCACTCATGATGAGTTGGCCTAGGAATCATCTTTATATCATCTCTATGCATCATTCCATGATCTCATGGCCCTTGGATTGGGTCTCAACCTCTCCCAAATCTTCAGTTATCCTAGGGTTGACCCAGTCAAAACCCTAATTCTATCATTCATGGTTGAATATTCTGAATTCATGCATAATGACTTCTCTGGGCTTCATGAAGGCTATCAAGACATCTCATAGGCTTTACCAAAACATCAAATTCATTCTCAAAGTCTCAGAACCATCTGAGGAGCACCCACAACTCTCAAGCTATGAAACACACAACCCTGGTTTCAACCCATTTCTTCTGAGGATCTCTTGAACTTTCTGATGAAGGTATCCACTTTCAAACACTCAATGAATAAATAATTTTTGGTCAAATTTTGGGGTGCAACAGGTACCAATCATCACAGCGTGATGGACACTGGGCCATCAACCCTCCATAGATCCCCATCAATAGGATCGGAGCACATCAAAATACTTCACATCCACACAGTGGGATTGAAGCCAAAGTAATCGAGGTCCTGAACCGAAGTCCGAATGCACATGAATGCATGATGCACACGTGACAATAATCCTCATAATAACAACATATGGTGCATTATCATTCATCATATTCATTATATTCATCATATTCGTCATACGTCATAACTCATCATATTAATCATCAATACAGCTTATCATCATAATTCATCATATTACTCATCATGCAACATATCATCATAATTCATCATATTAATCATCATACAACATATCATCATAATTAATCATATTAATCATCATACAACATATCATCATCATTCATCATATTAATCATCATACAACATATCATCATAATCCATCATATTAATCATCATACAGCATATCATCATAATCCATCATATTAATCATTCTCACACATCATGTCATCATATAATCACGTATAAATCACATATTAGCTTATAGTCATATTATCCCATATTATCCTATATTAATTCATAATACTACCCCCGTATCATCTCATATTAATTTATCAAATTATACTCACGGTAATCCTCACACTATCGCCTATCAATCACATAGACTTCACAGTTTTACTCATGTTAATCCGTCATATCATCACATAGTATTCACATATTAATCCCTAATATCATCTCATATTGCCTTATACTAATTCATCATAGTTCCACTCGCGGTAATCCTCATACTATCACTTATTACTCATGCAACCCCACCGTCATACTCATGGCAACTCATCCCAGAAATCTCAGAATCACACATCACGGCATCGCTGCACAACAATCAATTTTCGCGAACTCTGCTACGTTCGCTGGCTCGCTCGCTAGGCGAGTTGGTAGCGAGCCTTCACTGGCTTGCTCACTAGGTGAGCCTCTAGCGAACCTTCGCTGGCTTGCTCGCTAGGCGAACAGTGCGATGACAGCAACTTCTGCTACGCACCAAAACTGATTCCTATCCAAATACTCATGCGATTTACTTACCCAATGCCCCCAAAACATCATTAAAACATCTCCAATATCATACGGCGATCACGACACCAGATTTATGGTTTATTAGGCCAATCTAGCAACATTTGCACTGCCTAAAACACTATTTTCCTGCAATTGCTCTGAGTGCATCAGAGTTACTCACATTTGAATATTCCTATTCCTACAGGGTCAAACATATAACGATCCCAGGTTTTGGCTACAAAAGCCTAAGGTTTCCTTTCTCATGTTACACATCAAACAGTCCGATAAGGTCTCCTAAATTCATGTCAATATTCAGGGATACATACCATCAATCATAACCTCAAGGTTTATTCATCAATTTCCCTAATTCTCCCAAATCAACCCAACATAGTCTAAATCATAAACCCCACCATAAACACACTAAAAGGCATACATAGAAAATCATGAAAGGTGATACTCCCCATACCTTAGCCGATTCAAAGCTTTCACGATTAACTTCGGCAATCTTCTGAAGCTTTTTCCTCCACTGATCCCTCCTCAGAGCTCTGCCCTCCATTCTTTTCACGGTTAACCAAAAATATATTAGAATATTAATAGTAATTCATATTTATTTAGTTGTACTATTTTCTTAGCCCCTATGTTTATTAGAGGGTATTTTAGTATTTTATCTTATTCTAGTAACCCTAGTTTTAGCTTATAAATAGGGTGACAATCATTGTAACTTTTATCATGTTTTTGTAGCCGTCATTCTTAATAGAATATTTCCTTTGTTCATCATTTATTCACCTTTGCACCAACAATTGGTATCTAGAGCTCCGGTTCAGATTCATTGGGAAACACGGGAAACACGAGTGAACGTGAGGTCTTGTGTGTTTGATCTTGATTCTTAGATTTGTGTTGAATCTTGAACAAAATCTGATCAGAATTTTATTCTATGGGTTGGGAAACACTGTGTGAGAAATCTGAAGTGTATTGTGCAAGGTGAAGATGAACGGAAACGGCAACATGAACACCAAGCTTCCAGTATTTGACGGTAAAAACTGGAATCGTTGGATGATCCAAATGCGTGTACTGTTTGGTGCTCAAGATGTTTTAGATCTTATCACTGATGGTTATGTTCCGGTAGCAGCAGATGCAATCGACGAACAGAAAAACGCGCAGAAGGAATTAAGGAAGAAGGATCAGAAAGCATTATTCTTTATTCATCAATGTGTTGATGTAAATGTGTTTGAGAAGATTGCAGATTCAACGACAGCAAAGGCTGCGTGGGACACACTGGTTAGATGTTATGGTGGTGACGCATCAGTGAAGAAGGTGAAGCTTCAGTCCTTGAGAAAGCAATATGAGAATCTCAACATGAAGAATAATGAGAAAGTTTCTGAATACATCTCCAGAGTGATTCTGATCACTAATGAGATGAAGGCGTATGCAGAAACTCTTTCTGAAGAAACAATCATGGAGAAGGTATTGAGATCCCTTACCTCTCAATTTGATTACATTGTGGTAGCAATAGACCATTCCAAAGATCTGAGTACCATGAGAGTTGAAGAGCTGCAGAGCAGTTTAGAAGCGCAAGAGTTGCGTTTGACTGAGAGAACTTCTGAAAGGGAAGTAGAGCAGTAGGCTCTGAAAGCAACTTCTGATAGGAGGTATCAGAAGCAGTCAGAAGCCAAGAGAAGATCTGATGGTGGTCAGAAGTCAGAAAGCTCAATCTCTGATAGGCAAAAGAATGCTCAGAAGGGAAAAGAGAAGTATGACAAGAAGAAGATCCAATGTTACTGTTGTAAGAAGTTTGGTCACTTTGCTAGAGATTGTTGGTCAAACAAGGAGAAGAAATCAGAAGAAGCAAATATAGCCAGAAATTCTGATGACGAATCTGTGCTATTGATGGCCTCTGAATCTGATGATATGGATCTGACAGACTGGTGGTATATGGAAACTGGCTGTTCAAATCATCTTACTGGAAACAAGAAATGGTTGGTTGACTTTGACTCTGAAAAGAGGACAAAGATCAGATGTGCTGATGACAAATATCTTAATGCAGAAGGTATGGGAAATGTCAGAGTGACTCTGAACAATGGGAAAACAACATTGATTCAGAACGTGTGGTATGTACCTGGCATTAGAAGCAATCTGATGAGTGTGGGACAATTAATTGAGAAAGGTTTTTCAGTTACCATGAAGGACAATCTTCTGAAGCTGTATGACTATAATCAGAAGTTGATTATGGAGTCAGAACAGGGAAGGAATAGAACATTCAAGGTGAATGTCAGAACTGCAGACTCAGAATTTCTTAGTGCAACATGTGCTGAGAAGGAGAGTGAGCTGTGGCACAGAAGATTTGGTCACTTGAATTTCAGAAGCTTAAAACATCTGAATTCAAAGAAGTTGGTACATGGAATTCCTGCAATTAAGAAGCCTGAGAAGTCATGCAAAGTTTGCATGGAAGGAAAACAACCACGTTTGCCATTTGCGTCAGAAGTTGCTCCAAGAGCAAAACATGCCTTGGGAGTTGTACATTCTGATGTGTGTGGTCCATTTCCAGTAGCATCAATTGGAGGGAATAAATACTTTCTGTTATTTGTTGATGAATTCACAAGAATGACATGGGTATCCCTTATTAAGTTCAAACACGAGGTGTTTGATGAATTCAAGAAATTCATAATGAAGGTTGAGAATCAGAGTGGTCAGAAGTTGAAGATTATTAGAACTGGCGGTGGAGGTGAGTATAACTCCAAAGAGTTCCAGAAGTTCTGTGAGGAGAATGGAATTAAGCATGAGGTTACTGCTCCTTATACCCCTCAACACAATGGTCTTGCTGAAAGAAGAAACCGCACTTTGCTTGATATGGTGAGAAGCATGCTAAAGGAGAAGAAGCCTCCTCAGAAGCTCTGGGGAGAAGTTGTTGCCACTGCAACGTATGTACTCAACAGATGTCCTACGAAGAAGTTGAAGGAAATAGTTCCTATGCAGAAGTGGACTGGAGACAAGCAAAGTGTTAATCATCTGAAGGTGTTTGGTTCTGTTTGCTTTAAACATGTTCCAGAAGCCAGAAGACAGAAGCTGGATGATAGAAGCAAAGTGATGATTCTGATAGGGTACCACAGTACAGGTGCATACAAGCTCTATTGTCCAGAAACCAATAAAATTGAATTCAGCAGAGATGTGATTGTGAAGGAATCAGAAGTTTGGAATTGGGATAAGTCTCAACCTGATTCTGATGTTAGAACTTCTGAAGAAAGGTCAGAGTTAAGAATTTCTGAAGTTGAAGTAAACTCTGACGTTGATTTTGACTCTGATAGTGATTCTGACTCTGGAGAAGACTCAGAAGATGAAGGTGACTCTGATGATCCAGACTCTGATGGTAATCCAGATTCTTGTGGAAATTCAGACTCTGAAGATGGCCAAGACTCTGAAAATATGCCAGATCTTGAAGATGGTCAAAGCTCTAGAGGAAGTCAACCATCTGAAGCTGGAAACTCTGAAGCTCAAGACTCTGAACAAGTTCAGAGACCACAAAGAATCAGAAGCGTTCCCAGAAGATTTGCAGAATTCGACATGCTGCAAGACACTGAAGTAGACTCTGAAGGAGAAGTTATTCAGTGTGCCATGTTAGTAGACTCTGAACCTATAAGTACAGAGGAGGCTCTTAGGCAGAAGCTATGGCTGAAGGCCATGAAAGAAGAACTTGATGCTATAGAGAGAAACAAGACTTGGAAGCTGACAGAACTTCCAAAAGACAAGAAAGCCATCAGTGTTAGATGGGTTTTCAAGCAGAAGTTAAAGCCAGATGGTTCAATTGGAAAACATAAAGCAAGGTTGGTAGCCAGAGGATTTCTACAGAAACCTGGGCTGGATTATTCTGAAGTGTTTGCACTTGTAGCAAGACATGAAACAATCAGAATGGTGATTGCAATAGCTGCTAACAGGAATTGGCCTCTGATGCATTTAGATGTAAAATCTGCATTTCTGAATGGTCCATTAGAAGAAGAAGTTTACGTGTCACAACCTCTTGGATTTGTGAAAAAGAATCAGGAAGGGATGGTATACAAAGCTCTATATGATTGTAGTGAAAAATTGCATTTAGGCTGCTATTTGGTCATTTGAAGAAGCATTAAAGGATGCCAAAATGGTTTCTATGCACATACAAGTCCAATTAGACCAACACACATCATACATACATGTAGCCAAGTGAATTCAAACAAGAAAATTGACTCAAAACAGCTTGGCATGAAAGATGATATGCAATTTGCATTTTGGTGTTTTTTGCAATTTGATAAACTCCAAGACTTTATGACAGCAATGATGAACTAAGAATGAACCATACCTCAGAGATACCAATTGTTTTAGCATTAAACCAAATTATTCTCATAACAGCAACAAAACTACACAGAATATGGTTCTAGCAACAATGTTTGGAAATGGATGCTCAATGATAATATGCTGACAGTTTGAAAAGAAGGTATGCACATGTTTTAAATGCAACATAAATCAAATCAAGCTAAACCAAATTGTCATGAAAATGAAATGAGGCTTATGATATGCAATGATCACCACAATTTTTCTTTTTCAAGATCAAAAGTATTTTCAGGCAGATTTTAAAGGTAACTTTTAGTGTAAAAAGTGACAAAAATCATTTTCATGCAGTTTTTAAAGTAACTTCCACTGGTGGAAGTTTAGTGTAAAAAGTGACAAAAATCATTTTCATGCAGTTTTTAAACATGACATCAACATACAAGACAGAGATTGGATATTAAAGTGGTGGCAACATGGCATGAGTGAAATGCATGATGGTGTTCAAAACAGTTTCTAGGTGTATTCGCAGCAAACAAACACTTTGAGCAAGCTACAATTGTATATTTGAGTGATTCTAAGCATGTGCTTTAGTCTTAAAATCAGTGGTGATGCAAATGGCATGTTCAAGGCAGAAATGACATTTGAAAAGTAAATCAAGAAATGCAAAACAAGTACAAACTCACATTCATGTTGAGCAATCATTCTACACAGACCATGAATCATATGAATGAGGTTTTGAAACTTTAAAATTGATCAAAGACCATGAGGAAACCAGACTGCTATGGTGATGGCTTATCTTTTGCTGAAAAATGCATCTTTGAGTGTAATAGATCAAATCATGTAAAACAGGTTATGCAATCCATATATACATGTCATAAATGTGAAATCAAGTGTGGACAAACTCAAAAATATCACATATTTTAAGTGGAGCCAGTTCTATTATGTTAGTGGCCTTTAGGATGCAAATGATGCATTTGTGGGATGTGAAAAATGAAGGAACAATTGAAATAGGTTATGCCAAACACATGTACACATTATAAACAAGCAATTAAGCATGATCAAATTTCACCAGTCAAACATATTGCTTCCAAACAGAATTTTGATATATGACATGAAAATGACACTTTTCAATACTACCACAAGCTCAAAAAATGTCAAAACAGGAAATTATGGTGTAAAGCAAAGATGGAGTATCTACATACCTCTAGTAGCCTGTGTTGATCAAGTTTGATCAATAAGAAACCCAGAGAAAACTTCAAATGCACCTAGCTTTGGAGATTTCTTCTTCTTGAAGCAAGAATGCAAATTTCAAGACAGTTGGAGAAATAAACTCCACCAATGATCCTTAACACTTTAGACAGTTGAGAAATGATATATGTGAGGTGTTAGAGTGATTAAAACACTAAGCAATTGCCTAGAACAAGTTTTGACAGATTTTGTGGCTTTTGGTCAAAGTAACTTGGTATGGAAGTTGACTTTTTGAATGGTGAGGTTTTTGAGTGGTCTAAGGTCTTGGACACCTTCCATATCATATTTAGAGATTGTATGGATGATTTTTGGGGAGTTTGAATGTAGAGAAATGGTTTTGGAAGCTGTTGTTGCAAGACAGATTTTGGTGGTTTTGGTGGATTTTGTGATTTTGATGGAAATGGAGCAAAGTGTGAAAGAGTGAGAGTTTGAACTTTCTCTGGTTTTTAGAAGAGTTCTTCTGTCCTAAATGAAGTTGTGAGGGCCTCTATTTATAGGCAAATGGGGTGAGGAGCTTGCTAGGAAGCTTTATTCACCATGAAGCAAAGTTGAGATATTTTTGATGGAATCCCACTTGGTGGATTTGCTTGGATGTTCTTTAGCCCAAAGGTCAAGCAATTTGAGAGGTTTTCTGATGCAAATAGCAGGCTAGAAACATGGGAGAGTGGCTGGTTCAGAATGTAACTTTACACCTCATGCTTTGAATTTTCAAACTTGGCAACTTTCCACCTTTATGGCAATGAACTCAAGCTTTTGATTTTGTGATACTTCTGCATAAATTTCTATTGTTTCATGCTACACACATTCCATATATCAGTTAGAACAAGTTTTACAAGCTGAAGTTGGCCCACTTGGGTGAAAGAGATGATTTTGCAAAATTAGGCAATGTGGGACTAAAGTGTGAAACCTCCAACTTTGCACACATGTAACTTTCTGCTCATAACTCATCTTGAGGAGTTCTAGTACTTTTTAGAAAGCCCTCATGTAGCACTAAAACATTCATGTTGGCCAGAAGTTCTGATTCCAATTGGAACTATGTCAAAAATCCCTCCAAAGTTGGCTGAAATTAGGATTCTTAAGGTGAAATAAAGAAATTTTCAAAGTTATTTTGCCCTCTTGTAATGTTTTTGCTTCTAACTCCAAAACCATGCATTTTTTGATGATGGACCACTGGTAGACTTTTGTAGAACTTGTCAAGAGCTTTCAAATGAGCTTGCAACGACCTCAATAGGATGTGTGGTTAGGAAGTTATGGTTTAGCCCCTTTCAAAACCCTAATTTCCCGATTTTCTCGATTATTCTTTCATCCTTGATCAAATGACCATGAAATTTTATGAGAAAGCTGATATTAACATATGGAACATTTTTTCTTCACATCTTGAAGTCCCATTCCTTAAATTTGAAAAGTCGATTTCTTGTCGACGGCGCGATCGATCGGTGACTACCGAGTCGTCTGTGGACGTTCTGGACTTCTCGGGACTTCGAAACCTCTTGAATGGACTTCATTAGGTCATATGAACTTTATTAACCATAATTCCCTCATTAAAACCCCTAACACAAAAGTCAAGCCTCAGTTGACTTTTCAATAGTCGAAAACCCTAATCGGGGCCCCAAATTGCATTGTTCTTGATTCTGGGGTACAACCTCAAATTGTTTTCACATTTGACATCAAGTAGCATCCTTGAACTTGTTTCATGTTTTAATCCATCCCAAAACATTGATTGATCAAATCTCAAAGTTTCGATTTTGACTGTGCAAAACCCTAATTCATCTGCATTTTAAACAAAGAAAAACTTGAACTGGGTTAGGGTTAGATAATCACATGAGTATGATCCTAAAATGATAATGAAGATATAAGGGTCAAAATTTGGGGTATGACAGTTGCCCCTATTTAAATATCTTTCACTGGATGGCGGTGAGAGATGATAATCCTTGCAAAATCGTAGTGAAAGGTATTTAAATACAGAAAACCAGAAATTTTGTCCCTTAGATCCAATGGTATGCAAAAGGACAAAATGCGAGTATGCCATGAATTCTAAATGATGCTTTATGATGCAAGACAATAACAGAACGGTATAACAACGAGTAACAGCTCACTGGGGAACACAGCAACACCGGGGGAAAGAGGCAAATGGGGAATAAAGCACCCATGATGCCAAGGAAATCGTAATTCATCCACAAGGTAAGACGTGAGTAAAACACGACTTCGGGAGAAAGGAAGTAAATGGGGAATAAAGCACCCAAGTAAGGTACTCATCCACAAGGTAAAACGCGAGTGAAACACGACCTCGGAAGAAAAGCAGATGGGAGTAAAACACCATGATGCGAGGTAAATGGGGAATAAAGCACCCATGTAAGGTAAACTGGAGTTCGTCCGCAAGGTAAGACGTGAGTAAAACACGACCTCGGGAGAACAGGCAGATGGGAGTAAAACACCATGATGTGAGGTAAATGGGGAGTAAAACACCCAGGTAAGGTAAAATCTTCCACAAGGCAAAACGCGAGTGAAACACGACCTCGGAAGAAAAGCAGATGGGAGTAAAACACCATGATGCGAGGTAAATGGGGAATAAAGCACCCATGTAAGGAAAATTTGTCCGCAAGGTAAGACGTGAGTAAAACACGACCTCGGGAGAGAGAAGAGCAAATTGGGGAATAAAGAACCCATGATATGCACATGCATATGAATTATGCATGTATAGATTATGCAGATGACATATGATCAAATGCAAATGCAAATGTCGACGACAAGGCTCGACTCTTTTGGTGAGAAGACAAGACTGGATAACTGATTTCTCAACACGAAGATCACTTTCAATCTGCTTGGGGACTGAAGATGCTATTGTTGAACACATTTCTGCCACACTGATAAATTGTATCAAATTGATGATCCTTGTAGGAAGGATAAATAGCTGCTTAGGGATCCCTCAAGTAGACTGCCCCAGTTTAACTGTCTGTTGTAGATGAACTGATGATAACTTCAGTTTGTCTTGAGGTTGGAAGATGACTGATTTACTGAGTGCTTGGAGAGCTTGCCCCAGTCTGAGTCTTGAAACATATTCTGGATAAACTTAATCTGAGAAAACCATATCTTGAACAAATATTGAATTGGTTTTTTGACAGGATGTAAAACGAACTTGCCCCCTGATAGGATCACTTGACCAAGTTTCTCAATGTTTGAAAATTCCTTGAGAGGAAAACCAATTTGCAAACAAAAGTGTTCATACAAACATGGTAATGTAAAGTTCATGCAACTTTTTGAAATCAAAACCATTTTTGAAAGATGCAAAGTAAAAAAGTCATTGGTCAGAACACGGCGGTTCAAGACACTCAAAGTTTAAAGCAAAGGTGTACTGCGAAAATAGTTGATTTACAAAAATCTTTAGGAGTCAGGTTACGCAACCTTGCTGTAGTATGCTTTCAAAATAACCTTGTTTCAATTAGGTCTTTTGAAGGTTGTAGCGTGGCCTGATTCACGGTTTAAGAAACAAAGGATAAAGGCTCAAAGTTTATTTGGTGCCCACCCCATCTACGTGATGATCTCCAGTCCTATGCTCAGTTTAAATCAGACTATGCGCTCAGTTTCCCATAGATTAGGAATTGCACTGATGATAGTGATGATGGTTCAGAAGTTAACAGACTTTTTTGAAAAGGTAGTCACTGCTTTTCTACAACATTTGGTTGTTTTGAACTCATTGAGGATTTTCATGATGAAGGTTTTAAAGATCTCCTCCTTTTATTATCCCTAACTTTTTCCTGAACTGTTTCTTTTAGAGTTTTACAGTCAGCGGGATGCCCCCGTTTTGCCTAAGTCTCCTTTATAGGTTTTGACTTAGCGGGCTTTTTCTTTAGTATCTCTCTTTTTTTTCTTTTTTTTTTTGTTTAAATAAAGTGGCCACCTAGCTTAATGATCAAGGTGAACCATCATCGACTTTTGGCTTGGAAAACATCTCCGACACTTATTTGTTGTGTACAAAGGAAAAAATGTAGTTGCATCCTTTATATGAAAGGTGTCTTGTATGAACACACAACCGAGTTAACTGAGAACTACCCACCCCAAGGTTAAAACTGCGGGTTTTTTGTAAAGAAAGAAACTCCAACTTCTAGGCTCAAAGGGGTTGACAAGGGGTTATCTTCCTTATTTCTCCAGTGTTTGGGAGTTGAAATAATGCCCTACATCGTCAACAAAGTTTGATTGAAAGCATACTGATATCAATTATGGGTATAACGTTTTCATCATCCTCCCTCCAATATTCGCATAATCAAAAATTTGGATAAAGAGTAAATATTTGAACGATAAAGCACAAAAGTGCAAACGACAGATGAATTGGAATCAAAAGTTGCAGTGCTCATTCATTAAGATGAAAGTACAAGCACCAATTAAAAGAAAACAGCTTAAACAACATAAAGAAAGTTCAAACAATGAGAAACAAAAGGCCTAGTGACTAAATCAGTACAAAGATGAGTTGTCTTGTCTGAAACACTGGCGCTCAAAAAGATAATCTGCTGAAGTCAGACTAAAGCTTCACTTTTGATGCACTGGTAAAGGATTTTTCTGAACATTCGGAGGGCTATCTGTAAAATCAAGGATTCCAGTTCTAATCAATTCACGCACCCTAGCTTTCAATGCAAAACAATGCTCCAAGTCATGGCCTGGGGCACCCTCATGAAAAGCATAATGGAGATCAGCTCTAAATCCAGCTGGAAGGGGATCTGGAGTTTGCAGAGTCTTTGTAGTGATCAACCCTTGTTGAACCAGGCTTGGATACAATTCTGTATAAGTCATGGGAATAGGATCGAACTGATTCTTATTCTGATACTGGTTCGGTCTAACAGCAGGACGTTGAAGATTTTGAACTGGTCATGGAGCGACAATTGCAGCAATGGTAGGGTGATTATACTAAGGTCGAGGCTGAGGCCTCCTCACTTCAGCCATGACAGCATTAGTATGTTCTTCTTTCTTCTTATGGAAATTCCCAAAGGGTTTCTTTGCACCATTAGAAGATTCAACATCTTTGGATACCTTGCCCTTTTTCAGCCCTTCTTCTAACCTTTGACCAATAGTCACTAGACCTGTGAAGTTTGAAGATACACTCCCAATCATCTTTTCCCAATAGAAAGGAGACAAAGTATCCATGAACATTCCAGTTAATTCTTTCTCTGCTAGAGGGGGTTCAACTTGGGAAGCTAACTCTCTCCAACGTTGAGCGTATTCTTTGAATGATTCTCTTTCACTTTGAGACACGTTTTGAAGTTGACAACGGTCAGGAGCCATATCCAAATTGTATTTGTATTGTCTCATGAAGGCATTGGAGAGATCTTGGAAGCAGTGGACACTGTTATGTTCCAAATTCATATACCACTTGAGAGAAGCACCGCTTAAGCTGTCTTGGAAGCAATAGATGAGCAACTTCTGATTGTTGGTGTAGGCCGCCATCCTTCGGTAGTACATAACCAATGGGCCCTTGGACATGAATGCCCCTTATATTTCACAAACTCTGGAGTTTTAAACATAGCAGGCATAACTAGACCAGAAACTAAGCACATATTGTCAGCATCGACGTTGAAGAAATCAGTTCCCTCAACAGCTTTGAGTCTCTTGTCTATATTATGAAACTGTTCACGGACAATTTCAGGCTCAACAAAATCTTCACGGTCCTCACCTTGAGCACTAGCAGCATTGTAATCAAAGAAAGGAGTCTCAAAGGGAGCTTGTCGTTCTGAGCAACAGTGTGGACCACAGGTCTGGGCTCTGTAAAGACAGGAGCTGGAAAAATTGGTCTGACAGCCTGACCAATCATGGCAGTAGATGCAAGAGGTGGAGAGTAGTTGGGAGGTAAACCAAACTCTGGCCAAGTTGATTGTGGCATTTGAACAGGAGGAGGCTCAGCACTAGAAACTTCCTGAATAACAGTTCTTTGAGATGACTCTCCTCTGGCAATCAATACTTGAAGCATCTCAGTGAGCTTAGTCATGCCTGACTTCAACTCATCAATCTCCATTCGGACTTCTGTATTGTGTGCTTCCTGTTCCGACATCTTGCGTCTATAGTTTGCTCTAGTCTGATATCGGTGTCGAGGAATCAGCTTGACAACTCAAAGGCACACTGGACAGTGAAGACAGCTGGACATGAGCGACTGGACAAACAGAGGTAAACCATGAAAAGATGCAGATGCAATGCAATGCGATGCAAGAGAAGATGCAAATCACACATAATAGGGTCAAAGGTTCTAGATCACAGCATGAAGTCTGGGTAAATAACCAACCATAAGGTATGTACTAGGTTCGTTTGATCTGTAGAACAGGGTTCTAAGAGGTTCCCAGAGTCAACAACCCATCTTTCGGATATTATCGGCACACCAAATACTTGGAAATCAATAATATTCTCAAGAGAGTCTCGTCTGAGTGTAGTATCGCGTATCAACTATTTTGGAAATACTTCCTCATAGTCATCGCACTACATCCTAATAAGGACAAAGTGGGGTAGTAGGTAATCTAAAGGTCCTCAGTGTCATGGGCTCTTATAGAAAGTAGCATTGTTTTCACGAATACTCGATCAACAACACCAACTCTCCAAAAAGGCCTCCACTGAGCGGTGGTTTTCTCAAGTCAGCTTGGTCGGGAATCAACTCCCTATAAGCCTTCTTGAATATACCACCATCCTATCATAAGTGCACTCGAGTCCGGGTATAGGACTGTCTCACCACTTGAAGTAACAACCCTGCATACAGAAGAACCTAAGTACAAACAGATATATGTACAAATATATAAGCAAGCAAACATATTGAAAGCACAAATACAAACAAGGTGGGCTTAACCCTCTTAGGGGAGTTTCCCCAGTGAAGTCGCCATTTCTGCTGCGGTGAAATCTGGATACCAAGCTATTAATTAACTTGAATCTTAATTCATTTAGAACCGGACTTTAATTTATCCAAAAAGGAAAGGTTTAAAGAAAAAAAACCTATAAGAATGCAAAGCAAAAGGCAAGGCCTAAAGCTGAGCAAAGAGAGATCTAAAGGTTCGGGGGTTGGTTATACCTAGGGAAGGTGTTAGCATCCTAAGCATTTGTAGTACTCTACAGGAACCTCTTGTCAATATTTGTGTTTGCTAAAGTTGCTTGCTAAAAGGGAAAAGTGCTAAGGTAAAAATCTAAAGTATAAAGGTATGTACAAGTTTGCTCACGAAGACATCGCATCTCGTGCCTACGTATCCTGACGGGAATGGAATCAGAGCAATCGTAGTTCCCCTTGCTAGGGATGAGGAATTCTTGACTGTGGTCAAGATTCCAAAGGGAAGTAAGCATTCATAGTGAAGTACTTACATGGAGTGAGGCGACTCCTCTTCTAAGTTAAGATGATTAAGGTAGAGAATGTCCACGGCGGGACGCTAAGCATGAGTACGGCGACTCAAATCCTAAGGCTAGGATAAAAGGGTAAAGGTTGTCCACGGCGGGACGGTAAACATGAGCACGGCGGCTCAAATCATAAGGCTAGGATGAAGGGAAAGAATGTTGACAACAGTTAAAGGGAATGATAATAAGCAAAGGCAACAACATATACAGGCATGGTGAGAAAGAAATTCATCAGTATACGCGATAACGATCACAAAATGTAACAAACTTGCAAGTGGTCAAAAGGGATGAAAAATTAAACAAGCATGGAATTTCAAAATATGACATGAAATTAGACATAAAAATAAACACAATGCAAAAAGAATGGGTTCAAAATGATTAAAAATGAATGAGATATGAATTTTTGAAGTTTGGTTGAAAAATGGTGAAAAATAATAAAAGGGCTGCCCTTCTCAGGGGTCGAACCCTAGTTCAATATGTGCAAGGCGTGTTTTTGGCAATGGTCTTACCACTGGGGTGGCTATACATCCGTTGATGAAAGCCACCCCATAAACATATATGGGTAAGTTTCTAGGCAGGCTGGGCAAGAACATGAGCAAAAAACCATGATTTGCGTTTTGGGCATAACTTCTTTAATTCTCAATGGATTTTGACAAAATTTTAGTGTAAATTGCCTATAATTTCATGAGGAACATGATGGTGGCATTGGTTTTTTGAAATTCCTCCCCCAACTCAAAACCCGATAGCACTTGCATTTTGGAAGTTTGGAATGTATTTTGAAACTCAAGACTTGTTCTAATCACTTTCAAATCAAACCAATCACATACACACACTATGAATATGTTAATGAATTAGTGTAAGCACAAGGACCAACTCAAAACAAAGTATGGTGGAAAATGACAGTCAAGTTGCAAGTTGGTATTGATGAAATGCATGAAAGAATCCAATTCAATTTTAAAGCATTGTTAAGTCAAATAAATCACACATACACATCACATACATGGCAACAAATGAATTTAAACACCACAACTGGTTTTAAACAGGTTGTAATTAAAAGTGATATATGAGTTGCAAAATTGACATGTAAGATGCATGATGAAGTGCAATTTTAATTCTAAGCATTTTCAGACCAAATGAATCATGCAAACACCTTATATACATGGTATAGAGTGGATTCAAACCAAAGAAACATGTGAAAACCAGTGGATGTGAGAGATGTTGTGTAAGATGCAGAACAGACATGCTTTGAGGCAGCAGGGAGTGCAATTCAGTGTTTATGCACAAATTGATCATATAAACCATACACACATATCTCATACATATTGTCAAATGTTTTCAAACAAGAAAAATGGCCTCATGTTGCACCCTAAAATTTGACCAACCGGTTCTCCTATCTGACTCGTGGTTTAAATTCATACTCGCACATCAAACGCATGATATTTGTGCACAGACAGAGGATATCAGAGTTGCAACTTGGGTTTCATTTACTAGATATGGCAGATCCAGTCCAGATCATCAGGGTTTTATTTTCGGGAAATTGTGCGCTCCTCGGTGTTTGCAGCTTACATGGTGGTTTTGGGGATATTCTGATACCAGGGGTTTACTGTTCGATTCGGTCTGGTCTCGCGCGCTCTTTTATGGTGGTCATTTGCATTTGTCTGCATTCTTTTAGGGTTTAATAGCTTTCTGTAGATTTTAAATAGGCTTTAGGGATTTTTTAGGATTTAAATAGGTTTTTAACATTTTTTAAATAGTTTAAATCTTTTTTTTAGAATTTTATAGATTTTTTTTAAATAGATTTAATAGTTTTTTTTATCATTTTTAGAATATAAAAGATTTTAAATAGTTTTAATTGTTTTTAGGATAATATAAAAAGAATATAGTTTTCTTTTATTAATAATAGCTTTTTTAATAGTGTTAAATAAATGGTATAGATTTTATTAGAATTAATGGGGTTTTAATAGAATTTTAAATAGGAGTCATTAGGGTTTTAATGTTTTTAGATAATAGAGGTTATTAGAGTTTTATTAGATTTTAATCATTTTTAGAGTTAATTAGGACTTAATTGGTTTAAGTAGAGTCTAGTGTTAGTTAGATTTTAATTGAGTCATTTAGATTTAATTAAAATTAGATTAGTTTAGTTGTAGAATTAATTAGTCAGGTTAATTAGTTAATTAGGTTTTGATTAGTTTTAATTGGTCTTAATCAGTTTTTTATTATGCCATTTTCATATTAATTCTCTGATTCAGTTTTTTGTAGGGATTATTGTCAAATTCGTGGGCCCAGAAGGGGCTTTGGGAGGCCCATTATCAGTTTTTCTGATCCATTTTTGTCCAGAATTTTGCATGTGCCAAGTGTCCATATATAGTCGCGCCACACGTTCGCACCAGACCCCACCACCTCACACCTCAGAACTCCCTCATTCTGCCACACGTGGATTCCACCATCTCTCTCTCTCACTCCCAGAAGCACACGCGTCCCACTCACATCCCCACGCCTGCCACTTGTCCTCCCCACAGGCCGTCGCCTGAGCCTCACCGAAACCCTGCCGCCGGCCATGCATCCACCCTGAGCACCCTACTGCCGGCCACCCTAACGCCTTCCGACCACCGCAACAGCTCGCCGGAGCTAGTTTTCCACCCAGAATTCTCCTGCCTTCTCTTTTCTCCTCCGATCTTCATCTTTCTCCTCCATCCACCTCCATCAACCTCCTCACCGGAAAACTCAAACACCGCCGGAAACTTCAAGAACAACTTTCCAGAATACGTTCAAACCTTCATCCGCCCTCAGAAAAACTCCAGAAAACCCAGAAAATCTTCAGACCTTCATCATTCTTCACCAACGTTCCAGAAAACCTTCAAAGCGTTCATCAATGTTCCCAGCAAAAACGCCAAGATTCGATCGTTTTGCGCCCAGAAATAGTACGATTTTCATCCTCCCGTTTCCAGAACAACAGATATCCAGGCAAGACGTAATCGTCAGATCTTCTTGAACCTCCGTTCGTTCTCGTCGCTAGTCACCAGGAACACAGCCTTTTCCTCGTTTTTCTCCAAGACTCAATCAAGAAGTTCCTCGTAGATCCTCCTCAACTTCCAAGATCGCCAAGGATCTTCAAATTCCTCCGCCAATCTTCATCAACGGCATCCAGGTTCCTGTTTCCTTCTTCTCTAAACTCAGCTCTTTGCATACGTTAGGGTTCAACTTTGAGGTTGTGATGGGTTTCGTTAGGGTTAGTCTGTTGAGATGAATTTGAAGTAATCGTTGATGCTTATTTTGAGATTAGTTTTGTTTGGTTGAGATTAGGGTATTGGTCGTTTCAGAGGAGTTGCAGAGAGAGGATGAGGGAACGGCGTTAGGGTTTTTGGGTGAACAGTGATCTGAATTTGGGGAAGAAAGGAGGTTTTGTTGACTGATGGTTAGGGTTAGGTCTGGGCTGGGTAAGGCCCAAATGGGGATTGCTGAAGCACACCCCCGTTTTGCTCAGTACCCCCCCCCCCCCCCCCCTTGCGTGAGAGCTGAAGAAATTCTTGGACTGGGCCTTAGGCCCCACTACTACTCGCACCCCCTATAATGAAGCCCATTTAAAATGAACTGAGAAAACCTGCTAATTGCACCCCCACGCGTTGTTTTTTTTCCTTTTTATTTTTCATTTGATTCTGATAACCTGGGTCTGCGCCCACTTGCTAAATGCACCTCCTAGGTTAAGGCCCACCTTAGAATAACACTGGGCGCAGTTGCTATTGATACCCCCTCCCCTTTTATTCATTTCTTTTATTCTTTGTTTTCTTTAATATTTTTTGCATCTTGTATAAATCATACAAAATAGAAAAATCAATGTTTTTAATTCTTCTTTTTTGCTATAGGTCAATAATAATGTCTAGAAAATTATAGGAAAATAAAAATGTCATTTTATTTTTGTTTGCTATTTTTAGCATATTTTCCATTTAAATGACTTTTTAATATCTTTTAGTTCATGCATATTATTAGAAAATCCATAAAAAATAGCAGATTCGATCAAATAATTCCATTCTTTTTTCTATAGACTCGTAATTCAATGTAGAATTTCATAGTACAAAAACATTAGCTTAATCATGCATTTTCATTTTAATTTCATTTTTTTGCATTGTTATGGATATTGAATAATTGGTTTGTGGCACGTCTGCCTTGTTGATTTTAGTTCTTTCATCTGGTAATGAATTTTGCTCTGATTTTTTAGTATGTTGTACTAGACTAATGCATGTTCCCCATAGATTTTTTCTAGATTTTTTAGAGGTTGATTGATATTGTTTTAGGGTTAGAGAATAGAGACCTCACAACTTGTTGGTTAACCCTTGACCCTTCACATGTTAGGGACTGTTTAGTAGTCTTAGAAGTTGACTTAGGCTTTGAGATTTGATCTTGGGATCATAGAGCCATGTAGGTTTCCCCTAGATTTTTGATAGATTTTTGTAGGGTGTTCTGATATTTTTTGTCTGAGCTTGAGGATAGGAGAAGTCTTGATGGCTTCTGACTTTGAAGTTCAACTGTGGTTGAACTCCAGAGTTAGTTTCTTGTGGTTTGAGGGCCTGTGGTTTCTTCTTGAAGATGGAGGCTGGATGAAGTCCTGTTGGAGCTTGCAAGGATGCATTGGATTGAGGCCTAGTCTAGGAGCTTGTTCTCTGTTTGTGAGGTTTGAGATCCTGAAGTTTGAAGGGAGTTTATGGTACTTTCCTGAGGAAGGCACTATGGATGACTCTCATTCTTTCTTCTCACCTCTTTCTTAAGTGTCCAATGATGTTGGAGCCTTCATGTGAGTTTAGTTTCTCCTGAGGAGGAACGTAAACTGATCACAGTTGTTGAGCCACATAGGATATGATTCCTAAGTGACAGCCTCCTAATACTTTCCCGAGGAAGGTACTATGGGTCCGCTCACTTAGTTCCTCTAGTTCATCTAGGATTTCTTAAGTATCCAATGATGTTGGAGCCTTCATGTGAGTTTAGTTTCTCCTGAGGAGGAATGTAAACTGATCACAGTTGTTGAGCCACATAGGATACGATTCCTAAGTGGAAGCCTCCTAGTACTTTCCTGAGGAAGGTCCTATGGGTCTGTTCACTTAGTTCCCTTAGTTCATATAGGCTTTCTCAAATATCCAATGATGCTGGAGCCTTCGTGTGAGTTTAGTTTCTCCTGAGGAGGAATGTAAACCGTTCACAGTTGTCGAGCCGCATAGGATATGATTCCTGAGTGGTAACCTCCTGGTACTTTCCTGAGGAAGGCACTATGAGTTTGTCTGCTTAGCTCCCTTTCTTTGGTAAGCTTGTTCTGAAGCTTGGAGACTGGGATTGATTCCTCTTGCTTAGGGTTTTGATTAGAGTTTTGCTTAGATATTTGCTTTAGGGTTTGCATAGGGTTTTGTTCAGAGATAGATTAGGGGTTTGTTTTAGGGTTGTTAAGGGTCTTGCTCAGGGCTTCTGTTTAAGCTTTGGATAGAGGTTTGTCAGGCTGGTTCGCCTTCTCTTTGTGTTGTTTGACTTGTGTGGTGTTGTGTTGCATTAGACTTAGGGGTTCATCTAGATATTTCTGAGTTAGGTGCATCTTAAAAGTAGGCTTTGTGTGCATGAGAAGTTGAGGTGGTCCTCCTTCTGCTTGTTTGCTATTGAGTGGCTTTGCTTGCTGGTATTTGGTAGAGCTGAGCTCCCTTACCTCTGTGGTTTGCGGCCTCTGTGCCTTGCTTGTTTGGTTATTGCATTCATGCATATTTCTAGTATTTCTTTACTTTGCAGTTGATTCCTGTTTGCCGTTTAGTCCTGTTGCCATGATCCCTTAGGAGCTCTGACTTCTCCGCTGCGGAGTCGTTATGATAGACATTAGGATGGTCAACCAGGCATGATAACAGTAGGTAGATTCCCCTTTTTTCAGCTATAGTTTTAGGGTGTCTTTTCCCTTTCCTTTCAGTAGGAGGTCTTGAGTAGCTTGTGTCGTAGTTAGCCGAACTACAGCTGCTCTGATTCCTCGTACCAAACGAGGATATGTAGGCATAGGATGCGATATCCTAGCGAGCACATTAACAACTAACCTTTTGTTCTCTCGCGGCTGTGCGATCGAGACTTTCCCGCTGACGACTAATTGTTATCCCTTTTCTCTTGCCCGAGTGCATTTGAGACCAGATCGTAGTGGTAGGTTCCCGAACCTTTGAAACCAGTTTGTTTTCTCACTGCTGTGTGAGAACTCCCCGTTTAGTTGTAGTTAGTCGAACTACGTTTGCTCTGATCTTCCATGCCGTGTGGAAGTACGTAGGCACAGGATGCGATGTCCTGGCGAGCGACCTTTCCCCCGGTTAGACGTAGGTAGTCAAACTACGTTGACTCTGACTTTCCCATTGCACGAGGGAGTACGTAGGCCCAGAACACCGTATGTTCTGTCGAGTCCTGTCCTTTTCTTTTCTTTTCAGACTGACCATTAGCATAGATAGATAAACACACTCTTTTCCTTATAAACACCAAGCGTGGATCCCGTCGAGTACGACGGACGTAAGAGGTGCTAATACCTTCCCCTTGCGTAACCGACTCCCGAATCCAGGTTTTGGTTGCGATGACCATGCCTTTTCCCGTCTTTTGTGAGGTTTACTTCGAGCGTTTCCTTTCCCTCCTTTGAGATAAATAACGCACGGTGGTGACTCTCCTGTCAAGCCGGCGCCGATTTTCGCAGTAGCGACACCTCACACTGACTGTAGTGAAAAATTGCATTTAGGCTGCTATTTGGTCATTTGAAGAAGCATTAAAGGATGCCAAAAATGGTTTCTATGCACATACAAGTCCAATTAGACCAACACACATCATACATACATGTAGCCAAGTGAATTCAAACAAGAAAATTGACTCAAAACAGCTTGGCATGAAAGATGATATGCAATTTGCATTTTGGTGTTTTTTGCAATTTGATAAACTCCAAGACTTTATGACAGCAATGATGAACTAAGAATGAATCATACCTCACACATACCAATTGTTTTAGCATTAAACCAAATTATTCTCATAACAGCAACAAAACTACACATGATATGGTTCTAGCAGCAATGTTTGGAAATGGATGCTCAATGATAATATGCTGACAATTTGAAAAGAAGGTATGCACATGTTTTAAATGCAACATAAATCAAATCAAGCTAAACCAAATTGTCATGAAAATGAAATGAGGCTTATGATATGCAATGATCACCACAGTTTTTCTTTTTCAAGATCAAAAGTATTTTCAGGCAGATTTTAAAGGTAACTTCCACTGGTGGAAGTTTAGTGTAAAAAGTGACAAAAATCATTTTCATGCAGTTTTTAAAGTAACTTCCACTGGTGGAAGTTTAGTGTAAAAAGTGACAAAAATCATTTTCATGCAGTTTTTAAACATGACATCAACATACAAGACAGAGATTGGATATTAAAGTGGTGGCAACATGGCATGAGTGAAATGCATGATGGTGTTCAAAACAGTTTCTAGGTGTATTCGCAGCAAACAAACACTTTGAGCAAGCTACAATTGTATATTTGAGTGATTCTAAGCATGTGCTTTAGTCTTAAAATCAGTGGTGATGCAAATGGCATGTTCAAGGCAGAAATGACATTTGAAAAGTAAATCAAGAAATGCAAAACAAGTACAAACTCACATTCATGTTGAGCAATCATTCTACACAGACCATGAATCATATGAATGAGGTTTTGAAACTTTAAAATTGATCAAAGACCATGAGGAAACCAGGCTGCTATGGTGATGGCTTATCTTTTGCTGAAAAATGCATCTTTGAGTGTAATAGATCAAATCATGTAAAACAGGTTATGCAATCCATATATACATGTCATAAATGTGAAATCAAGTGTGGACAAACTCAAAAATATCACATATTTTAAGTGGAACCAGTTCTATTATGTTAGTGGCCTTTAGGATGCAAATGATGCATTTGTGGGATGTGAAAAATGAAGGAACAATTGAAACAGGTTATGCCAAACACATGTACACATTATAAACAAGCAATTAAGCATGATCAAATTTCACCAGTCAAACATATTGCTTCCAAACAGAATTTTGATATATGACATGAAAATGACACTTTTCAATACTACCACAAGCTCAAAAAATGTCAAAACAGGAAATTATGGTGTAAAGCAAAGATGGAGTATCTACATACCTCTAGTAGCCTGTGTTGAGCAAGTTTGATCAATAAGAAACCCAGAGAAAACTTCAAATGCACCTAGCTTTGGAGATTTCTTCTTCTTGAAGCAAGAATGCAAATTTCAAGACAGTTGGAGAAATAAACTCCACCAATGATCCTTAACACTTTAGACAGTTGAGAAATGATATATGTGAGGTGTTAGAGTGATTAAAACACTAAGCAACTGCCTAGAACAAGTTTTGATAGATTTTGTGGCTTTTGGTCAAAGTAACTTGGTATGGAAGTTGAATTTTTGAATGGTGAGGTTTTTGAGTGGTCTAAGGTCTTGGACACCTTCCATATCATATTTAGAGATTGTATGGATGATTTTTGGGGAGTTTGAGTGTAGAGAAATGGTTTTGGCAGCTGTTGTTGCAAGATAGATTTTGGTGGTTTTGGTGGATTTTGTGATTTTGATGGAAAGGGAGCAAAGTGTGAAAGAGTGAGAGTTTGAAATTTCTCTGGTTTTTAGAAGAGTTCTTCTGTCCTAAATGAAGTGGTGAGGGCCTCTATTTATAGGCAAATGGGGTGAGGAGCTTGCTAGGGAGCTTTCTTCACCATGAAGCAAAGTTGAGATATTTTTGATGGAATCCCACTTGGTGGATTTGCTTGACTGTTCTTTAGCCCAAAGGTCAAGCAATTTGAGAGGTTTTATGATGCAAATAGTAGGCTAGAAACATGGGAGAGTGGCTGGCTCAGAATGTAACTTTACACCTCATGCTTTGAATTTTCAAACATGGCAACTTTACACCTTTATGGCAATGAACTCAAGCTTTTGATTTTGTGATACTTCTGCATAAATTTCTATTGTTTCATGCTACACACATTCCATATATCAGTTAGAACAAGTTTTACAAGATGAAGTTGGCCCACTTGGGTGAAAGAGATGATTTTGCAAAATTGGGCAATGTGGAACTAAAGTGTGAAACCTCCAACTTTGCACACATGTAACTTTCTGCTCATAACACATCTTGAGGAGTTCTAGTACTTTTTGGAAAGCCCTCATGTAGCACTAAAACATTCATGTTGGCCAGAGGTTATGATTCCAATTGGAACTATGTCAAAAATTCCTCCAAATTTGGCTGAAATTAGGATTCTTAAGGTGAAATAACTTAGAAATTTTCAGTGTTATTTTGCCCTCTTGTAATGTTTTTGCTTCTAACTCCAAAACCATGCATTTTTTGATGATGGACCACTAGTAGACTTTTGTAGAACTTGTCAAGAGCTTTCAAATGAGCTTGCAACGACCTCAATAGGATGTGTGGTTAGGAAGTTATGGTTTAGCCCCTTTCGAAACCCTAATTTCCCGATTTTCTCGATTATTCTTTCATCCTTGATCAAATGACCATGAAATTTTATGAGAAAGCACCTATTAACATATGGAAAATTTTTTCTTCACATCTTGAAGTCCCATTCCTTAAATTTGAAAAGCCGATTTCTTGTCGACGGCGCGATCGATCGGTGACTACCGAGTCGTCTATGGACGTTCTGGACTTCTCGGCACTTTGAAACCCCTTGAATGGACTTCATTAGGTCATATGAACTTTATGAACCACAATTCCCTCATTAAAACACCTAACACAAAAGTCAAGCCTCAGTTGACTTTTCAATAGTCGAAAACCCTAATCGGGGCCCCAAATTGCATTGTTCTTGATTCTGGGGTACAACCTCAAATTGTTTTCACATTTGACATCAAGTAGCATCCTTGAACTTGTTTCATGTTTTAATCCATCCCAAAACATTGATTGATCAAATCTCAAAGTTTCGATTTTGACTGCGCAAAACCCTAATTCATCTGCATCTTAAACAAAGAAAAACTTGAACTGGGTTAGGGTTAGATAATCACATGAGTATGATCCTAAAATGATAATGAAGATCTAAGGGTCAAAATTTGGGGTATGACATGTGGGTATGATGGATTTTATGTAGGGAATTGAATCATAGGATTAATGTTCCTGTATGTTGATAAATATTAAGGATTAATGTTCCTGTAGATCGATAAATATTAAGGATTAAGTTCCTGTAGATTGATAAATATTAAGGGTTAATGTTCCCGTAGTGACGTTCCCATAGTAACGTTACCGTAGTAATGTTCCCGTAGTGACGTTCCCGTAGTGACGTTACCGTAGTAATGTTCCCGTAGTAAATGTTCCCGTAAGTTGAAGAAATATTAAGGGTTAATGTTTACCTGTGCATTTCTAAGGGTTAATGCCAAATGTTGCTTGGATGCACAGTTGTTTTAGTGAATTGATGCAAGATAATTACTTGCTGAATTTTAATGGAATTTAATTATTACGAATCGTTGGAAGTGTATTATAACATGTCGTTTTATGATTAAAATGTTAAACAAATTATCGTTGTTTGTTCATCCGAATTTCGTGCTACGTATGTTAGTAAATGATCCATTGCAGGTGTATGTGTTGTGGTGAAGTGTAAAATGTGACACCTCTGCTGCGTCTGAGAATTTGGGAGTGTGACGGTCGTCACAGCTCCATGACGCTCGTCATGACCGTGACGGACGTCATGAGATTTTAGTTGCTGCACTCTGAATTGTTTCTGTTGTTTATCTTATTTTTCCGTGCTAGTTTAGAGGGGGGGTGTTACACTATCAAGATCTTCATGAAGAATAATCCAGTAATGACTTTATTGGCTAACACTTACCATTCTGTGCATCTCCGAAACTTCCATGGTGGATGGATGGTTACTTGTTGTTGCCTTTATTCTACAAGTGGTTTATTTTGCACTTGCCCAAGTCGGGTCCTTTTTGGGATCTCGATAAAGGATGCTGGTCACAAAGGATTATGGCTCTAACTCACTTGGACATTGATTGGTATAACTGTGTGTATGATGGGACATTAATCATTGATGGTTGTGGAGACTTTGCTAACGTACCCTTACTTGGTTTTAATGGAGGAATAAGCTACAATCCTGTTCTAGCTCGCCGACAGTTAGGATATCCGCTGAAGGAACCACCTAAAAGTATTCATGTGGAGAAAATCTTCTTCAAAGACGATAAAGCACTTCAGGATCAGATTGCATCCGTTTGGCGTCATTTGCATAAGAAAGGTAGAGAAAGTATGGGAAAGCTTAATTGTGTGTCTATGGAGCCATATCTTTGTTGGGTCCGAGAAAGAACCATCAAGTTGAAGATGCCTTATCCTCGTCAAGATCATTTGCCTCCAAGAAGGGAACCTGTTCTGGTGTTCATGTCTAAAGCTGAAGAGTTGAAGATCGCTTTGAGAAAAGCACAACATGAGGCAGAAGCATGGAAGAATAAATATCAGGTTATTATCAGTGAGAATGCCGAACTTTAGAAGCAGCTTCAGGACAAGAATGGAGAGGAACTTTCCTACAAGAAGAGAAAAATATACGAGGATTTATTTTCCTCATAATCTCCGCCTACTCTTTGAAGTTGTGGACAATGCTTCCTTAGGGCTTTATTAAATTTTATTTAGCTGTTATGTTAAGAATTTCTTTTAAGAATATTTATTTGTAATCCATTTTCAAAAAAAAATAATAAATAAAGTTTCTTCGGTATCCCGCAATATTCGTAAGTACTTGAATTCCATGAAGTCTTTCATCTGCATTATACATTCTAGCATCATATTTTTGCATTACATGTGTCTCCCAGTTTCTCATTCTCAGTTCTCTTGCCTTCCAGTTCTGTCACCCTGAGTTCTCTGCATCGGTACAACACTAGAGCCCAAGCTCCGAAAAGAATGGAAGAACAAATTCAAGAGATCGACCGTGTCAGCAAAAAACTCGAAGATCTTCGAGGAAGTGTGGGACAGATCATGGAGATGTTGCAAGCTCTTAATGCAAAGGTGGATACTCATCCCGTTGTTGTTTCTGAGGTTACCAACACTGTTGTAGGTCCTCAAATAGTTGTCACTGTTGCGAATATACCTCCTTATGGTCTTCAACCCAATTTGGTTCCTCCTCCTATTGCTTAACCAGTTCAGCAAGGTGGTCCTCCAAAGTTCAAAGCTCCGAACTTCGACCGTCATAAAGGAGCTACGCGCCCGAAGAATCACTTGATCCGACATCACCGTAAAATGGCTGCTCACCAACCTTGGCAACATCAGTAAAATTATGTTCAAGGTTATCCCGTTCAGTATTCTTAACAACCCTATGTAGCTACTGTTGCACCTGTTTTCAATCAACAGTTTTCTACGTATCAGCCTGTGCAACCGGCTCCGGTCTATCAAGCTCCGGTTTATCAATAACCTCCTGGTTATCAGCCTGCACAAACTCCTTTCAACTGTCAACGAGCATCCAACGCTCCTGCCAATCAACAGCCGAGGAATCAGGCACCTCGTCAGAATGGTCCGAATAGGAGACAGTATAAGCCTTGTCCTCCAATTCCAATGACTTTTACCGAGTTGTACCCTACATTGGTGCAACGAGGTCTGATTACCACCCGAGCTTTGGGTCCACCTCGTAATCTGTTGCCTACCAACTACAACGCCGCCGCTCATTGTTTATTTCATAAGGGTGCGCCCAACCATGATTTGGAAGATTGTTATGCTCTCAAGTACATTGTCAGAGATTTGTTAGAACAGAAGATCTTGTCTTTTGACAACCATCAACCGAATGTCAAGAACAACCCTTTGCCTAACCATGGGGCTGGTAATGTTGTTGATAATTCATCTGATGAAAGCCTTATTCTTGACAGGACTCCTCTCAAGTTCTTCCATTTACCAAGTTCAAGCTCTGCAAAGCCTGTTTTCAACATATTTAAGCCTGTTTTCAACATATTTAAGCCTGTTTTCAACACATCTAAGCATGTTACTCCTACAGCGAATCAGTCGAAGTCGATAATTGCTTAGAATCCTAGTCCATTTCATTCCAGTATTCCTCAAGATGATGTGACCACGATCGACAAAGAATCTGGGAAAGTTATTCTGAAGGAATATTTGAAGACTGGTAATGAAGCAGTGACAGATATAGCTGGGGCAAGCAAGATGACTTGCAGTGATCGTCATACTCCTTGTTCCAGTGAGGCTCCGCCAGAGGAAACCACTACCACCATGCCGGTCTTGAATGCGAAGACTTCATAAACTCCTTTAGACAGTTCATTTCGTTTATTTATATGTATTTTGTCCTTTGATAAAGCATAATTAGCATGTACGAACTTGTTCATTTTGAATAATTAATGTGATGCATATGTTTGTCTTGAATAAATCATTCGTATTCACTCATAAAAATCATTTTTCATAACTTATAATGCCAACTATACCCGATCTCTTGCCCTGATAGAGAATTGGGAGGAGGATGATGAACCAAAACATCAGATCTCTTGTTGTATGCTTTCGATTGAAACCTGCTGATGATGGAAGGCATTGTTTCAAATCCCAAACACTGGAGATATAAGGATGATAATCGCTCTTTAACCCCCTTTGAGCCTTGAAGTAGGAGTTTTTTTCTTTTATAAATAAAAATCCTCAATTTTAACCTAGGGCAGGGTAGTTTTTCAGCTAAACTAATCGAACGCTCAGATTCTCAAAAGGAGAATACAATTGAGAACCCATTTATCCTTAACAGGGTAGGAGGTGAAAAAACACAATGACCATCCCTCTACTACCTAAAAGAGTGGGGCAGTCACAAGCCTTTCAAAAGAGTCACACGACTTATTCAACAAAAAAAATGAAAGAAAAGCCCGCTAAGTCAGGACCTATGAAGGAGACTTAGGCAAAACTGGGGCATCCCGCTGGACTCCAAAGTCAAATCCAAAGGACGCCGTCCAGGAAAAATTTAGGGAATAAAAAATAAAGAATCCCCAATAAAGAACAAAGTCGTGTGATCAAACACAAAAGGAAATAGGTGAGTGACTGCCATTGTCCAAAGCCTTAATGAGTTCTCGACCATATCAAATTTGATTGAGATATGAGTGCTCGCATCCAGTTAACTGAATATAGGATTGGAGAACATCACAAAGATGGGGTGGGTATAAATAACTTTGAGCCTTTATCCTTTGTTTCTTAAACCGTGAACCAAGCCATGATACAACCTTCAAAAGACCTAATTGAAGTAGGAATTCTTTTGAAAGCATACTCGACGAGATAACGTTTCCTGACTCCTACGAGCTATGCTCAATTTAATGTTGACTTTAAAAATTAAACTCATATCCTGACTATGTGATTTCAGTCACGAGTTATAGTGATATCTTTTTCAAAACAAAAAAAAAACTTCAAGACAAATATATGTTGCATTAACAGTTTCAGGATAGGCATTTCACGCGTGTTGACTTTGCTTGATGTCTTAGAAACTTACATATGGACATAATCAATGGAGCTTGAAGATCCTGCTAAACAGGGGCAGGTGGTTCTCCAATTGCTTACCGATGTGAGCCTGACGTACTTAAGAGCTATTCTTGTAGACTCAGTCATAATGCGGTTGATTCGTGCCAGTTATGTCGAGATCCAACCAAATATCTCCAAGAGTTTGAAAATAGTAGGGCAATGGAACTCCATGTTCTCTGTAAAATCCTCTCGAGATGACTCCTCTCCTAAACCAGGTACTCTGGGGCATTATGTTTTTCTAAATGGCGACCACTACAAAGTCCCTCAAGATCAAAACTACTGTGTTTTCACAACATTCTTCATGCACCCGATAGATTTTACTCCCGGCGGTTTTCATTCCCCAGTAAATCTCGTCGTTGCAGGAAAAAATGCTAAACCATTGCCTCACCAGTCCCCAGCGAGACTTTAAGCTGACGCAGTCCCCAGCGAGACTTTAAGCTGACACAGTCCCCAACGAGACTTTAAGCTGACGTAGTCCCCAGCGAGACTTTAAGCTAACGACACGTTGGACGAATTCGATAATCTCCAGTAACGTTCAAGACTACAGAGATTATACCAGCATCTTCCAAGTGATACATTTATTATAAGGACCCATCCTCTGGTGGAATCATCTTTTCCGCACTTAAGTTGCCATGCTTTCTTCAGGAAACAGTCCCCAGCGAGACTTTAAGCTGACAACACTTTTGGGATCCATCCGACAAATCCCCAGTGACTCAAGACTGCAGAGATATCCCCAGTATCCTCCATATGTTCTGTGTCCTTGAAGACCCACTCCCAGTGGAATCATTTGTTCCTCAGTAAAATTGCCTTACTTTCCTCAGGAAATACTCCCTAAGAGATCGCTATATTCTCCCCAAGAAGCCAAGATACTTTCCCAGGGATGTCTGGTGAATTCTCCCCAGAGAGTTCGATGTACCTCTCCCCAGGGAAGTTGGATGTACCTTTCTCCCAGGAAGCCGATGTATTATTCCCAGGAAGTTGCTACGCTCTTCTCCATGAAGCTGCCTAGCTCCACATCTTCCCCATGAAGCGGATATTTATTTTATCCCCGGAATTCTCTAATCCTAAGATTTTCCTTGGCTAATTATGGTTCATGATAGCAATATCTCCAATGAAGTCATGATATCGTACTCGCCAGTGAGGTCGTATCCCTATGAGGAGGTCGTGATATTGTATCCCCAAATGGATTATTTCCTCCCCAGAGGAGGTAGAACTTTGCAGCCAGATTTAGGTTCTACCATCAATTTTTCTATCCCTCGATAGATGTATTGTTGCAGAGAATGTCGGGTATCCCTGTCGAGATGTTTATTTCATCTCACATTTTCTCTCTCGTCTATTTTGTCAGCATATGCACAAGCGTTAGCATAAGCATTACATACTCACTACATGTTCCTACACATTACCATACACATTAGCACATGCATTCGCGTTTACATGTTTGTTATCCTTGTCATCCTTTATTGATACCGTCGAGTAACTAGGTTCGTTCATTCTCTCCAAGTAGATCGTCAGCCCTAAGCATAAAATACTTATTGGTTCCAGTTTCCCCATAGAGTTCTACCCTCGTGGGCGATGGTTATTTCAGTTATCTTTCCGCGTCCAGATAAGATAATCCCCATTTGAGTTCATTCCCTTAATGGAGTGTTGTTCGACCTATTATTTCTAGCTCAATTCTAGATTGAACCTTAGTTTTGTCGGTCACCGAACCCACCTGGACGTGCATTTATTTTGCACTATCTTTCAAGAAAAGCTTATAACACCTTTACCGATAAGCGACTGTTCTCGCCTGAGAAGCCTATCATTATATCCTTACATCTTTCAACAGCGATATGCGATTGTTCTCACCCGAGAAGCCTATTATTATATCATTTCATCTTACAACTAATTAGCGATAATTCTCGTACAAGAAGCTTATCATTTCATTACAACCTTCATTACAACCTCCATTACAATTTACATTACATTTTACAAACTCTACAAGTAGTTCTCATCCGAGAAGCTTATCATTGCTACTTATGCAATTAAGCGGCATCTCTCGCCTAAAAAGCTTATCCTATCTTGGTCATGACTAGCAGCAATTGGCCATCTCCATCGAGAAGCTGGTTTCCATTGCCTTTTCATCTTGAAGAGTGGGGGAGGTTTAAGCTTAATCATATTCAGGGCGCCGACCTTGAAGTATGAAGAAGTTTATTTTACCCTTTAGTAAAAGAAGAAGCGGAATCATATTCAGGGTGCCGACCTTGAAGTATGAAGAAGTTTATTTTACTCTTTAGTAAAAGAAGAAACTAAATCATGCTCAGGGCACCGACCGTGAAGTATGAAGAAGTTTATTTTACCCTTTAGTAAAAGAAGAAGCGGAATCATATTTAGGGCGCCGACCGTGAAGTATGAAGAAGTTCATTTTACCCTTTAGTAAAAGAAGAAACCGAATCATGCTCAGGGCACTGACCATGAAGTATGAAGAAGTTTATTTTACCCTTTAGTAAAAGAAGGAGTTGAATCATATTCAGGGCGCCGACCTTGAAGTATGAAGAAGTTTATTTTACCCTTTAGTAAAAGAAGAAGTTGAATCATGTTTTGCTCATGGAAGCTTACTTTTATCAGATAAGCAACAATCCCTCAAGCGGAGCTTATCAACCATTTCATCTATTATCCCCAGATAAGCAACAGTCTCTTTGTTTGAGAGCTTATCCATTTTGGCATATAAGTCCCTTCCAACGATAAGTGACAGTTCTCTCTCGAGAAAACTGATAACGCGAAATTGTATATATAAAAAGACATGTGTTTTAACTAATGTTTGACCGGTTTCACTCCGAATTTGGGGCATTCCATGCTATTTGTCTAAGTATTATGCAGGTATTCGAAGAACATGTCCAAGCAAAACAATATGAAGAAAAGGAGCAAAAACAGGTGAAAAACAGATGAAAAACCAAGAGAAAAATAGCATAAATGAGTTTTACTGATGTGACGACTGTCACATGGCCGTTACGCTCGTCATGCGTGTGACGACCGTCACACCTCCATGACGACCGTCATGCACCCAAAACGTGCAGAATGAAGTCACGTGCTAAAATTCCCCCTCAAAGACCAAAAGTGTGGCCACTAACTCCTACTTTTCTGCCTCAAACCCACTTCCTAAAGGAATAACCATTAGATACTCCCTCTCTATAAAAGGAATAGGTTTGGACCTGAAAAAGGGAGCCGCATTCAAGAACGAAGTGCTGCCAATTTATCTTCAGAGCAACCTTACCATTTTCATATTCTTATTTGTTTCTCTTTTCCTTCTCTGTATTTTTTGGTATTTTGTAATTCCCATTTTCCTTGTACGATCAATTGGCACAAAGACCAGAATCCTGCCAACATTGTGGAGGATCTGCCCAAAAGCCAATTGGAATATTTCCAGGTTTTCATTTTAATCGTAATTGCAAATTTTCATTATGATGTATGTTCTTAATTACTGCTTTTATTTATGTATTACCATTTCTTTTTCCATGTCTAGCTAAATTACCGTAATCGATATGTAATAATAATTCAGACGGAATTTGATAATAATTGGCGTAATCTTTCTCTTTTCAAAACTCAGTTATGGTTTTAGTTTTTAATCAAAATTCTAAATAAACCTTTGTCACGACAGTGAGAAGCTATTTATGGTGGTTTTGCCACGACAGTGGGAAACCATATTAAGGTACGAACCAACAAGCGACAGCTGCGGCTAAGACCAGATAGTAAAAACTAGGCATTCGATTTAAAAACAGCAAAAGCGCTTTAAAAAGGATTAGAACTTAGAGATTTTCAAAAGGCAACTTTAACCCCAAACGGGATAGCGACGGCATACGTTCTGCCTTAGAGTTGCGACTAGCGTCAACAACCATCGTGAGACAAAAGTCTTTAGATCACTATTTTCTTCTTAAACTAAGTTTGAAAACACTTAATACGCCAATAAATTGTTAAATCCCCGAAGAACAAAATTATTGCATATCGATTCATAAATTCATATCTTAAGTAAAAGCTTTAGTTCCCTTTAGTTTACGCATTTATTCTGCCATTATTCAACTTGAAACCAAACCGACCTAGCTAAACACCGTAACACCCGATAATACTAGATTGATTACGAGTCCCTGTGGGATCGATATCTATTATTACTACGCGATAGGCTATGCACTTGCAGTTAGATTTGTTAGACATAGAAAGTCGCGATCAAGTTTTTGGCGCCGTTGCCGGGGACCCGTTTAGTCAATAGTGTAATCCTTTGTTACACAGTATAGACTAGGTTAACAATTCTCTCTCCCTCTACTCGTTCTTCGATTGTATGCCAAGTACTCGCTCACAAGGCGAAATCTTACAACCTACAATCGCCGAACTAGAGCGTTTCTTACATCTAAGAAGGCGCATCGTCAAATATCAACGAAGATACAACATTCCTAATCTTCTAGCTCATCCTCCTGTTGAAGAAGCAAAGATGGCTGAAGGACCTCAAAACAAACCGCTGAAGGCATACGCTACACCCTCTCAGATGGAGCCTAGAAGTAGCATAGCTGCCCCAGCTATCAATCAAACCGATTTCGAACTAAAACCGTCATTGCTGTCAGCTGTACAACAAAATCAATTCTCAGGAAATGCAACTGAGGATCCAAATGAACACTTAACGAAGTTTGTACAATACGCAGACACAGTGAAAGCAAATGGAGTAACTCCAGACGCAATAAGACTTCGTCTTTTCCCTTTCTCTCTTAGAGATAGAGCGTGGACATGGTTACAATCCTTACCATCCAACTCCGTTACGACGTGGGAACAGTTGAAGAACGTTTTCTTAGTGAGATACTTCCCACCAAGCAAAACCGCTATGCTTAGAGCCCAAATCAACGGATTTCGACAAAAACACACTGAATCTCTCTACGAAGCATGGGAAAGGTTCAAAGATATGATGAGAACATGTCCTCACCACGGTTTAGAAGACTGGGTGACGATCCATACTTTCTACAATGGGCTTCTATACAATACCAGATTAACGGTAGACGCCGCCGCGGGCGGTGCACTTATGGATAAGCCATACGACGAAGCCTATCAACTAATCGAAAACATGTCTCAGAACCACTGCCAATGGGGAGGTGAACGCATTCCAGCAGAGAAACCCGCAGCGAAAGGTGGGATGTACGAGATCAGCATCCTTGAAAAGTTCAACGCTAAAGTAGATGCTCTAGCACAGAAAATCGACAGTCTGACCGTTAACCCCACTGCAACCGTCGCTGCTGTAACTCCAAACTGCGAGTTATGCGGAATCGCCACTCATAATGCACCTGAGTGTCCATTGCTGGCCGGAATTCCACCAGACCAAGTAAACTATGCTCAAGGAAATCCTTACGCCAATACTTACAACCCAGGATGGAGGAACCACCCAAACGTTTCCTACAAGAACGATAATGCCTTGTGTCGCTACTACGAAAATCGGCGCCGGCTGAACAGAAGAGTCGCCACCGTGCGTTATTTATCCCAACGGAGGGAAAGGAAATGCTCAAAGTAAACCTACCGCAAAGACGGGAAAGGAATGGTCATCGCAACCAAATCCTGGATTCGGGAGTCGATTACGCAAGGGGAAGGTATTATCACCCCTCACGTCCGTCGTACTCGACGGGATCCACGCTTGTTTTTTTAGTACGAATTGTTATTCTATCTACTCTATAGGTCTGGGGTTAAAAGAAAATAAAATGACTCGGCAAAGTATCGCACTTTATGCCTACGTATTCCCGTCTGGAACGAGAAATCAGAGTCAACGTAGTTCGCCTACCTACGGGAAAGGAGGGGAAGGTTGCTCGCTAGGATATCGCATCCTATGCCTACGTACTTTCATACAGCATGAAAGATCAGAGCAAATGTAGTTCGGGCTACGGAAGATACATATTTGTTTGACTGTTTTTTATCCTTCTGAAAAAGGTTTTCTCCTGATTACGGGTCCAAGCGGACAAAAATGACACTTTGATTGGTTTTCAGTCTTTTACGCAAGAACTGTTTTTTATTGATGTTTAACCTCTTATTGTATTTTTTGATTGTTTTGAGATAGAAGAGAAAGAATTCTAAAACCTAGGGTTTAAAAATGGGAGTCAAAACTATCCTAATGTTATCATGCATGGATTAACACCTAATGTCTTTCATATTTCTCTCTTGCGCAGAGAGAAACAGAGATCCTAGGGGATAAATGGAAAAGAAACAGCATATATACAGTAAAGCAGTAAAATGCATGAATGCAGCAATACAAGCGAGGCAAGGGAGTCCCACTCAACCTCGAACCTGAAAAACAATAGGCAAAGTGAAATAGCTTCACTTCAAACCTAAGGGGAAAATTAACAAACAATACAGCAAAGAAAATAAAACCCCAAAACCAGCTCTGACAGCACACCAGCCCCTACAGCAGCAGCTCTGGAAAACAACCATCTCTGGCAGTTGATAAACAGCAAAACAGCAACCTTCAAATGAATTTCAAAGTCAAGCTCCAATGATACCCAAGCCACAACAAGCTTCCATCTCCAAGCAATCACCAAGCTCAAGCAAGCACAGAATCTTAACCAGTTGACAGCATCAGACAGCAAATAGCTCCAGACAGCAGTAAACCCTAGCTTTAACAGCTGCACAGTTTTGACATGAATAATCTTCATCTTTGTCAATCTTTGATCTTCATCTCTATCTTCAATGGCTTCTTTCTTCAAGGAAAGCTCTTCTAGATGATAGTCACTTAACAGAATAAGTTGAATGTTGAACAGTTCATTGACCACCAAAGGAAGCCTACAAACAGTTTAACATTATAGAAGAATGGTTCTCTCAAAGTTCTACCTCTAAGGTAAGGCCACTTATCCCTCCAAAGGAGGGAGGTGAATACCATAGAGGGACTTTATGTCATAGAGAGGAATGGAAGCACATGAAGTTATCCATGTTGGTACAAAACAATTCAGTTTATTCTAAGGCTCTGCTTATTCCTATTATTTCCTATGTCTTCAATCAACACCTTCAATCTCCAAGCTCCAAGGATCTTCTTTTGTCTTAAATTAACACCTTTAATTCTTCATGCTCCAACAAGCTCAAACCAAGCCCCATACCCCATAGAAAAGCCCAAAAGCCCAAGCAAACAAATATAAACCCCAAGTGGGAACACCAAACAAACACTTCATTTGCAAAATATACTAAAAATAGTAATATAGTATTTAAAATTCTAAGATTAATTCTAAGGGGATTTCTACATCTACCCTACATACCTTATATGTCCCAGAACCTAATTCATGCTAAAAACCCCAAAATAAAATGTTATAATGCACCTATGTTGAGTTTGAACCCTACTACTATCACCCTAATATTCTCTAATCAAAACTAATCAAGATTAATCCAAAAAAATGTGGAATAAATCTTTAAGGGAACCTATACTTCTAATCTAATCAGACCAACAAGAATCAACCCAAAACTATTCACCAATTGGTCACAAGAAAATTCACAAAAACATGTATCAAATGTACAAAATTAAAGAAATTGATAAAATGATAAAAATCAAATTAAATTGAAAAATGGGTGAAAATGAAATTTATTATTTTCATAAAATCACAAATAAATCCAAGATCATGGAGGTATTTTTGAAATATTTTTCTGATTAATTTTGGATTTATTATGATTTATTTTGTAAACTATATGCACATAATGAAAGAAAAAGAAAATTCAATTTAAATTGAAAAACAGGGGGTGGCAACAGTAAGTATTTCACTTCAGGAACACATTGGGCCCAGGAGGGGGGGTGCTGGTAGCACGCGCTGGGCCCAGTCTACTAATTCAGAAAAATCAACTAAAAAAAACCAAGGGAAAACAACCAGGGGGGTGTGAGCAGCAGATATTCGCTTCGCATATTCCCGTTGAGCCCCAAAGGGGGGTGTGAGCAGCAAATCTGCTAGGCCCAATCCAAATTCCACACCAGGGGAGGGGGTATTACGAGAAACATGGGAGTATACTCAGCAAGCCTCGTGACTGGGCCTAATGCCCGAGCCCAAATCAATCCCACCTCAACAAAATCAAAACCCTAAAACTCCTCTAGTTCCAATCCATTGTTACTGTTCATCGTTCCCAAACCTGAAACCCTAGCGCCGTTTCTCCATCTCTCTCACTGAAACCCTCTGAACCCAAATCAACATCAACCTTTGTTCTCAACACCATCACCAATCAACCCTTCGAAACTCAACCCACAACGCTAATCCCTAACATACTCTCCTCACAAACCTCTGATATCCAAACCTAACACCAAGATCTACCCTAATCTCATGTCCAACCTAGCATTCGAAACTAAGCTAAATCCAGCTAAACAAACCGCATGCATGCTTACAAGTTCGAGAATGAAGAACAAGAACCTGGAGAATCTGATGAAGACGGAGGTTCTGGGAAGAACTTCTTGAAGATTCTGGAGATGGCTCTATGAAGATCTACGCAGCACGGACGAAACCTGGAAAACTGGTTGAAGATTGTTCGTTCGTTGAGGATCTTCGTCGAAGTCGCGTGAAAGTCCAAGAACTATGTTGAATCGGGACGAACGGGAAACGTTGGATGAAGATCCAAGTGACGAACAAGGCGCGATGAAGAAATCGTTGAAGGAATCGTTGATGAATCTGGAGAATGGCGAACGATGAAGATGAACAGGGTTTGATGAAGATGCGAAGGTGTTCCTGGCGTGTCTGGAAATTTGACGAAGATCTGATGATCTTGATGAAGATTCCGGCGAAGATTGAGAGAAGATGATCGGTGAGGATTGGTGTTGAGAAGAGAAAAAAAATCTGGGAAAATTTGCAGTTTCCGGCGGTCTCAACAGACTCCGATGACTGTTACGGCTGAGGAAGACGGTGGCTGCATGGTCGGCGGTGAAGGTTTCCGGCGAGGTGGGGTAGTGGGACAGGTGGCGCTCACATGCAATGGGTGGTGGCGGTGAGTGTTCAGGGCGTGACAAGTGGCGCTGAGGGAGGATTAGGGGAAGCCACGTGGGTAGTGTGTTGGCGCAATCTGAGTGTGTGTGAGAGTGAGGTGGCTAAGAGAGAGAAGGCACGCGTGGCAAGGCCATTTATATGACACATGGCAGTGCAAAAATGGATCTGGAACTTGGGCTTTGGACTGGATAATTGGCCCAATTACTAATCCTGTGATTAAACTCTAAAAAACAAAATTAACCGAAAATTAAACCTAATTAATCCTAAACGAAAATTAATAATAAAACCTAATTAAAATCTATCATTAACCCTAATTAAAACCTAAAACGAAAATTAAAAATAAAATCCTAATTAATCTATTAAAAAAAACTATTTAATATCTAAAAACTATTAACAAAAAATCTAATTAAATCTAAAAAAAACAAATAAAATCTAAAACATTTAATCTCTATTTTTAAAATCCATTCTTATTAAATTTGAAAAAAAAAACAATTAAAATCTAATAACATCTAAAAAACATTAAATTCCATTTTTTAAAAAAAAACTATTCTTATTAAAGAAAAATGAAATCTATTTATATCTATTTTTTAAAAAAAAAATCTATTAAAAGGAAAATAATATCTAAAAATCTTTTAAATCTATTAAATATCTAAAAAAAAGAAAAGAAAATCTATTTAAAACTCTAAAAATTATTAAAAAATCTATTAAATTCTATAAACCAAATATCACCCTATTTATTATCTAAAAACAAACAAATCCTTATTGAAAAAACCTATTAAATGCATTAAAAATCTAGAAAATAAAGGAAAATCCTAAAAATTATCAGGAGGCCGATTAAATCGATTATAAAACGATGGCGCAACCATAACGAAACCCGAGCCCCGAGACGGCCTGAAAACACAGGGAACGAGCACTAATTCTCAAAATCCGCTTATTCAAACCGGCCTGAACTGCCTGAAACGCCAGGGGCTGCAATCCCGATAAAATCAATCCAACTGAGAAAATGCAATGCATGCAGTATGCGAATGCGAATGCAAAATGCGTTGAAACATAAACCAGATATGGGAACCGGTTGGTCAAATTTTAGGGTGCAACAGCTGCCCCTATTCAAGCGGCTTGGACCCGACTGGGTGAAGAGCGGACGGCCTTCAAACATTCGAGGTACGAGACGGTTGAATACCAAATAAATCGTGAAATTTGCCAACCGCAGAAATAAACTGCACCACTGCTTGGGGAACGACATTCGTCGAGTGAACCTGATTGTTACGGTAACAACCGATCATTCGTTAGCGAATAACTCTGATTTTGACTCTCACCATCCATGTAACACCATAGGTACTAAATTATCTTTGCACAAACACCTCTGTCCACAACTTGACTAAACTTGTCAACACCAGGAGGGAAACAAATTCGTCAACACGAGTAAAAATCCCATCATCACAGGAACAGATTTATCCATAATTGCCTTTAAATTTCGTCAACACGAAAAGCCATAAGTTCGTCATCACGAAGAAATCCTATCAAAATTTGCCCTCATCAGGACTCTTCATTTCGTCAACACGGAGAAATCAAGTCCTCATCAGGACTCTATATTCCATTAACATGGAGAAATAAAACTTGGCGACTTCACTGGGGATGAGTTGCCAGTATCTTGTCAACACAAGGGGATCCTATCAGCATAGGCAATGACCTTATTCGCGTCTTATCAACACGAGGAACTCCTATCAACATAGGAATAAATTGTCCATGTCAGGACTCACGTCTCATCAACACGAGGAAAAAATAGATTCATCAACATGAATAAACCCTATCATCATAGGAATACCATTCTTGTACATGTCTGAACTCCCATTTCGTCAACACGAAGAAATCCTGTCCACACAAGCATAAATTGTCCTCATCAGGACGCACATTCCGTCAACACGGAGAGAGTAATTCGTCAACATCCTATCAACATAGGCATAAATTGTCCTCATCAGGACTCCACATTCCGTCAACACGGAGGAAACTCGTCCTCATCAGGACTCCACATTCCGTCACCACGGAGAGATCAATCTTGGGCCTCCACAGGACTCTATATTCTACAGAGAAATCATTCGTCAACACGAATAAATCCTATCAACATAGGCATAAATTGTCCTCATCAGGACCCCATATTCCGTCAACACGGAGGAAGCAATCTTGGTCCTCAACAGGACTCCCTATTCTGTCAGCACGGGGAAATCGATTCGTCAACACGAAGAAATCCGATCAACATAGGCGTAACTGGTCCTCATCAGGACGCACATTCCGTCAATACGGAGGAATAAAACTTGTCCTCATCAGGACTCCATATTTCGTCATCACGGAGAAAGTCGTTCGTCAACACGAATAAATTCTATCAACATAGGCATAACTTGTCCTCATCAGGACGCACATTCCGTCAACACGGAGGAATAAAACTTGTCCTCATTAGGACTCCATATTCCGTCAACACGGAGAAATCAAACTTCGTCCTCAACAGGACTCCATATTCCGTCATCACGGGGAAATCGATTCGTCAACACGAAGAAATCCTATCAACATAGGCATAAATTGTCCTCATCAGGACTCCATATTCTGTCAACACAGAGGAATAAACTTGGTCCTCAACAGGACTCCATATTCCGTCATCACGGAGAAATCGATTCGTCAACACGAAGCAATCCTATCAACATAGGCATAAATTGTCCTCATCAGGACTCTCATTCCGTCAACACGGAAGAAATAATTTGTCAACATGAATAAATCCTATCAACATAGGTATAACTTGTCCTCATCAGGACGCACGTTCCGTCAACACGGAGGAAATAATTCGTCAACACGAATAAATTCTATCAACATAGCTGGGGATATCCTGAAAACCAATGACCGACATCCGTTCTGACAACAAGCGACCACTTCTGAAATTTTGATTCATGGAACCCTGAGATGCTACTGCAGCAACAAACTTGACAAAACAGTCTGCTGATCGGATACGAGAAAACCTCAATCGGTAACTCTGTGGGGATGATAATAAACTGAATCACATCATCCTACGTCTCTCGGCAAGACCTTGATTGTCCGAAAAGACATCTGAGCTTTAGAACTCCATACTCCTGTCGAGAAACACACCTGAAAGTAAAAGATTAACCGACCTGGCTTATGTTTCAAAATGCGCATGTTTGACAATGGCGTAATGTTCCATACAGCATGGAAATGCTACGCGTTTTCTGGGTAGATGCAAACATGATAATGCATGCAAATGCAAATGCAGCTTCAGGTTGCTGGGGAGACTCTGATAAGCTTGCTTCATCAACACGGATGCTGAGGACAAATACCACCTTGCTGGGGAAGGAACGGGTATCTCAAAGTATGTTGGGACATACAACAAACTCTGTCGGGGAGAGCTTTAAACCTTCAATTTCCACGGGGAGGAAAGAAAACACCTGCTGGGGAGAGAACACTCTGCTGGGGAAGAGACGACTCTCTCGGGGAATATTAACCAGCTCCGCTGGAAACGGGGAGTGACTCCGCTGGGGAGAATAAACAACCCTACTGGGGATAATGAACTGTCTGGGCACAATTTACAATTCTGGAATTATCAATCCACTGAAAACTAAACGACTCCGCTGAGGACGAAGAATCCTTTTGGAGAAACACCACTGTCTAAATACAGCTTACAAACTTTGGAGTTATCAAACTCTGCTGAGGGTAAACGACCCTGCTGGGAAAAGTAAACCATCTGGCTACAGTTTGCAAACTCGGGACTGAGGATAGACATCCCGTGGCGAGCATCAATCTTGACCTGCTGGAGAATATCTTTTGGGGATCAGTTGCGACTAGCTGGGGAAATTGATCCTTCTTCAATAAGGAACAGTGTCATCTTAGCTCCAGGGAATGAAGCGCGACCTGCGTGGGGATTCACTTCACATAATAATCAAGTCTTTTAGTCACGAGCCTCTGGTTAGGACTACAATTTTCTGATCGTCCACTTCATATGGGCAAGAAACCTGCAACACCACAAACGAGACAAGACAAGTCTATACAATCAAATCTATTCAAGTTAGTGTTAGTGACATCATTTTCAGTCAATTCGAAGTTTTAGCAATTATTGGCAAGGGCCAGCAACGTTATGCAACTGCTAGTTTTATCAAAACATTGGCGTTTTTCACATACAAAACAGTAAAGAACAAGTATCAAATACTGAATAACATGTTTTATTGATTGGGCCCCTGAATGGGCAGAGTTTTGTACACTGGATGTAACTCCTGAAAAGAGGAAGTTACGCACAACAAATGCACAGGAAGCATAAATACAGTGACAAATCAAATTTGTGCATATGTCGGCAACGTGATGCAGACAATCATCACGAGTTGATCCTCCTATGACTCGCCTGACTCTGGCGCTTTCCCGATATTCATCTTTCTGAAGAGATTGTATCCGATAAACGAACCCCCCAAAGTATTCTCCCAACCACCAAGCAATGCAGCATCAAATTCGGACCACAGTCATTTGCTTTTCAAATCTCTAACTTTTGCGCGAACCGCCATTTGCGGGTTTTCAGTTCACCGGGATACCCTTTTTTGCCGAAGCCGCCCAGTGTAGGTTTTCGACTTCGCGGGTGTACATCTTTTTAATTTTATCCCTAACTTTTGCCCGAACCTTTTATTCTGTTTTTTGGTTCGCCAGGATGCCCCATTTTTGCCTGGACTCTCTTTTTTTTTGTCCAGCGGGTCAATTTTAAGCAAAGTATTTTTTAACTGCGTCTGAATTCACAGGTGACGTAAAGTCTTCACCGTCCATGGTGGACAACAACAAAGCTCCTCCTGAAAAAACTTTTCTGACAACGTATGGCCCTTCGTAATTAGGGGTCCATTTGCCCCTGTGATCTGCCTGTGGCGGGAGAATCCTTTTCAGCACAAGGTCGCCCGTCTGAAAGCTCCGAGGATGTATCTTCTTATCATACGCTTTCTTCATCCAGCTCTGGTACAACCGACCGTATGCTTGAGAAGCTAGCCTCTTCTCATCCACTAAACTCAGCTGGTTCAACCTGTCTTTCACCCATTCTGCCTCGTCAAGTTGGACATCTCGTAATACCCTCAGGGAAGGAATCTCAACTTCCAATGGTAACACCGCTTCCATTCCATATACCAACGAGAACGGGGTTGCTCCGGTTGATGTGCGTACCGTCGTACGATAACCGTGCAAAGCGAAAGGTAGCATTTCGTGCCAGTCCTTATAGGTCACCACCATCTTCTGAACAATCTTCTTTATGTTCTTATTGGTTGCTTCAACAGCGCCATTCATCTTGGGTCGGTAAGGAGAAGAATTGTGATGTTCAATCTTAAAATTCTGACACAACTCCTTCATCATCTTGTTATTTAAGTTCGAATCGTTATCGGTAATAATCCGCTCCGGGATTCCATATCTGCAAATGATATCTCGTTTGACAAACCTGGCTACCACCTGCTTGGTCACATTAGTATATGATGCCGCTTCCACCCATTTGGTAAAATAATCGATTGCTACCAAAATGAACTGGTGTCCGTTAGATGTCGTCGGCTCAATCTTTCCAATCATATCAATTCCCCACATCGAGAATGGCCACGGTGATGTCATCACGTTCAAAGGACTCGGAGGCACATGGATCTTATCTGCATAGATCTGGCACTTATGACACCTCTTCGCAAACTTGAAACAGTCAGTTTCCATAGTTAGCTAGTAATAACCTGCCCGCAGCAGCTTTCTGGTCATAGCATGCCCACCAGCATGTGTACCAAACGCACCCTCATGTATTTCCTCCATGAGCAACTTCGCCTCTTTCTCGTCTACACAGCGTAGCAGCACCAAGTCGTGCTTCCTTTTGTACAGAACACCATCCGGATTTAGATAGAAATTACCAGCCAATCTCCTGAGAGTCTTCTGATCACGACTGGATGCCCCAGCCGGATACTCCTTGTTCTTCAAGAAATTCTGGATGTCAAAATACCAGGGTTTATCATCAGATGCTTCGTCAATGGCAAATACGAATGCGGGTCTGTCAAGCCGAGAGATAACAATCCTGGGAGCCTCGTTCCAGAAGTTAACTTTATACATGGAAGACAATGTGGCCAGGGCGTCAGCCATTTGATTTTCTATTCGCAGCACATGATGCAATTCAACCTTGTCAAAGAAAGGCAACAACCTCCTTGCATAATTCATGTACGGTATCAAATTGGGCTGACGTGTCTCCCATTCTCCTCTTATTTGATTCACCACCAGAGCTGAGTCTCCGTATACATCCAGATTTTTTATTCGCAAATCAATAGCTTCTTCAAGCCCCATGATGCAAGCTTCGTATTCAACTTCATTATTGGTAACCGGGATGGTCAATTGGGCAGTGAATGGGATGTGTGACCCATGTGGAGTGGTGATGATTGCCCCTATTCCGCTACCATAGGAATTCACAGCTCCGTCAAAGATCAACTGCCACTTGGAATCTGTCTTTGGCCCTTCATCCGGCAACGGTTCTTCCCAATCTTTCATCTTCAGGTACATGATATCCTTGTCAGGAAAATCAAACCTCATTGATTGGTAGTCTTCAACAGGCTGCTCAGCTAGATACTCCGATAACACACTCCCCTTTATAGCCTTCTGTGAAACATACTGGATGTCATATTCGGTCAAAACCATCTGCCAACGGGCAATTCTCCCAGATAGTGCCTGCTTTTCAAATACGTATTTGATAGGATCCATCTTCGAAATGAGCATGGTTGTATGATTTAGCATGTACTGCCTCAAACGCTTGGCGGCCCAGGTTAGCGCACAACAAGTTTTTTCGAGCATCGAGTATCGAGATTCACAGTCAGTAAACTTCTTACTCAGGTAGTATATCGCATGCTCTTTACGCCCTGTCTCATCATGTTGACCGAGAACACAACCCATACTCCCCTCAAGAACCGTCAAATACATAATCAAGGGTCTCCCTGCCACTGGAGGTATCAAAATAGGAGGCTCCTGGAAATACTGTTTTATTTTATCGAACGCCTTTTGACAATTTTCATTCCATGTTACAGCCTGGTCTTTTTTCAATAGCTTGAATAACGACTCACACGTAGCTGTTAGGTGAGATATGAACCGAGCGATGTAGTTCAACCTCCCTAAAAACCCGCGCACCTCTTTTTCTGTTTTAGGCGTCGGCATTTCTTGTATTGCTTTTATTTTCGCAGGATCAACCTCTATTCCTTTTTCGCTCACGATAAACCCCAGCAGTTTACCCGATCTCACCCCGAAGGTGCATTTGTTAGGGTTCAGTCTCAGCCTGAACTTCCTAAGCCTCTTGAATAATTTCAGCAGATTCATCAAATGCTCCTCCTCCGTCTGGGATTTGGCAATCATATCATCAACATAAACCTCGATCTCTTTATGCATCATGTCATGAAAGAGAGTCGTCATTGCACGCTGATACGTTGCCTCAGCATTCTTCAATCCAAAGGGCATCACTTTATAACAAAATGTTCCCCAGGGCGTAATGAAGGTAGTCTTCTCCATGTCTTCTGGCGCCATTTTAATCTGATTATAGCCCAAGAAGCCATCCATGAAGGAGAATACGGAGAACTGAGTGGTGTTATCAACCAGCACATCAATGTGAGGAAGTGGAAAATCATCTTTCGGGCTCGCTTTATTCAGATCACGGTAATCTACGCACATTCTAACTTTACCGTCTTTCTTTGGCACTGGCACAATATTAGCGATCCATGAGGGATATTTTGTAACAGCTAGGAAACCAACATCCCACTGCTTTTGAACCTCCTCCTTAATCTTCACAACCATGTCCGGTCTAGTTCTTCGGAGCTTCTGCTTAACCGGAGGGCATTCTTCTTTTAGCGGCAGACGGTGCACAACCATATCCGTATCCAGCCCAGGCATATCCTCATACGACCAAGCAAAAATATCACTGTACTCTTTGAGCATTTCAACCAATCTTCGCTTGACGTTGCTCTGCAGCGCGGCCCCTACACGGATGTTCCTTTCAACCCCTTCCGACCCCAGATTGACGATCTCAATGACTTCCTCGTGAGGCAGAATGATTCTTTCTTCTTGTTTTACCAACAAAGACAACTCTTCTGGAACATCGCCATCTTCAATAATCTCTTCTTCGGTCTGAAATACCGGGTGCTCAAAGTCAAAGTGAGTCATAGGCGGTTCATAGATGTCATCTGAAATATCAATCCTGCAAAGGAAATAGTTAAATGCTTCAAAACACATACAAAGAGAATAACCACGTTGCCATTTTATTGTAAAAATGAAAACAGGAAAAACAGAGATCACAATATTTGTACATGAAAAACGCCTTTTATTTAACGATTAAACAGTGCAATGTACATAATAGAATGGCCCTAAGCAAAATCACGATGCCCCGGGTAGGACACCGGATTGTTCAACAATTAAGAAAACAAAGCATTACTGTTTAGTTGTCACAGGAACAGTCTCCTGAATAGACCAATTGCAAAGCCCTTGTCCTGGCACGCTCGGCTGAATCCAGGCGTCCATGTCGCAGTCGTTGTCTCCTTCTTCAGAATCTGAAACAGCGTTGATGGTCTCGTGATATACCCCACCAGACGTGATTGTTATTGGTCCTTTGAAATGGGGTGCCCCTGCAGTAGGCGTTGATGATGAAGGTTGATATCCAAGTCCAAATTTGTCCATTTTCACGGGGATATCCAAAACCTTGCCCCAGCCCTTGGTCTCGCCGGTCTTCACCAGAGCCTGAGCCTCTTTGTATGACGATACTGCCACCTCTGATGCTTTACTCGGCCCTGGAACTTTGTCCTTAATGCGCAACCCCTCAAAGGCTTGACAGGGGGTTTCATGAATCTCGACGTCGATTTCCACGTACTTGAATGACGACAAATGGCTGACCATTATATCCTCCTCTCCACAAACTGTGACCACGCTGTCCCCCACCATGTACTTCAGCTTTTGGTGAAGGGTAGATGTGACTGCCCCAACACCATGGATCCATGGTCGTCCCAGAAGACAGATATATGCTGGCTGGATGTCCATAATATAAAATTCAGTTTCAAAAACCTCCGGCCCCACTTGCAGAGGCAAAGTTATGGACCCAAAGACTGACCTCCGTGTACCATCAAATGCCCTGACCACCAAGTCACTAGGCGTACAAATGATCCCCCTGATATCCAATTTCATCATTGCTTTCTTTTGCAGCACATTCAAGGAAGACCCGGTATCTACCAGCACATGGGACATGACCCTGCCCCTGCATTCAACTGAGACGTGCAACGCCATATTATGCTCTCTTCCCCTCGGGGTCAAATCAAAATCCGTAAATCCCAAACTATGGCCTGCATTCACGTGCGCCATCACCCCCTCCAACTGATTCACAGAAACATCTTGGGGTACAAACGACGTGTCCAGAATTTTCAATAACGCATTCCTATGGGCTTCGGAACACAATAACAGCAACAATATGGATATCTTCGATGGCATTTGTTGAAGGTGCTCAACAATTTTATAGTCACTCTTACAGATAAGACGCATAAACTCTTCCATATCTTTCAGTGACGTTTCTTTTTCATTCCTCTGCACTGGAACATTCTCATTCACTTTACCTTTACCCTTTGCCAATCGTTCAGCCTCTACCTCAGGCGATATAAAAATTCTCCCGCTCCTCGTCATTCCTCCAGTCCCGACGACATTGTCCACAACCTCAGCTGGTCGTTTACTGATATCAATTTTCTCCCCATCACAATATGCTTCTAGCCCATAAGTCCATGGTACTGCCTTGGTGCTCTCATAAGGGACTGGTCCTGCCTTTGTAATAGTGATCGTCGGCCGCCTGGTTGGCGTCGTTATAGTTATCGTTTTCCGTGGAATTGTCACCATAGCAACATCACTTTGCTCATCAGCTAACACCTCTGCAGGTTTCTCAACTGCCGTTTGTTGCACCCCAAAATTTGACCAACATTTATTCATCCATCAAGTGTTGGAAGGTTGATACCTTCATCAGAAAGTTCAGGAGATCCTCAGGAGAATTGGTTGAAACCAGGGTTATGTGCCTCATAGCTTGAGAGTTGTGGGAGCCCCTCAGAGGATTCTGAGACTTTAAGAGTGAATTTGATGTTTTGAGAAAGCTTATGAGATGTCTTGAAAGCCATCATGAAGCCCAGAGAGGTCATTATGCAAGAATTCAGAAGATTCAACCATGAATGGTAGAATTAGGGTTTTGACTGGGTCAATCCTAGATCAGCTGAAGATTTGGAGAAGGTTGAGACCTAATCCAAGGGCCATGAGATCATGGAATGATGCATGGAGATGTTATAAATATGATTACTAGACCAACTCATCATGATTGAGGAGTTTGAGAAGTTTCAAGTTAGGGTTTCTGAGGATTGTCAGTGAAAAAACCCTAGTTTGATCCCTATCTTCCAGGCAGTTTTATCTCAAGATGTGATTGATATCTCACCTTCCCCATAACATGAATGTTGTAGAGCTTGTTCTTAGCTTTAATTTGAGTTGTGGAAGTCCTTGATAGGAGTTGCAGAGCTCAAGTTATGGTTTTGACAAATTACAGGTCAGTAGAGGTGTGTGAATCTGGGTCCTTGAAAGTCACCCAAATTGCAGACAACTTTTGCCCTAGTAGGATGATTCCTATGATTTCTTGGTCAACATTAATGTTGAAGAGAATCTTCTTAGCTTTCTATAGAGTACTAGAAGTCCTTGATAGGATTTATAGAACTCAACTTATGGTTTGAACAAGACAGGGGTATTTTGGTCATTTGGCAGTTATAGGTCATTTTAAGCAAAGGCCATATCTCCTATTTCCAAGCCTCAAATGGAAACACTCAAAACATGAAAGTTGTTAAAAATTGGATTTTAAGCTTAGAAAAGTGGTCATGAGTTATTGAAAAAGCTTGTAGCAAGGATTTACAAGATTGGGTAAAAATGACCTAAAAATGGCTTATAAGTTGAAAAAGTTGAAATGGAATTTTGATTTGAGAGATCCACAAATCCAAAATGTGTCATCCAATATGTCATTTTGACTCCAAACAATATTTTAAAAACAATGGTTCAAGTAGAATTTTTATTTGAAGCGTAGAAATGAAGGTTGCTTTGAAAAATTGTTACTTGCATATTAAGGCAACTTGACAAAACTTCACCAAAGGCAAGGAAGTGCATGTTTTTCACTCATTCTTTCTCAATATCTCTTGTAAGGAGATTTTAAAGCCAATTTGACAAGCTTAAGGCATGAGATAAGGGTTATGCAATGTATCATTTCATGAGAAATTCTATAACATTCTAGCATTTTCCATGAGTTTCTAGATTATTCTTTTGATTGTTATAAGAAGGATGAATCACAATGTGGCCAGGGTTGGTGATAATTGTTGGTGAGTGGTGAGATTAGAGTGTAAAAAAGTGAGATTCTTCCATTTGCAATTCCATAACAAACTTTCATTCTCTGCCATTTCCATTCTTTTCTTCTCCACAAACACATTCTTCTGATCCTTATGATTGCTTGCATACTGAGTTAGAGGAAGATCCATGGAGGTTTGAAGCTTCATTGAAGAATTTGCAAGAAAAGCATATTGAGATCAAACACAAGATTCAAGCATTGTTCATCAATCTTTTTGCATACAGAATCCTTATCTTCCATTAAAGATCAATTAGGGAAGGTTGCAGGCATTGAATTGGAGTGAAACCATATCCACCATTACAACTTGACAGGTTGGTGATTTTACTCGTATCACCTTATTTATATGCATTCCATCATAGTTCTAGGGTTAGACTTGTTAAGATAAGGTAGAGGACTGGTTTCTGAGAATTTGAGGAAGTTTCATGAAGTTCCATGGCAGACTCTAATTTCTTTCAGTTTCAAGAATGAGTCGTATGTTGGGTATTGATGGACATGGTATGGTTTAGAATGGTTAGAGTAATATGAGGAACAGGTTTAGACCATTAGAATTAAGTTGCATCAAGGTTGATCACAGAGAGTTATGGTTGAACCCTAATATTCACGCGTTCTGTTTGGACGATACAAGGCATTTCAGAGGAAGTTATGAGCATGGTTGTGTTCCTGGGAGTGAGTAGAATAATTTTGGCTTTGGAATTATTTGATTTCATAGTCACACGAAGGAGAACTAGTAAGGTGAAGATCCCTGCATGGAGGGAGGGTTTTCTGAAACCCTAGGTTGAGTTGGAGAAGACGATCTCTCCACCGTTGGATTGTCCCTAATATTTGACTAATTCAGTTGATCGCACGGCCAGGATTTAATTCTGAAAAGGGGAGGGAAATTCCAGCTTCAAAATGCTGCGTTTGGATTAGTTGTGAATCCTGGGCTTCAGCAGATCTTGCTATTCACACCTCCACCATGGGCCCAATCAGAAAATGAACTAAATTTTGATGCTATTTGCACCGTATCTTTTTTAGTTTTCTTTTAATTTTTCAAATGATTTTCTGAGCGCAGGTGGGCCTATCCCAATTTAATATTTGCACCCCAGGTTCTCAGCCCATCATGAAAAGCAACTGAGGCGCATTGCTCATGACACCCCCTCCCCCATTTATTTCATTTTTCTTATTTCAATTTCTTTTAATTTTCTTGCATTTTAATAAATCCATATAAAATAGAAAAATTAATATTTTTCATTTCTTGTTTTTTTCACATATTCATGATTTTTTCTAGAAAAATGTAAATAAATAAAATTCCATTTTATTTTCCTTTTAATATTTTTTAGCATGTTATTCTTGTAAATAGTATTTTTAATTGATTTAGTTGATGCTTAATTTTGTATAATTTCTTTTAGGGCTTTCCCTTAGGATTTTTTAGCCATTCTTTTTGTCATAGTTAGGTATTGAATCATAGTTCATATAGGATTTAATTCTCAATTGGTAGATTAAAATTTGATATAGTTTGCTTGTTTGACATTTAGGTGCTCAAATTAGGGTTTTAGGTTGTATAAGTAGATTTGAACCATTTTGTTTTGGGGTTTATAGGCCAAATTAGTGTATGGGGAATATATGGGTCAAGGGTAAGTATGTATAGAATCCCCTAGAATTTTGCTAGAATATTGTATGGTATTTTAGTATTTTTAATTGATTTTTGAATGTATGGATAGTATGTGTGTTGCTTAAAGGCATAGTTTGTATTGTTGTGCTTGTTTTTCTTCTTCTTTGAGTGTGTGAGCCTTGAAGATTGAGTTGAAGACCTTGTGGATCATCATTGAAGCCTTGAAGACCTTGCAGAGGAATTTAGTTAGCTTTTGTTGTTTTGTTTACAGGATCATAAGTGCATAGGTAGAGCTTTAGATAGCATAATTCCATTCAATAAACAAGGAGTGTCTTGTTCACCTCCTTCCTTCTCTGTGACATAAAGTCCCTTAAGGGTATTCACCTCTCTCCTTTGGAGGGATTAGTGACCTTGCCCTCTGAGGTAGAACTTTGAGAGAGCCTTTCCTTTTGATGTTAAGTCCTTAATGGCATCCTTTGGAAGTCAGTGAGCACTGTAACATCCTCACCTCATCTTGATGACTGAATCTTGTTTGCTGGAGCATTTGAGCCATTGAAGATAGAAGTTGAAGCTTTGAAGAGGATGATTCCTTGAAGATTGTTGAAGTCTGAAGACTTTGTGAAGATCAAGTTGATGCTTGAAGATCCCTGAAGATAGTGAAGCCTGAAGGTGGAGCTGATCAAAGAAGCTGAAGCTTAAGGGAGAAGGTGAGTTGATACTCATGTTGTAGGGTTGATACCTGGAAAGCAAGTGATCTCTGAAGTCTGAAGACTGAGTTGCTGCTGGGGGAGCTGAAGCTTTCTTCTGTTTTCTTTGTTCTGTATTGTGTGTTTTGTCTGATTTGTCTGTTGCATTAGACTAAGCCCATCTAGAATAAGTTCAGTCTAGGAGCATGATTGCATTAGAGGTTGAGTTGCTCCCTCTGCTTGTATTGTTATTGTGTGGCTTTGCTTGCGGGTATTCGGTAGAGCCCAGCTCCCTTGCCCATGTGTTTATTCTTCCTGATGGAATTTCATTTCTTTTATCTGTATGATTGCAGTTTACTGTTTATTGCTTGATAGCATGTTGTTTATTTTTCAGTATGATTACTGTTATTTCATGACTGGCTTGAGGTCGAGACGAGCTTGTGGAGGTTGAAGCCCCACACACATTTCCTCCCTCACTTGCATTGCATGCATTTTACAGTCATTTACTGTTTACTGTTTAAGCTGATGCTTTGTCTGTTTTGGTGTATCATTGACATGATCCCTTAGGACTCTCATTTCCTTTGATAAGGATTTGATGATAGACTTTTAGGTTGAAACCTATGCATGACAACATCTAGGAGCTCCCTGTTCAAACCTCAACCATAGGATGAATCCATGGCATGATAACAGTAGGACTTGATAGTCTCCCTCCTAGTTGGGCCTGTTCTCTTCTCATCTCAAAACAGTTTAAGATACAGTAATCATGAATGGTTTCTTTCGTACGTTACGAGCCTTAAGCTATCTGAGAAAGGATTGTGGGAGAGCTTCTTTTCCACAGTCTGGATGTTTAGTATGGTACCCTTTGGGTGACATGCGACGCATTCACTCTCAGGTCATAGTCTCTAGTGCGGTTGAAATCGCAAACACAATAAAAAAACACTTCTTTCGTAAACAGGAAATAAACCGTAGTTTCCCGAACTACGTGAGCTCTGATCTCTCATGCCTGTTGAGAGTACGTAGGCACAAGATGGCGATGTCTTGGCGAGCTACCTTCCCCCATAACCCTTCGTAGGCCGAACTACGTTGACTCTGATTTCTCATTCTCTGATGAGAATACGTAGGCATAAAGTGCGACGCTTTGCCGAGTCATTTTTCTTTTCTTTTTCAGCCAGCCTTGATAGGTAGATAGAATACAACCAACCCGTCCAAGTAAACAACAAGCGAGGATCCCGTCGAGTACGACGGACGTGAGGGGTGCTAATACCTTCCCCTTGTGTAACCGACTCCCGAACCCAGACAATGGTTGCGACGACCTTGTCTTACCCTTATTCGTCAGGTTTTTCCGATTGTTTCCTTTCCCGCTCTGAGGGATAAATAACGAAAGGTGGCGACTCTTCTGTCATGCCGGCACCTTATTTTCGCGCAAGCGACACCGTTCTATCAAATTGCAACGTGCCTTCATCTATCAAGGTCTGAATACCCTTCTTTAATTCAGCACAACCCCCAGCTTGGGTCCAACATTCTAGACAAAACTCATCGCAGCCTGGATACACGCCTCCTTTCAATAACCTGCTCTTTACTTCACACAACGGCGTTTTTAGTTCATCAACATTCATGACCAGGTTCAAGCCCTCCTCAGTCAAAATAGCATTTGCCCCATGGTTGGGCATAGGTTATTGTACTATATTCAGACCTGCTTGTCCAAAATTTATGGCCTTGCTATCCAGTAGATCTTGAACTTTATGTTTAAACGCATGACAGGCCTCTATGTCATGCCCGGGTGCCCCGGAGTGGAAGTCATAATGCTTGTTAACATCATACCCATAAGGAAGGGTTGGTCCCGTGGGCGGCGCCAAGGTCCTCTTTTCAACTAAGTTCAGCCCCAACAGTGTCTGAAAGAGTTCCGCGTACGTGGAAGGAGGCGCTTCAAACACTCTTTTTGGCTTTGCATTCGGAAATCTTCTTTGGCCAGCATTCTGCCCCTGCTGCTGCTGTGGCTGCTATTGTTGTTGTTGTTGTTGTCTCTGTTGAGGAATCGGAATGGTGACACTAGCTATTTGCTGCAGCTGATTATACTGGTGCCTTCTTCTGCCTCTACCCCGGCCACCAAACACTGCACTAGAATCACCTTGACGACGACCACCAAATGCTTTTCTATTACCTCCCGACGAAGTAGACTCCCCAGCTTGGAACCTTCCCACCTTAATACTATTCTCAATCATTTCACCCATCAAGATCAGATCCGAGAAACTGCCCAACGCAACAGGAAACAACTTCTCGTAGAATATCCCCGTGAATGTTCCAATGAACATATCATTCATTTCCTTCTCCACTAGAGGAGGATGCACTCTTGCCGCCATGTCGCGCCACCTTTGCGCATATTCTTTGAAACTCTCCCCAGTTTTCTGTGACAAGCCTTGCAGCTGGACCCTGTTAGGTGCCAGGTCACTGTTATACTTGTAATGAGTCACAAACGCCTCAGCCAGTTACTTCCATGTCTTGATCTGAGTGGGCTTCAACCCCATATACCACTCAAGTGACGGTCCAGATAAGTTGTCTTGGAAAAAATGCATCAGCATTCTTTCATCATTCGAATAGGCGGACATCCGTCTGTAGTAAGAGCGAACATGCACCTTCGGACAACTGTCTCCCTTATATTTATCAAAGGTGGGAGCTTTAAACTTCAGCGGTACCCTTAGGCCAGGCACCAATCCCATTGTGGTCATATCTAAACCAGAAGTATTCTGATTAACAACCCCCTTCATCTGTTCTTCTAACATTTTGATTCTCTGAACAGGATCCACAGGTCCATCCATACCCCTACCAGAGAAGGCATCTTCTTGTTGGTCTTCCATCCAATTAACATTCTCATTTCCGTACCCATCATACCCATTGTTACGACTAAATCTAGTCTGATTCATCACAGGGCCCCGTCCTCTGTTACCATATCCTTGAGCGACCCCGGCAGGTCCAAAAGGCATCATTCCAACACCATTTCCGTTACCGAATCTACCATAGCCCTGATTAGCATTACCAAATCCATCATGTCCGAAACCCTGAGCGTTGAAACCAAACTTCCCATCCTGGTTGACATAATCAAACCCCTGGTCGTTATAGCCGAATCCGTTGTTACCAAAGCCATTACCTCCATTGTTATCACCGCCCAGATTGGCGTCTCCGAATCCAACATTGTTAATGACAGTCTCATTACCCCTTCCTGTATTACCATTCTCGGCGCCAGCGCCATTATTCACATTCACAGCAGGTATATTCACCACAGGTGGAGCTACAGGCGTAGGAGTACCATCCCCATGAATGGTTTCAACACGTACAGAATTGTGGTCTTCGTTTCCATTCCCGACATTTCTCGCCAGCAATGGCTGCACTAAAGTCTGCAGGTTTTCCTGCCCCTTCACAATTGTCTTCATCGTCTGCATGAACAGCGCCAGCTTTTCACGCATATCCTGCATCTCGTTTTGCATCTGGTCCATGACTCTTTTGCAGTTGGTACGAGTAGAGTATCGATGCGGGCGTTGACTTTCAATCCTGGAAAAACCTGGTGAGATGCAGGAAATAAGATACAGTTCAATAATCACCTGTAATGCAATATGAATGTGTATGCAAATGCAACATGTGTCTGTGCATTAGGGAATATCACTCCCCAATTCTAGTGCCAATGTGCCAGTGCGGTGACAATGATAGCAATAAGAAGCTCGAAACCCAATCATAGGAAACATCTCATACATTGCAGAAAATCCCATCAAGTTAGGAATACAATATTAATGATCGTACAATAAGAAGGCATGACCTTAACCAATAATCCTGGTGATGGCCAGCACAATGCAAATAAAGCATACACATCAATACATGAGATAGTCAAGCGCAACCATACGCTTGGTACTCCTCTAATAATCTCTTAGTCTCGGGATGATTTGGTTGAGTAAGCAAACCCTCGACAAGTAGATCTCTTCGCTTGAGAACACGTCGTAAATCACCAATAGGTTCCTCCCATGCCCCTTCTCCAAAGCGATCCTCTAACTTCCGTTTCTGAGACACAACCTCCTTCTTGCACTCGATGGCTTTGTTCAATGAGTTCTGAAGACTATCTCTTGTCATAACCTCCTCTTCGTACTTTCTCCTGCTAGCCTTCAACTGATCTTCGAGCTCAAAAATTTGTTGTTTCAGTTTGTCTTCCCTCTTTTTATTGTTGGTTAGTGTAGCATTCCACGTTCTGTTGCACGAAGAGATTTCCCAGTAGGCGGCATCAAGTGACTTCTTCTTGGACTCTAACATATCATGAGAGCTTCTGAATTCTTTTCCCAGGCGTTCACGTTTCTTTGTCTCTTCTGCCCGTTCAGCACCTAACCTGCTTACCAACTCAGTCTGTTGTTGGAAGGAATACACAGCTTCGTTTTTCTCCCTCCGGATTTGAGCCAATTCCTTCTCTAACTCTTCATTGATCTTTATCCAGTCTTCTTTTTCTTTCACAACCCACTCATAGACCTCAATAGCCACAGTAGTCGGTTCCTCAACTGGAATGGGAACGGGACGTGATACTGCTGGAAAAGGCATCTGCACCTGTCTTACCCTCTCTTGAATCCACACCTTGTAAGGCATATAGGCTTGACAATCATTCTTGCCTAGTAATGGTTTCCCTCTTCTGCAGATATGATTCCAAGCATGCTGAAGCTTGGCCAATAATTCCCCACTCAGGTCACCAGTGAAATACAGAGATTCCTGTATTTCTTCTTCCTTCGGCGGGCTCTTCAAAGCATACCCAAACTGTCGAACCAACAAAGATGGGTTACAATTGATACATCCATTCCTTCCAATTAGAGGAACGTTGGGAAACCCGGCGCAACTGAAGATAATCTCTGACCCCAATAAATCTCTATCGAACCAGACAATGTCTTCTGAAGAAAGTCCCATTAGACGCTCAGACCATTCAGCTGTATCTGCAGATTCAACAAAAGGACCCTTCTTGGGCAGATGGCTCTCAAACCACATATTCAGCAACGGTACACAACAATGGACATTTTTCCCCCTCCTATTTTCATTCTTATAATGCAAGGAATGATAAAAGTCTCCAATCAAGGTAGGCACCGGGTTGCCTGCAGCGAACAAGTGGAAGGCATCCAAGTCGACGAACTCAGGAAGATTAGGGAATAGTATAATCCCATAGATGCACAAGGCAAGAACAGCGTTAAACACAATCCAGCAGCCACTTTTGGCATATTCTTGAGCTTTGCCAACCAAAAACTTGAGAGAGAACCCAGAGACTTCATGCCAGGAAGTCAACAACAACTCTGCAGGATCCATATGCAAGGGAACAGCTAAGTCTTCCAGCTTAGGCTTAGCATCAAAGTGAATGAATGGCACTCTGTTCTGAACTGGCAACTCTAGAAACTCTGCGTACTCCTCTATGGTCGGAGCCAAAATGAAGTCCTGGAACATAAAACACCTCAAGGAGGGATCATATAACTGCATCAATGTGTATAACCCATTCTGATCGTATGTCGTTGGTCTACAAACCAAACTCAGTAGTCTCCCATAACTCTTTCTAAAACTTCTCTTCACATCCTCATCAGCTAGGGAAATCAGACCCAATAGAGAAGTCACATCAGGAGTAGGCAACTTATACGCAATAGTCTTCCTCAAAGTACTCATAATAACATATAGAAGTCCGGAGCACTAGAATCGGGAAGTATGAAAATGCACCTGCAGCACAGACACACGTTAATGATATGCACATGATGATGCAAACAATGCAATATGCAAGCAATGCAACAAGGGATCACGTGCCCCTGGCTGAGAAATCCAATCCACAATATTGGCCTCAAATAGACCCACAAACTGCTCAAGATCATCCACAATGCTCCAACCTGGTCTCTGACAGACCCCATAATACTGTCCTCAAATACCACTGAACCTCAATCAAGAAAATCGGTAATCTGGAGGTCAAGTTACCTGCATGTCCCAACCCCCCTCACAGGTAGGTGTCCTAATAACTGACACAAGGTATGGCATCCTATGCAGTCGTTGGTGTCACAGACTTTCAAGACTGATGGTACGATACCCAGAAGGTGTGGCATCATCATGTCCTGAAGAGGCCTCACTTAGCCAACTTCCAAATGATCGGTCCCCAGAGTCGACAATCCTCCAAACCAACAACCCCCTCAACCCAAAGGGTTGAAAAAGAAGTCAACCGGGAGAACCTCGTCTGAGCGTGGATTTCATGAGACACTAGTACATGCAAAGCATGCACGCGCCCACTAATTTCCACAACTAATTCTAGGTGCACTCAAACCCAGGTCCGGCTTATCTCTCAATCATAGAACCCCCTCATACCCACAGCAATAATCACAATAATATAATGCTGAATGTAAAATACTGAAACGTAAATCCATACAAAATCCACGACGGGAAAACAAGCGCTAGGATTGACTCGCGTAGGGAACCGTTAGAGTCCCCAACAGAGTCGCCAGCTGTCGCTACTGCGAAAATCGGCGCCGGATGAACAGAAGAGTCGCCACCGTGCGTTATTTATCCCAACGGAGGGAAAGGAAACGCTCGAAGTAAACCTACCGCAAAGACGGGAAAGGAATGGTCATCGCAACCAAATCCTGGATTCGGGAGTCGATTACGCAAGGGGAAGGTATTAGCACCCCTCACGTCCGTCGTACTCGACGGGATCCACGCTTGTTTTTTTAGTACGGATTGTTATTCTATCTACTCTACAGGTCTGGGGTTAAAAGAAAATAAAATGACTCGGCAAAGTATCGCACTTTATGCCTACGTATTCCCGTCTGGAACGAGAAATCAGAGTCAACGTAGTTCGCCTACCTACGGGAAAGGAGGGGAAGGTTGCTCGCTAGGATATCGCATCCTATGCCTACGTACTTTCATACAGCATGAAAGATCAGAGCAAACGTAGTTCGGGCTACGGAAGATACAGATTTGTTTGACTGTTTTTTATCCTTCTGAAAAAGGTTTTCTCCTGATTACGGGTCCAAGCAGACAAAAATGACACTTTGATTGGTTTTCAGTCTTTTACACAAGAACTGTTTTTTATTGATGTTTAACCTCTTATTGTATTTTTTTATTGTTTTGAGATAGAAGAGAAAGAATTCTAAAACCTAGGGTTTAAAATGGGAGTCAAAACTATCCTAATGTTATCATGCATGGATTAAAACCTAATGTCTGTCATATTTCTCTCTTGCGGAGAGAGAAACAGAGATCCTAGGGGATAAACGGAAAAGAAACAACATATATACGGTAAAGCAGTAAAATGCATGAATGCAGCAATACAAGCGAGGCAAGGGAGTCCCACTCAACCTCGAACCTGAAAAATAATAGGCAAAGTGAAATAGCTTCACTTCAAACCTAAGGGGAAAATTAACAAACAATACAGCAAAGAAAATAAAATCCCAAAACCAGCTCTGACAGCACACCAGCCCCTACAGCAGCAGCTCTGGAAAACAACCATCTCTGGCAGTTGATAAACAGCAAAACATCAACCTTCAAATGAATTCCAAAGTCAAGCTCCAATGATACCCAAGCCACAACAAGCTTCCATCTCCAAGCAATCACCAAGCTCAAGCAAGCACAGAATCTTAACCAGTTGACAGCATCAGACAGCAAATAGCTCCAGACAGCAGTAAACCCTAGCTTTAACAGCTGCACAGTTTTGACATGAATAATCTTTATCTTTGTCAATCTTTGATCTTCATCTCTATCTTCAATGGCTTCTTTCTTCAAGGCAAGCTCTCCTAGATGATAGTCACTTAACAGAATAAGTTGAATGTTGAACAGTTCATTGACCACCGAAGGAAGCATACAAACAGTTTAACATTATAGAAGAATGATTCTCTCAAAGTTCTACCTCTAAGGTAAGGCCACTTATCCCTCCAAAGGAGGGAGGTGAATACCATAGAGGGACTTTATGTCATAGAGAGGAATGGAAGCACATGAAGCTATCCATGTTGGTACAAAACAATTCAGTCTATTCTAAGGCTCTGCTTATTCCTATTATTTCCTATGTCTTCAATCAACACCTTCAATCTCCAAGCTCCAAGGATCTTATTTTGTATTCAATTAACACCTTTGATTCTTCATGCTCCATCAAGCTCAAACCAAGCCCAATACCCCATAGAAAAGCCCAAGAGCCCAAGCAAACAAATATAAACCCCAAGTGGGAACACCAAACAAACACTCCATTTGCAAAATATACTAAAAATAGTAATATAGTATTTAAAATTCTAAGATTAATTCTAAGGGGATTTCTACATCTATCCTACATATCCTATATGTCCCAGAACCTAATTCATGCTAAAAACCCCAAAATAAAATGTTATAATGCACCTATGTTGAGTTTGAACCCTACTACTATCAGCCTAATGTTCTCTAATCAAAACTAATCAAGATTAATCCATAAAAATGTGGAATAAATCTTTAAGGGAACCTATACTTCTAATCTAATCAGCCCAACAAGAATCAACCCAAAACTATTCACCAATTGGTCACAAGAAAATTCACAAAAACATGTATCAAATGTACAAAATTAAAGAAATTGATAAAATGAGAAAAATCAAATTAAATTGAAAAATGGGTGAAAATGAAATTTATTATTTTCATAAAATCACAAATAAATCCAAGATCATGGAGGTATTTTTGAAATATTTTTCTGATTAATTTTGGATTTATTATGATTTATTTTGTAAACTATATGCACATAATGAAAGAAAAAGAAAATTCAATTTAAATTGAAAAACAGGGGGTGGCAACAGTAAGTATTTCACTTCAGGAACACATTGGGCCCAGGAGGGGGGGTGCTGGTAGCACGCGCTGGGCCCAGTCTACTAATTCAGAAAAATCAACTAAAAAAACCAAGGGAAAACAACCAGGGGGTGTGAGCAGCAGATATTCGCTTCCCATATTCTCGTTGGGCCCCAAAGGGGGGTGTGAGCAGCAAATCTGCTAGGCCCAATCCAAATTCCACACCAGGGGAGGGGGGTATTACGAGAAACATGGGAGTATACTCAGCAAGCCTCGTGACTGGGCCTAATGCCCGAGCCCAAATCAATCCCACCTCAACAAAATCAAAACCCTAAAACTCCTCTAGTTCCAATCCATTGTTACTGTTCATCATTCCCAAACCTGAAACCCTAGCGCCGTTTCTCCATCTCTCTCACTGAAACCCTCTGAACCCAAATCAACATCAACCTTCGTTCTCAACGCCATCACCAATCAACCCTTCGAAACTCAGCCCACAACGCTAATCCCTAACATACTCTCCTCACAAACCTCTGATATCCAAACCTAACACCAAGATCTACCCTAATCTCATGTCCAACCTAGCATTCGAAACTAGGCTAAATCCAGCTAAACAAACTGCATGCATGCTTACAAGTTCGAGAAAGAAGAACAAGAACCTGGAGAATCTGATGAAGACGGAGGTTCTGGGAAGAACTTCTTGAAGATTCTGGAGATGGCTCTATGAAGATCTACGCAGCACGGACGAAACCTGGAAAACTGGTTGAAGATTGTTCGTTCATTGAGGATCTTCGTCGAAGTCGCGTGAAAGTCCAAGAACTATGTTGAATCGGGACGAACACGAAACGTTGGATGAAGATCCAAGTGACGAACAAGGCGCGATGAAGAAATCGTTGATGAATCTGGAGAATGGCGAACGATGAAGATGAACAGGGTTTGATGAAGATGCGAAGGTGTTCCTGGCGTGTCTGGAAATTTGACGAAGATCTGATGATCTTGATGAAGATTCCGGCGAAGATTGAGAGAAGATGATCGGTGAGGATTGGTGTTGAGAGGAGAAAAAAAATCTGGGAAAATTTGTAGTTTCTGGCGGTCTCAACAGACTCCGGTGACTGTTACGGCGGAGGAAGACGGTGGCTGCATGGTCGGCGGTGAAGGTTTCCGGCGAGGTGGGGTAGTGGGACAGGTGGCGCTCACATGCAATGGGTGGTGGCGGTGAGTGTTCAGGGCGTGACAAGTGGCGCTGAGGGAGGATTAGGGGAAGCCACGTGGGTAGTGTGTTGGCGCAATCTGAGTGTGTGTGAGAGTGAGGTGGCTAAGAGAGAGAAGGCACGCGTGGCAAGGCCATTTATATGACACATGGCAGTGCGAAAATGGATCTGGGACTTGGGCTTTGGACTGGATAATTGGCCCAATTACTAATCCTATGATTAAACTCTAAAAGACAAAATTAACTGAAAATTAAACCTAATTAATCCTAAACGAAAATTAATAATAAAACCTAATTAAAATCTATCATTAACCCTAATTAAAACCTAAAACGAAAATTAAAAATAAAATCCTAATTAATCTATTAAAAAAACTATTTAATATCTAAAAACTATTAACAAAAAATCTAATTAAATCTAAAAAAACAAATAAAATCTAAAACATTTAATCTCTATTTTTAAAATCCATTCTTATTAAATTTGAAAAAAAAAACAATTAAAATCTAATAACATCTAAAAAAACATTAAATTCCATTTTTAAAAAAAAATCTATTCTTATTAAAGAAAAATGAAATCTATTTATATCTATTATTTTTAAAAAAATCTATTAAAAGGAAAATAATATCTAAAAATCTTTTAAATCTATTAAATCTCTAAAAAAAGAAAAGAAAATCTATTTAAAACTCTAAAAATTATTAAAAAATCTATTAAATTCTATAAACCAAATATCACCCTATTTATTATCTAAAAACAAACAAATCCTTATTGAAAAAACCTATTAAATGCATTAAAAATCTAGAAAATAAAGGAAAAATCCTAAAAAAATGCCAGGAGGCCGATTAAATCGATTATAAAACGATGGCGCAACCATAACGAAACCCGAGCCCCGAGACGGCCTGAAAACACAGGGAACGAGCACTAATTCTCAAAATCCGCTTATTCAAACCGGCCTGAACTGCCTGAAACGCCAGGGGCTGCAATCCCGATAAAATCAATCCGACTGAGAAAATGCAATGCATGCAGTATGCGAATGCGAATGCAAAATGCGTTGAAACATAAACCAGATATGGGAACCGGTTGGTCAAATTTTAGGGTGCAACACCTTGCAAGCACCAGGTGCTCCGCCAGGATATCAGAAACCAGCTGCTGCCCAGACTGCCCCTAGGAAATCAAACCTCGAGTTGATGATGGAAAAATTTATAGCTACTCAAGCTCAAACAAACAAAGAATTCCTAAATCAAAACATACACACTAGCGAGCAAATTAAACAGCTGACCAGAAAAGTAGACGCTTTAGCCACCCACAACAAAATGCTCGAAATGCAGATATCACAAGTGGCTCAACAACAAGCCTCTGCAGCTGCCCCAGCTGGAACATTTCCAGGACAGCCCGAACCTAATCCGAAAGGTCACGCAAACGCTGTTATATTGAGAAGTGGAAAAGAATTGGAAGGCCCAACAGATCCTAGGAACGAAGATTTAGTAATGCAACAGAAATCCGATAAACCAACCGAAAAGGAGTCTGAAACAGAAAAGAAGGAATGTGACGAGCAGAAGGCCGCCAAAGATGAAAACTCATATGTGCCTCCAGCGCCATATAAACCACCTATCCCTTATCCTCAAAGATTAATAAACTCCAAAACTTCAGGACAATTTAAGAAATTTGTTGAACTTCTGAAACAACTAAACATCAATATTCCTTTCACAGAAGCGATAACTCAAATGCCGTCATACGCTAAGTTTCTTAAAGAAATCTTGTCTAATAAAAGGAAAATAGAGGATAACGAGACAGTGACACTTACTGCCGAATGTAGCGCAATCATTCAAAACCACATGCCTCCTAAACTAAAAGACCCAGGTAGTTTCTCCATACTCTGCGTCATAGGAAAGTTCGTAATAGACAAAGCTCTATGCGATCTAGGAGCCAGTATAAGCGTCATGCCTTTATCTATATGCAAAAAGCTGAATATGGGAGAACTAAGACCAACTAAAATGTTCGTACAATTGGCTGACCGATCAGTCAAATACCCCGTCGGTATACTGGAAAACGTTCCAGTACGCATAGGACAATTCTACATCCCAACTGACTTCATAATCATGGACATCAAAGAGGACTCTGTTACCCCAATTATCCTAGGAAGACCGTTCCTATCTACAGCCGAAGCTATTATAGACGTAAAGAAAGGACGACTAACATTCGAAGTAGGAGAAGAAAAGATAGAGTTCTTCCTTACTAAATTCTTGAAGGCACCAGCCATCGATGACACATGCTATATAGTAGATGTAATTGACGAATGCATACGAGAATTAGAAAATGAGGACACTACATATTCTGAAATCATGAAAATCCAGATCCCTGTTATTCATGAAGACGATGTCGCTACTGCAAAAATCGGCGTCGGCTGAACAGAAGAGTCGCCACCGTGCGTTATTTATCCCAAAGGAGGGAAAGGAAACGCTCGAAGTAAACCTCACGCAAAGACGGGAAAGGAATGGTCATCGCAACCAAATCCTGGATTCGGGAGTCGGTTACGCAAGGGGAAGGAATTAGCACCCCTCACGTCCATCGTACTCGATGGGATCCACGCTTGTTTTCTAGTACGGATTGTTATTCTATCTATTCTATAGGTCTGGGTTAAAGAAAAATAAAATGACTCGGCAAAGTATCGCACTTTATGCCTACGTATTCCCGTCTAAAACGAGAAATCAGAGTCAACGTAGTTCGCCTACCTACGGGAAAGGAGTGGAAAGTTGCTCGCTAGGATATCGCATCCTATGCCTACGTACCTTCATACAGCATGAAAGATCAGAGCAAACGTAGTTCGGGCTACGGACGACACAAGCTTGTCTGAGTGTTTTTTATCTCCTTAAGAAAGGGTTTTTCCTGATTAAGAGTCCGAGCGGACAAAAATGACACTTTGATGTTTGTTTTCAGTCTTTTACGCAAGAACTGTTTTTTATGATGTTTGCAATCTCTGACGCACTAGAGACTATGATTTGAGGGTGACTACGTCGTATGTCACCCTAAGGGTAACACACTAAGTAATCAGATTACTGAAGAGTGACCCTCCAGCAACCTTTCTCAAACAGCTTAAGGCTCGTAGCGTACGACATCGATTATTCTTATTACTGTGTTTTGAATTGTTCTGAGACAGAAGAGAAGTCTAAAAACCTAGGGTTTGAAAGGGGAATCAAAACTACCCTAATGTTGTCATGCATGGATTACAACCTAATGTCTGTCATAATTCCCTCCTGCACAGAGGAAATCAGAGATCCTAGAGGATAAACGGGAAAGAAACAGCATATATACAGTAAACAGTAAAATGCATGAAATGCAACAAAACAAGCGAGGCAAGGGAATCCCACTCAACCTCGAACCTGGAAGACAATAGGCAAAGTGAAACAGCTTCACCTCAAACCTAAGGGAAAATCAACAAACAATACAGCAAAGAAAACCACACCCAACACCAGCTCAGACAGCCACACTAGCTCCTACAGCAAGCAGTTCAAACAGTACCAGCTCTGGCAGCTATAGTTGATTAACAGTACAAGGTTGACAGTAACAAATTTAGGCAAGATCCCATCTTCACTCTCCAATGATATTCAAACTTCAGATAAGCTCTTATCTCCAATAATCTTCAGCTTTAGCAAGCACTGAACCTCAACAAACAGACAGCTTCAACCAGCAGCAAAACCCTGATCTTCAACAGATATCCAACTTTGACAGGTACAAGCTTCCTCTTATCCAATCTTCAATGAACTTCTTATCTTCAATAGGTCAAATTCAATGCAGACACTCACAGGAGAGAATCAATTAACAGATGAGGTTGGAATGTTAAGATGCTTAATGATAACCCAGGGAAATCATTAAGATCTTAACACAGCAAGTGAAAGGTATCCTCAAGGTTCTAACCAATCAAAGCATGCTCTACATCCCTCCTAAGGAGAGATGGAACTCTTTTAGGGGACCTTGTGTCATAGGATGGAATAGAGGCACCAGAAGCTCTCTATGTTTGACAGAAGAAATCAGTCTACTCTAGAGCTCTCCCTATATCTCCTATCTCCTAAGTCTTCATCAAGCAATCTTCAAGCACAAGCAACTTAAGATCCAAGCATCATTATTTGTCTTCAATCATCCTCAAAGTCTTCATACAATCCTCAAGCCAAGCACAAGCCCCAACACCCAAAGAAAAGGCCCAAAACCCATCAAACAACACAATATCCCAAGAGGGAACACACCAATATCAACCAACTTGCAAAAATCCAATAAAATGGAAATATTCATCATAAAATCCTAGATTAATTTCTAAGGGACCCTAGCTATGTACCCTATACCCCACATAAATCCCAAGGCCTAAATCAAACTAGAAACCCAAAAACTATGTGTTGAATGCACCTATGTCAAGTTGAAAACTTGCTTCACACCTCTCAAAAACAAATAAATTTAAGTCACAAAAATGTGACAAAAATCCAGGGGGAACCTAATACTAAAATCTAACTATAGAAAAAAGAGTGGCATCAAAACTTAAAGTAAAATGATCATACTAAATTCAGCAAGTAACATGTATCAAATGAAAATGAAATAAAAGCTATTAAAAGTAAAAATAAACCAAAAATAGAAAAATGCATGAAATGACATTTTTATTCTTTTATAATTTTCTTGATGTCTTGATGAAAATGAGGGGAAAAAATCCAATGCAAAAATGTTAATTTTCCAATTAATTATGATTTTTTAAAGAACCTAAAAATAAATGTGAAAATATAAGAAAATGTGGAAAAAAGGAAAATTAGCGTGTCAAATAGCAATCAGAATCAATGCATTCAGCCAACTGGGCCCAAAAGGCGGTGGGGATAGCAACGCGCATTAGGCCCAGACCAGTCAGAAATAAAAATGGAAAATAACTAGAAAAAAGAGAAATCCACGGTATGAATAGCAACAAATAATAGTGTATTTCCTATTGGGCTTTGGAAGAGGGGTTTGGATATCATAAATTCATTTAGGCCCAAGCTGCAACTTAAATGATACGATGTGTTTTGATCCTCAGACTTCTCCTTCACAAACTGAGAGCAAATCGCAGCCATTGGATCTCGTTTTGGTCAAAGGTCTCGTGAGGATCTAATGGCTACCAACTTGTCTTCTCCAATTCAAATTCTAGAGGGATAGGGAAGCCATGGAAACAGAGCATCATCATCTTCATCCCTCTCCATCGGGTTCCATCAAATCCTCATCAAATGCAAAAATTTAAAACCCTAATCCACTCAGAATTTCACTAGGAATCTAACTATGGTAATAAAACACCTTGAAACTAATCCTAGCTCCAAACACGATTCAAACTTCAGAATTCACTCATGAATCAAGTATCACTAAACTCCAAATTATTAAGCTCAACCTCCTCACCACTTCACCAGGATTACATTCCACTATCATACTAAGGTTCTACTTCAAGATTAAGCAAGTTATCAGCATGAACAGATTTTGTGCCACTCAACTAATTGTCTCTAAACTTCATCAATCATTGCCTAAAAGCTTCCTATGATCATCTATGTTCTAACTAACCACCTAAAACCTAAAGAAAACACATAAATTATGCTATGGTTTGAAAGCTACCAACCTAAGAATTCTTGATGAACAAAAGCACAAAACCTTCAAATCAAGCTGAGAAGCTCCAGATTCCTTCAATGGAGGATGATCTTGCTTCTGTATGCAAAAGAATCAGTTGAAGTAGCTTGGATCTTGGAATCCGAATCTGAGTTGTAGATGAAGATTTTCAACTGCAAGAACATGATTTCTTCACCAATTTGCTTGGAACTTGATCTGGAAACACTCACTAGTACAAATGGAAGCTATATCAATCAAAATCTTGGATTGAAATGGTGTAAAAGCTTGTAACCGATTCTGAATTGCAACAGAAAAATTTTGATCTCAACCTCTCTTCTCTCCTTCAATTCTCACCAACTCTAGCTTTGGATCACTTCATATGCATATATAGAGTGTATTTGAAGACCCTAGAAAGTTCTAGATTGATCCAATGAGAAAATCAACTTCTCATGCCATGGAAATCTCACCTCATGCTATGCACATACCATCTCATGATTTGGCTTGCAATTCACTTGGTTCTGAGTCCAATTTCTCTCCAAATGAGATTTTGGAGGTGTATGGATGGAAAGGAGCCTTGCATTTGCTTGGAAGTGTGGTTTTGCAATTGTGCCTTATGATTCAAGTAACCAATTTTCAAAGCAAGTCCAAAAAATAACCCTCAATTCAAAATTATGGCAATGTTAATGTTCTCAAAATGCATTTTACAATCAAATTGGTATGTCATATGGCTTGGTTTGGATTTGTAGATCAAAAACCCTAATTTTCAACTTTGGTTTATTTAAAATATACCTTCATTTTAGGCCATTTTGGTGACTTTGTGAAGCAAGCCATTCCAAGTTCTCATGACCTATTATCTAGCATAAAAACATCATTTTGAACACATCTCATGTTGGACATTTTTTCATTTGAGGAGTGGAAGATGGAGATATTGACCTATGTTGAAAAATGACCTGTAATTCAACTTTCCCAAAATACCCCTGGGTTGCCAAGACCATAACTTGAGTTCCATAAATCCCATTGAGTACTTCTAGTACTCAAATTAAAGCTAATATCAATATCTACAACTATTATGTTGTCCAAGAATCCATTTGAAAACTCCTTGATGGGAAAAAGTTGCTTGGAAGTCAAGTGACTTTCACAGATAAATTTCAGTGTCCTCTGAGGACCCATAACTTGCAAGAACCATAACTTGAGTTCTACAAATCTTCTTGGAGACTTCTAGTACTCAAATTAAATCTATTGAGAATCTCTACAAGTTTCATTTTTACCAAGAATCCATTTGAAACTTGAATTTTGACTTATCTGGCTTGGAGGTTAGGCCTAAATTAGGGTTTTTTACACTGAAACCCTAATTTAGTAGCTCCTCTTCTTCTTGATTCCTTTTGATTTCTCCTTGGCAAAACACCACACTTGTATCAACCTATCAATTCATGAATCCCACATACTCCAATTAAGCCTTGATGCTCTTCAATCATTCAGTTGACCTAGGGTTAACCCAGATGAAACCCTAGTTGACTGTACTTCAACTCTGGCTCTTGTACTTGTATCAATGACTTGTCTCATCTTCAAAATGACCCTCTAGGTCTTCCATGATCTTTTTCATACCCTCAGCCATGGCTCCCACACTCATTGAGGATCTTCAACCCCCCCCCCCCAAGATTAGGAGAGAAATCCACTAGTTGACCCTCAAACTTGTCAAAGCTTCAACTCATTTCTTGATTTCTTGGATGGTCTTGAACTTGAACAAAACCCCTTGATGGGCCTCTTTTGAATAAGAAGGGCACTTGATCCCTTGTTAGATGACTTGTTATGCTATGTTATGCACATGATTAGACTATGTACAAGACTTATTATGCAAATGACAATGCAATTGAAACATAAACTCGATGAAATAGGTTGAGCAAATTTTAGGGTGCAACAGCTGCCTCTATTCAAACGGCTTGGACCCGACTGGGTGAAGAGCGAACGGCCTTCAAACATTCGAGGTACGAGACGGTTGAATACCGAGAACCCGGAAATTTGCCAACCGCAGAAATAAACTGCACCGCTGCTTGGGGAACCCCCATCCATCAATTGAACCTGATTGTTACTGTAACAACTGATCAACCCCCTGATACAAATCTGATTTCAACACTAATCGCCTGTGCAGCACCAAACTTGTCAATATAGGAATAACCTGGATGACTTCACTGGGGAATTACTTCTGTCAACAAAACATGACTTTGCCAACGATACAGGAAAATAACTCTGCCATCACTACAGGAAAATAACACCGTCATCGCTACAGGTAATATTCTGCCATCACTATGGGACATGACACCGCCATCGCTACGGGTAATACTCTGCCACCACTACGGGAAAATAACACCACCATCGCTACGGGTAACAACTCCGCCATCACTACGGGAAATAATCTAGGAAAATAACACTGCCATCGCTACGGGAAATAACACCGCCATCGCTACGGGTAACAACTCCGCCATCACTACGGGAAATTAACACCGCCATCGCTACGGGAAATAACACTGCCATCGCTACGGGTAACAACTCCGCCATCACTACGGGAAATAACACCGCCATCGCTACGGGTAACAACTCTGCCATCACTACGGGAAATTAACACCGCCATCGCTACGGGAAATAACACCGCCATCGCTACGGGTAATACCTCCCTGTCACCACTACAGGAAAATAACACCGCCATCGCTACGGGTAATACCTCCGCCATCACTACGGGAAATAACTCCGCCACCACTACGGGTAATACCTCTTTGTCACCACTACAGGAAAATAACACCGCCATCGCTACGGGTACTAACTCTCGAATACAGCTCCTCTGCCTATCTTTGCAGTAGCTAACTCCATCAATCAAATGGGTAACACATAATGGTCCAATCTTTCAATCTTTAATGATGACACTGCAATAAATATGAGAAGGACTCTACTGGGGATTTTTCTGAAATCACACTGCCAGACACCTACTTCGACATAAGCGGCTACTTCCACAAATTGATTCACGAAATCTTTTGATAACGACATAACAACAATCTTGAAGAAATACTCCGCTAGAGGGGTAAGAGAAACTTAAACGAGCAACTCTGTGGGGAATAATGACAAGGCGAGCATTATCATCGCCTGTCTCATGCTGAGACTTTTAATATTTGGTAATTGATCAGAGCAAGAGCTCTCTCCACCTGCAAGGGAAACAACACTTGAATACCAAAGGTTAACCAACCTGGCCTATGTTTCAAAATGTGCATGTTTGACAATGGCGTAATGCTTCGTACAGCACGGATATGCTACGCGTTTTTGGGTAGATGCAAATATGACCACTATATACAAATGCAAATGCAGGCTCAAGCTGCTGGGGAAACTTTGACAAGCTTTCTTCGTCATGGCTATTGAGCAAATACCACCATGTTGGGGATGAACGTGCATCATAAAGTCCTCCCGCAAAATAAATGTCGGCAATATTACCAACCCTGCCGAGGAGATTAAACTTTGATTTCCACTGGGAGGAAAGAACACATGCTGGGGAGAGTAACTCCGCTGGGGAAGAATCGACTCTCTTGGGGAAAGTAAACTGACTGAGCAAGAAACGACTCAGCTGGGGAACGAGGAAATCCTTCTGGAGGAAACGATGTTGTCTGAACCCAGTTTTCAAACTCGAAGTTACCGCTCCGCTGGGGATAATCATCCTGACGAAGGCATGACGACCTGCGGGAAGAAAACCATCTTCTATGGTGTCACACCCTCATTTTCGCCTTTAGCCTTTATACCCTACATTCGCCATATCATACAACATTTTATTGCATATCAAGCATGTGGGTACGGATTGGGTTGATTTGTCATTTTCCATTTCAAATGAGATAACTTGTCTATCTTGGACTACATGGAAGAAAAGGTTCATCATTTAAGGTTTGATCTAAATTGGAAAGTCTATTCTTGTAGATTTCTTCAAAGAGAAGTTACTTGACAAAATATTAGGATATTCAAGATATATTCCTAATGACCATGAAATGCAAGGCATAATTCAAGATTGCTTCATCCAATTTTGTTTTAAATTATTGATCAAGTGGAGTTCAATTTTGCAAAGCATGAGTCAAGATTACGAGTCCATGATTCAAGACTTCATCCATTTCAAGCTTAATGGTTCTAAGGAAATTCATCATGAATTCAAGATTAAAGGCAAGAATATTACAAAGAGAAGTTTTATGACATTACAAGAATGTAATTTGTTGCAAGATTTCCAACTCTAAGTAATGTTTAGAAATTAATTTATTTCTAATACTTCATTCAAGTCTCTAGTCAAATTCATGTTATGGTAATACCACACCAAGTCTACATTATGTTTACAAACATCCAAGAAACATGCAAGGATTAAATCAAGATTGGAATGTTTTAAGACCAAGAATATGCATGTTTAATCATGGCAAAACAGTCCCATGCAAGAGGTGACAAATTTCTTCATGTCACAAGATCACATGTCACAAGACCAAGGGAATAACATGTGACAATGCATCTAAATATCAGATTTCAAAATGCTGTCAAGAGGTAGTAGCTTTGACCAAGAGGAGTTGTCCAAACACAAACCAATAAAATGGGTGCAAGGCACAAGGTGCTGCAGAAAAACAGCATAGGCAAGGTGCAACAGCAAAAATGCAGCATAGCTCTTGCATGGAAATGGAAAGAAAGAGAGTGGCATGAGGAAAGGTGGTAAGAGACACCACTCCATGAAAAATCTGATATGTGGGGAGAAGTGAAAACCCTAGAGGAGCTGAGATAAGAGGAGGGGGCTGTAAACAAAAAGGGATCACTCTTCATTCATTCAAGAACCATTCTACACACATTTGCAAAACCAGAAAATAGAGAGA